>CM030364.1:7538744-8221325 GCA_017893485.1 Hemerocallis citrina | reverse complement strand
GCTGTCCGTGACGGACGTTGTGCCGAAAGGCCGCAGAGGCGACGCCTGGATCAAGGGAGGAGACCGCCCTTGCTTCCGTGGTAAACCTCCGGACGAACACTCTGAGGGACTCTCCGTCTAGCTGTCTGAGCCCAAGTAAAGAGGTGCTGGTCCTTTCCGCTTTCCGGCTGGTGATGAAGTGAGCAAGAAAATTGCCTTCCAGTTGGTCGAAGGAGTAAATGGAGCCGGGGGTGAGTTTTGAGTACCATTCACGAGCCGGACCTCGGAGTGTGGCGGGGAAGGCTCGGCATAGTAGGGGATCCGAGGCGCTGTGAATCATCATGAGGGTTTTGAAACCCTCCATGTGATCAGCGGGATCTCCCTCGCCGTCGTAGGTCTCGAATTGAGGTGGTCGGAAATTCTTGGGTATGTCTGCTTGGAGAATGGGGGCGGAGAAGGGAGGACGGACAGGTCTGTACCCCTGAGCCGCTCTTTGGCCGCCGTCCCCTATGTGATCGAGGCGATCCTCCATTTCTTGTAGGCGCCTTAGGAGTACGCCATCGTCCTCGGGTTGGATTGTTGATGGGTGGGACGCGCTGGCTTCGGCGTCCAACCCTGTTTGGATACTGAGGGTTTCTTCCCTGGGGGCCCGTCGGAGAGCTCCCAGAATTTCTCTTCGGAAGGCTTGTAGCTCCTTGTGAGTGATGGGGGCTCCCTCGACCCGGCTTGGTCGGTCCGAGGGTTGTCTTCCGACTCGGCTGAGCGCGGGTCTTCGTCCCTCGGGGGGCGGTCTTGGACGGTTCGGGGCCGGGGACTGGCTGGGTGACGCTCCTTTGGGACTCTTGAGGGGGAGCCCTATGTTTTGAAGTGCGTGGCCCGGCGTTAGCATTTGGTGGGGGCGAGTCCCGTCGGTTGACGGAGGAAGCAGCCCCCTTGCCTTTGGAGGCCATGAGGATTCGGTTGTCGAGGCCCCTCGAGGGTCTGGCTCGGATCGGCTTCTGAAGCAGTTCCCACAGACGGCGCCAACCTGATGCGGTTTAATTCTGGGAGACGTGTGGATGCACCAGGTGTGAGTTCGGACTCGATTTGTATTTGAAGGAGAATGCTGCTCGTCTGCCGATCTTCGGTTGACCTTCTGGAAGCTACGATGAGCTCGGAATGATGTTGAAGTCTGGGCTCGGATCTGAGGGGTCGGATCCGAGGTCTTGTGTACCTGCAGACGGTCCTGAAACACCGGGGTTTATCCCGGTGGCGGACCCTCCGACGATCTAGTCAGTCTCTGTGAGAGAGTAGCAATAACTAGGTATATTTAGGTGGCAAAAGATTGATTACCTCAAAAGGTGGGTGTGGGTCTAGTATTTATAGAGAATCCCAACCGGGTTTGGTTCCCTTTGGGGGCCGGGTCTGGATCCGAAGGCCCGTGGGCCTGACATGTCAGCAGGCCCAGCGGGTTTAGGGCAGACGTGGCAATACCAGGAGTGGTATAGGGCTGACGTGGCGAGACCCTTGGTGGTATTTGGAGCCGACGTGGCTGATCGTGGGCCTCCTGTTCTTCTGGGGGGATCGGAGGGCCTAGGCTGCGCCAGGTCATCCTTCTGCTTCGCCAGAGAGGGGGGGACGGCCTGTGGCACTGTCACGGGTCGGACTCCGAGGACTACCGAGGCTCGTCGGCACGAGGAGGCCCGTACTGTGAGGGCAAACATGAGGTTCGGCGCCGACCCTGAAGTGGTTCGGGGCCGAGCTAGATAGCTATTTTTACCTTTTCGAGTGAGAATTGTATTGGGCCCTGGTTGGGCCTCAGGCCATTTTTACCCTATCACAATTAGCGTCTGACAAATACTGACCTACGAAACAAAATAACAACATCAAATGCAGTCTTACTAATAATAAAAACAACATCAAAAGCGGGATACAACTGTAGAACCCCGTATTTTCAAATATTATTTTAATTATTTGAAAATGAATTTAAATGATTTTTAGGATTTAATTGATATTTTCTAAAAAGATTTATCTTTTGTACACGTGCAAAACACGTGCAAATGACTCTTGAGAAGTTTGAAAAATTAAGTTTTCTCTATGAAAAATCATTATTTATTATTTGGGAATTATTTAGTATTTTTCCAGATTTTTCTGAAATTAATTTGATCTATTTGCAATTTTTGATAAAAGAAGGACCTTTTCGCAAAATTGACATTCTTAAGGGCTAAAATACAAAATTGGCATTCTGGACGTTTTAAACAGTATTGGTTAAGATTTAGAAGTATATTTTCTATTAAATCCTAATTTTAATGAATTTTAGATGAATTTCCAAGAGTAGATATATATATATGTATAATTGTATTTTGAAGGGATTGTTTTGCAAATATATTTGGAAACCCTAATACTTGATTCCCGGCCTATATAAGAGAGTTGCAGCCGTCATTCGCTGCACAACTCAGATCTTATTATATTTCTATTCTCTTGGTGATTGAAGAAGGAGTTCTTGGATCTAGCAAGAGGAAGGCTTGTGGATTCTTCTTGATTCTAAAAGGTGAGTGATATAGACTTGTTTGTTTATGTGTATGATTGCATGTTGTTTTGTTTGATGATTTCGTATCTTGTATGAAATCGATGCCATGGTTGTTATTCGTAATATACATGTGAAATCCATGATAGATTAGTAGATCTCGATTGACAATTCTTGATTGCTTGAAACATGTTAAGATTCGATTATGATTATTGAAGATAAGAAATTGGATGGAGGAATCTCTAGACATTGTTATTTACGAGTTGGATTAGATATGAGTAGAGGAAGAGATTTGGTATTTGAGATTGACTCCAGTATTGATTATTGATTTCAGACCTAAATTGTGAGATCTGTAGGCCGACAGTCGACTGGGACTAGGTATCAGTCGACTGGTACGACCCTAATATTGTATCTTTAGTTTTTCTCGAAATTCTCTCGGGTAAGTCGACTTATGTTCTTATAAGTCGACTTATGTTCTTATAAGTCGACTTATGTCCCCTTTATAAGTCATCTTATACTTTTGATAAGTCTTCTTATGATCTTTATAAGTCATCTTATGTTTTGATAAGTCTTCTTATGATCTTTATAAGTCATCTTATACTTTTGATAAGTCTTCTTATGATCTTTATAAGTCATCTTATACTTTTGATAAGTCTACTTATGATTTTTATAAGTCATCTTATACTGTTGATAAGTCTACTTATGATTTCTATAAGTCACCTTATATTATTGATAAGTCTACTTATGATTTTTATAAGTCATCTTATACTGTTAGCACTTGGATTGTTTCTTGAGAATTATTGATAATTATCTCGGGTAAGTCGACTGATGGTTGGTTAAGTCGACTTACTGCACTTGTTATAATCTTGACTATTAGTTCTCGAGGCAGTCGACTTATTACGGCATAAGTCGACTGGTTCTGATGAGTTTTCATGATCTTGAAGGTTCTTGTTATCGTTAGTTTACTTGTAGATGAATATGTTCGTCGGTGTAATAGTCACCATTGGTGATGCATGCCGGGTTCGTATTCTATCTATACCCTCTTTAGTTTGTTTGTAGATGAATATGTTCGTCGGTGTAATAGTCACCATTGGTGATGCATGCCGGGTTCGTATTATATCTATACCCTCTTTAGTTTGTTTGTAGATGAATATGTTCGTCGGTGTAATAGTCACCATTGGTGATGCATGCCGGGTTCGTATTCTATCTATACCCTCTTTAGTTTGTTTGTAGATGAATATGTTCGTCGGTGTAATAGTCACTATTGGTGATGCATGCCGGGTTCGTATTCTATCTATACCCTCTTAGTTTATTTGTAGATGAATATATTCGTCGGTGTAATAGTCACTATTGGTGATGCATGCCGGGTTCGTATTCTATCTATACCCTCTTTAGTTTGTTTGTAGATGAATATGTTCGTCGGTGTAATAGTCACCATTGGTGATGCATGCCGGGTTCGTATTCTATCTATACCCTCTTAGTTTATTTGTAGATGAATATATTCGTCGGTGTAATAGCCACTATTGGTGATGCATGCCGGGTATGTATTCGATCTATACCCTCTTTAGTTTTGTAGATGGATATATGGGTATCCGATCTATGGCATTATTGGTGATCGATTGTTGGACACATCGTGGTATTGAGACTTATTGAGAGATGGGCATATTCAGAGAGGTGAGGATTATTGTTCTGATCAGTCGACTGGTCCTTTGAACAGTCGACTGTTCCGTACAGTTGAACTGTACATATTTTGAGAGAGATTGATTGATGGATACTTGATCGTTGGTATTGTTTCTCGACTTGGTTCACTCATGTACTGGCCTATCGTTCTTGTTTCAGATTACATGTTCAGTTTATGTATTTTTGTTCAGTACATGTTGATTGAGAATTTATGTTTATTTGTTATTTATGTTTGTTGTTTATATCACTCACACCAGTTATGGCTGACCCCGTAGTTTTGGGGGTTAGAGTTCAACTCTAGCCTCACATGTTGCAGGTTATTGCTTAGAATTGGAGGCTTGGATGCTTGGGTTAGCTTTAGAGAGTATGAGTGAGATGATAGAGCCATGTGTAATTTTGTAAAGAATAGTGTTGTAAAAGAATTATTGTAATGTAAGGTGTTTGTATTTCCGCTGCAATGTTAAAGATTATTGTAATAAAGATTTGGAATAAAATGATTTGAGTTTTGGCTATGTATGTTGTTACATTGAAGTGGATCGCTGGGAAAGTGCCACGTATTTTCTAAAGTTTCGTATTTAGAAATTCGGGGCGCTACAACAACAGTAGCTCCTTAATACTGAAAGTCCTCCTTCATAATAGTGGGATAACACCAATAATCCCAACTCTGCCGGAGTGGCTTCACGTTTTCGCTGCCTCCCTTGATTACTCTCCTTCATTGATCTTCATCTTCTTTCCCGCTTCAGCCGCTCCTGCCCAATCATGAATTAGAATAAAAATTTTATGCATCGATGTTTGGAAAGTATATGCACTGTTGCGGAATATAAATTTGTTTCGATCTGGCCATAGGTTCCACATTGAGGCCGCTATTGTTATGTCCCACGCCCTTTTATCTTCTAATCTAATATGATCATTTCTAAGTACTCCTCATATATCAGTGGTTGAGTTTGGTAACCGAGTACACCCGAATCCCCTACAAACTATCTCCCAAGTTAGCGTAGCCTTAGGGCATAAAAATAGGTTGTGATTCGTGTCCTCTTCCGCACTTTGACAGACTCCACATGTAGTGTCAATTTGCATGTTTATCTTTCTGAGGTTTACTTTGGATAGGATCGCATCGTTGTGAGCTAACCAACAAAAAACCTTAACTTTGAGGGGCACTTGGGCGTCCCAGATAACGGATTGATCTTGCCCTCTCAGACCTCCGTCATTGATCCATCTATACATCAATGAAACTGAGAACGTTTTTAAATCATCCCTATCCCACCATCTTTCGTCTTCAACTTGTAACGGCTGGCCCTCTTCTTGTCGGATCAGTCTGTTCATATCTTCGAACTGAACGATGCTCTCTGGAGTTAAGTTATCATAGACAATAAATCTTAGTTTACCGTACATAACTCATTCAAATTAGTTACGTACGTACATCATATGTATTGATAGATTTACGATATTAAGGTATTTTCCAATTATAATATTTTATTTTTTTTTTGATAATAAGATGGCCGAAGCCATCGTTTCATTAATAGCATTAAGGAAACAAAGCATTACACAGTACTAATATTACAACAGAGCTGTGATAACAGCAAAGCATACTAAACTATGGCCCCTATGCCAAACATCAAAGCTGAGATAACATAAACATCAAAATAGAGATAACATGACTAAACATCAACTACAGAAACAGGAACCGTAAAGCCTTCGAGCACCCTCCGCCCAAAAGTCCAACGACAAAGTTTTGCTCCTCTATGACTCCTCCCATGCCCTGTCTACTCCTCCGCACAGTTCCTGATCCTCTTTACCTGTTCCTGTGCACCTGCCCAATCATGTATCAGAAGGAAATTTTTTTGCATGGAATAAGGAAAGGTGTAAACTTTTTTGCGGAAGACTAAATCATTTCTATCTAGCCATAGGTTCCAGATGGTTGCAACCGATGCGATGTCCCAAGCCTGTCTATTATCTAGTTTGATGTGGTTGTGTCTTAGGTTTGCCCAAATGTCTGTGGTATTGTTAGGAACCCCTATGCACCCAAAACCCCTACAAATTACTTCCCACGTAACCCGAGCTTTTGGGCATTGAAAAAGAATGTGATTGACGTCTTCATCAGCCGAACGACATATTTCGCAAATCACATCGATCTGGGACAACCTCTTCCTGAGGTTAATTTTGGATAGAATCGCATTGCAATGGGCTAACCAACAGAACACCTTGATTCTCTAATTATAATATTATTAGAGATGTATAGATATCGGGTACAACTAATGTTACTCATAACATTTTTCTGTAGAAAAAGATGATTGACATAAAATACTTTAGGAACTAAACTATAGGCTAGGCCCATCTATTTTGAGACCAATGAAAATTCAAGTTTTAGACAGGGGCGGGTAGATTAAACGAACCCGACCCGGTAAACTTCCCAGACGCAGAATAATCAACGATGACGACATCCGTAGTGGTTAGGTACCTGCTTCTTCTTCTTGCTCCTCTATTTTGACCGCCAACCTAACACCATTTCATATTCCTCAAATCTCAATAAACAAATTCGATCCCAAATCCAAACCCTAATTTCACAATCAAATCACAGAGTCTCTCTTCGTCCTCCATTTGTACCAAACTCATCCATCGATCAAATCTCCCAGAGGTATGGAAACCCTATATACTGGAGTTTCTCAAGCTAAGCTCTTGGGGTTTTCGCGCCACCAAAGAAGGCATAGGTCAGTTGTGCAATTTTTAATTTCGCTGTCGAATTGAATATTGTTGGTGCAAGAAGGAGATTTATATATTTGTAATTGGACGCGGCAATCTCCGTGGAAAATATAATTCTTTAGATTGCCTTACTTTTTATTTCTGTATGACATTTAGTTATATTCGGGGAATACAAAATGCTTACATGTTTTTTTATTTTTATTTTTATTTTTTATTTTTTTATTTTTTTTTTATCGTCAACGGTGGGGTTGAAAGCCCCGCGTTTCATTAAGATTAATTTAACAAAACATACAACAGAAAATAAGGATTATGAAGTCGAGCAAACCCAAAAAATACAACAATTTTTTCGTGCCAATTTGAGCTCATTCTCTCTCATTCCCTTGCTTGTATCCCGCTTGTCCTCGCCGTAACTTGCAACCACACTGCCGTCGTCCCCAACAATGACTCATACGTCAACTTCAAGTACCATTTGAGAGACACCGCAGACACCCATCAATTTGACATACCCATGTTCTGACCGAGTCATCGTTCTCATCCCCGAGCTTGGCCATCGTTGACTATCATTGCCACCTTGCAACGAAGGTTATCGTCACCCCCGACGGCTCCACAAATGCCACCTCCCCTTCTCCAAAGCCCCCTGACATGAGAGATTCCCTAGGCACTCCTCACTTTGACCTGAATAAATCATAGTTGAGCCCAAATTATAAACTTACCTGACTATTGTCGCACCACACCAACTAAGATTTATTTTCTCGATAATTGTAAGTCGGTTGTAATTTGGATATTTAGGGAAAAAATGCTTACATGTTTATATATATGAACATTCTAGAAGACTCTTCGTTATTCCATGCATACATTAATATATGGGGAATGTAAAGAGATACATAGACTCTTGACTCTTGGCTATGAGTATGACCATGAAATCTACTACTATTTGAATTCTAAATTATATTTCTTGCCAGGTTATGTTGCAAGACAAAGGGTTTAGATTGTAGTGTTATATGTGCGTCTCGGCGTTCGGTTGGGGAGCCACTTTCTTATCATTGCTTGACCGAAAGAAGAGAAAACTCGGCTGGAGCTTCGGTTGTTGTGGGAAATAGAGGTAGAACGGTTATTGGGAAAACATTTTATTCCGCGGAAGCGTGCACTTTTGATGAGAGTGCTTTGAGGGATTCTTCAACGACGGCAGAAGAGAAGGTTGGGGTGCTGCTATTGAACCTTGGAGGTCCAGACACCCTTGATGATGTCCAGCCGTTTCTGTTCAATTTATTTGCGGATCCGGTATGTTGTTTGACTTGTTATTCTAGTAATGGGGTTTATGATTTTTTTCTCAATTATTATCCATTTCTTTGTCTGAGTTTTGTTTTTTTGATATATGAAGGGGAGTACTTTAACATATTTAGACTGGTAGAGTTTTGTTTATGACTAGGAACCTATCTAGACTAAAATAATAAATCTATATGCAGTTATAATATACCCAAGGTTTGTAGACTGTATACAGAACAGCCCAAAACCTACCCATCCTACCTTGGTGAAACTAAACTTGCAAGCTGCAAAACCTTTGTTGTGTAAACTTACCCAAGAAACTAACATGGTTTTAGTGAATGTTGCCGTGAGCATTCAAAATTCATTTATCTATATATTAAATTACAAAGAAAGCTATCAAGTGGCTCACAATCAATCCCCCTAAAATCAAAGGCCTAGATCAAATCTCACAAAACATATTTTCCCTCTAAAATTTCAAATCCCAAAATCAGAATTTTCCTCCCAAAACTAAAAACTTTATTACTTTATTACTATCTTTCTCTTCTCTCTTCACTTTTTCATATTTTTCTCTTTCTCTCTCTCCCATTCTTTTTATATTTACTTAGAAATTTAGATTTTCAGAATTTTAATGTTTTTTTTGCACATATTAGATTGAAAATAGTAAATATCTCTTCAACTCCACACTTAAAGTTCTAAGAAGTTAGATTTTATACCCCCATTTATAATTATTTTTCAACATATACTAATGGAAACATGGACTTTTATTTACAACTAATTATTGTCATGCTATTCAAACTTGAGCTACATAATTGTTGTTTTACTGTTTACAGGGGCTTTTCGTGTTTTGTATCGTTCCGAAGACGTGCCGTAGGCACGTGCCCACGGGCAAATCTAGTAACTAATACAACTTAAGCTTAAAATTGTCAAGCTTTCGCTTAATCGTTGACGCTGACAAGTTTCTGCAATGCAAAACACAACTCTTAGCAACTAAAAGTTTTTTTTTTCCACTGATTTAGGTGAGCACTATATTTATTGTCCGTTGAATGCCCTTCTTACTTAGGGTCATTGTTTTGCTATTGGTTTCTTCACATTTAACAAACATTTAAACATGATGCGGAGTGATAACATATATATGATGTAGATAACTTGTATGTGTTGTGATGTCCATCCACAAAGTCAGATTGCAATCACCATGAAGTTATCATCTGTCCATCCGTTGGTGGCTTATACTGAATTATCATATCATTTTCTATTGTAGGATATTATTCGACTTCCAAGGTTGTTTCAATTTCTTCAACGACCACTAGCCCAATTAATATCAGTTGTCAGAGCTCCAAAAAGTAAAGAAGGATATGCTGCTATTGGTGGCGGTTCACCATTGCGAAGGATAACATACGAACAGGTTTACTTTTTAGTTATTTTCCCATTATTGCCTTTGATATGTGTGATACTTAATTCCTTCACCTGTTAGCTTTTAATGTCAATGCCAGTTATTAACCTCTCATTCTATTTTTGTCTACCTGTCCTGATTATCCGGTCAATGATTTGATGAAATGTTTGTCCCAAAAGCAGTGATTGAGATTCATACTAATCTTATATTAAAGCTGTAGTATTTTTTATGTGGTAACTTTAGTGTATAAATGTAGAGGACAACTGATAACTTACAGAATATTTATCTCAGGCACATGCTCTGAAGCTGGCCTTGGAACAGAAAAAGTTGAATGCAAATGTATATGTTGGAATGCGTTACTGGCACCCCTTCACTGAAGAAGCCATTGATGAGGTCAGTCTTAAGGGCTTTATAGATATGAGTGTGCCCTTCATGTTTCGACGCTGATATTTCCTCCTCCTGTGTTTATGCATTCTTCTCTTATTCGTCACGTAAGAAGACACTAACTTTTTCTGAGAGGTGAATTGGTTTTTCAGTACTTGCTATTTTGTTAATCTGGACAACACAAACAAAGCAACTTCGTTTTTATAGATTTGTTCTTTTAAGGAATTCCATAGTTAGCTAGCAAAGCATTGCAGTATTTTCATATTCTTGATAATGAAAAAAACTTAGTTGAATAATCTTAACCAATCAATTGTTAATCCTAGAGAACGAGATGAACTAACTTTTTAGAACAGAACGTTGTGTTTTTTTCATCATATCCTTGCAGACACTGCAAATATATTGTTTCACATGGGTATGGCTAACATTTTGTAAGATAAATAAATTAACATGCTCTGTTCTGATGTATTTTCCCTTTGTGTTCCTCTACGAATGTGACAGATTAAGAGGGATAAAATTACAAAACTTGTTATTCTACCTCTTTATCCACAATATTCTATATCAACAAGTGGATCGAGCATTCGTGTTCTTCAAAGTATTTTCAGGTGAGAAACTAGTTCATTTATTTCTTACACCGCCTCTTTGGTATTTGCGTATGTTTCACTTTTTGGCTTCTCCTGTTGCACAGTGTGCATATACTGATCTTGATCTGACACAATACAGGGAAGATGCTTATTTTGAAGGACTGCCAATCTCTATAATAGAGTCATGGTATCAACGCAAAGGGTACATTAAGTCAATGGGTGATTTGATAGAGACGGAACTTTTGAACTTTTCTAACCCCGATGAGGTAATTTTCCTGAGTTATTTGTTATGTCATGTTATTCAGAGACCATCTGACTATCTAATCTTACATTATTGCCATCCCACTAACCGTTGAAGAAGTATTGAGCATAATTATGCTGTTTAACAAATCATTTTGAATTATTGCAAACATTTACGTGTTGGAAGGAAATATCAGGGTATACATGAATCCACCTGCCCCACTTCATGTGTATTAATCTCTGCTCATGATTGGAAAGAAAGGTTAGGGTATACATGATCCATGAGTGGTACTGACAAGGCTTTATGGAAGCATTTGCACACAATTATTGTATTTTATCGTTAATGAAATGGTGGCTACAGTACACTTACTTGCCTCCTCTTTACCCCTTAATAAACTGTCTAGTGTTCTTAGGAATGGAATTTGGATAAAAGAAAAAGAAATCGCTGCCCTCATGCAGTGCGTAGAATTAAGAGTTACCATGGCACTCATTAGTTACTTTGATTGTTTAGTTTTTGGCGCACACACTCTGCGCACATGCTAGTAAGTAGCACGGTTTGGAAGAAATTTTAGAATTGCCATTATATTTATATGGTAGTTTGGTTTCTGTATTAATTAGATTTGGATTATATATCACTAATCCAAGTGTTTTGTTTTGTTTTGTTTTGTTCTATCTCATTGAAAACGACATGTTCAGATGCTTGAATCTTTCAGCAGAAACAAGATATACCAAATAGATATATTATCCTTTTTTTTGTTTTGTTAATCAAAATATGTTTTAATCCAGAGAATGATAAATTGATTGACAGCGATACAGTGAGATGCTTTGATCTCACAAGACGGAAAAACAAAATTATTTTATATTTACATTAAGTGCTACTGTCATTACAAAGATTATGGCTATGATGATCAAACAATAATTATACACTGGCTCTGATGAGGACATCAATTCTATTTAATTTAGTATTTTATTTCAGTACCATATTTGTTTTTTTGGCAATTATAGCCATATGTAATCTTTCTTTTTGCATTAAAATATTTTTGAGATTTTAGAATCTTTTGAGATTTGTATCAAGATTTGTTTTGAGCCTATTTATAGGCCTTGAGATTAATGAGAAAGATATGCCATTGTTGATTAAAAAATTATTGTGTTGAGTTTTACTCTTCTTTTTTTTGTGTGATACAAGTAAGATCCAATTGTTAGGGTTCGTGATAAATCCTAATACAATTATAGGGTTTGTGATAAACTCTAAAATCTACCCCCAAATTAAAAAAAAAAACCCAATACAAATCCCTACCATAATTTTCCAAATTACAAAATCAACCCTAACCTACTTCACCGTCACCTACTTCCCCCTCTCACACCTTCTTCTTCTTCCTACTACCCCAACCCCGACCGAAATCCATCCCCCCTGCTGCTCAATCTCCAACAGCGCCAGCACCCTCACCCCGTCGACCCCCTTTTTCTCCCCTCCACCACCAAATCGACTCACCCCAACCTCGCACCACCTCCGCGCCCTCGTCGACTCACTTCTTCCTCGTCGAAACCCTAAAATCCAATGCCCCTTCACTGAACCCATCTCTGTTCCCCTCTCCCCAACGCCCTCGCCGTAGCGCCTCCCTGTCCTCGTCACCGTCGACGCCAGTCAGCGCCGTCGTCGTCGCCACCGACCGTCGCTCTTGCTCATCTTGCTGTTGTGGCCGGTCTCTCTCACACTGTGGTTGTTGATTGCTGTGTTCTACCAGAGATCTACGCAATTGTTCTTCGAACCCTCAGTATACTCTTTTCACTTTTAAATATTTATGTTATACTGCTGTTATCTCTGTCATATTATCTAGTTTAAATGTCGACCACAAATATTGAGATTGAGTGTTCTACTTGCCTGATTAGAGTACGAATCAGTATTGAATCTTTTACTTACTAAGAACGCTTAGGAATTTCATTATTGATTGTAGAGTTGAATTATTAATTGGGATTGTTAAACGTGATTCAGTTCTTGAAAATCCTTCAAACCAATTAACTGTTTAAAATTTTTAACTTTAATCCGCATAACGTGTTGGTAAAATTAACCCGTTAAGATTCTTGGAAATTCTCTATTTTAGGGTTAGTTTTACATCAGGCTCTTGATAGTTGTTCCTTAAACAAATTATAGAGTTATAAGAGCATCTGTAGTCGTTTTGTTAAAAAATGGGTATATGGAAAATATAGAAATAGCAATTATGAGGTAGCGCTGCAGTCGTCAATACCCAAAAAATGTTTTTTTTTTAATTTATCAAACGGCATATTATCTTCCTTCTGTGGAGAGCGTTGGAAAAAATTGTCAAAGTGAAGGACGGGAGATCATCTCTCGTCCCTTCACAAAACGACAAAAAAAAGGGGTCATTCTCAAACGGATGAACATCTGCCGTCTAGGCATTTTTAATTTTCTTTTCATTTTTTTATTTCTGAAATGGCAGAAGCCGTCTTTTCCAATTTTTGTTTTTTTTTTAATTTTATTTTTTCCAGACGGCATATCATTTGCCGGCCACTAAAAAAAAATGGGTTTTTTCCTCAAACGGCATATCATCTTCCGATTTCTGTAATATGCATATTGCCAAATCTTTTGCCAAATATATCTGGGTACTGTACATCGAAAACTCAAACATTGGGTATTTAGAAAACGACTAGTGACGCTTTTTTCCTATTTTTGCATATATAGAAAACGACTACAGATTCTCTAATTGATTAAGTAGGTCATTCCACTTGTAGATTTTGTTCTCCACCTCTCTAACTGTGTGCAGTATAATTTAATTGTTAAAATATAATTATTTATAATTTACTTGTAAATTTGTTTAATTTATTTATTTTATGCAAGCAACTTTGACGTGGCATATTTTAATTTTTGTACCCCTGTATTGGTGGATACTTCATTTTAGCTTGTATATTTTTTATTTTAATCCATTTCTTCCATAAATTTTAGGTTATGATATTCTTCAGTGCACATGGAGTTCCAGTTAGCTATGTTGAAAATGCTGGTGATCCTTACAAAGAACAGATGGAGGGATGTATCAGATTGATCATGAATGAGCTGAAATCTAGAGGAATTGCCAATCAACATACTCTTGCCTATCAGGTAGGCGGAGATAAAATTAAACTCTTAGAAATTTAGATCAATTAAATATTGTTATATGTTTGGGAATGCAGTGCTATAATTTGGAAAAAATAGATCCTGATCTTTTAATTGTTCAATTATGTAATCTTGTTGAGTTTTTGCCAGAGCCGAGTCGGGCCTGTTCAGTGGTTGAAGCCGTACACTGATGAGGTTTTAGTGGAGCTTGGTCAGAAAGGTGTAAAGAGTCTTCTGGCTGTTCCAGTAAGGTACATTTCTCAAACTTGAAATCAACATTTCCCCCCTAAATATTAGCATAGTTTATTTTTCCACATAAGAAACAATTCTTATGCAATTGAAATTGATGTTCCCCCTAAATATTAGCATAGTTTATTTTTCCACATAAGAAACAATTCTTATGCAATTGAAATTGATGTTAACTCAATGATTCGAAATTGAACTCTTTAATTTGGTGACCCTTGATAGTTGGATGGCCCAATAAATGTGATATAGGATTACCTATGAACTAGTACTTATCCTTGCAGAGTAAACTAGTATTGTGAAGTAGACACTAATATGTATAAAATTGTCAATAAACTATCACCGGTATATATACAACAGCCTCTGAAAAGGAATTTCCTCCGACAGGCCTTTATAGAAGTTTATTAAATTGGTGTGCTAGCAGATTACTTCTAAAAACAATTTGGTTATAGTTATCGTCGTCAACCTTATACGTTGTTTGTACATGCCTCTTAGACAATTTACCTCTTGCGTATGAGAATGTCCAATAAAGTATAAACCCCAGTTATTGTGTTCCCTGACAAGCAATAGCATCGGTTTCGATCTTTTCATTAAGAGTTTGTATATTATTTTAATTCATTGTTATCCTGGTTCCAGCTTCGTGAGCGAGCACATTGAAACTCTAGAAGAAATCGACATGGAGTACAAGGAGTTGGCATTAGAATCTGGCATTGAGAACTGGGGCAGAGTACCAGCTCTTGGGTGCACCTCTTCTTTCATCTCTGATCTTGCTGATGCTGTTGTCGAAGCCCTTCCTTCTGCTTCTGCTACTGCTTCTGCTACATCAAAAACCAAGAGGGACTTAACTGAATCTGATACCGACCTGGTGCAGTATGCAATCAAATTATTGTTCGGTTCATTTCTGGCCTTCATCTTACTGTTGTCACCTACATTGATCTCTGCGTTTAGGAATTACCTCATCTGAAAACTTCTACATAAGTCCGAGATCTAGTGGCAATTTACTGCAGATTTTGAGATAATGAAGCGAAAAAAGTCGTAGAATTCTGTTTGGAATAAGATACATATATATTGTAAATATTCATTTTCGCGTTTTAATATATAGAATGGATTTGTGAATCATATGGGAAAGGTGGAGGTGAGCTGAAATGTAACAAGTTTCACATACAAGCTTTGCTTTAAGAAAGGATGAAAAGGAGATGAGATGACTGTTTGATATTGTTTAACATATAATTTTACCCAAATGATCAAATGATTGTGATTATTATTATTATTATTATTATTTTATTTTATTTTATTTTATTTTTTGAATAAACTGATTAATTTATTTTACCTTTCATTGTTAGCAATCACTACAACCAAATAAAATTGATTTGATTAAGTAATAATTTATATTTATAATGTCTACAAAAGTCAAGTCATTGTGCTTAAGTTTCCAATAATTTAATTACAATATATGTGTATGGGGTCGCAAAGTCATTGTAATGCTAGAATCTTAGAGCATCCACGTTCGTTTGCTATATTGTTATGTTTGTCATTTTCGTTTGCCAATTGCCATCTTTTCAAACCCAAAAAAAAATATACTTTAAATAAAATTGTTTTGTCCAACCCAACAATTTACTTTTAAAAAAATTATTATGATCGGATGAAATATCATGTTTCGTTCATTAATTTTTTCGTCAAATTTGTTATATTTTGGTATTTCATGCCTATAGTAAACAAACAAAATTGCAAAATTCCATTTTGCAATTTTGCCATTTTTTTCCTACACGACTGTGAATGCTTTTAGAAATATTCATTGTTATGCATGATAAAAGTTTTTTTACGTTTTTTTTTATTTTAAAAAAATGTTGGTTCCCGAAATCTGTTTATAATATTGCAATATAACAACTAAAATCTTGTCAAAAGGCAGTTATAGTGGATATCCCTTATACAACTTATACAAGAAAAATAAATTTAACCGCAAATCTGAAATTCAGTAGTACAATATTTTATTTGTAGTCTAGACCAATACATGTGGTATGCACGGATGCAGGATTTAAATAAGCATAATTCTGTACGAATTATTTATATTTCTTTTTTTTAGTAGTATCAAAATAGATTTAACATTGACGAAATTCATGTAGTACAAAAAGAAGAGCGTGTTTTTTAAGGAGATCAAAAGATCCTTTTTACTTAAAAAAAGTGATTCTACAAACAAGCACGTAGAATGTATTTTTTCCCATCTGTTTGCAATTTCGTGGATGTTTCCCAACAAATCTTATTGCAAATGCATGACGCAAACTCCCAAAGTACTAAACTACAAAAGAATTAGTAATATCTTGCAAAAGCACAAACCGAACTACTATCATCGATCTCAACCGTCCGTCCCAATAAAAGGACGGTCGGATCTAAAGCTTCTCATCTGAAAGACTGAAAGTCGTTTCATGGTTTGTAGTTGGATGTCCTAATCACTTGCATGATTATTTTCACAACTCCCATCGACAAGCAATAATCATTGACTTAGTCTAGTTCTTGTAAAACAGTTGACGTAAAGTTCAAACACTAAAAAAGGGTACGTGTCAAAATCCTATTCGCTGTTATGTAGACAAACAAACAGCAGATCCTAGACTTTTAGCGACGACCGGAGTACTAATGACTGCAGCTAATTGATGGGCTCAACACGTACGTTTTTTCCCAGATTGCCCCTTGAACCCATAGCAAAACACATGGGCTGCACGTGCTAAGCTGCTGATGCGGCGCTGTAGAATGGGAGGGCAGTTTAGTAATTAACCAAAGAACGTGGGTCTGAGTCGTGGAGGGGGTATTCATATGAACTTCCGAAATTCGTTTTTTCCAGTCTATCTTGTATCTTGTAACTTGTCTCTTTATTTTGAACCCAAAAAAAAAGTTGCCTAATATATATATAAATATAAAAATAGGAAAAAAGAGCCTCCTTTATCAAACTCGATTACTCAAATTCCCAAATTGGAGATTGAGGACTGGGGTGATTCTCGATGCTGAAGAAGAGTTTCAAGCCGGCAAAATGGTAGCAATCCCAATCTCAATCCCCATTTCTTGGTGCTTTAAAATTCGTGCTTAATTTGAATAATTTTATGTTGTTGGCAGCAAAACGGCGTTGAAGCTGCTGGTGGCTCGAATAAAGCTGTTGAGGAACAAGAGGGAGCAGCAGGTGAAGCAAATGAGGAGGGAGGTTGCTCTGCTTCTGGGTAATGGTCAGGAACAAACGGCTCTAATTCGGGTTTGTCTTCAATTTATCATCACCAAATCGAATTTGATTAGCAGGGTTTAACCAAAGCTTCAATCTTTTTACTTTTGTTGAAAATAAAGGTGACCCGGTCACCGCTGCATTAATGATTAACGAAACACAAAACAAATTACAACATAATAACTACTAACTACATCATTGTCTTGGGCCCAAAATACAATAATTCTTTTTTTTTTTTTTGATCACATACAATAATTCTTACATCCAGTAATCAAAAGCTCGCAAACTGATACATATACATCTTTGCATATAACAAAGCCAGTCCCCCCTTTGACGCAGTCAACTTCTCCTCCTCCATTTACAGTCTTTTCATTGCTCCTGTGTTGCCTGCCCAACCATGAATGAATGAAAAAATCTTATGTATCATAACAGGAAATCTATTGTTAATATCACGAAAGCAAAAATCATTTATGTCTAGCCAACGACCCCAAATCGTAGCTGCTATTGCGATATACCAAGCTATCCTATTTTCAGTTTGGACTATGTTATCGCTCCACTCCCCCCAAATGTCCTCGGTTGAACTAGGGCAAGATAAAAAACCGAATCCTAGGCATATAACTTCCCAAGTCATCTTGGCCCTAGGGCATTCGAAAACAATGTGATTAGTATCCCAACACCAGAGCCGCATCTAAGACAAGTAGCATCTATAAGCATTTTCCGTTTGTGAAGATTTTCCTTTGACAGAATTGCATCGTTAGCCATAAACTAGAGGAACACTTTCACTTTTGTTGGTGCTTCGGTTGCCCAAATCTTAGTTGCTTCTAAACTTCTCGTCCCTCCGTCGTTAATGCGCTTGTATAGTGATGCGACTGAGAACATACCGTTTGATTCGAGATTCCATATTCTTTCATCAACCCCCTCCTGGTTATATCAGCTTCTATGAAATCCTTGATCTTTAGAGCTATTTGTACTATGGTTTCCGAAGTCCCATCCCGAACTTGCAGCCTAAATCTATTGTTCTTACACACTTCTACTAACACATCCAAATTTACAAATTTACAGCTTGGGCAGCTACTTCCAGGAACAACGATTGAATAGTATTATTCCCACACCATTTATCTGTCCAGAATCTAGTATTCTTTCCATTGCCAACAGAACAAGTCATATTAGCGTGAAACAATTCTCCCACTTTCGCCACTCCTTTTCATAGGTGAGAGGCCTTTTCGTGCTTGCTTCTCCCCCCAAATCTGAATTTCTTTCTAATTCGATAGATTTTGAACGAATTGCACCACCAACTTTTGCATCTCCTCCTCATTTTCCACCACCACTTACTAATGAGAGCTTTATTTATATCCACAAGATTCACCACCCCTAATCCTCCAAATTCTCTCTTCTTGCAAACTCTTCCCCGCTTCATAAGATGGACTCCTTTATTCAACTCGCCCACCTCTTTCCATAATAAGGTTCTTCTACATGTTAGAAAATGAGTGTTTTAGACACCATTTACGAACCGATTTTTGAGCAATTTTTTGAGTAAGATCCTCAATGAATTATTGAGAGATCTTGATTGATTTGTGTTCTCCTTCGTGAGTAGATCAAAATCATATATTAGTTTGCTAAAATCGGTTAAGGGGTGAATGAGAAATCGTCTCTCAAAGTGAGACGTTTTCATTCTTGAAAATGGGTTAAGGGAACATAGTCCCACATCGGAAATAACAAAGAAAATAGAAGAGGATATATAGTAATCTCCTTCTAAGCATTGTAAGATGGCTAGAAGAGAGGCTCTCTCTCGCGCGCGCAGGGGGGAGGGTGCAAATCACGGACCGGATTACATGCGACTTGTGTGCGCCCGCACGACCTGCGGACACGAATGCCGGACCGAAAGACCCCACCCCGTGCAGAGCCACCTTTTGCTACAGTTTTTCTTTTGTAACGGCTGAAATGAATGCAGAAACGGTTCTGTCTGCCGTTTCAGTGCTGTATTTAACATTTTGTCTGCCGTTACACTGAAGGCAGTAAATGATGTCTGCCGTTACAGTGTCGGCATTCAATTCATTGTCTGTCGTTACCCTGAAGGCAGTAAATGATGTCTGCCGTTACAGTGTCGGCATTCAATTCGCTGTCTGCCGTTACAGTGAAGGCATTAACAGCCTTGTCTGCCGTTACTGATTTAACACAGGCTCTATAAATAGAGGCCTCCCCTCTACTTTCTTCCCTGCACAAAAACAGATCCTCTTCTCTCCTTCACTGAGTCTTCTTCTGTACTGTTCGTCGGTAATACTTTTGTTGGTAAGTCGGTGATAGGTTCAAGCACTTATACTCAGTTCGGGAGTGGTACGTGGTGCCTACGGGATCGCTCCAAGTCGTTGCATCCTGGGAGACAGACGCCTCCGTTCATTCCAGCAACCAGAAAGAGGCGAAATCTGTTTTAAGGACACTGTGTGATACACAGGCCTTAACTTCTCAAAATTGTAATCTGAAATTACTCATTGTAAGTTGTTTATTTTATTTTCCTTTTTCTTTTCTTTCGGATTACCCTCTTCTGTTCCCTTCTCGGTTTTTCCGTGCCTCTCTATCTTTCTTTGTAAAAGGAATTTTGTAAACAATATTTGTAACAAACTTAAAACAGATTTCAGATTTCTTTGATTTCCGATTTTGAGGCACGATTTTTCTTTTTATTTCTTTTATCTGGAAAACTTACACTCGTGTTGTGTAAATTTCAGAATCACAATGACTACTGCATTGGACAATGCTACTGTGTCTGAAACGGTCTACGTGCCGGTTGTTGATACAACGCAAGAATCGAATGCTGCTGCGGCATGAGTGCCAATGCCCACCGTTGTACCTGTCTCAATCTCCCATAGGGAGAAACCTGAGAAGTTCAACGGGCAGAACTTTAAAAGGTGGCAACAGAAGATGATGTTCTATCTGACCACACTGAATCTTGCAAGATTCTTGAACGAAGATGCTCCAAATCTTAAGAAAGATGAGCAAGATAACCAAGTCATTGCCGCTGTGGATACTTGGAAAAATGCTGATTACTTGTGTAGAAATTACATAATGAACGGATTAGCCGACTCTTTGTATAATGTATACATTGACAAAAGAACAGCTAAAGAACTTTGGGAATCAATAGAACATAGATATAAAACTGAGGATGCCGGCGCCAAGAAATTCATTGTGGGCCGCTTCCTAGACTATAAAATGGTAGATTCTAAAACAGTAATCAGTCAAGTTCAAGAACTACAATTAATCTTGCACGAGATTCATGCTGAAGGTTTGAACTTAAGTGAAAGTTTCCAAGTGGCAAGTATAATTGAAAAATTACCACAAGGTTGGAAAAACTTTAAGAATTATCTAAAGCATAAGCGAAAAGAAATGGGCATTGAAGATCTCATTGTCAGGCTTCGCATTGAAGAAGACAATTGAGGATCTGAGAAGGTTGGACTCGTCAGTCATGCAGCTAAGGCAAATGTAATGGAACATAAACAACGTTCTAACAAGCACAACAAACGTCCCAAGTTGGGGCCTAAGGGAGGAATCTCCAAGAAGCCGAAGTTTCAAGGCAAGTGCTTCAATTGTGACAAAATGGGTCACAAGTCCACTGAATGCAGACTTCCCAAGAGGAACAAGAACAGAGAAGCAAACTTGGTTCAAGGAATTGTTCAAGATGTTTCCGATATCAACCTCTCAGCTGTGATATCAGAGGTGAATATATTAGGTTCAAACCCGAAGGAATGGTGGATTGACACTGGAGCTACTCGACATGTGTGCTCCAATAGAAGTATGTTCTCCACTTTCGAACCATTAGAGAATGGGGAGAAAATGTTTATGGGGAACTCGGCTACTTCAGAAATAAAGGACCAAGGCAAGGTGATCTTGAAGATAACTTCTGGAAAGGAACTGACTCTGAACAATGTTGCATATGTTCCTGAAATCCGTAAGAACCTGGTATCTGGTTCGTTGCTTAATAACCACGGTTTTCGGTTAGTGTTCGAGTCGAACAAATTTGTTTTGTCAAAAAGTGGAATGTATGTTGGTAGAGGATATATAAGTGGTGGAATGTTCAAACTCAATGTAATGACCATGGTCAAGAATATGAATAAAGCTAGCTCTTCTACTTATTTGCTTGAGTCTTCCAATTTATGGCATGGTAGACTAGGACATATTATTTATGATACTTTGCGAAGACTAATTAACTTGAATCACATACCAACGTTCCAAATTGATTCCAAACACAAATGTGAAACTTGTGTTGAGGCAAAACTAACAAGATCATCATTTAAAAATGTTGAAAGAAACACCGAACCACTTGATCCAATTCACACTGATATTTGTGATTTGAAAATGATACAAACAAGAGGTGGTAATAAATATTTTATTATCTTCATTGGTGATAGCACAAAATATTGCTATGTATACTTGCTTAAAAGCAAAGATGAAGCTATAGAGAAATTTGTTCTCTATAAAAATGAGGTTGAAAATCAACTCAATAAGAAAATTAAGGCGCTAAGAAGTGACCGAGGTGGAGAGTATGAATCGCCATTTGCTGACACATGTGCTAAGCATAGGATTATACATGAAACCACAGCGCCTTATTCTCCTCAGTCCAACGGTGTTGCTGAGAGAAAGAATCGTACATTATAGAAATGATGAATGCGAACTGGATATCGAGTGATAATTCAAAATCCACTAGTGGTTATGTGTTTACACTAGGTGGTGCAGTAGTTTCTTGGAAATCCTCGAAACGAACAGTGATCGCTAAATCCACGATGGAATCAGAATTTATCACATTAGATAAATGTGGGGAAGAGGCTGAATGGTTACGCCACTTCCTTGAGAATATTCCAAGGTGGACGAAGCCTGTGCCTCTAATCTGCATACATTCAGATAGTCAAATCTGCAAAGCACAGAGCAATATGTATAATGGTAAATCTAGACATATTCGTCGAAGACATAATACCATTAGACAACTACTCTCTACTGGGGTTATCTCTGTGGACTATGTAAAGTCAAAAGATAACATTGCGGATCCGTTAACCAAAGGGTTAAACAGAGAGTTAGTTGATAAATCATCGAGGGGAATGGGACTAAAGTCCATGAAAGAATAAGTCGATACAATGGAAACCCAACCTAGCTGACTGGAGATCCCAAGATTTAGGTTCAAAGGGACAACTAAATTGTAAAAACCAAGTTGGATCACTGTGGGGATTTTCCCATGTCCATTCCCATGATGAAACAGTGATGCCCGCAAGGTAACAGGTTAAGCTAGGCTTTTAATGATTCTTATGCATCGAATATCCGAGCAGAGTAATGCGGGTTACTCTTAGGTAAGAAATCACCTATGTAAGAGGGAAGAAGGGCTGCTTCCAAAGGAATAATATAGGGCAATATTTCTGTTAAACTCTTGCAGAACCAGGCGTATGTTCATGGCCAAAACGAACATAACAGTGAGAACTGAAAAAGCGTTAGAAAGATTTCTGTGTGAGATATGTCATCGTTTACACAAATGACAGAACAGTTCAAAGACATCGCATCTACTGTTTAGTTAGTAAAGTAAACATATTTTCATAAGGGAAGGTTCAAAGGGTAACACCTACCTATCCTATGCAGGAATCAATCGTTGAATTCTATCACCATGTCTGTCGTGTCAGTCTGTCGTGTCAGTCTGTCCTGTCTGTGGTCGTCAATTTTCATTCATGTGGGGATTGTTAGAAAATGAGTGTTTTAGACACCATTTACGAACCAATTTTTGAGCAATTTTTTGAGTAAGATCCTCAATGAATTATTGAGAGATCTTGATTGATTTGTGTTCTCCTTCATGAGTAGATCAAAATCATATATTGGTTTGCTAAAATCGGTTAAGGGGTGAATGAGAAATTGTCTCTCAAAGTGAGACGATTTCATTCTTGAAAATGGGTTAAGGGAACATAGTCCCACATCGGAAATAACAAAGGAAATAGAAGAGGATATATAGTAATCTCCTTCTAAGCATTGTAAGAGGGCTAGAAGAGAGGCTCTCTCTCGCGCGCGCAAGGGGGAGGTGCAAATCACGGACCGGATTACATGCGACTTGTGTGCGCCCGCACGACGACCTGTGGACACGAATGCCGGACCGAAAGACCCCACCCCGTGCAGAGCCACCTTTTGCTACAGTTTTTCTTTTGTAACGGCTGAAATGAATGCAGAAACGGTTCTGTCTGCCGTTTCAGTGCTGTATTTAACATTTTGTCTGCCGTTACACTGAAGGCAGTAAATGATGTCTGCCGTTACAGTGTCGGCATTCAATTCATTGTCTGCCGTTACCCTGAAGGCAGTAAATGATGTCTGCCGTTACAGTGTCGGCATTCAATTCGCTGTCTGCCGTTACCCTGAAGGCAGTAAACGATGTCTGCCGTTACAGTGTCGGCATTCAATTCGCTGTCTGCCGTTACAGCGAAGGCATTAACAGCCTTGTCTGCCGTTACAATGTCGGCATTCAATTCGCTGTCTGCCGTTACAGTGAAGGCAGTAAATTTTGTCTGCCGTTACAGTGTCGGCATTCAATTCGTTGTCTGCCGTTATCCTGAAGGCAGTAAACGATGTCTGCCGTTACAGTGTCGGCATTCAATTCGCTGTCTGCCATTACAGTGAAGGCATTAACAGCCTTGTCTGCCGTTACTGATTTAACTCAGGCTCTATAAATAGAGGCCTCCCCTCTACTTTCTTCCCTGCACAAAAACAGATCTTCTTCTCTCCTTCACTGAGTCTTCTTCTGTACTGTTCGTCGGTAATACTTTTGTTGGTAAGTCGGTGATAGGTTCAAGCGCTTATACTCAGTTCGGGAGTGGTACGTGGTGCCTACGGGATCGCTCCAACTCATTGCATCCTGGGAGACAGACGCCTCCGTTCATTCCAGCAACCGGAAAGAGGCGAAATCTGTTTTAAGGACACTGTGTGATACACAGGCCTCGACTTCTCAAAATTGTAATCTGAAATTACTCATTGTAAGTTGTTTATTTTATTTTCCTTTTTCTTTTCTTTCGGATTACCCTCTTCTGTTCCCTTCTCGGTTTTTCTGTGCCTCTCTATCTTTCTTTGTAAAAGGAATTTTGTAAACAATATTTGTAACACTACATTTGTCAATTTTGTTAACAACCCACTTTGGAAGCTCGTAAATGGACACAATGTATGTTGGAAGACTATTGAGGACCGAATTGATCAGTGTAGTTCTTCCTCCTAATGATAGGTATCGACTCTTCCATCATGCAATTCTCTTTTGAACATTTTCAATGAGAGATTCTCAGTCTTCTTTTTTCATTACCCCAGTCTAATTGGCGTACCCAGATATTTTAGTGGAAATTTTCTTAGCTCACACCAATATGGTTGGCAATATAGTCTATAGGGGTCGACAGATGTTCGGCAAAAGGGGTAACACAACTCTTTCTAAAATTCACTCTTAATCCTGACCAGTACTCAAAGCATCTCAAGAGAATGCCAATAGCTGTAATCTCTTCCTCATTCGCCTCCCCAAACATATGTGTATCATTAGTGTACTACAAGATTGAAACAGGCTCTGGAACTCCTTTGATGATTAGACCTTGAATAATCTTCGCTTCTCTCCCTCTACTAAACATTTGTGTTTTTTTCCCCGATAAAAAAGATTCAATCTTTTTTGAGTAATTTCTTGGTTGAATTGATAAATTAAAATTGTTTAGATGTTTGTGCAAAAGATGACCCATTCTGTTTTTGGGATTTGCTATGGTTGGTGTGAAGTATAGTGATTGGAGTGAAGTCATTCTTTACAAATTTGGGGGCCCTTAAAATTGTAAAAAATCTGAGGCAGCCGCCTCAGGCTCTCAGATTTTTTTGCAATTTTAAGGGCTCACAAATTTGTGTTCCCCTTATAAATATAGACACGTATTTTGCGCGTAAAAAAAATATATTGTTATTAGGGACCCAAAAATAATTATTTGAACCTTTCGCCTTGGGCCTCCGGGAACTCAGGCCTGGATGGGCACTGTGGCATCTTGTAGTTTGCGCCGTAAACACCAAAAGTTTTATTGCTTAAGATGACAGATTGCATTTAAGAGAATGGTTAAACATATATCATGTGGTCATTTTTTTGAGAATAAAGATGACCTAGTCATTGTTCCATTAATGATAGATTAACGAAACAAAGTAGAACTTAATACAAAGCAAAATAAAAAACTAACATCTCGCATCCTAGCAGTCTAATTGACTGAAATCAAAAGATAATGGTCATTGACTACAGGTTAATGCGCAACCATCATCTCAACAAACCTGAAAAAAATGATGCACCTATATATGACTACATTACTCTTTTTAAAAATTTGTATGATAGCCTTAGGTCCTTAGCTGTTTTAGCACCACACTCTTCAAGATTTACCACTTTTGCATTGTCAACTTTCCGGATGTCACAATTTTCTCGAGGTAATTGGTCGTGCAATTATACATAATTGGTTAAGATCTCTCTCGTGTCTGGTAGTGCTGGTTCCACTCTGCAAGAACTCCGAATCACTCTTTTGGGACCCAGCATCCACACCAATTGTCTTTGCTCATGAAAGAGGGTCTCGATCAATGTCAGATCGAGTAGGGTTGGGCCAGGAGGGTCTCTTAACGCCTTCTTTTTTCTTCATGTCGGAATTCTTTCACAAAGACTTCAAATTACTTATTTTTGATTTTGATGGAAATGGAAATATCAGTCAAGTCTTAAATTTTAACCTAGTGTATCCTGTTAAACTGTATATTAGCACTGGTTGAACTTGGGATCATAATTGTGATGTTAAAATTTTATTAGATCAAATGATATTTCATTTTTAATCTACTTTCTTTGTAGATGGCACTGATGAATAGTAATTAAAGACGGGCGTTCTATAAATGGCCTTTTTCATGTGATATGATCATTTTAGGTTCTCTGTAATTTTCTCTTTCAGGTTGAACATGTGATTCGGGAGGAGAAGACGATATCTGCCTATGATCTTCTCGAATTGTACTGTGATCTGATAGTAGCACGATTGCCAGTTGTTGAGTCCCAAAAGTATGCTATATGGAACTTATTTATTACTGTTAATGAGTAGTTCCACCTTAGAATGACTTTTTTGGTCCATTACTGTAAAAAAAAATTGCTTTATTTTCTAGTAGATAATTATCTTTGAAGTTAGTATGGTTGATTAACAGCATATGAATGAAATATGAGCTGAACTTTTATTGTGGATTGCTCATCTAATTCTAAATTCAAGTAAAAATTGCTATTAACTAAAATAAAATAAAATAAAATAAAATAAAATAATTTTTATTTGGTTCGAATAACTTTTCCAGCATCTCTTGAACCATAAATAAATTTGTTCTTCAGCAAAACTAAAGAAATGAACTTCTGATCAGGAGCTGTCCCATAGATCTCAAGGAAGCAATTTCTAGTGTGATTTTCGCATCCCCAAGATGTGCAGATCTGCCAGAACTCATGGATGTTCGCAAGCATTTTGCATCGAAGTATGGGAAGGATTTTGTTAATTCAGCTCTTGAAGTCTTACCAAACTGTGGAGTTAGTCGTCTGGTAAGTTTCTGAACAATCAGCAAACTCACCTATTACAGAAATCAAACTTATTTCTTGTACTGTTTTCCTCTGCTTGATTTAATTAGGTCGTGGAGAAACTGTCGGCAATAGCTCCTGCTGTTGAGACAAAATTGAAGGTCTTGACATCAATTGCCGAAGAACATCATGTCAAATGGGATTCAGAAGCATTTAGAGAGCAACATCAGAAGCCTCATGATGACCTATTGGTATAATTTACTAAGAAACAAAAGAGGATATATTGTTTTTGCTTGTTTGGATCTGTATGCTATCGCCAGTTCGTACTGTAAACTCTTGAATTATGTAACTGCAGAATGGCTCAAATATGTTTGTGAGTGCTAGCAAGATGCCTGGAGAGTCCTACATTGTTAAGTCTGCATCTGCTCCAAGCCAAATGGACAAACCAAGGGTGCCGTTGCCCCAGAATGACACGACAAGAAGATCAACAAGTTTTAGTCCCTCCTTTCAGACGAATAACAGAACTACTGACAATACAGTACCAAGATCTTCAGGTAATGAAATTTATTTTATTTCAATTCAATTTATTTTATTTTTTTGATCAACCTATAAATATATGGCAGGTAAGGGTGTCAAGAAAATTTATTCCTTTATTTTTAAAAAAACAATTATTATTAATATCTTTACCCCTGTGGTAAACATGTTGGGCCCATCATTGATTGAAAGCAAGACTTGTTCTTTTTGTGCTTTAATCTATTCAAATAAGGTTCATAGTAGTCAAATTGGGACATATGTCGTGTATCACTATCATACAGTTTTGTGTATCGTAAGATGTATTGTATCATGCATAAATAGTTATGTAATGATAAATGGATCCATTTATCACAGAAATTTGGACTAAGTAGATGATAAACTGAGCCTTATATCTATAAAAGGGAAATTTTCTCATATAGAGTGATGGTAAAGACTTGGTGGAACCTTTTATGGACAATCTACACCATCAACACAGATAATCATCTATTTTCATACAATAAGATATGTGTAAAAGTATCGTAGGTGTGTGATTTTCCATATTGCTTGCCCACGGGCTGCTTTTGTATTGACTGTTTCGTTAAGTTCTCTTTAATGAAGCGATGACCTAGCCATCTTTTAATCAAAAAAAAAAAAAAAAGATATGTGTAAAAATGTTCGAGTGCTTTGGGGGTCTCTTACCCATGTATTTTGTGGTCCACTTAGTTCTATTATTGAAAAATTGTTCATTTTTTAACCACTGGAATCGTGGTAATTAGAAGCATCCATGCTACTTAGCTTTTCATACATATGCATATTTTGGCAGTAAAATCAATGTGTACAATGTGGATCGTTTATGGAGGTCTTATAGTCACTCTATCCGAGGGGTTACCTCCTATAGATATGAGACTTTCTTTTCTTGATTTAGAAAATCAAGAAATTCGACTAGTTGGAGATTGCAAACGTATGTCTCGTTAAACTTAGTAAATTATGTAAGACTGATCATAAGATAAAACATGGAAACATGACCACTAAGTTAACTCATCGTTAAACTAAATATACTAACAGAAAAAAACATCCATTTGCATTGCCATCACCTTTAACTTCCTATTGAGATAAGTATAAAGCAAATAATATCCAATAATCATGAGCCACCAAATTGTAACCATTGTCACTTTGACCGTATCCCATAGTTTAAGATCCAGTAAGGAAATAGAACTTCGACAATAATTTTTCTCGACATTATCCATTCAGTTAACCAGAAACATATTTCTTTTGTTGAAGGAGTAATAATGTACAATTCATCCAATAAATGCTATATAAGGAACTTAGAAAAGTTTAAACAAAAACAAAAAATGCGTGGAAGTAAAAAAGAGAGAATATGTCGTAACGATTGTTTATTGGCAATTTATAGTATTTTTCCGTAATGATTAGTTTATTGGCAATTTATTGTATTTTTCCGTAATGATAGGTTTTATTTTTGATTATTTAGATACCATCCATTTAATGCTTTGTTAGGTTTGCAAATCCCTATCAGTCTAAAACAGGATGATTTGGACTTGGATAATCTTAACTTTAAAAAAGAAGATCCTTTTAAAACGTGCAATTTTGTTTTCTAAACACATTTTTATGCTCAAAACAGGTGTCTTTGTAAAATTGAGTTCAATGCTCTTTGAGCTCAAAGCACTCGTCAAAACTAGACCTTCCCTTTTTCCCACCTCATATTAGATGATTTTGGCTTTATCGGAAAGTGCTTTTGTTCCCACTAAAAATCTTTAAGTATAAACATTTTTTTCGTCACAGGATACTTTGGTTGCAACATTTTCTTTCACTACAGTACCATACTTATAGCGAAAGTTAATAATAACTGTTTCTTGTCTTTAAACAGATATCAGATCTGAAGGTGCTGGAGCTAACGATTCGTACTCCAGAGGAGAAAATGCTCCTTTTAATCTGCATAATTGGAATATGGATTTCCAGGATGCTACTTCTGCAGCTCAGGCAGCTGCTGAATCTGCAGAAATTGCAAGCATGGCTGCTAGAGCTGCTGCCGATCTAGCAAGCCGTGGTTATATGTCTAGGCAAAATTCTGATGCATCCAATAACGAATCACCATCGTATAACACACAATATGATAGACCTGGAAAACTGTGGGGACTACTGGGTGAAGACTTCGTTGAGGAATCAGTAACCAATTACAACAATGAACTGAAAGGCTCACAAGAAATGAAAACTGAAATGCTGACCCCTTCTGAATCCAGGAAAGCACCCAGTCGTCCATCATCTCGTTCTAGTGATGCTTTTGTAGATGAAGACAATTTTGATGTCAATCCCTTTAGTCATGACAGTACGAATGTAATTCCCCTCAAAGTCTCTTCTTCCCATAATGCTAATACTTTTGGGGATGAGAAATTCAGGGAGCATCAAGAGGATGAAGGTCAAACTCGTAGAAAGAATGCTGAAGAAGGCTTCAGTGGAAGCACTAGTCAGAAGCCATCCAATTCCAGTGATTACAATTCTGTTGCTTTTGATGATTTTGGGTCTGATACTGAGAATAATCATTCATTATTTGGGAGAAACCGAGGAAATCTATTAGATTCATTTCAAGAAGGAAAATCTTCTAGTTTTCAATCTAATATAAGTCTTCCAAGTGCAAGCCGAAGTACTAGAGGTTCACAGCTGCATTCGTTCAAAGAGTCAAGCCTAGATGAGCATCCTGATGCAAAGTTTGCAAATCGTTCACAATCTTATGGTAGTTCTCCTGCTGCTTTTGATGACTATGGTGAGAAAAGTATAGACAGTGATGAAGAGGTGGCTCATTATATTCAAGGACGGAGGGATGATAAAGTAACAATGAGAAGCTCTAAAGGCTACGAAGAGAACATACAGACTGGTTCATATTCTGTTGACAAACTTCAGAGAAGATCTAGCTCAACTAGCCTTCACAATAGCCAGCCATCTCCAAGAAGTCATAAAGCTTCTACCAACTCGAATGACTCAAACAAGAAGCTAGAAATGCCATCAATGCCTTTCGGCGCTGAAGATTTGGAAATTTCAAATGGTTTTGATAATACTAGGAGTAGACAAGGGCTATACTTTGGGAGCTTGGTTGGAGAATTTCGACACATGGGTTTTCCTCAACCACCGTATGCAAGGAGTTCCAGTTCTGATGCTTCTTGCTTATCAAAGCAAACTTCGAGTAGTACTTCAACAAGAACTTACAATGATCCGGACAGTAAAGAACGAAGTCATACTGCTGATACCAGAGCTTACAGAGAGAGTAATGTGACTCGAACTGATAAGGTAACACCATCATACTCAAACAAGACTGGTGCAGGCTTGGAATCTCGAACCATAAATACATATGGTCATGAATCGCAAATGAAGGCACGCAAGGAGTCAAGCTTAAGAATCAATAACTTGGATTCAGATGATAATGAAGTAAAATTGGATTCGAATTATACTGCTGGAAATAGAGGCAATGAGTTTTCCCCAAGGGCGAGAGATGTGCCATTACAAAGTAGAATAAGTAACACGAAACCTCATGGCCTTTACAATATGACAACTACGTCCAGGATGGAATATAAACCATCTCAAGCAAGTTTTCCTGCACCTGAACCTATTTCGGGTGAAACTCGTGATGCAGTTAACTTGCAGCAGGGAACCTACAAGCATTCACATCCATTTCCATCAGATGAACAACCTGCAGTGGCACCTAAGCGAACATTGTCAGATTCTGGAGTTCAAAAAAGTAAAGAGGAATCAAAGTTGCCTAGTCCAAGTGGAGATTCGACATCACGTGAGGGCTCCTTCAAAAGGGCTTCCCATGTTCATCCTAAGCTTCCTGATTACGATACCCTCGCTGCTCATTTTCGCGCACTTCGGTCTAATCTGCGGTAACAATTCTTATGTGTTGCATTTGTTATGAGTGCATGTATTTAGGTTTTGCGGATATGTTTGAGTGATTCATTTGAGAATTTTTTAGCTTCCTATTGAGATGTACAAAATCTTATCAGATGAGGTTTTTGTGTGTGTGTGTGTGAATATTTGATAGTTGGTGTACACAATTCCATTTTATAATTTTAGGCATAACAACAACAACAACAAAGCCTTTTTCCCAACTAGTTGGGGTCAGCTACATGAATCTTGGTTTTCCATTCTGCTCGGTTTTGCGCAATATCTTCTATAAGGTCACAAGCTATCATATCTTTTTTCACCGTTTCCACCCAAGTTAGTTTAGATCTTTCTCTACAGCTAACTGTACCCTCAATAATTATTAAATCACTCTTTCTAACGGGGGTACTACTAGGTCTACTAATTTTATGCATACAAAAGAATAATTTGTTCTACTAATAATCTCTCTTGTGGATTGCTTACACATTTCTTCTGTAATATGCAAACATGGCAGTGAATGTATGTACAATCTTCATCTATGTTCTCTAAGATCTTTTGCCATAATTATTTTAAGGGTTTATGAACAAGAATATGAGTTGATCAAGGCAATTGTCTGCTGTTTTGCCCATTGTTAATTACATTGACAAAGCAAAGGAGCAACATAAAACAACACTAGCAACAGAACCTTAAATGCTAGCATTTGAATTACACAAGGATCCAAAAATTAGCAGTGGGAATGATAAGCAGTAAACACTATGTGTAGCAGTAGTATAGGGTCACAAAACTTACAGGTTCACAAATTCAACATGCTGACACTTATGAACTGCTCAAAACTGGCACACTGTACTAGGCAAATCATTAAAAATGCATAATGCATGGATTGTGTGAAACTCTTTGTTTGGATAGAGTTATAGATGGAAGTAAGAATCAAAGAATCTAAGGGCATCCTTTCAAGTCTTTTTCAGTCAAGCAGTACATTCACTGACTTAACCTAACCCACTGTCTCACTAGTTACCAAATTCTGCTGCTGTGTAGGGCAAAGGTATTTGACTTGGCCCTTGGCTAGAAGTAGAACATAAGGAAAGACAATGCAAAAGGTGCCTTATTACTCGTGTCTTGATTCCAACCCATATCTGGCATTTTGATTCTGTGTTTGTGCTGGCCTGTGCACTCAAAATCAAATTGCCCACTTTGCCTCATCACCCTCTTGGTTCTCATCAAACTCTGCCTTCTTATAGGTGATGATGTAGTAGATTTCAAGCAACTACATGCCAAAGATCATTATGAGAAGTCATGTATTTTAATTAGGGCTGCAAACGAGCCGAGTCGAGTCGAGTATCTTGAGGCTCGAGCTCGACTCGTTATATAATCGAGCTCAATTTCGAGCTCGAGTCAGCTCGAGCTCATCTCGAGTCGAGCTTTGACCGAGTTCGAGCCGAATAGCTCGCGAGCTTAGCCTAATAATAACAAAAAGCCCAAGCTCGAGCTTTGACGCGAATAGCTCGGTTCGTTTGCAGCCCTGATTTTAATTTGCACCGTCGGAGTAAGATGAAGAGGAAACCTTCATTGTCAGGCAATTTTATAGTTTGGGTTCTACTTTGACCTTGGTTGGTTAAAGTGAGGGATGCCTTTGGTTCTTTCATGTCAGGGGGCTCGCAGGGGTCAGGTACGACGTCTACCCGCATTGCGAGGTTGCGGTGAGAGTCGTCGAGGATGAAGCGAGGGGATGAGAACGAGGACTCAATCTTGACATGGAGTTGTCAGATTGGTGGAGTGTCTGCGGGGTCTCTAATAGCTTACGCTTGTCGTTTGGGTCACTGCTGGGGGCGACGAGGAAGAGCGTACGATAGTTGGAGAGGATAAACGGCGTACAAGTGAGGGACTGAGTGAGAGAGTGAGTCCTAATTGGCACGAGAAAGTTGTTCTGGCAGGGGTGGCCGATCAGTAGGACTATATTTCGTTGTATTTTTTGTTTGTTGGTTGGGGTGTATAAGTTCCAGAACCCAGCCTGTTGGGATCTGAACTTCATAAGCCTTATTTTTTGTTGTATGTTTTGTTAAATTCTCTTTAATGAAGCACGGAAGGTTTTTACCCACCGTTTAACTATCACAAAAAAAAAATGAAGAGGAAACCACGCCAAATAACCAAAGGAAAAACGGACAAAGGGTTGTGTTTCAAATCCACGTTCCAATTGAGGAATCTATTGACGTAATCGAGAAGACCAGTCAGCCATTCTACACTACAGTAGCATTTTCCTACTTGCAGACGAACAATACAAGTTCGATTTTTGTACGTCTCTTTGAACACTTTTAGGATTCCCATCAAACAACAATCACTCTCAATCAACAATAATCTCACAGCAACCTGTCTAATTAGCTACTGATGCAACACCAACTGATCAGTAACCAACAAACAAGAGCCCAGAATCAGCGTCAACTTGGCCTGTAAACCGATTAGAGCGAGACCCAACTTTCTATATATATAACCAACCAACCTCCTCTTAAAGTTAACAGTTAACATGATATGAATTGAGTTTTCTGGAAAGTTGAAAGTTGACACCAAACCACATTCAATGAGAATCGTAGAAAAAATTACCCCCAAACTCTAGCCACCTGCAACATATCCCATCCCTCTCCATCATATCTTTCATTCGGCTTCGAAGAGATCAAGAAATCAAGGAAACATGCAGAGTGTAACAGACGGCTCATTCGAGCAGCAGAAAGAGAAGTGCCCACGTTGCGAGTCCACCAACACCAAGTTCTGCTACTACAACAACTACAATCTCTCCCAGCCGCGCCACTTCTGCAAGAACTGCCGCCGCTACTGGACCAAAGGTGGATCCCTCCGCAACATCCCCGTAGGCGGTGGCTCCCGCAAAAACAACCATAACAACAAAAAGCGCTCCTCCAATTCCGCACCAGCCCTATCAATGAAGCCTCCTAAGCGTCCGGCTAATGCAACATCGTTGAACATGATGGAATCGGAATCATTAATGTTGGACCTTGACATTGGCTGCAGCTTCAGCACCCTCCTACATTCCAACAGTGCTGGGAACTTCTTCGATGCTTTTGATTCTGCAGTTCCTGGACATGTTGTGTCTGTGTTAGAATCAGATACCAATGGCGACAAGAATCAGAATCTTGATGGGCAGGCTCAGAATGAGGTGGGGTGGCAGAGTGGCTGGCCGGATCTTTCTATTTGCACTACTAGCCCAGGTTCCGAGTTTCAGTAAACAAAAAAATGATTAATAAGAATTTATAACTAGTCAAAATTGAATCTAATTTGACTCTTTAGTGAGTTTAGTATGGTTTGGAATAACTTCAAACATGGTATATGTATGACATTGTTATTGATTATCAGTTGAATGTTGAAACTCTGTTCATCTTCATCTGCCTCTATTTTTTTTAATTTTTTTTTAATTTTTTAATTTTTTAATTTTAAGGAGACGAGAAGAGTTTGTATTATTAAATGCCAAACATGTTTATTTGGGATGTTGCATTTTTCATCCAGTACATCTTATTCCTTCCCCCAGTATGTTGGTACATGAGTCTTTGGTTTCGTTGATGCTTGATAATTTGCAACTGCATGGTTTTTTAAATAAATAATTTCAGTTTTTAATAGGAGAAATTGGAAGATTTAATTAATTGTAGATACTATTCTTACTATGTGCTTATGAAGAAGAAAAAGCTGTGCAGTGTATCATTGTTTGTGTTTATGTGTAAACGTTTTTTTTATAAAAAATAAATAAAAAGATGACTACTGTCATTGCTTCATTAATGATAATTAAAGAAACAGATGATAAATAATACATAGTCTGCCCGAAGGCCCAAAAAACAACCAAAATAGTCCTAAAACAAAGGCTAACGCCTCAATAGCCAACACACGGCGAACAATCAAACGAGAATACAAGTAACCACAAGACCATCATCTCCCAAAAGTTCACCAAATGTCGCCCTGCATGTAAGTTAGCTACTCCTCGTCTCCCTCCAAACGCAATTTCTTCTTGGAACCGAGATATCATGTCCATTCATGAATGCAAAGGTAAATTTTGTGAATCAATACTGAACATCTATGATTAAAACTACGAAAGCAGAAGTCGTTTCGGTCTAGCCATAGGTTCCAAATCGTAGAAGCAACTGCTATTTCCCCATCGGATCTATCCCCCTTCCTAATACTATTAGTTCTAACTATTCCCCAGACCTCGGAACTCGATTGAGGGCACTCTAAAATGCCTAATGTAGGACCCATAATCCCCCAAACCGTTCTTGCTCGAATGCTTTTGCTTCTACGAAGGGGGATTGAATGCATTTGCTTCTATGTGTAAATCGTTTTCTTTAGCAATACTTAGTTAACACTGTTTAATACTATGAAGTATTTAACGATGAATTTATATAGATAAATGCAGCAAATGTCACTCGGATCTAGTTGCCAGTTTCTTTGCTAGTCGAGATATCAAAATTAAACGACTCAAGTTTGTCGCATCAAGAAAATAAAAGCATAAATAACAAGACAACAAACAAAAGAAAGATCCCTTCGTCACAATAGCCCAAGAGGGTCAGAATCTAATCCTGCACTGGTACTATTGGAAGATCTAAACTATGCATCTCATCTTGTTCTGAGCATCAACTTTTCTATCTTATTTGCACTATTTCTCTTTATACAATTTTTTGTTTTTGTTTCTGTGAAATACAAATAAGTTCTAAACTGCGAAAAGTGTGGTCTCTTTTACAGATCAACTTAAAAGGAATAACTTAGATTTATCTTGGTGTGGTGGGGATGAGAACAAAAATTAGAAAAAGTTGAAGTGGAAATTTTTGAAATTCCACTTTCTCAGGCTGTCCCCCACAATCTCATTGGATACCACTACTTTCTGTTGTCTTGGTTCTCTGTACTCTGTAGGTTGTTTCAGTATTCTTCAATTTATTCCATCATGTTCACATGTTTTCCTCATTGTTCAACTCTGTTCACAATAGCAGTAGTAGACTGAGGAATGGTCTTTTGTACAACTGAGGAATGACATGTAGAACTAGATCAATGAAAAAGGGGTTTACAGTTTAGGCCAAATTTGTTTTAAACAATCTAAAAATTCAACCAAACCCACCTCTAGTTGGTAACCAAACAAGTTCACCAAAACATAACCGAAGCGTTGAACACAGCTGTGTTTGGCTCAGTTTTGGTTAAAGCAACTGCTACAAATTACCGATCTGCATGATAAATTTAAGGTTCCATATCCTCAAAATGTGTAAGACTTAAGATGGAATCGTAATCACCAATTGCACAACAATTGACATGAATAAACACATATCCCTGCTCGAAAATCCTGCCTTTACAGAGTGAAAGACCAAACAAAACATAATCAATCATTCGGGGACTAGACTTCAGAGTCGAGTTCACCACCATTCTGTTAGATTAAGATGAGTAATTAGGGTTAGAGTTTATATCTCATAGCCGCTTAAGATATTATAACCTGCTTATCAGTATTGGAATATCACAGAGCACTACCTCTAGACCAACTTTTATATGAGATGAACTGGGCTTTATGCCCACTCGACCCGGTCCAACAATTAAACAGATAACACGTGCAAAGCACGTATTGCCCCATAGAACATTATACACAATAATATTCTATTATATTGAGAATATACCTATATATCCAACAATCTCCTCCTATATTCTCAATATATTAGGCAATGCCCCGTTAAATCATTGGCTCACAAAAATAATATAGTTCACATACTAAATCAATAATAACTCGAATAGTTCAAATGAGACTAAACCAAAATAATCAAATAGTTCAAAGACCATATCAAAACAAATTAGTTCACAATGACTAAACAAACTAGAGAAACCTGTCATAGTTTCAAAATCAACCAAAGCAAATAAACTTCAAGAACAAAATATGAGTTTTAAGCTCATGAACACAGGAGTCTTAAACCCAACAAAAGTTTTATCAAGTAAGTGACAAATTTATTCTTTAGATAAATAAACCAAAACTATATCCTTGCAAACTGCTTTATGTATACTCCTCCATTTTGAGCAAATCATTATTCTGAAATCTATGTTGACAGATTTAACTCCTCCAACTTTGCTAGCTTATTGAAAACACGAATATCAAGAGACACGTCTCTAAGAATTCTAATAAATTTCATAAAGTGTCTAGTTCCACTAAAGAACTTAGTACAATTCAACGATAGCTTAGCAAGATGTAACGCAAGCATCACAATCAAGTTTCTTTAACAAGATAAATGACAAGAACTATTATAGTTTCTGCACAAGAACTATACTATGTTTCATATTGGAATGATAGAATAGTCAAATCAATTATGGTTAATTCTGAATCATCAAAATTGGAATGAAACATGAATCCATAAAAGAGTTATATCATCAAAATTGGAATGATATAACAACCATTCTAAACGTCGGAAACACATCGACAAGTTTTCATGCTCTCTTTTGGAATAATGAGATGATTCTAAGTAAATTATGAAAATATATAACATCATCAAAATTGGAATGAAATTATATATTAACAGAATTTACATAGAACTTTTCAAATTATCTAAAGCATGTCAACTGTCTAAAATTGATGCTTCAGTTTGAACTTCTTTATGGCTCCAATTGGATTCTAAATCTCAAAACAACTTGGATGTTAAAACTTTTGACTCAATAGCTTTTAACTCCATTTCCCCCACAGTTTTGATAATTAGATCACTTTCAAGTCTCTTAGCAAGAACATTGGCCATACTTGTCACAATTGCACTTTATCTATGAGAAAGTTCAACTAGGCTTCTTTCAGCCTTAATATACTTCTCTTACTATTATAGAGTGAGTTATGAGCTACAGTGCATTATAGCATGATAGTCGCATAACAGAATTAGAGAATTTATATTAAACTTCTCAAATGGATGATTAGCAATAAGTCATTCAATCCACTCAGCCTCTGTCCCTGCAGAGGATAACACATAGAGGTCTGATTTCTTGGATGAGTGTAGTACCCAGTATTTTTAAATATTATTTTAAAGGTTTATAAATGAATTAAAATTATTTTTGGGAGGTTTAATAAATATTTTTCTGAAGAATTATCTTTTTACACGTGGAAAACACGTGCAAATATTTTCTTGAGAAGTTCAAAAGCCAAAATTTCTTCATGAAAAGTCATCATTTATTATTTGGGATTTAATTGTAATTTTTTTAGATTTTTTGGATATTTATTGGATCTATTTGCAAATATTAAGAAAAAGAAGGATCTTTTTGCAAAATTGTCATTTTAAGGGGTGAAAGTGCAAAACTATTTTCTGGACTTTTCAAATAGTGCCGGATGGAAATAAGGTGTCTATTTTATTTTTAAATCTCAATTTAATTGGTTTTATTAAGTTTTCAAGTATAAGGATCTATTTATGTAAAATTATATTTTCAAGGAGTTATTTTGCAAATGTGTTTAAAAACCCTAATCTTCAATTCCGGCCTATTTGAAAGAAGTGCAGCCGTCTTTCGCTGCACAACACAAAGGTTTTATTATTCTTGGAGATTTAAGAAGGTGATCTTGGATTTCGCGAAAGGAAAGTTTTCTTACGAGAGTTCTTCATTCGAGGTGAGTGATTTGTCGTGTTTATTTTCTTTGTGCATGTTGTATGTGAGTGACTTGATGTCTTCTTTTATTTTGTGAATGTGTATGCAAATGATATGAATGTTTTAATGGATCTTGGATGTTGAATTTTATTGCTAGAAAGCATGTTTAGGGTTTGAATATGAATATGCACATTATGAATTGGATGGATGGATGAAAAATCAGATCTTGGGAAACTCAATTTGTTTGTGATTAAAATTGTAGGTGGGTAATTCGAGATTGATGAATGACCTGTTGGCGATCATGGGTAGTCCATCTCTTTGGATCAATGTTGGATTGATTGAATATAGTGGATTTTATGCATAAACCTAATAAAGATGAGACTTTTATTACTTTTGAGTATTTGTTGAACACAAATTTGATATGGTGATGTTACGAATTGATTATAGTTGTGAGTTGTAGTAGTAATTCAGTTTTGAGAACTTTGAAAGGAAAAGTATTAATCAAGAGATCATGACATGAAAATCGAAATTGGAAATTTAATTGAGTTGAGGAGATATACCCAAATTGGGGATTTTCTTTGAGATTTTGATATTTATATGGTTTGGATCTGAATACGAAACTATTTCAGTGATCAATAAATTTTTAAGAAATTCTATTTTGACTATATGCACAAACCCACCTCTAATTGGTAACCAAACAAGTTCACCAAAACATAACCGAAGCGTTGAACACAGCTGTGTTTGGCTCAGTTTTGGTTAAAGCAACTGCTACAGGAAATGGAAAACCCAAATTACCGATCTGCATGATAAATTTAAGGTTCCATATCCTCAAAATGTGTAAGACTTAAGATGGAATCGTAATCACCAATTGCACAACAATTGACATGAATAAACACATATCCCTGCTCGAAAATCCTGCCTTTACAGAGTGAAAGACCAAACAAAACATAATCAATCATTCGGGGACTAGACTTCAGAGTCGAGTTCACCACCATTCTGTTAGATTAAGATGAGTAATTAGGGTTAGAGTTTATATCTCATAGCCGCTTAAGATATTATAACCTGCTTATCAGTATTAGAATATCACAGAGCACTACCTCTAGACCAGCTTTTATATGAGATGAACTGGGCTTTATGCCCACTCGACCCGGTCCAACAATTAAACAGATAACACGTGCAAAGCACGTATTGCCCCATAGAACATTATACACAATAATATTCTATTATATTGAGAATATACCTATATAACCAACAATCTCCTCCGATATTCTCAATATATAAGGCAATGCCCCGTTAAATCATTGGCTCACAAAAATAATATAGTTCACATACTAAATCAGTTATAACTCGAATAGTTCAAATGAGACTAAACCAAAATAATCAAATAGTTCAAAGACCATATCAAAACAGAATAGTTCACAATGACTAAACAAACTAGAGAAACCTGTCATAGTTTCAAAATCAACCAAAGCAAATAAACTTCAAGAACAAAATATGAGTTTTAAGCTCATGAACACAGGAGTCTTAAACCCAACAGAAGTTTTATCAAGTAAGTGACAAATTTATTCTTTAGATAAATAAACCAAAACTATATCCTTGCAAACTGCTTTATGTATACTCCTCCATTTTGAGAAAATCATTATTCTGAAATCTATGTTGACAGATTTAACTCCTCCATCTTTGTTAGCTTATTGAAAACAAGAATATCAAGAGACACGTCTCTAAGAATTCTAGTGAATTTCATAAAGTGTCTTGTTCCACTAAAGAACTTAGTACAATTCAACGATAGCTTAGCAAGATGTAACGCAAGCATCACAATCAAGTTTCTTTAACAAGATAAATGACAAGAACTATTATAGTTTCTGCACAAGAACTATACTATGTTTCATATTGGAATGATAGAATAGTCAAATCAATTATGGTTAATTCTGAATCATCAAAATTGGAATGAAACATGAATCCATAAAAGAGTTATATCATCAAAATTGGAATGATATAACAAACATTCTGAACATCGGAAACACATCGACAAGTTTTCATGCTCTCTTTTGGAATAATGAGATGATTCTAAGTAAATTATGAAAATATATAGCATCATCAAAATTGGAATGAAATTATATATTAACAGAATTTACATAGAACTTTTCAAATTATCTAAAGCATGTCAACTGTCTAAAATTGATGGTTCAGTTTGAACTTCTTTATGGCTCTAATTGGATTCTAAATCTCAAAACAACTTGGATGTTAAAGCTTTTGACTCAATAACTTTTAACTCCATTTCCCCCACAGTTTTGATAATTAGATCACTTTCAAGTCTCTTAGCAAGAGCATTGACCATACTTGTCACAATTGCACTTTATCTATGAGAAAGTTCAACTAGGCTTCTTTCAGCCTTAATATACTCCTCTTACTATTATAGAGTGAGTTATGAGCTATAGTGCATTATAGCATGATAGTCGCATAACAGAATTAGAGAATTTATATTAAACTTCTCAAATGGATGATTAGCAATAAGTCATTCAATCTACTCAGCCTCTTTCCCTGCAGAGGATAACACATAGAGGTCTGATTTCTTGGATGAGTGTAGTACCCAGTATTTTTAAATATTATTTTAAAGGTTTCTAAATGAATTAAAATTATTTTTGGGAGGTTTAATAAATATTTTTCTGAAGAATTACACGTGGAAAACACGTGCAAATATTTTCTTGAGAAGTTCAAAAGCCAAAATTTCTTCATGAAAAATCATCATTTATTATTTGGGATTTAATTGTAATTTTTTTTAGATTTTTTGGATATTTATTGGATTTATTTGCAAATATTTAGAAAAAGAAGGATCTTTTTGCAAAATTGTCATTTTGAGGGGTGAAAGTGCAAAACTATTTTCTGAACTTTTCAAACAGTGCCAGCTGGAAATAAGGTGTCTATTTTATTTTTAAATCTCAATTTAATTGGTTTTATTAAGTTTCCAAGTATAGGGATCTATTTATGTAAAATTATATTTTCAAGGAGTTATTTTGCAAATGTGTTTAAAAACCCTGATCTTCAATTCCGGCCTATTTGAAAGAAGTGCAGCCGTCTTTCGCTGCACAACACAAAGGTTTTATTATTCTTGGAGATTTAAGAAGGTGATCTTGGATTTCGCGAAAGGAAAGTTTTCTTACGAGAGTTCTTCATTCGAGGTGAGTGATTTGTGTTGGAAAATAATCTATGTGGGCTCACATATGTGACTAAATGTATAATTGCTATTTTAAAGTCTAACCCAAATTAAAGTGATCTAATCAAGATTAAGCAATGGGTTAAAAGCATATAATATTAAGTGTGATGTAACACGTGTAGAGACCGTAAAGTAGATTTCTTATTTTGTGATGGGCAAAATTGGAAATCAATATTTATCAATTAGGGTTATGGTCCCCTATATATACGCATCTTCTTATTCCATCTGCCATCCATCAACAGAAGAATAGATAGACATCTCATAGAAGTGCGTATCATATAGGAAGATCCAAATCCACTGCGCAATCTCAATCAATGGATTCAGGTTAGTGCTTCCGCTTTTAATTTTGTTCTTCTTTTGATTTAGCAAAGATCTATAGTTTCATGATTTAGGATTTTATATTAAAGCACTTTTGTAACATGATTAAGATCTAGATTCATGGAAACATGTTTTCGATTGTTATTAATATTTTATGCATGTTCTTAAGTGTATATAAAATTCCAACAATTGGTATCAGAGCCATCTTTGCTGAATTAATTGAAGAAAATTTAGGGTTTATTGTTTAAAGGAAATTTAAGAAATTTATGGTTTTCTTTTGATCTTCTTTTTATGTTATTTGATCTTCCTGTTTAAGAGATTCAGATTCATAATTTCAGATGTAAAAAAAAAAAAAAAAAAACGGTCAGATCTAAAATGTTGAATACGGTTTTGGATTTTGATAAACGGCTTCAGTGCTGGACATAAAAAAAAATAAAAAAAATTAAAAAAAAAACAGTCAGATCTGAAATGTTGAATACGGTTTTGGATTTTGATAAACGACTTCAGTGCTGGACACAAAAAAAAAAAAATCAAAACCGTAAGCATCAAATTATGGTTTTGAATCTTTTGTTTAAAACTTGTTGTCCATTTTTTCTTGCCCATCACATCAATGCTTCAGAATGTTGAAATGCATGCATGGAGGGGGTCCCACGGTCATGTGATTTAAGAAATGGTTTTGATATGGATACTTAATTAGAGGTTTCCCCATAGAGTTTCCTATGGGGTGTATGTGTGGGATTTGTTGCCCAGCATGGGGGCCACGGGAAAAAGAAGGCAGCAGGTTGCTACTGCTTCTCCAAGTTGTTGACGTGGTGATATGGAGGGGCGCGTGGGGCCCGCTAGGTGAGAGCAGCTGCAGCAGCAGGCGCTGCTCTGTTGGCGATGCTGACGTGGCGGTGTGGGTCCCTATCGCCCGCTGTGTGTTTCTCTTGAGAGACGTGTTTCCAAATGTCAGATTTATATTTTCTGTTAAATTTGATATTATCAAACAGTAGATAGATATTATTTAGTTATGGTTTTGTTATTATTTTAAATAGATATTATGTTGACATTATCCATCTACAAATAAAGCAAAATTATGTAATTAAGGAAAAGATAATATATTTTGGAAAGCAATTTAAATTCAAATTTTGGTTTTGGATTTCTTATGAATGTCTAATATTTTGAATAGACTAATTGAAACAAAATGTTGCCAAAGTGACCTCTTTTGTGTAGATTAATTTATTTAAAATATCAAGATAATTGTGTGTTTGAAATTCATGCATTTATTAACTGACCCAAAGGTAAGTTGATATTTGGCCGAATTTCATACACATCTGTGGTAATAAATATGTGACAATTATAAGGTATTCCATGTGAATAATAAGTCAGTCCAAAGAATGACTTATTATTTGACAGGATTTATTGTCAATATTTGATTACTACAACAAGAGTACCGCTTACAGTTAATGTTACTGTCCAAAGACTTGATATTAATGTTGTGTCTGGTATCTTGAGATGGGATTAACCATTATTTGAATTTATTGTTTTATATGGATTCTCATGTGAGCTTATTTTGTTTATTTTTTTTTGGTTCTATATTCAGCTAGTTTATCATCTACTGCCTCAATAACTGCTAACATCAATTCTATTCTCATGCTTAATGGGACAAATTTCAAGGAATGGAAAGGGACCCTACTGATAACTCTTGGCTGTATGGAATTAGACCATACATTAAGGGAAGAACAACCTCCATCTCTCACTGCGGAAAACACTCCTGATGATAAAAGGGTATTTGAGAGATGGGATCGTTCAAATCGCATGAGTCTAATGATTATGAAACACAGCATTTCAGAAGCCTTTAGGGGCACAGAATCTGATAGGATTACTAAAGCCATAGATTTTCTAGATCAAATTGAGAAACGTTTTGCTAAAAACAATAAGGTTGAAATAACTTTGGTATGTTCTGAAGTTAATTTATCTTCAGTACCTAGAAACACTTGGTGGATAGATTCTGGTGCTACTACTCACATAAGTGTTTCTATGCATGGTTGTTTGAGCTGCCGAAAGCCAAATGATGGTGAAAGATACATCTTTGTGGGCGATGGAAAATCGGTAGAAGTGGAAACAGTTGGGCATTTTAGGTTGTTATTAGGAACTGGTTTTTATTTGGATTTAAAAGACACTTTTGTTATTCCGTCTTTTAGACGAAATTTAATTTCTGTTTCCTTGTTGAACAAATCTGGTTATTATTGTTCATTTGGAAACAATCAATTCAGTTTGTCTTTAAATTCAAATGTTGTTGGAACTGGTTACTTGAATGTTTATGACAACCTTTATTTGTTTGAAACAATTGTATCCTATAATGAAACCTTGCATGTAGAGTTACGTGGTACTAAACATAAATTAAATAAAGAAAATTCGGCGTCATTATGGCATAAGTGCTTAGGTCATATCTCAAAAGGTAGAGTTGAGCATCTTGTGCCTGATGACATTTTGGAATCCCAAGACTTCACAGACTTTAATGTCTATGTAGACTGCATAAAGGGAAAACAGATCAAAACTAAGAGATTATGTGCCAAAATTCTTAATGTTAGGTGTTATGAACACATTTGTTATTTACTTGGAGAAAGCTCAGTCATGGTCTCCACAATCCAGAATATGTTCTTATAGTGTTGTATTCTCTACTCTAAAGTTTAGTTCCGGTTTGGAGTTAAATATAGCATTCTGATCATATTTTCTCGAATCAAATCGGGGTAGTATTAATCAGGTATTTATGAAATGATCAATGTTTTTAAATGAAGAAACAAGTATTCAAACCAATCCTAACTTAAGAATATGTTTTGCAAATTGACAAAATCCATCTATGGACTCAAGCAAGCTTCTCGTCAATGGTACCACAAGTTTCATCAAGTAATTATCTCATTTGGTTTTGAGATGAATATAGTTGATGATTGTGTGTATCACTAGTTCAGTGAGAGTAAGCATATATATTCCTAGTTCAATATGTCGATGACATATTGCTTGCCACTAATGATATAGATTTATTGTATGAAACTGAAAGGTTTCTGTCCAAGCATTTTGAGATGAATGATCTTGGGGATGCCTCTTTTGTATTATGAATTCAGATACACCGAGATCGTTCTCGAGGTATTCTAGGATTATCGCAAAAGGGATACATCGATAAAGTACTCAAAAGGTTTGGCATGCAAGATTGTAGACCAGGGGATACCCCTGTTGCTAAAGGAGACAAATTTAGTCTCAATCAGTGTCCTAAAAGTAACCTTGAAATTCAGGAAATGCAAAAGATTCCCTATGCATCGGCTATTGGGAATCTAATGTATGCTCAAGTATGTACGCGTCCGGATATTGCGTACATTGTTGAGATGTTAGGCATATATTTAAGAAAACCTGGTATGGACCATTGGATAGCATCCAAGAGGGTCATGAGGTATCTTCAGAGAACAAAAGACTACATGCTCACATATAGGAAATCAGATCATTTGGAGGTCGTAAGGTATTCTGATTCTGATTTCACTAGGGTGCCAAGATAGCAAAAAGTCTACATCAGGGTATATTTACCTGTTAACTGGAGGAGCTACATCCTGGAAAAGTGTCAAACAGACACTTATAGCTTCTTCCACTATGGCAGCAGAGTATGTAGCATGCTATGAGGCATCAAATCATGGAATATGGCTGCGGAATTTTATCACTGGGCTGCGCATTTTGGAGAATATAGAAAGACCACTCAAGTTATTTTGTGACAATAAGTCGGCAGTGATATATTCCAACAACAATAGGAGTTCGACAAAGTCGAAGCATATTGACATAAAGTTCCTAGTTGTGAAAGAAAGAGTGCAAAGTGGACAGATATCCATAGAGCACATTGGGACAAATTCCATGATAGCGGATCCGCTTACAAAGGGATTACCACCCAAGGTCTTTCATGAGTACACTGCTCATATGGGTGTTGTATTATTTGAGGATATCATGATTTAGTGGGAGTTTGTATTTTATTTGCATTATGTTTGTGTGAGACATTTATACATTTGGTTATTTTCTAATCAGAAATAAAGAATTCAGTTTTCTCACTCTTTTGTCATGTTTTGGTTTTGACCTCACTTAAGTTTTAAATAGAACCAGTTGGAAATAGGCATGTGTATAGATCACATTACATGAAATTTCCATGCTACACATTCACACTTGATCTATGTCATTTGATTATGTTGATATATGTGATCATTGATGAATTTAGTTATGATAAATGTAACGAAAATTGCTTTGATCCTATATTTGCATGATTAATGGACGAGATTGTTTGGCTATGCTTTTGGTTATGATAGCAAAATTTTGAGCTCATAAAGTATGTACATTTATAAGGAATAACATATGTGGCCCAAGTGGGAGATTGTTGGAAAATAATCTATGTGGGCTCACATATGTGACTAAATGTATAATTGCTATTTTAAAGTCTAACCCAAATTAAAGTGATCTAATCAAGATTAAGTAATGGGTTAAAAGCATATAATATTAAGTGTGATATAACACGTGTAGAAACCGTAAAGTAGATTTCTTATTTTGTGATGGGCAAAATTAAAAATCAATATTTATCAATTAGGGTTATGGTCCCCTATATATACGCATCTTCTTATTCCATCTGCCATCCATCAACAGAAGAATAGAGAGACATCTCATAGAAGTGCGTATCATATAGGAAGATCCAAACCCACTGCGCAATCTCCATCAATGGCTTCAGGTTAGTGCTTCCGCTTTTAATTTTGTTCTTCTTTTGATTTAGCAAAGATCTATAGTTTCATGATTTAGGATTTTATATTAAAGCACTTTTGTAACATGATTAAGATCTAGATTCATGGAAACATGTTTTCGATTGTTATTAATATTTTATGCATGTTCTTAAGTATATATAAAATTCCAACAATTTGTTGTGTTTATTTTCTTTGTGCATGTTGTATGTGAGTGACTTGTTGTCTTCTTTTATTTTGTGAATGTGTATGCGAATGATATGAATGTTTTAATGGATCTTGGATGTTGAATTTTATTGCTAGAAAGCATGTTTAGGGTTTGAATATGAATATGCACATTATGAATCGGATGGATGGATGAAAAATCATATCTTGGGAAACTCTATTTGTTTGTGAATAAAATTGTAGGTGGGTAATTCGAGATTGATGAATGACCTGTTGGTGATCATGGGTAGTCCATCTCTTTGGATCAATGTTGGATTGATTGAATATGGTGGATTTTATGGATAAACCTAATAAAGATGAGACTTTTATTACTTTTGAGTATTTGTTGAACACAAATTTGATATGGTGATGTTACGAATTGATTATAGTTGTGAGTTGTAGTAGTAATTCAGTTTTGAGAACTTTGAAAGGAAAAGTATGAATCAAGAGATCATGACATGAAAATCGAAATTGGAAATTTAGTTGAGTTGAGGAGATATACCCAAATTGGAAATTTTCTTTGAGATTTTGATATTTATATGGTTTGGATCTGAATACAAAACTATTTCAGTGATCAATAAATTTTTAAGAAATTCTATTTTGACTATATGCACAATCCATGTTTTAATCGAAAGAAATCAACAAAATCTCTATTTTTATAAATTCAAGTAGTTTTGATTTAGTTTTATGGACTATTATATGTCCTACAAGTTGTATTCGATCATATAAGAAATATACCTTTGTAGAAATCATTTTCATAAAGTAAACTACGTATCGGTTGAAATGTGCACAACCAAAAGTATGCAGTCTGTAGATCGACAGTCGACTGGTATGACTTCTCAGTCGACCGACACGACCCAGCTGCAATGTTCTCTAGTTTTTCTTGAAATCTCGTTCTGGACAGTCGACCTATACCCTTTACAGTCGACTGGTACCACTTAGAATTATTTTCTCGAAGTTATTGTAATTTTTCTCTCTGGACAGTCGACCTATACCCTTTACAGTCGACTGGTACCACTTAGAATTATTTTCTCGAAGTTATTGTAATTTTCTCTCTGGACAGTCGACCTATACCCTTTACAGTCGGCTGCTATACTTAGAATTATTTTCTAAAAAACCACGGAATTCTCTTTCTGGACAGTCGACTTACGCTTGTCTATAGTCGACTGGTACTGATATATTTTATATTTTGAATGTTCTTTCAAATGATTTATTCTCTAAATGTTTTAATCTATAACTTACTATTCTATACATTATCTTATATTGAACATATGTTTTCAAGTTGTTTGACCGAGCAATTCATATTGGAAGATTGGTTTGGATATTTGAGTGTGAGTCTCTAGAGGGTGCGTGTGACCTTAATATACCGAGCTGAGATATTTATGTTTGGGCATGTTGAGGCATTTAGTTGATCAGTTGTTTGAGTTAAGTCCGGTAGGGTACACCAACTCTAGGAAATTCGTAAAGTAATTAAATAACCTAAATGATAAGGATAGGCACTAGTGGTGATATGATGAACGAGAACATGGGTTATGGACCTCAGTATGGCTTGCGGTGTGAGATAATCCCTGAAATTATCCAGGTGTGAGTGAAATAGTCTTCGGAATTATCTGTGGTGTGAGATTGATCTCCGGAATTATCGGGGTCGAGGCGACGCACATGTGGTATTCGTGTGATGAGGTGCCATTGCTTGCGGTGTGGGGTATTCTCGAAGATTTCTAGGTGTGAGTGAAATAGTCTCCGGAATTATCTGTGGATAGAGATTGACCTCCGGAATTATTGGGGCATGGGCTAATACTCACAGTATATCTTTATCTCGTAGTAGTCATCGTGTTAGGATTAGTTGCATAGCGGGGGATTAAACTCTATAATATGGAGACGATAAGGGCTTGCACCGGACCTATGTAGAGTGGGATGCATAGACTCCGACAAGTACGCATTAGAGAGTCAGCACATAGACTTGTGCTTTCTTGACTTGGTTTTATGCATGTGGTTTCCTGTGTTCTACACTTGACACTTAGTTTCACTTGATGTTTCCATGTTTCCTTGTTATTTCTTATTTCATTTATTCTTGTCTCTATTACGTGTTGTTTATGATTCCATGTTTCATGTTCATTTATGTTGCTTGTTTGTTTTATGTCACTCACACCTTTATGGCTGACCCATTTAGTTTTGGGGGTTAGGGTTATCTCTAGCCTCATATTTTACAGGTAATTTCTTATAGCTCGGATTTGGATGCCTGAGTTCAAATGATGTAATGACTTGTGTAATTGTAAAAGAAAGTGTTGTAAAGAAAAGAGAATTGTGATTAAGGTGTATTGTATTCCGCTGTGCTATGAAATGATTATTGAAATGAAAGTTGAAAATTTTATTGGTGTTGTCTTGTTTAATATTACATTAAAGTTGATGCTGGGAATTGTGCCACGTATTTTCTAAGATATTATATTAGAAATTCGGGGCGCTACAATGAAAACGCAGTGCTTGTTTGCCTTTTAATCTCCATAATTTTTCTGCTCCTCCTAGTGTGAACACACATTAACTAGTTGTCGACTTCCACTAAACTTTGAGTAGCACAAAGTAAACTCTTGAGTACCACTTAGGTATCTCATTTGCCTCTTAAGGGCACTCAAATGTGTATGAGATTATTAGTGAATCTGCAGATCATACCTACCTCAAAGGCTATGTCTACTCTAGTGCAGATCTTTGTATATACGAGACTTTCAATTCTTTTAGAATGATCTGCCTGTCTCATAGTTGCACCATCATAAGGTGTCAACCTTTTATTATAATCATAAGGTGTTTCAAAACACACTTTCAATCATTATATCCCCACTTTTGAAACACATTATTGATTTATCGAGTTTGACTAAGGGTTATCCCTTGCCAACCAAAACTCACCCTTATACATAATATGGTGTACACACCACTTAGGTGCTAAATTTATTTGGATAGCACAATTCTAACTCCATTTATAATAGAGATGTCACTTCCAATCAACAAGCATGTCAATAAAACCAAGTAAATAATAGCCATTATATTTGACACACCACAAAGTTAAAAGCACTGATCTGAATTACTTAATTCATATACTAGGCTCTTTGAGAAATTTGTCAAATTGTTTAGCTATATTACATGTTTTAAAGCATACGATGATTTTACGAAATTGTAAATCTTGTTCACTAAACATATTAGTCCAAAACTTTCCAGTACAAAATTGTTCAGTACAAAATATCAAGTACAAAACTTTTTAAATATCCTTTATGAATGACAAAATTTTAAATAGTTGTAAGGATAAGAAGAATACTTATTGTAGCAATATGACAAGCATGTGAGTAGACAACAAATCAGTCTACCCCATTTATCTCAGTCAATTCTTAAGCTACTAGAAGTGCATTAAAATTGATACTGAACAATCAAAATTAAGTTTCTTCTACAAAACCCCACTTACTTACTATAATTTTTGTAACGCCCCGAATTCCAAAGTACACTGAATTCGAGATTCCACAGGATCTTTACACTTCATTTAGTACAGTTTTACAAGGAAATTAAAACTTTTCACTTTACATTGGAGTTTACAAGAAAAACTTTACACTTTACATTGTACAGCGGAAGCAAATTTACAACATTTATATAAAGGTACAACAACATTGAATAATCTCTAAGCATCTGTTCCTCTTTCATCTTTATCATGTCATTTACCCTGCATACAGAACTGTGGGTATGTCAGTTTATTCAACCGACGAACATTATGCACGGCCATCCTCTCTATGCCGAAAACAGTATAACTGATTTCCCATATTTAACAAACACAAACTTGTCACATATTAAACTAAAGGGAATACCCTATTGATGTCGTGTTGTGATTGTGCACTTAGTCCTTAATGCAATTATTTATATTATATGACACTAATGCACACTTGTTCGGATTCTATGCATCCCATACTACATAGGTCCGAGGGCAAGCCCTTAATCGTTCTTCAACTTGTAGGGTTCAATCCCTCGTTATGTCTTAATCTACTACTGTAACTACGGTAAGTATCCTAGATGTTTTCTGACATACGAACTCATGTCTAGGCACCCTGGAGGGAATCCCAACGCACTGACACATGACTCATCATGCAGGCATCCCGTGGTAATTTAGCTCCTACCATAGACATGACACCACTTGCAGTCGTCCAACACCCCACGAACGTCGCCACCGGGACGGTACTCTGGAGCAATATCCACGCCCTATCATGACTCATCATGGGACATCCTGGGATACTCTCTCGCTGCCAATCCAATGGCCCTCATACTCAATGTTTTTATCTTACTTTCATCACATCTTCACTATGTAACTAATCCTTAGCTTAATGAAATCATGAACAAAATCAATCTTTTAGAGTTAGCCCTCTCACTACTACCGGTCTTATTTCTTCCAATTCACAATGACCCAAACTTGATCTTTTCAATGTCAATAATCATAATTCATCATTTTTCACTTGCCGGTGTGAGTTTTGGCTACACTCTAATTTTCAATTTCAATTCATAAATTCACATGTTTGAGCTGTCATACTCAAAAATATTTCTCTTTTCCAATCATGATTTCTAAATTTTTCATGAGTCCATAACTATACATGGAATTCAATTATTCATCATGTAATTCATCAAATATCATTTTCACATTAAAATCACATCACTAATTATATGGTCAAAATGAGTATTCACAACTCATAATTGTCACACTATTCTTCAATAAGAATAATTCATACCACTTCACTTCATATAATTTCTTTCTTCATTATCCTTCCATTCTAGCACTTTATTTCAAGTTCCTTTGCGAATTATAAAATCCACGAAATATAAATATAGAACCATAGTTCTATTTATACATTTGTTCTCAAAATATACTCTGTTTTATTTTGATAACTACCAAATTATTTTTCATAAGTCCCACATATTTTGAGAATAATAATCATATTTTTTTCATAATTTTTTAATCATCAAAAACACCCAAAAAATATTTTTTCCCACAATTAACCACTGGCCGAAACCAGGATTCGAACCCACAACCCCCGAGAAGCAAGCCGCACGCTCTGGCCGCTGTGCCGAACGATATAAAAGAGGTCGAGAGCATTAAATGCTCTCGGCTGTAGTTAACTTAATTTTTTAAATGTGCACAAAAGAATGTGTTGTTCACAGGATTCGAACCATCGACCTGTACTGAACCCCGCACACTGTAGCAATTAAGAGCATCCTGACCACTTGAGCTATAAGCTCAGGTTGTCAATAGTGCAACTCGAAATTTAATTAAATCCATTCTTTCTGTCTAATAAAACATTTCGATGTTCAAAAGCTTTCATTTGATTTTGCTTTTACTAAACTTACTGTAAATTTCCAGATTGATTATTCCCATCATAATTTATACTCCATTATATTAAAAATATTTTTTTTCAATAATTAAACACATATTTTCCATACAATTTGGTTAAATCATAAGCTACTACTAACACATTTCTTTTTCGACATTTCTTATCAAATTTTGGTTTTAATAATCTCTACATCAATTCTCTGTTTTTAATCATTTCACAAACCCACAAATTATATTTTTAGTCATTCATCACAATATTATCACACAAGGTCCATTTAAGCATACAAAACTACATTGTCGTCTACTAATTTTTGCTTATAGTTCTTGATGTTAATAATGAATTTTTCTTCAAGCAAATCATAGCTATAATTTATTTACACACAACTTAAATTAAATGATGGAAACACATACAAGCCATTGATTAACATTCCAATCAATTAATAAGCCTTTTTTTCCCAATTAAAAAGCACTCTTTATTAATCTTTTTCATGCATCATTAATTCAATTTAATTCTAGCATGTTTCCTAATTAGAAATACGGAAAATCACCCACCTTAATTTGGAGAGAATACAATTAGCAACACCTCCTAAACAAATGTCCTTGCCAAGAGAGTGATCCTCCTCCTCGCCGTAGTGCACACGCGCCTCCAAGATGCAATCCGAGCTTCAAAGAATGCCGGCCACTCCTTTTGATGCAAGCACAAACTCCTCACACACAATCTCAATCTTATAACTCACTTGCTATACTACTAGTAATGTATTTTAAACTATAGGTTTTGGAGGAATAATTAGTACAAAAATAACTAGGCAAGGGGGGGGGGGGGGGGGTATTTATACTAAAATTTGGAGTGAATGGAAGGCTAAGATTAAACTAGGAGTTGAAAAACAAAGGGCTAGGATTCAAGGAGGAGTTACAATAACCAACCATGATCAAGCAACCACCACCCATGACTCAACTTGAAAATTTCCTTTCCCTCCAAAGATCAAAACCGGCCACACATATGCATGTGCACGTGTACGTGCAATGCACGTGCATGCAACTTGTCTCCATTTAACAAAAAATTGTACATTATATTTTTCATAAAAAAATCTTTAAAATGTGTTCTACATTACAAGTTGCATTTAAAATAAAAATACTCATGGGCTTTAGTTTATGGACCAAAATAATAGTTTATAAAAGATAATAAATAAATTAAATTTGGGCTTAAAGGAAAGGCTTTTGTTTATTTGAAAAAGACCCTTTATATAAAAAAATAATTAAAGAGCACATATGCATATACTCATAATCATACAATAATTGTAAAATTTAATATTACAAAAATATTGCACGTGCACACTACGTGCAAAATAAATAATTTTCATAAATGAAAATCGGGGCATTACAACACTCCCTCCTTAGAATAGTTCCGTCCCCGGAACTACAGTCAAGAGCGAGAAAACAAAACACTCACAACAAGCACAAAAATACAAAAATACAAATCAAGCAAAAAGCTCAGGATAGTCCTTCAACATCCTCTCCTCAGACTCCCAAGTAGCCTCTTCAACCAAATGGTTTCTCCAGACTACCTTGACCATCGGTATCGTCTTATTCCTCAAGTCCTTCTCTCGACGATCAACAATCTCAATAGGAGACTCGATGTAATTCATATCAAACTGCAAACCTTCCGGCACTTCAGGCAAATGATGACTCGGATCTGGAATATAACCTCTCAGCATAGACACATAAAAGACATTGTGCACCTGAGATAACTCTTCCGGTAATTCAAGCCGGTAAGCAGTTTTCCCGATCCTTTTCAATATCTTGTACGAGCCTATAAACCTCGGGGCTAATTTCCCGCCTTTGCCAAATTGAACCACACCTTTACTGGGCGATACTTTCAGAAAGATGAAGTCACCTTCCTCAAACTCAAGGTCCCTTCTCCGGTTGTCTGCATAGCTTTTCTGCCTGCTCTGAGCTTCTACTAACCTTTTCCTGATCAGATCAATCTTTTTAGAGGTTTGCTGCACAAGCTTAGGCCCAAACAATTGACGCTCCCCAACTTCAAACCAACAAACAGGTGTTCTGCACTTCCTGCCATACAAAGCTTCGTACGGTGCCATCCTGATACTAGTCTGAAAACTGTTGTTGTAGGCAAACTCTACCAAAGGTAAATGCCTTTCCCAACTGCCTCCAAAGTCTAGTATACAACACCGAAGCATATCCTCAAGAATACGATTGACTCTCTCGGTCTGCCCATCGGTTTGCGGATGAAAAGCAGTGCTGAAATCCGTCTTGGTACCCAAAGCTGTCTGAAGACTCCTCCAGAAATGCAAAGTAAACCGCGCATCTCGATCAGACACAATAGTTGACGGAATACCATGGAGCCGGACGATCTCGCTAACATACAACTCAGCTAACTTGTCCATCGAAGCAGTGAGTTTCATCACCAAAGTGAGTGGACTTGGTTAGTCGATCGACTATAACTCAAATCGCATCATTGCCTTTAGAACTCTTAGGCAATCCCGTAATGAAATCCATACTGATGTTATCCCACTTCCATTCCGGAATAAGTAACGGTTGTAATAGACCTCCGGGTCTCTGATTTTCGGCTTTGACTTGCTGACAAACCTCACACTTCGCCACAAATTCAGCCACATCCCGCTTCAAACCTGACCACCAAAAATGTTGTTTGATATCTTTGTACATCTTAGTACTCCCAGGATGTACCGACAAAAGAGTAGCATGTGCCTCCTGAAGAATACTATCTTTCAGATCCGCCTGATTTGGAACGCATAGTTTATCTCCGAACCACAGCACTCCATCCCTGATTTGAAATCCGGGCAACCTGCCAGCACCAACCTGCTCCTTCATCTCCAAGATATCAGCATCAACCTCTTGACTTGCAATGATCCTTCCATTCAGTGTAGGCTGAAGCCTCAACTGAGCTAAAGATGCTCCTAATCCTTGTAAGACAACTTCAATACCTGCTCGGTCCAATTCCTCAATCAGATGCTTCTGAGTTGTAATCAAACTGGATAAACTGCTCTTGCAACTAAGTGCATCAGCAACAGCATTAGCTTTCCCAGGATGATACTTGATCTCAGGTCGCATGTCCTCAAGCACTTCCAACCATCTCCGCTGTCTCAAATTCAGATCCTTCTGCTGATATATGTACTTCAAACTCTTGTGGTCCGTGTACATGTTCAATTTCTCACCGTACACGTAGTGCCTCCATTGCTTCAGGGCAAAGATAATCGTAGCCAACTCCAGATATGTATGACAAATATTCAATAATCATCTACATAAGTGATTAAATACTTCTGACCAATTATCGTCTCATATAGTCATAAAGCTACTGAGATCACAAATATCAAAATGTATTGACTCAAGAAGTTGTGTGCCCTTAGATACCATACTAAATGATTTTCTAGTGATCATAATCTGAGCACAACTTTCATATTTGTCATATTTAATGGAGTGTCATTTAGCAGAGTTATGCGTTTTAACAAGAACAAACAATTTAATATATAGTTCTCAAATCCTAGCCAATTTGCTATGTTCAGAAACAATACACAATTAGAACTATTATTATTAATTTGTTAAACTCAACTTATACATGCGGTTGAGAATATATGCATATTATAAGAGTTAAAACAAAATTACTCTATCACATTTTACAAAATTGTTTGCTTTCTCTAGTGATTCTAATAATGTCCACTTGTTCAAACAAATTGAGCTATATTTTCTTTATTCGTTCTTCATCATCTTCGAAACGCTAAAGGAGATAATGACCAATATTTTATAATTCAACTTTGCACACACAGAACAATGAACGAGAAAGAACAAAATGTAACTAATGGAGTCATATACTGCATTACAAAATGCTCTTATCTAAGCTACGGACATTTGTTACAGATCTTATGCATCATTTATTTATTTTAATAAGAGAAGCAAATATATAATCTCACACAAACTGCAGACAATGGATTTGTCAAAATATCTATACACATAGTAAGATAAAGCACTTAACAACCCTAAGTATGCTAGTTTTCAAAGCGAGAATCACTATGATCTAAAACTCTCAATCATATGATCAAACGCACAAAATGTTAACACATTTATCACATGAAAATACTAAAAAAGATTAGAATAGATCATACCGACACTTCAAGTTAGAAGTGTTTTTCCAAATTTGATGGAGAAGCCTGCGTATTGCAGACTTATCATACCATGATGCAAAGCCAACGTCTTCAATACACACAATTTGTAAGTAACTTTGGAGTTCCTACATTCATCAAATTGTTAAAGATTAGTCAATTAAACAAATTATTAGCATTATCTAATTCACAACAATTTAATTGGAGAACCGAACTTTATAATCAAAACCAAACCGTTTAACTTATCAATAATAGGTATTTGATTTTAGCACATAGCCAAAACATCTGTTCAACTTATATTTAATTAAACAAATGATTAATACAGTTTTGACCTTAACCACTTAGCATCATAGTAATTCTATAATTCAAAACATAGACTGGAAACGAATGTTTTGAACTTACAGCACACAGCAAAATATTTAACAAATGCCTTTAATGAGGTATAAGAAATTAAAGAACTTATCTTTAATTTGGATCCATTCATATAGTCCAAACAACATTTTCATAGCCTGCATAAATCTTGATGAAGATTAAGAGTAATCAAAGCTTGGATCTGAATTAGAGGCACACAACGGTTGATCCCGTAGTCTCTCCAAACATAGCAGCTAAGCAAAGTACACTCTAACATAGTGTAGATCCCGTGTACTGTGTGGATCTGATCAAACGCCAAACACATAACACCAAATTAATGCAATCAGCAAATTGGATCTGTTCTTCTTCTTCTTTCCCAATACTCCTTCAATCAGCGATGGGAGAAAGAAGAGAGACGACGATGGCCGACTGTGATCGTGGATTGGATGCCAGCGACGGTAGCCGACGGCGACTCCATCGATGGCGGCGATGCCAGCGATGGTGACTGCGAAGATCATGAAGGTGACAGCAAGCGACGGCGGCCAGGTGGCTCGCAGGGACGCCAGCGATGCTGGCAGCGGTGGCGACTGTCGGAGAGTCAAATCCAACACCTTGATCCCCTCTTCAACCCGAAGAAGAAACACCATAAGTACCCAATCAAATTGATGGATCTGGGTTCTTCTCCTCACTCCCGATCGTGATCAGAGAAAGGAAGAGTGTTGACGGCGGGTTGATCCAACGGCGGAAGCGTGGGATCGCAGTGGACGTGAGCGACTTCGTCGAAGTCGACGGCGGCGTCAGCGGGAGTGGGCGACGGCGTCGGCGGGTATAGGCGACGACATATTCCGATGAACATGATCAACTCTCTCCCTCTCAATCTCAGATTTTTATTTTATAATATCTTAAGATTGTTAGATTAAGATGAGTAATTAGGGTTAGGGTTTATATCTCATAGCCGCTTAAGATATTATACCCTGCTTATCAGTATTGGAATATCACAAAGTACTACCTTTAGACCAGCTTTTATATGAGATGAACTGGGTTTAGGGTACTGGGCTTTATGCCCACTCGACCCGGTCCAACAATTAAACAGATAACACGTGCAAAGTACGTGTTGCCCCATAGAACATTATATACAATAATATTCTATTATACTGAGAATATACCTATATATCCGACACATTCTCTGTATAATGACTCGAGTTTTACATTCCAGAAACATCGACATAACAAAATGTACCACCAGAATAATTGAGTCTCCATACATCTATTTAGGGCGCTAATGACCAAAATTAAATGCTCCAATTATTTGCTTATTTATGCTAAATTCGACATTCTAATGAAATCTAATGACCGATGTATTTTATGAATAATGAAAGAAAAATTTACCTTAGGAAGAACCTAATTGTCACACTATCTCCATCGCTTTCGTCCAACTGTAACAGTATGAGGCATCATCATTCTTCACATCCAGCAGCTCCCCAGATGGTAATTTGGCAAGCTTGAATGCTGGTATTTTTTGAAATACCCATTTTTCTCTGATATATTAAACTACAAAATATGGAGTAATAGACAACTCAATATGAAGTCATGAAAATCTCAAATTTTATTAAACTCATTATCTCTCTACTTTCATAAACTCTCTTTTAAGTACATACCTCATGCTAGTCTTTATGCAGGCAGCACATTACCACTTAGAATCCAACTCTAATTCAGACTTTTATAAACCTAACTATTGATTATGGTCGTGGATGGCATCTTCGGCGGTCACGGCCACTTTGGCGGGGTCGAAGGGGCGAGGTATGCGAGGCGTCGATGGCGGTGTGGATGGCTGAGTCAGGGACGACTTCCGATGCATTGGTTTGGAGGCCTATGTCATGGTCGTGGATGGCATCAGAGTGGAGGGAGGTTGTATGGCGAGGGTTGGCGACTGGTGTTGGGGCGGGCGCGTTGGGGGCCTTCGTCGATTGGTCGCCCTCGTCTGGGCTGGCATCGGGGTTGGTAGCGTTGGACTGGCATCGGGGGTTGCACCATCGGGGCTGCAGTTGGGATGGTGTGGTTGCTGTTGCGGGGGCTAGCATCAGCGTGGAGGGTCGGAAGGGGATCTCATGGATGTTGTTTGCTGGCAAAGTGGAGGTGAATGGTGACCACGGTGGGGGGACGAGTGTTGCCGAGGAGGCATGGGGGTGGAGGCATGGCTGCCAAGCTCATGGGTTTTTGAATTTCAAAAGTGTGAATTGAAATTCAAAATTAGGTCGGCAACGACGGGGTCTGGTTCAGACAGAGGGTTTCAATTTGGTCGACGGGGGTATGGCTCTGACTCGTCGACGAGGGTTTCATCGTGGTCGACGGTGGTCGACATGGGATTTTATTGTGGTCGACGGTGGTTGATGGGGGGTCTCAATTTGGTCGACGGTGGTCTGGATCTGACTCGTCGATCGGGGGGTTTCTATTTGGTTGTCGGTGGTCTGGCTCAGACTCGTCGACGGGGGGTCACAATGTTGTTGACGGGGGTTTTCCTAATATCCAAATTACAACCAACTTACAATTAGCAATGAAATGTACCCTAACTGGTGTGGGCGACTATTGTCAGGCAAGTTTATAGTTTGGGGTTGGTCAAAATAGAGGGGTGTCTTTGGTTTCTCTCATGTCAGAGGACTTGCAGGGGTCAGGTGCGACATCTACCCTCGTTGCGAAGTTGTGGTGAGAGTCATTGAGGGTGAAGCGAGGGGATGAGAACGAGGACTCAATCTTGACATGGAGTTGTCAGATTGGTGGAGTGCGTGCGGTGTCTCTCATATGGTGCTTACACTTGTCGTTTGGGTCACTGCTGGCGGCGACGAGAGAGAGTGTACGATAGTTGGAGAGGATAAACGGTGTACAAGCGAGGAACTGAGTGAAAGAGTGAGCCCAAATTGGTACGAAAAATTTGCACTGGCGGGGACGGTCGATCAATAGGAATAGATTTCGATGTATTTTTTTGTTTGTTGGTTGGGGTGTATGAGGTCCGGAACTCAGCCTGTTGGGATCTGAACTTCATAAGCCTTATTTTTTGTTGTATGTATTTTTTTAAATTCTCTTTAATGAAACCCGGGGGGTTTTATACCCACCATTTAACGATAAAAAAAAAAACTATTGATTATCAAAAACCACTTGTTAACTTAAACTTTAAAGCTAACAAACTCCTAATTAAACCAAAACTCTTTTTTAATCCTTATCTAGTTAAACTATATTTGAATTATTATTTTCAACATCCCCCCTTAATTCAAGTCTTCTAGCGAGCACATCTCGAGCAACCTTCGCAACTTGTTGAACACGTATTTCTTCAAGGGCTTTTTCTGCAACTTGATCTTCTGCTTTGATATTGGAGAACTCGATCTCTGTCTTTGACCAAATCTCTAACGAAGTAATAATGAACTTTGACATACTTGCACCTTTCATGGAACACTAAAATTTTTATTTAAAAAATTGCCAAACTACTGTCCCAAAATAACTTAATGCCACCATCTTGACAATGCTTTAGTTCTTCAAAAGTTTCTTGGAACCTAATAATTTGATAACTTACAAATACAGCATAATATCTTTAATTGTTATGATATGGCATCAGATCCAATGCCGATAAATCGATCCCGCAGTGCTTTTGATGTCATCAAAACTTTGACTTTATATGCTACTAACTCCATCACCATCTTTGTAGAGTTGAAGGCTTTGTAATCTTTCACCTTGTATGCAGGGCCGGCCTCACCCTTGAGGCGGGTGAGGCAGCCGTCTCAGGCCCCCGGTGTTTTTACGATTTTAGGGGCCCCAAATTTGTATTTTCCTTATAAATATAGACACGTATTTTGTGCGTAAAAAAATACTGTTATTAGCGGCCCCCAATTTTTTTTTTAAAAAAATATTTGCGTTTAGGCTTGAAGACTTGAATTGAATTTGAGACTTTAAATTTGGGTGATTTAAAACAAATTTATATATTTTGCTTTCAACAATGTGCAAATTTTTTATATACATGTTTTGTTTTGTTTTGTTTTTCGTTTTTTTTGTTTTTGTGTGTGTGGGGGGTACCCCATTTTGGGAGTTTGCCTCGGGCCCCCGAGAACTCAGGGCCGGCCCTGCTTGTATCTTGCCGTCTTCATCACCATCTATGTTGAAGTTAAAAAAATTGCTCATCCATCCAAGAAAATGGATTGTTTCAAAGTTGCTCATATTTTGACCAGACTGGACATTATGTTCATATGATGAATCTTCCATTGACTTTTAGCAGCTAAATTCAACATTGCAACGGGAACAAATACCTCATGATACTCAATTATATGCTTTCTCTTATAACCCTTTACCATGATTCTTACTTTATGACGATCAATCCAACCATCTTATCGCCCTTCACCATGATCAAATTTGCCCAAATTTATTATTTTTTTTATAGCTAAGCAAAAGATAAGAGCAGAAAAGACCCCAACCTGAATGACCAAAGTCGGCTATGAGTTCCCTGGGGCTCAAGGCGAAAAGCTCAAATAATTATTTTTTGGGCCCCTAATTACAATATAACTTTTTAACGCACAAAATACGTGCCTATATTTACAATAAAATTACAAATTTGGGCCTCCTAAAATTGCAAAAAAATTGGGGCATGAGGCGGCCGCCTCACCAGCCTCAAGGGGGGGGGGGGGGGGGGGGGGGGGGGGGGGCGGCCCGGTGAATCACCTTTATTGAAACAAAGTAAACCCTAGCATACACGGAAAACAATCTTTGCATCCGCTTCAATTACAAGCTTAAATTGCTCATTGACATTCAAAACAATAAGGAAACTAACATAAGCCTCTCTTCCTCTATGCTTAAAATTAGCTTCACAAAAAACTATAAGTCTAACAAGTTTGGCCTAGCTTCACAAAAAACTATGCTTAAAATTAGCTTCTCTTCTCCTTTAGAATGAGAAGCTGGGGCAAACAGATACCCATGAAAAGCTTTACAGAATGAGAAGTAGCTTAATTTTAATGAAGAAAATGAGCTTTGATAGAAGCCCTCTAGAGCAACTTCTGACTGCTTCTTCTTCTTCTATTTTTTTTTTCTTTTTCACGTTTCTCTTTTTTTTCAATGCTCCCATCGCCCCCTCACAATCCCCCTCGACCGCCATCGCGGATGCCAGCTGCGCGTTGAAATTCACGCCCCACATGGCCACCGTGTCCTCGTCATCAATGAACCCGTCGGAGGTTACTAGAAGGTTGAGGGCTTTGAAGAGGATGCTGTGGGCCCGCTTGAGGTGGGACTTGGCGTGGGTGAGGTTGTAGGTGTGGGTGAGGAGGAGGTCAGAGAGGCGAAGGCGGGTGCGGATTTCGGAGAGGGGGAGGAGGGACTCGAGGAGATACCCATGATTTTTTTTTTCTACTTCCAAATCGATTTTCCGAACAGCTTCAGCTTTTAATTTCAAAACTCTACTTTCTAACTTCTCCTTCTGAAGTAGCTTTAAAGTCTAAAAAAAGTTAGGTCAAACGTAACCTAATAATACTAAACTCAGATAGCAAATGGAGGACACCACATTGAATGAGATCATCGTCCCACTTCTTTGCCACCGTTTGAGAAACAAGCAACTACTTGGAAATCTCCCTCAATACAAACTGGACCGTCGTGGAGTGCCTGCCAAGTGCAGCAACGCCTTAAAACAACCAAGGCCCAAAACAACCAAGGCCCAACAGAAAATGTTCTCTTCGCTTCTCCGAGAACTCAAAAAAACACCAACAGCTTCTCCATATAAATATTCCGATTCCAATCCCACAGTGAGTGTTGCTCAGAAAATCTCCAACTTAATTACAGCCGACAAACGCATTCCCTCTCCTTGAAGCAACAAATCAACCAGTCGCTCCCAACATGCCGACCGGTAACGACTCTCGAATCTTTTCTCCCACCTCCATTTTTATGCCCTAATTTTTCAATTACGATCTCGATATGAATCGAGTAGGTTTTGTAGTTAGCCTTGGATTGCTGTTGATCTGATAGGGAATTAGGGATTCACCGCTGTTCGTTGTGATCGGAGGCTGTATTTGTCGATTTTTAGGGTTTTATAAGGTTTGCTGGATTTGGCTGATTTTCTCATAGTGTTTTTACCCTAGATTTGTAATGGTTATGGCGATTTGTTTTTTATTTATTTATTCTTTTGAATGTATGAAATGGTTTGGGGATATGTTCTATTAGTTTTGGGGAGTCTAGTTGAGTCGGTCGGTCAATTGATCGAGGCGGCTCAATTTCTTGAAAAGTAAGGCAGTTAGAGCACAAGTAGGAGGGATTGTGGATATGATTGTTGGGGGAAGAAGTCTAAGGGGGTAGTTTGGCATAAGTGATGGTTTAGCTCCGTTTTGATTTGGGTAATGTAAACCATTAAAATTGAATGGATAATTAATCGTGCATCTATGTTATATCATTGAAATAAGCGCAGATGTAAAACCGTTGAACTCTAGATAGCTAAGATATTAATTTGGAAGAGGTTAAGTTATCGAATTATCTTATCCTAAACCTTAGCCTAAAAACAATGGATATAACTTCAATTAATCTCATCTAGTTCAACGCAAATACGAACATTCTTAGAAACGTATCCAATACCAAGAGGTCATTAATTAAACTGAAGGGGAAAGGTTCTGATATAGACACAAAAAAAGTAGTTTTCGAATTTTAATATAGTTTTACTTCTCACTTTTGTAGGATAAAAGAGAATATATAATGTGGGGCCAACTTTTGTTTTGTAATTTGTTAAGTATGGAATGAGAGGTTTTCAATGATATCATTATCTGTTGGATGGTGTAAGGCTTCACACGCTCGAAGTGCAAAGGATTCTCACACCACTCTTGTTATTATATAGAGCTATTTATATGTAAAGTTGCAAACATAGACATGTATATAATATGTACAATACATGTTTATATTGCATAATGCACATATGTAAATGTGTATTATAAGTGTGATTTGTACTGTGTACACTTAAGTATATCTATATACATATAGATGAAGTTACAAAGACGCGTGCAAGCACAGCCGACACTTTATTTAGCAATATTAACTAGCAATATTAACGTACAATGTTAAGGTATGGTAAAAGCTCATCTGATGTCTACCTTGTGTACAAATTAGGAGTATCTCTTCAACATTATATAGAACAGCTTTATTTATTTCATCTGTACTATTGGAATATACTTAAAATTGTTAAAGCTGAATATGTCAATTTTTTGACATCCTTTCCACTCAAATATTGTGACTAATGTAGTAATGTTTAGATAAAATTCAATGCACATCTCGATTTGTAATGAGTATGAAGAATTGTTTGAAAATATAGAAACTTTATTCAAGAGGGTTTTGCAATGTGCCAAAAACTCACCAAAAAACATATGATGGAACCTATTGATGTGTCTGAAATTCGACTTATATCTCCAGGGTGTGTCAAACAAGTGTTTTGAGCCTTACCCGTGTCAATGACCTTTTGATAAGGGCTTTCATGTTTCATAGACACGTAATATATTTGACCTGGTCAGATAGGTCATAGATTCTGCAAATCAGGCTATACATTATCCATAAAATTTGTAAACACGACCCACTTGATTATACCTGGTTATTAATAACATCTTCGACCATCTTCATTTTATCTACAATGATTCATTGTCCAAGTATTATTTCAAACATCTCTACTAACTTCTTGGAACTATTTAATTTGGCACAGTGAGTGTGAAATGGCAAAAGCAGGTGTTTCCAGCTGTAGAAATTGACACTAGTGAGCCCCCTCTTGTATTCAAGTGCCAGCTGTTTGCTTTAACTGGTGTACCTCCTGAAAGGCAAAAGATTATGCTTAAAGGAGGCTTGTTGAAAGTATGGTATACTTTTATCATCTATATTTGATTATTTCAGCTGAACCTGTCTTTTCCCTTTTTACTATTGTTCTTTCCAAGTAATACAACCCATTAATGAACTTTTTCTCCCTGGTTGTTTAGGATGATGCTGATTGGTCAACTTTAAGTGTAAAAGAGGTGATTATGATATTTTCTTGTTTTGTTTTGAATTTCATAGTCGCGCTGTTTATTCTATGAAGTGTATGGCCGAGCATAAAAAATTGTGCTTCTAACAGGGTCAAAAGTTGATGATGATGGGTACTGCTGATGAAGTTGTGCAAGCTCCAGAAAAAGGTCCTGTTTTTATGGAGGACCTTCCAGAAGAAGAACAAGTAGTTGCTGTGGTAAGGCTATTTATTCTATCAGTTTATTAGTCTATTTGAATTAGGTCCAATCTTAATTTTTCTTATTGGCTAGTTTTGTAATGTATGTGCTTTGATGGATATGGCAAACTTCTTTTGAAGGAATAGTTCAGTGAGAACTTGCGCTTGCTTTGAGTCCATGGTTATCTGTTTGCTTCTTAGTATTGATATTAAGAAAATAAGAAGTTTATACAGCTCTTTTTCTTTTTGTCCAAGAAATCTAAAAGAATATGGGATGATACAACTTGTTTCTTTGTCTTAATATTTCTGACAATTGATAAGGAATTTATGAGACAAATCTGGCTATAAGTTTTAAGTAGTTTGTGCTGGCTGTTAAGATGAAGTAAAATTCAATTGTGAATTAATTATTTGGTCATTTTCATTCTTAAAATGGTTAAATGGATCTGATAAGAAAACGATTATGAGAGAATCAATCTTTTTCATGGCATTGACATTGGAGGTTGTCTTTTCTAAACATATTTATTGAGTGATTCATTGAAAAACTGCTGGTGCTTGATGCAATAAAGTTCGCTTAAAACTATAGCTTAGTTGTATGTTTAGTTAAACTTAGCAACCTATTTGATTTTTTTTCTCCAGGGACACAGTGCTGGTCTTTATAACCTGGGAAACACTTGCTACATGAATTCCACATTGCAGTGTATCCATTCAGTCCCAGAGTTGAAGTCAGCATTACTGAAGTAAGTTGCTTTGTTCTGTAAAAGAGCAGTTTACTATATAAAGGAATCACAACACATGTCAACCATTGGACTTCATTCTGACATCTTGAGGCAATTATTAATGGATTTCACTGATGATATCTTGCAAACAGTTATACACAGGAAAGGAGTAATGAACTGGATCAGTACTCGCATCTTTTGACTGTTGCAACTCGTGAGCTTTTTAATGAACTGGATCGAAATGTCAAGCCTGTTGCACCAGTGGGGTTTTTGTCGGTCAGTGGTCTTTGCAGTCTTTGCTTTTATCTTTTGGATATAACTGTTTAGGGGCAACTGATTGTTCTGTAAGTGGATCTGATAAAGATGTTTCTGTATTTTACATCTTCTTGTCATTATTTGCAAACCAACTTTTGATGTTTCATGGTTAAATCAGTTTGGTTTCACTCCTCTTGGCCCATATGGGCTGATACGACCAATTAATTCCATCAGTATGATGTATCTATGAAGAATGGGTACTAATATGGAAACAACATGTGCACAGTTGCAGGGCACGATAATTTTGTGAATTGTAAAAAAACTGAGGGACTTGGTGACATTGTTACATAATGTAAAATTATATTTTATAATTATGCTTAAATTTAACCCAGATGACATTTAACAATATAATTTTGAGCTACACAATAAAATAAGAGATCTTAAGTCCATATATAAGGAGTGATACTTCATAGTCTATGCAAGATTACTAGATTGGTAAAGATCCGTAGTCCTTACAAAAGCAAGAAGAGTTAACTTTTAGAAAATAGTTTTTAAAAAGTGTTTGAAAAATATTGGTTTTGAGTTCAAAAAATTGTTAGAGAAATGTCTAGGAAGTTCCAACATATAATATACTGCAAAAGTTAGAACATGTACGAGAAGTGTCTGAAACGTGTCCATGGAGTGTCTGTTAGATGTCAGTGTGTGACACATGTCTACAACGGTACTAATCCATCTTATATGTACTGTGCCACATAGCCTGGTACATAACTTATCCCACAATTTCATTAGTTATACTCGAACTTAGTTCTGCTTTGTTCCAGATCTTATAAATTTGCGATCCACATGAGAGTCTTTCCATATCTTCGGAATGAACACATTTATTCATTAACCCATCAACTTTTCTTCAGTCTCTCTTCAGTTCATCGTGAATTTAATTTGATGATTACTCTTATATTTAGAGTTGGCAATTATTATACTAATTTTCTCCTCTCTCTATCGCTACAAACACATATATGTGTAACTCAAATGAGTGTCATCGCTAATCCTACCCCATCCATACTGCATACTACTCAAGGTAGCATCCTCCTATTCGTACCTGTACCACGAAACGAAACGAACAGCGACCTTGGAAACACTGGTTCATATCAGTTATTCACCGTGAATTCCTTCTGCTGGGAAGAGTGAAAGTAAATTAATGTTGGTATATGAAACACCTCACTTGTGTCTTTATTTACATAAAATTTGGTTGACTCAGCCTATCTCATATATGTACATGAATATACAACTGAAAAAGCTACAGATGAGTGCTGATATAACTGGAAAAAGCCAAAGATGGGTTCCGTACATTATCGAAGGAATGATGCGTATGGCTGTAGAATCATGTTTGTTATCTTTCCTGTTTATGCTTTGAAAGGCTAAAGGGAAAAATCTGTTGTATGAACAGTTCTATTCAAAATAAATTAAAATAAAATAATGAAAATATATGCAATTATTAAAGTTAAATGTAATGTAAGACTGCCTTTGGGCTCAATATTTATTGTTTGCTCTATAATAGAATTTTTTATTAGAATTCACATTTTAGGGCATTCTTTCTTGACACTATAAGATTTAAACTCTCTTCTAACTTTAAATTACTTTTCTCTAATATTAAGTTACAATATGTGTTCATTTCTCTATTCCTGAACAAGAGATACCTAAGAGATACCGTTTTTGATATTTAGGCTTTGATTATACAAAGATATGGGGAGATTTGTGAAGATGTTATACATAGGATCCAAGCAGGGTGACTTAAGTGGAGAAGGGTCAGTGGTGTTTTGCGTGACAACCGTATACCTTTGAAGTTGAAGGGAAAATTTTATAGGACGGCTGTTTGGCCATCAATGATGTAAGGAGCAGAGTGTTGGGCAATAAAGAAACAACATGTACAAATATTGAGTGTAGCGGAGATAAGGATGCTAAGATGGATGTGTGGTAAAACTAGGAAGGATAGAATTAGAAACGAGCATATACGAGACATGGTAAAAGTAGCTTATATCCAAAGATAAATTAGGAGAGAATTGCTTCAGGTGGAGTGATTTGATAAGTATTGAGGGTAGAGTTAGGGGTAGGGGAAGATCTAAACTTATTAGGATGGAAACAGTGGGAAAAGATATGATAGTTTGTGGCCAATGGCCTTATAGAAGATATTGCGCTAAACCGAGCAGAATGGAAAACCAGGGTTCATGTAGCCGATCCCAACTAGTTGGGAAAAAGGCTTTGTTGTTGTTGATGTTGTATTGTGGTACTAGCAATTTCAACTCTATTGATGCTCTGATTTTAATGTTATGATTACATTCATGCTGATCTAATTGAGCTCTTTTTGGTAGCTTTTCCTCAATGGAGTTAATCACCTTTAAGGCTTTAAGCTCTTGGTGTAATTGATGCATTCCTTTTAAATTGTAGTGTTCTAATATTTTTTATTTTGGTTGTCTGGTAATTGCCAACTTCTTTTTGCAGCTCTTGCGCAAGAAATATCCACAATTTGCTCAGCAGCATGCAGGTAGTTACATGCAACAGGTTAGTTCCTCCTAAATCAAATGCTTTCTTAATTTGTTTATAATCAGCATTTCATATAATTCATATGAATTCCTTTTTTGGTGATGAATTACAGGATGCTGAAGAATGTTGGACCCAGCTTATGTATACTCTTTCCCAGTCTCTTAGATCATCAGAATCTAGGTACTTTACATAGTAGCAGAGCTGGCAGATAGTGGTTTTGATGGATGAGAAGTAGGGATTGGTTTTCGTGCATATAATTTGAACTTTTGTGACTACTTTGCTACCCTTATCTTATTTTTGTTTCTCTTGAATTCTTGAGTTTGATGGTCAAAGCTTCCAGCATACTTCAGTATAACATGTTTTAAGTAAATAGAAAATAACGTCTATGATTCTATCTCCAAATTTCTCTTCAGAGACGCCCTATAAATTATTTCTCTATTACAGTCAATTAGCCAAAATGTACCATTAGTTAAGCGCGCCTGCTAAAAACATTATCAAAATATTGACTAGACCCTTTTATCCCCGATGAACAGTCGCCAACCTGACATCAATCAGTCATTTGTTGACTATCTATTTAGATATTTTTGTGTAGGATTCCGCCAGTTATGGTTAACAAAACCTTCTATGTTTAGCTCATTAACCCAAGGAGAATGCTTTAAGAGCTCTAATTTGTTCGCGCATAAAATATCGAAAATGAACTGTGGGTGTTTGTTAATTTGGAAGAGGAAGCATCAGATTAGCATTCCAGTGCATTATAAATCTAGATATTTTATTTCCTGTTTTGGTTTTATTGTATTGTGTTGTAACCTCTGTCTGTAGTCTGGTTGGAGTAATGCCATTTACTGCTAAGCTTACGTATAATTGTTATTTAGATTAATCACAAGTGTTACTTGATTGTGTACATTACCGTATTCTGTTCGTACAGTTGTACACTCAATACCCCCCCCCCCCCCCCCCCCCCCCCCCCCCCCTCTCTCTCCTCTTTATGCTGGAAGTAAAATTTTCTTTATATTCATGTTACATCTTCATTAATATATCACGTGTTCTGTTTTCCTGTTTTCGTATAATATATCTACACCGTTCTGTTATAAGTCTACTTGAGGGCTGGCCGAGGCATTTAGTGTAGACTCATGTAGCTTATGGACATTACTTATTTACTTAGCAACAATAGGAAAGATTTGTTTCATTAATTTCTTATTGCTGGAACCAATCATTTGTTCGTTTTCATTATGTTATGATGATGTGGCTTCACTGATTTTTTGTTGATGCTGACCTTCTGTCATTTTTGTAGTGATACATCTGCCGCAGTGAAGAGACTCTTTGGCATTGATCTAGTCAGCAGGTATGTATAAGTGTTCAGCTTGTATCATTAACATACAGGAAGTTCCTCTTTGTTACTTTTAGTAATTAGGCTTAGTGTAATACCGAAATAATTGACTGCTTATGTTAGTATTTTTGTAGCTGAACTTTCAATTTATGTTTGGATTTGGCAAATGGAGCAATTCTGTTTTGGTCCTGGTTCATTTTTTGTGATTGGAAGCTGAAGGAATTTTAGATGCATTTAATGGATGTTAATGTATTAATAATTAAAATTCTACTAATATATCCAAATGCATACCTAGTTTAATATGTTACCTGGGCGTAAATACTATGTAGTTTTAATCCTTATAGAAACAAAATTAGCTTGAAGTTGAAGAACAATTTTCAATTTTCAAATCCTATAGTAATTTTAAGTCTTCAGTTATCGATATTTGAATTTGACTTGTCGCGCTTGCTAAGTTGGTTAGGGTGACACACTAGACCCCTTATTCTATCCCATACTCCTGATCCACACAGTTGAAGTTGATCTTCATATCATAAAACATAGATATGTACATCACTACGTTTGAACGTGTTTTACCCATTCATAATGTGGTTTCAAATTCAACGGTTTTTAAGTTGCGAGTTGCCATGGTCAAAAACATGTTCAATGTTGATGATGCTTATTCTCTTATGTTTTATGAAACATTTTGAACAGAGTTGATACTGCATTGCGAGGAGATAGAATTTTTAGGATGCCGTTGGGTGATGTTTAGATCTCTTAAATCCACTAAAATATCCCCAATTACGTTCCCCATCATGACTTGTAATGGAGAAAAAGGATTCTAAGATTTATGCAGTGGACCACAAATATTTGGGATAAAGGCTTTGCTGTTGTTATGGATGTTGTACTTGATGCTATTACTAAAAGGTCGTACTTGTGGTTTTTCCCCTTTACTCATGGTCGTAGGTGTGCTTCATATGTAACAATACTGTGCTTATGAGCACATGTTTCCCTCGATACTTTTAGCCATCAAGAGCCTGAATTACTACTCATTGCATACCAATGATCACCGTACCCGGTGTTTAAGAAAATTAACTTTACAACTGAATTAAGATGGATGTGCCATACAGTCTGCTAATAGTCATATACTCACAGTACCATCTTTGCTTGCCTTCATATATCATTATAACTAGATTCGTCTGCCTGTGATGCATGTGTTTTTAATCATTTTCAAGATGTAGAAAATCATTCACCACTCTTTATTTATGTATGGTTGCATGAGGCAGTTGATGTTTCCTAGTTCCTACATGTCAATGAAGGGAGACTGCACACACCTAAATTAGCTTAATACAGCTTGTAGGTTGGTTTCACACATGAATTTTGGTTAAAATAATAACGGCGTGTACTCTTGAATGTTTTATGCTCGTTTTATGATTTAGTCGTGCTTACACCTGCTATTTTTCCAGGGTTCACTGTGCAGAAAGCGGAGAAGAAAGCACTGAAGCAGAATCCGTTTATGCATTAAAATGCCATATCTCACAGGAGGTTAACCACTTGCACGAGGGGTTAAAACATGTAAGTGGATTTCGATATAGTGCTTATTTTTATTTCTTTAAAGGACCGTGTCTCCGTTGATGTTTTTGTAAACCATGGTCTGGTTTTATTTGTTATTGACTTATTTCTGAGTTGCCTCCTATTTTATCAACTTTTGATCAAGCATATCTCACTGAGAGTTATGTATAAAAGTTTGGTGTACTATGTATTTTGCTATAATGATAAATGGAGTAATACTCCATCTTAGCTTATTGACTTATTGTGTTTGGTCAATAGATCATTTAACCAACTGGAGATTTAGTTACAACTAATAATTTTAATTAGAAATTTAGTTACAACTAATATATTTCTGTTCCACATTGGTGTTAGTGGTATCACAACTCGGGCATCTCCACCCTTGGCCTCCTTGGTGTCCATGCCTCCTTGGTGTCCATGCCTCCAGGGCATCATAAATCAACTTGTGGACACATGCAACTCTAATGTATGGACCCTACTCAGTACCCATGGTACAAGAATTTAACCTGAGGTATATCATTTTATAGAAGTATGGGGACTAATCCCCTAAGCAATTTGATGCCATGGCATTGACATATAACCTTAGGCCATCTGCACTTGGAACTTTGAAATCTCATCAAAAGTTCTCCTAATCAGAGGGAATGTAGAAGCTTGAATTTCTTGATCCGGTTACTACTTGGCACCTGTAGGAGCAGAGATGATAAGCTTAACATTAAAAGTTCAATGTTAGAAGTCCATGTCACACTAGTGGCACAAGGCAGTTATGGTTTGCATGTATGAAGGATGCTCGTGATATTGAAGTTTTGCAAACTGTTGATACCAGTTGTCATTGTTATTCTTGAATGTCTCCCAGTCCTTGTCTATATTGTCCATGTCACACCAGTGGCACAAGGCAGTTATGATTTGCATGTATGAAGTATGCTCGCGATATTGAAGTTTTGCAAACTGTTGATACCAGTTGTCATTGTTAATTCTTGAATGTCTCCCAGTCCATGTCTATATACTCAGGGCTCACATCTGACACCCAGACTGAACTAAATACCAAATGAAAAAAATAGAGAAAAAAGAGGAGAGAAATTGTGTAGTGAAATAGCGACAAACAAAAAAAAAGGTTAACTTCCAGTGCATTCTAGTCTTTCTGTTCAACAAGGTAAGGGGAGTACCAATCTGGAGACCTGAGCGCTTCTCATCTTAATGTTCTCTTTGTTTTTATATAATATGATGTATCATACTATTTAATATTTTCTCTCAATTATATGATCAATATATAAATTTTGTAAAACGTGTGTTAATTCGATCACTTCAATGGTACCACTTTCTTAATAATTGAGCAACTCATTCAAGAGAGATATTTGGTGGGTTTAAAACTTTAATTATTGAGTGCATTATCCTTGAAAGTGCACAAAGTCATCACCGTTTGATGTTCACTTGAAACAGTAGCTGCTCTACTAGTGGTTGGCTCCCATACTCTATAGTCTTCCATACTTCCCCTGATCCAGTGAGGGATTCCATTTTCTCTAATAATTGCAATTATAAGGTTCACCCTTGTAAGTCTTCAAATTTCACCCCAACCTCTGACCCCACTAGGGTCATCCAATTGTCCTTGTGTTCCTTACATCATTGCATGATTACTTACAGATCTCTAGAAAAGTTTGTCTTGTTTCATCAATTTGGTTCGGTAAAAAAAGTTTTAGCATTTTCTGTTAGACGATGATGGAAGTGAAGATAAAAAGAAATGCTTGGAGAATGCCTTATCACAAGTTCGGAAAAAGGATGAATGCCATCAGATAACGTAATACCATTGAAGTAGTTGATTGATGGAATTATGGGTAGTTTTATGGAATCTATTAGAGAAAGGAGGCCCTTTTTTGGTTCGTCTGCTGATTAGATCTTGTGATTATGTGGTGCATAGATATGATTTGAGCATTTCTTGTATATATTAGTGTTAGGGTTTATCTTCTGCAGAAGCGCCGGGATGTTGTTTAGTTATGCGTTGCAATCAATACAAACCACCAAGTAAATACTATTTCACACAAAGCACACAAGAATTGACCCGGTTGGGGCTTTCGTCTTAATCCAGGGGAGGAAAACTGAGATATTATTCAACTAGAGAAGATACAAGAATATTACAATTCTCACCACGATCCTCTTTCAAGCCTAACTGGAACAACTTGTTCCAACTTGTTGTTTACTATCGAGAGTTTCTTACTCCTCATATGAAGTACTCTCCTCTTCTATTCGGCACTCAAAAGAATTATATCGTTCGCTGGAGCGGTTACATTGATTATATAGAGATCTAGATAAATCCTAGTTTGATACACCTGATACATTAACAATCTGATGTTTCCTGAAAAGATAACCATACAAGGAGAGCCGTACGATCTAACTTGGAGAAGAAGTCGGTTCCAAATGAATCCCACATGACCCGCAACCTGGACACTGACATCAGCCATTGAATTCGAGTGCGGTCAACTGTCCCGATTGGTGGTTGACTGCCCAGACCCGAGGGGGTGACAGTCGATCGATTGTCCCTTGTAACCTGCTCTGTTGTTCTGTTGCTTCTGTTGCTTCTCTTCTTCGTTCCACTCGTTGCTTCGATTATTCTCTTGTAACACCGCCTTCTCTTCACTTCGGATTGAGTATGCAAGACATATAAACCCAACAATTAGTACATTCAGGTCATTAAGTAGGTGTTGCACTTTATCGAATGCTAATCATACCATTTATACTATGTTATTGTTCAATTTAAACAGGGCTTGAAATCAGAATTGGAAAAGGTTTCTCCTTCGCTGGGTCGCAGTGCCATTTACTCAAAAGAATCACATATAAATGACTTACCTAGGCAAGTATTGAGTAATTCAATCTTTTATATTGTTAAGGTCTTGACTTTTTTCTGAAATATATATGTCATTATCTTCCAGGTATTTGACAGTTCAGTTTGTTCGGTTTTTCTGGAAAAAGGAGACAAAACAAAAAGCAAAGATCTTGCGGGTAATGGTTGATACTGTCTCTCTGCATTTTTGGTACCTCTGCCTGCTAGTTGATTTCTTCCATTAAAATCACAGCAGAAACTAAACATTTTGTCGCGAAGCAGTATGACTTTATTTTCATCATTTTAAAATCGAAAGATTGTTCAGGATAATGCATGCGGTATGGATTGTTTATGGTTCTAATTGTCAGTCTTACTAGTTATATTTCATTCTGCCAGAAAGTCAACTATCCATTGGAGTTGGATGTCTATGACTTATGTTCAGAAGAGCTACGCCAGAAGCTGCAAGCTCCTCGCCAGGTTTTATTTTCCATCAATATCATCTTCCTTTTAGTAAAGAATATTCACAAATAATTTCAATTCTATAAATGTTTTCATATAAAATAAATTTATTCAACATGATCTATTTAATATAGGCCCTAAGAGATTCAGAAAATGCGAAGTTTGGGTTGAAAGTTCAGGACAAGCAGAGTAGTTCCGAGGAAAATATTGCCACTGAACCTAAACCAGAGGTATGCTGATCGACCATTATTTACTTGTCTCATAGTTTATCAGGCTGTTAGATGCGATTATGTTCCTGTTCAAGTGGGTATAGGTCATGTATTGCTGGATATATGCAGTGCATTTTAACAATCTTTTAAATTGTGCCATAAATAGAAGCTTTCACATGGTTGTCACCGTTTAGATTGTGTTTCATATTAGTTTGTGTTTCGATTTGGAGAGGATCATTTGAAATACTAAAACAAGGCATGCTAGAATGCATATATTTGCTTTCTGATGCCTATTATAGCTGATGTCCATTGTTGGTTATTAGAGAGACTGTCTTGCCCAGCAAATGGGTTTTACAGAAATTCTCTACAACTACAAGAACAACGACAAAGTCTTTAGCAAGTGTCCACGGGTAAGCCTCTTCGCTGCTGAGCAAGAGCTCGGGAGTTATAATACTGCTTGCACCAAAATATATATATATATATATATATATATATATATATATATATATATATATATATATATATATATATATATATGGGGTAAATTGTGGTTGTGTGTGGCTACGACCTTTGTTTAAAAATAAAAAAAGCCTCTATCCCAAAATTTTGGGGTCGGCTACATGAATCTTTCATTCAACTTTATTGTGGGCCACCTCCTTCGTCAAATTAACACGTTCCAAATCCCTATTAATAGCTTCAACCCAAGTTCGTTTGGCTCTACTCCTAGTCCTTTTAGCTCCTTAACTTCCGTCCTTTAAAATTTTCCTAATTAGGGCGGTCATTGGTCTTCGTTGTACATGTCTATAGAAATTCCTCTCTTATCTTTATGCATTTGGGTAACAGAAGAGGTGTGGCATTTGACAGTCTCATGACATTTTGCAAATTGTTTACATCTAGCTTTCTTGATATTGACTTATTCTCCATAGCAATCATTTGAGGAGAAAATATTAGATGATCATGATAATGATAGAACCATGATGACCAATTTCATGTTCCCAATATCTATATTTCATCTTATTTTTTGCTAATTTTTTTGTTATAGTTTAGAATTTTCGACAAATAGTATATGTTTGATGTGTAATTAATGATATATCGGGAGTTAAATGTGAGCGCTTACAGATCACCCCCCCAATTACATTAAATATTGTACAGGTTATCTAGACACATGTAGGGATACATACTTGCATCCAACTGGCACAACAATGTTTAATGTATGCCCCTTACTTACATTATCGAACTTGAAAAACCTTAATCTCGAATGAAACTCTCGTCCGACATTTAGTACCTGCTGTTAGATCATGTGGCAACAACGATGGAATATCGGAGTTGCAAGTCATTTTCAGATACCTTAAGTTGTTGGTGGTTTGACCAAAAGGTGCCATATGTGCTTCATCTTCATTGTACTTATTATGCTTATGTTCTCCCAACACATAATTTCTTATTAGTGTCGAAGTTTTATTACCTCATCTTGGTTTTTATTCTGGTCGAATATACATTTTATGTAAAATTGATGATCTTCTAAAAATAAAATTCCATATGTTATTATCTATTATCGGCTATAGACTGCAGTGGAATTTGGTGATGATTTACCTTAAAGTTCAAAAGAGCCTTAGGCTTTATATCCAAGGATCACTAATTTCTCATTTCAATGACCATTAAATTTTTTATTTTAAGAATTGAAGAGAACTTTTAAGAATAGGGAGTTGGAGGTTTTCTTTATATGCGCAGTGATATCCTAATCAACTTATTCTATTTTCAAGATGTTTGTAACAAGATTGGAAGTGTCCCAGATTATAATCCTTGCGTATTATATTCTAGGAGAACCCTTAATAACGTACCTTATTATGTTTTCTAGTGTCCTGCTGATACTCTGGGCTAATCACTCCACTATGCTTTCTTATACAATTCCTTTTCTATTCATGGATGCTGGCTATGCGAACCATTTAGAAATTTGAGGATTATTGCTTTGGAATTATGGGCCAAAACTTACTTACAACCTTTTCCTGTTTCATATATTACAGGGATCCTCTATTGCAGAGTCATCCAGCAGTGTTCCTGAATCAGGTAAAAACCGGAGAGTAATGTGCATATGTTTCCATTCATTTAAGAAAAGAAATATTGGGTGTCGTAATAAACAGTTTAGCATGCCTAAGTCATTTGAAGAGGTACATAGAAATGTCAGAGCTTGGCCAAATCTGATATGGTTCTTATGGCTTCTTCATCAGAAGCAAAGTAGCCCTAAATTGTTTGATTTGTAGGATTGTCTACTCCATTAACTAAATTGTTTATTTAACTTATAAAGTTTGTGCATTAGAAGATGGTGAAAGAAAAATGCAAACTTATTTGTTGACACATGCAACAGGGATATTGGAACCTCCGAATCATCTATAGAGTCAAACTAATGATATTTAATTTATGCTTAAAACTCTTTTTAATTTAGTTTGCTTTCAGAATCTATCAAATATTCTTGTGGTCCATTTGGCAATGTGTCTAGCGGGGAGGGTTATGATATATGTGCAATGTCCCTAAAAGTATTGTATTTGTTTCTGACCTCAGCTAATAGTTTAGCACTTCAACCATGGTACCAAATCTCAGCAGATACCAAGATGCACTGGCCGAGTTGGATTAGAAATTTTCCTATAAATACTCTCGATTCGATATTATCGATAAATGACAGCCGATACCGATACCCACAGAGTTTTGAAACCATGCCTCCAACCATTATACACACACACACACACAAAAGGAGAGAGGGAGGGGGGGAACTTGTGAGTTCGATTAGAAAATTTTCTTATTGTCAATAAATGGTAGCCAATACCGATATGTTCGATGTATGGCAGCCGAACTGACGCCTATACCAAGTTGTGAAACCATGTCTCCGATCATTATATACACACAAAAAGAGGGAGGGAGATACTTCGACTTGAAAGTCGTATGATTGAGCATTCAAAATTTTTATCATGTAGATCATTTCCAATGGCATGGAATTTCAATTTGGTTGCCCAATCATCTAATTACAGCAGGGAGGCATCGGATTTGGGTACTTCTGAAATTGTTACATACTTTTGTGTTGACTAGGTTTCAAATTTGTTCATATCAATGGTTTGTAACATAAAAGTGCGAGTAAGACCATGGAATAGTAATTATGATTGACCAGGTCAGATTCTACAGTAACTTGCTATTTTTGAGGAGAATCCAATGATTTCAAGTAAAACTTTTTTTTTTCTTTTTGCATTCATTTTCATTGTGCATCTCTAGGTAAACATTTTTACTGACAGTGTACTGGTATATGCTAGCTTTCTCTGCTTTTTAGTCAAGGTTTCTTTCTGTGAAAATTTTGGCATATTATATTGCCTTGTGACCTTGTCAGGAGAAAATATGCAACTAACTGGAGTGTATGACCTGGTTGCCGTGCTGACTCACAAAGGACGCAGTGCAGACTCTGGTCACTATGTTGCATGGGTCAAACAAGAAAATGGTTCGTTGAGCAAACTTTAACTAATACTGCATGTTTATTGTGTTGTCTTCTGTTTAACTCTTATGTCTTTCCCCATCCTCTGAGTAAGTGCAAGTTGTGTAGGTAAATGGATTCAGTATGATGACGATAATGCCATTCCTCAAAGGGAGGATGATATCACACGGCTTTCTGGTGGAGGTAATCTCTTCACTGTAGATTCTGACATTGGAGAGTTTGCTCCTATGCTAGACTTTTACTCAATTTATGCTAGTAGAGTTAATTTCATCACTTTTGTCTATTAAACATAATTCTAAGCAATTCCAATGAGTTAATTTCATTATTTGGTTCTCAAGTAGCTAAGTAAATGTTAAAGCCTTTTGTCATCTAATTTCATGCATGATTTGATGAGTAGCAAAAAAAAGAAATTAATTTTATGCATGTGCAAGGTGGAGGTGCACATGTATTCTTTTCACTTGAATGAATTGTAGGAATATTTGTGTTACATGTGATCCTCAAATTCTTCCCAAAAATGAATAGTGATCCTCCAATTTAAATCTGCCATCCCTTATCAATTAGTCCAACTTTCCTTTTCCTGATGAGAGTACTTTCTAAACTCTTTAGTACTTACTAAAACCCAAACCTGTCCTCAATTGCAAAAGTTATCCATAAATCCCTAATATTTTATTTTTTTTATCGCATCCCTTCTGTCAGATTCAAACCTTATCTGACACGGTAAGATTATTTATGACAATGTTCTAACAATTGGAGACTATCATATGCACTATCCGCTGAAGAAACAATTTTTTAAACCACATATCTCAAAACAGCGGATTTTAACACTATTTTTCATTTTTTTTCTTGTATTTTTCCCTTCACCTTCACATATTTTATACCACCATTGTGAGGAAACAGTCAAATTTTGGTAAAGAATTTGAAAAAGAAAAGAGAAAACGAAGAAAGCAACCTATGGCCGCCATTGAAGCCTGCCTCGAAGAGGAGGAAGAAGATAGGCTTGGATTTTTTTTAGTTATAAATGGGTTTGATTGGGTATGGGTAACTCATTTGACCCAGTTACTTCTATGACTTAAGAACTAGTAGGAAATGCAGGTTTAACTTATATCCGACTCGACCTGTTAGATTAAAGTTAAAATGGGCTTGGTGGGTCTAAATCCGATTATTTTTTAAGTTAATTCTTCTTTTTCCTCCAATGCAAATACCGCCATGTCGTCTATGCAATAAGTGGCAGATCACATGATCCCACATAAGACCTTCTGTAACATTATTTATGACTAGCATACCCCTACCGTGTGCTATATTGGTTAATTACAAAACTTTTAGCAAGTATTTGGAAGATCAAACTAATATAGTAAATCAGCATTACTACAAAATGACTTTATACTCATTTCTAATTTCTCACGTGCATCTTCATTTTCACCCCTCCAATTTCTTTTGAGAATTCAAAAACCCTATCATTTAACCGATTTTCTTCATCTTCTATTTTCCCTGAAAATCATAAACCCCCAAACCAAATCATATTAATCTGAAATCAAGAAAATATATTATTTATCATCATTTGCTATTACCATAAAACCCATAGTTCAATAACTAACTTGTATGAAAGGTTGTTGGCAATATGTGAGAATTTTTTGACTTCAATATGAGCAATTGATTTAAATACTCAATGAGAGGTTGTTGGAGTGACGGATTAAAGTTAGCACCAGAAATTAGGACAAAAAGAAGATGGAGGTAAATAAGATGAATGAGTGTGTGCCACTTAGGCTCGTACAACTAAAAATAATTCGCGGGAGGTAAATAAGATTAGGGTCAAGGCACTTAATATATCCTATATTACCACTGTTTAAAATCGCAACCCTCTATATTTTCTAGTTCTAGGGAAGTTTTGGATGACTTCTAAATTGAACACGTACATTTATTTCCATGTGTTCTCCAATAGTTATTTTTCAATATCATAATCATGCTATGAAGCATGATACATTTATGATGTTTATTACTAATGCCCAAACTTTGGAAAGATGAAACTATATGATATGAATGTACGTTATTTATAAAATGTTAGGTATATATGACTAATGGAAAGGGGGGAGGAAGCCATCGAAACACACCCCTCCTCCCATTATATAATAGTATAGATATATAGTTATACAACATCAAATAGTAGCCATATACACCATAAACAGTTGATTCCCTAGTGCAGGTTATTGTAGTACTTACGTCCATTTTGCTAGACTAGTTCATATAAGCTGTTACTGTTAACCTATAATATAGTGCTTTATATAGTTTCGGTGGTTTGGATTAATGTATAATAGTCATCTTTGTCCTTCTAACTTGAAGTTATACCTCGCCCCTTCCTCAATTTTCTTACATATGTTTCATACCTCTTTCTTACATCTTTAAGCAAGGATACAACTATTACAAAGGTTATAAGGATACAGATCCAGGATTGAAAAGTGAGGGAGGCTGAAATTTTTTTTTGCACAAGGTAACATGCAAAAAATATATAAAATTGTTATAGATACTAGAGTAAAGTTGTTATAGATACTAGATAGAATAGAGTTGAGCTTGTGCCCAAATAAATAAATAGAATGCTCAAATATATATGGGGTGAGCTTTAAAAAATATTTGGGGGGCTGAAGCATACATCCCACACTAATATACCCCCCCCCCCCCCCCCCCCCCCCCCCCCAAAAAAAAAAAAATACAAAGAAATGCTAAATGTTGGGGGGGGGGGGGGGGGAGGAGGGGGGGCGATCCGCCCATGGATACATCGCTGTCACAGTTGGACCTACCATTCTGACTAGTTTTGACGAAGACATACATTTGGCATGTCAAATACATGTCAGGCGAGTGTTTGAGTGTTGGTGTCTGATACTTGTTCGACATGGAAAGGGGTTATCCATCTTGAAGTTTGCATAGGCATACTGTAACATGTTGGCACGGCCATATGCACTCCATCTTTCTAATTATATATATCGAAAGAGATCTGATTATATATAGAGATGCCTTAGAATGCAAAATTTCAAATTACCAATGTGTTTAAGGACTGCGTTACTTGTACACGTTAGATATTCCACTCATGTACAGTGTAGTTCTAGCTTTATACATGCAGATGTACGCCATGTGCCAGTCACCTGTTTTAAAATCAGAGCATTGTAAAAATAAACCTAAGTATGACCGTCAGCTATACAATAATAAACCTGATGCGTTAGAATGCAAAATTTCAAATTACCAGCACGTTTAAGGACTACTTTACTTGTACATGTTAGATATTCCACTCATGTACAGTGTACTTCTAGCATTATTAGGAACTTATTATTATTGTAGAGCTGATGGTCTTACATCAGGTTTATATTTACAATGCTCTGTTTTTGATACAGGTGACTGGCACATGGCGTACATCTGCATGTATAAAGCTAGGGTCATCAAGAATTAGATGGTAGCGCGGAAACTATTTAGAAAAGACGATTGTACTTTCTTATTTGTATGTTTATACAGGATCTTAACCTTTTCATATACTCCTTTATTCTTTAGCTTGAGGGAGTGTTTTATACAACATTAGAAGTCCTTGACTTGCTCTGGCATTGGAACCATGTGATACAGAGACTAAATTTGACAGGCCAAGGCTTAAGTTAATCACCTATCATTATTTTCAAGGTTCTATTGAGACTTATTATTGTGGTTATTGTCGAGTTGATTTTGATGGAAAATTTGTGATTGTGCTTTGTGATCTTCTGATATTGTAGCTTCTGTAGTCCCTTCTGTGTTTGGTCGTGCATATCTACTTTTATGAAATTGTTTGTAGTTGAAGTCCGACTCAGATGGATAGGAAATCCGAGAATATTGTTACTTTTTGAGTAAAAGGTATTATCATTTTTTGTAGTTGCATCCAATTGGTGCAGAATAGTTTGTTTGATTTCAGATGATGAGGAGCATCTACATTTATCTGCCTAGGAGGTAAGCATGGTACTCGTATGTGAATTTCATATTCTGTGGCTTAACCAGATGTTCTTGGCCTTTCCACTATTACTATGAGAACATAGAAATCTGGAATATACTTATGAATGATGATCAGAGGCTGCCCTAGGATTTTAGGGGCCTGAAGCACTCTCAAAAAGGGACCCACATATACCCAAAAACAAAAACGATTCATGTATTAGAAAAAAAATTTAAAAAAATAAAAAAGTATACATGAGAAATCATGGATTTTGGGGCCCGAAGCTACTATAAATTTTTTTAGGGGCCTAAAGCTAATATAAAATTATGAAAAAAAAATGATCCGTGGATTTTAGGGGTTTGAAGCTAATATAATTTTTTTTATCTCCTAAAAACGGGGGCTTTTTTTTTTTTTTTTGATTTGGGGGCCTGATGCGGTTGCATTAGGCCAGGGCCGGGCCTGATCATGATCAGAAACGAGGAAACTATTAGTGAATGTTGTCAAAAATTACAAAAGTCCTTCATAAGACTAGTTAAAATAATTAGTATCGCAATGAAACCTCAGATCAAACGGCATTAGCAACCCTTTCGCTCGTCAGTAATCAACCCTTCAGACATTGACACTTGAGAAATCCTATTTATAATTCTTACCCATATTTATTCAGTATATATATTTATATCTTTTTTTAGGCATTCAGCTGTTACCAGCCTTGTTCCATAGAAAATAATCCACTTACTCGGAGCCTGCCAAGTCGGAATGAAATTGCAGTTATGTTGCAGGTGCACCTGGTAAATCACTTTACTTTCAGCTACACAAGCAACACCTAGCTTAACAACCCGCATTATAATCCCCTTGCCTTTTTTTAATTTTATTTTATAATATCCTACTTACAAAACCAACCACCAAAAGATCCAAAACCAACTTTTTGAAAAGTGCACACCCTCCTTCAAAACCACCAAAACTCGAACCAAAAAGAAAGCACCACAACCCTAACAAAACAACAGAAGAATAAATTCCAAAAAAGAATCCCAGACCAAAAATTCAGCCATTTCCAAAACAAACCAAAGCCAAATTTGAAATTTTTTTTTTGTACTGACCCACTTTTTCAAAATATTGACAAATCTGACCCACATTCAAAAATGTTTACCCAATTGATCTAGTTTTGAACACGTCAGCATTAACCGCTATTAAAAATAACGACATAAGTTATTTATAATAGCGGCATCTTTTTTTTTTTTTTTTTTTTTTTCACATGCCGCTATTTGGAGTAACGGCATCAGTTAACTTCTTCCCAATCTTGTACTCTCTGACTTGGTAATAAAATTGCAAGTGTGAAAAAATTCTACTGATGTCGTTGTTGGGGATAAGGACATCAGTTATAATAGTGATTGCATATAGATGGTGTCTCCCTCTTTTCCTTTTCCTTTCACTTTAGATCTATTTTCCCCTACCCCCGAACCCAAAACCCTAAAACCTAAAATCGCACACTTGTTTCCTTTCAAACTTCATATTGGAATACACAGTTATAAAAAAGAATAATTGCAACGTTGCCGCTATTTCAAATAACGACAATAGTTATCTCATGCCGTTGTTTGGAACAACGACTGTGGAGACAGAGAGTTTGGCAGAGAAGTTGATTGAAGGAAAAATTATATCAAACCTAATGTTGTTGTTCCAAAGAACGGCATGAGATAATTGTTGCCGTTCTCAGAAACAATGGCAACAATTGGAAGAAATAGATGAATTTTGATAAGTAAAAATTTGAATTGTTGTCGTTGTTCCAATTATGACATCAGTTATTTTAATGTCTTTTTTACAATAACGACTGTGGATACCGAGAGTTTGGTAGAGAAGTTTTTTTGTTGAAAAAAATAGGACAACTGGTGCCGTTGTTCCAAGAAACGACATCAGTTGAACTATTGCCGTTGTTGTAAAGAGCGGCAACGAGTTTTATAAAATATCAAAAACTTTGTGCATATTTTGAACTGTTGTCATTATTGGGAATAATGTTATAGGTATCTGATGCTGTTATTCCCAACAACGACATCGATTATTTCAATTTTACTTGAAAACATGCACAGACCTTCTTTGTATTTTTTTCAAGTATCAGACTTCAACCCAACAATGAATCAACGCTATACATTCACATCGACAACAATTTTGCCAAACAATCTTTTTCAATAAGTTTACATTCATACTAATGAAGTAGATAATTGTTGAATACCATATATCACAACACAATTATCGAGAATGAATAATATCACATTTAACCCAAATTGAACCAAAGTTTACAACATAAAGTTCCCAAATTTCCAAACTCACACCAAATTTGCATGAAGTACACAGTTATAACAGTTCACAAAAGTGGGCAAGTACACAGTTGGAAACTCACACACAAATCCGTACACCCCCTAATTAGGCGTGTAGTGTTGCGGCTGTCTCCTCTTCCTAGATGAGACTCTCCTACCTTTGACATTTTTTTGAGTTACAGATACACTTGGGCCAACCTCCTCGTCATGCTCAGCTTCCTCTTCTACGATATCTTGTTATTGTAATTGAGAACCCTCTCTCGATCGACTTACACTCTTCTGTTGCTGCCCATGTGAAGATGATGATTCCGATTGTCTTGTTTGGGCTTGTCTTGGTGGTGGTGGGGGAGGTTGAGCACGTCTTGATAGTGGTGGGGGAGGTTCAGTGGTAGCTTGTGTTTTGTTCTAAAAAGGCAGCCAAGGTCCGGCTGTCTCCAAACCTCTTCAAGTGACAACCGACACAAATGGAGGATTTCTTGCACTAGCTCCTTACAAGCTTTGAGGCATTTTTTTCAACACACGGGCACATTTTCGCGTAATATCTCATGTGTTGTCAGTCTACAGCAACAATAAAATATAATAAAGGAAGTAAATCAAATTATGTTAAAGAAGTAATATCAAATTGTGTACCAAACATTTAAATTAATAATTATTAACAAACACATAAATTTACCATGAGTCGGTATGAAGAGGCCTTTGGTTGATACATTGGTTGAGAAGATGATTGTGTCGGTTGTGGTTCGACTTGGTGCTTCGGGATCAGTATTTGGATACCCGTCGGGATAGCTGATGGTGGAGCAATAAATAAACGTGTAATACGACGGTACCATGCCATGTAATCTTCTTGCAAAGACCTGTCGTATGGTACGATCCCTTCAAGCACAAAATCATACTTTCTCTTATTCCACATTGTGATATGCGAGCGATGGTGATCGGCCCAATCCGTAGTCGACAATCGACCTTGAACGGTAATATTGTGTAGTCCTCGATTATACATCCGGTTCTTCGGGATTCTTTGCTGTGCATTGAATTGTTGAAGGACTCAATCAGGGTAATACAACTCCACGATGTTGAAATTTATAAGTGGAGCTCGTGTCAACCAAACTTGATTGTTTGTCGTGCACAGTGGGGGTAACCGTTGTAGCCGTTCGGGAGTGTACGGTGTCCAATTGACGTACTCTTCCCGGTGCTGATCGAGCTCATCCTTATAATACGTCAAAACTCAACGTGGGTTATCTCTCCACGTGTGACGGCCGGTCCAATAAATCCCTAAGGGAGCCCTCATTACTACGTTCTCCTCAACCACTCTCCATGCATTTGAAAGAACTATTATTTGGGGACGGCTGAGGTGCATTCGTTCCCAACACCAAATCTGTAATATCCCCATCGGCCCGGTCATTTGAATTGACCCCATTAAATAGTTGCACAAAGCACAGTAAAGAGAAGTCAACGCCGCACTTTTCCAACTATAACTGCCGGCCCTATGTATATTCGCAATCAAGGAAATGTACATTAGATGGACGACATCACCCGAAGAATTCGGCATGAGAACACCACCATTCATACTAATTAAATATGCCCGAGTGTAACATTGCACTTGAAAGTCGGTCGGTTCATCTCCTAATCTACTGTTAAACCCTTGATGGAGCCACGAACGCCAGATTGATTCGTCGATGAAAATACCTTTGTCGTCCTCTTCAATATCTCTCTCAAGATAATCTCTCACTAACACTACTTTGTTGATGTTACCGGTCACGACCACCCAATCGATTGGAAATTCCGTTATAATCGCTATATCTTCTAGTGTCACTGTCATCTCACCAACGGATAGGTGGAACGAGTGTGTCTCTGGCCTCCATCGCTCAACAAAAGCGGTAAGTAATGCATGGTCGCATTTCACTTTTGTCAACATCGATATTCCATGGAAACCGGCATTTACCAAGCAGTTGTGTATACGTGGGTCGGCCGGCAAAGTCGTATGCATTCGGAAACTCATATTCTTGTCATCTCCCTGCCACACTGCTTGAGACCTATGCTCTTCTTGCAAATAGAGAATGATTGGGTCTAGTGGGCCTGGACCTCCATGTGTGGCGGAAGACGACGCACTTATTGCACGCGAAGAAAATGATTGGCTGGCATCCATTTCTCTGTCAACAAGAATAAACAATGTGTCATGTAGGAAATTAATAAACGATGTGTCAAGATAACTAGTTTAATAAACAGTGTGTCATGAATTTCAAATTAATAAACCATGTGACAACATTAATAAAGTTTGAGTCAAGATAATAAAAATGTCTCAATACTCGTATCAGACTATTTGTACATATAACAATCCCCACCACAACATCTCTATACACAACATATTTATATATAAACACATCTTATATCAACATCTATTCATACATAAACATATAACTGATTAACTTTTACAAATATATCAACTCTAGTTAATACAAATTTCTCCGACATATAATATATTACATTGTCAATTCTCCCACCGTCAAAATATATTCTCATTCATAGGATACTAGAACTAATATCAATCTCCATAACTTCTTATATACTACACCCTCAATATAAATCTCAATCAACAAAGCGAATAATTTCAAAGGAATTAAGGGTTTCTGAATACCTACCCAAGGTGATCTATAGAAAAATATGCGCCTAAATCCAAGTGAACAAGGGAGAAGAGGTGTTCATAATTACGATTTAAGAATGCGTATTTTGTGAATTTGTTTAGGATATGAAAGAAGAGAGTTAAAAGTTTTCCAATAGCGGCATCTAGGTTTTTTTGGGGTTCGGGAGTGAGAGGGACAGAAAGAAATAAATCTGAAGTAAAAGGGAAAAAAGAAGAAGGGGCACTATTTATATGCAATAACTATTATAACTGATGCCGTTATCCCCAGCAACGACATCAGTAAAGCGAATGCCGTTATTGGGGATAACAGCATCTGCTATAAAAAAATTTCACACTAATAATTTTTCCGAAGTCAAGAGAGTAAATGATTGAGAAAAAGTTAACTAATGTCGTTACTCCAAATAGCGGCATGTGAAGAAAAAAATTAAGCGATGTCGCTATTGGAAACGACATATAAATAGCCTGTGCAGTTATTTTCAATAGTGATTAATGCTGATGCGTCAAAACTAGGTTAGTTAGGTAAATATTTTTGAAGGTTGGTCAGATTGGTCAATATTTTGAAAAAGTGGGTCATTGCGGAAAAAATTCCCAAATTATTTTCCAAAATGACACCTTTTGATAGTATTTACCAAACTGATCCACTTTCGAAAGTATTTACCAAACTGACCTACTTGCTATCTCAGAAAGCGAGTTTGGTGGAAAGACCCTCGCTGTTTGAGATAGCGAGTGTAGTTCTATAGTTTTATCCAACATTTAGAGAAATCTCGCGAAGATAAAAAGTCTATAGACAGACTCGCTATCTGGGATAGCGAGTTCATTTGAACTAGACTCGCTATCTCAGATTTGAGATAGCGAGCCTAGTTGTATTCATTTTTTTAGAGAAATTTTGAATATGTAATTTCTATTTGAAATGTTTATAAATACACTCGCTATCTGAGATAGCGATTTCATTTGAACTAAACTCGCTATCTTTAGATTGCGAGTGTAGTAGTACTCATTTTTTCAGAGAAATTTTGAACATGTAATTTCTACTTAAAATTTATAGACCTACACTCGCTTCACTATCCAAGATAACGAGTTCATATGAATTAGACTCGCTATCTAAAATAGCTAGTAGGTCAGCTTGGTAAATAGTTTCGAAGTGGGTCATCTTCGTAAATACTTTCCAAAAGTGCGTCATTTTGGGAAAATTTCAAAACCTCCCCTCCCCCCTCCCCGGAATTTGGTTTCATACGGCAATTTTTCAAAACTATTTGCAAAATGAGAATAGTTGTCAAAGTATTTGCGTTCGTAGACTCAACAACTAAATTCGCCGTTTCTAACGACGAGTTTAGTTGTTTCATGCATGTCGTTAGGACACAACGAGTTTAGTATTAATTTTTTGATGAACTCGCCATTCCCAACGGCGAGTTCAGTTCAAAATTTTCAATGAAGATTCACCGTTGCCAACGGCGAGTTCAGTTCAAAATTTTCAATGAAGACTAGTTGTTCCCAACGGCGATGACATTTATACTAGACTCGCTGTTGGGAACAACTTCGAAATTTTCAAAGGAGACTCGTCATTTTCAACGGCGAGGACATTTATACTAGACTCGTTGTTGGGAACAACTTCAAAATTTTCAAAGAAGACTCGTCATTTCCAACGGCGAGGACATTTATACTAGACTCGCTGTTGGGAACAGCGAGAATGTATGAAATTTCACAGAGACTGAAATATTCTGTTGGACTTAGTAAATTTTCGAAAAAAAATTTCATATAATTTTTTTTTGAACTAAACTCGCTGTTCGCAACAACGAGTTTAGTGTAAATGTCCTCGCCGTTGGGAACGACAAGTCTTCATTAAAAATTTTAAACTAAACTCGTTGTTCTTAATAGCGAGTCTAGTATAAATGTCATTGTCGTTGGGAACGGCGAGTCTTCATTGAAAATTTTGAATTGAAAATTAGCATTAAACTCGCCGTGTCCCAACGGCGAGCATGAAACAATTAAACTTGTTGTTGGCAACTACGAATTTAGTTATTGAGTTTCCAAACGTAAATACTTTAACAATTGTTCTTTAAATACAAATAGTTTCAAAAAATGGCATATAATTTCCCCCCCCTAGTATAGCTTACAGAATAAAAAATAGAATAGTAGCCTAGATTCTGCTCCACCCGGGTTTAAAATTAAAAAAAAAATTGTTGCAGGAGTCAGCAGAAACCAACGAGTTAGTAATAAGTCACTAGCGAGTAATGTTCACTCCTCTCTATAAATTCAACCCTCTCTCTCTCTCTTTAACTCTCTCTCTGCAACTCAGTGTCTCTCTCTCTCTCTCTCACCTCTTTTATCTCTCTAAAAACTAAATCTCAAAACCCCGCCGTTGCAGGTTTCTCTCTCTCTCTCTCTCTCTCTCTCTCTCTCTCAAGAATTTCAAGAAACAACTAAAACAATCAACATCTCTCCACCTTACCAGATCTCTTTTTTTTTTGTTTTTTTTTGTGTGTAGGGGATGGAGAGTGATGATGAGGATAGGAAGATGAAGAAAGTGGAGGAGGAGGAGGAGGAGGAGCAGGAGGGAGGGGTGATTGATGGGACGGCAGGGAGTTTGGTTTGGGTGAGGAGGCGGAACGGGTCGTGGTGGCCGGGGAGGATTCTGGGGAAGGATGAGCTGCCGGATCCGTGCCGGAACTTGAAGAGATCCGGGACTCCAATCAAGCTCCTCGGACGGGAGGATGGCAGCCTGTAAGTTTTCTATTGGTTTTTTTTCTTTTTGTTGCTTATATTCTTGTTGTTGTATTTTGGGATCTATTGTATAAAGGAAACGAAGTTAACTTAGGATAACTGGAGTTTTGTAGAGTTATCTTTCGAAACCTCGGCTTTCTTGCGAAATTAAGTTAGGAGAACTGGAGTTATCTCACATGGCTTTCCAGAGCTCTAGCCAAGGCCGGCCCCACCCTTGAGGCCGGTGAGGCGGCCGCCTTAGGCCCCCCGGATAATTTGCAATTTTAGGGGCTCCAAATTTTGTACTCCCCTGGTAAATATAGGCACTTATTTTGCGCGTAATGTAATTTTTTTTATAAAAATGTATGGGGGGCACTATTTTGAGAGTTTGTCTTGGGCCCCGGGAACTAAGGGCCGGCCCTGGCTCTAGCTATCCTAACTTTGACCTGTTTGGGATTCATTTTAGAGTTAAGATAACTGCCTATCATACCCCACAATTTGAGATTACCGGAGTTTGTCAACATAGTTACGTTAGAATAGCTGAAGTCGTCTTACTTAACTTTACGAATCTATAGTTGTTGCATTTTTATTTTTTTTTGTGTGTGGGAGCAAACTGATGATGTGAATTCTTTTAATGGAAAACTATCAAGATCTAACATTTACTTTGATAGAAAAAATAGTGTAGTTTTTTGTGTATTCTAAAGATAATCAATCACTAGACTCTTTATATCTCAAGAAGAGTTTGTTTTAAGGTCTCCTAATAGGGAAGATAGCATTCCCCCTACCACGAATTTCTATACATTAAGAAATTTCCCTTTATTACAGGCAATACACTGGACCATTAGGTGATTGATTAGATTTTCTTATGGTATATTTATGAAAGGAAATATCTGCATTGATAAGAGGAAATTCATGATAGGAGGCCAGGGAGCGAAAATCTCTTATATTCTGGATTCCTCTTCCCTATTAAGAAATTTCTGAAAGTAGGGAATGCTATCCCCCGTTCAGGTGACCTTAAATATAAAGAGTCTAGTGATTGTCTTTACAGTACACATCATATACTCTGAAGTTTATAAGAAAATTCTAGATTTAATTGTTAATTTATATGGCATGGAAATAGTCAACAATTAACTTTTAAGGCCAGGCAAACTCTTCTTGTTGGATTCATATTGTTTTTTAACTAACTTGGGTGGAAACGGTGAAAAAAATGATAGTTTATGACCTTACAGAAGATATTGCGCTAAACCGAGTAGAATGGAAAACCAGGATTTATGTAGCCGACCCCAACTAGTTGGGAAAAAGGCTTTGTTATTGTTTGTTGTTTGTTTAGGTTTTATTGCCACCACCAACAGTCATCCCTGTTTTTCTACCATATCCGAACTTGGTTCTTGAGATCCAAGTGGATCGATGTAAATGGCAATGAAGAATCCACTTATTAAGCATAGTTTTCCATTACATCAAGTCTTAATAGTTGACTTGTTGTCTGGTAGACCTGACTCTGAATTTCTTGTTTTCAACATCGTTTAATGTGTAGACTCTAAATCTCAGGTTCTTTTCCCTCTGCCTGACCATTGAGTGTTTTTATTTGCTTTCAGGGACTGGTATAATCTTGGAAGGTCCAAGCGTGTGAAAGCATTTCGCTGTGGGGAGTATGATGAATGCATTCAAAGGGCCAAAGAACATGCACTACGTACTAAAAGAAAGTATGCAAATGCAGGGAAGTATGCCCGCAGAGAGGAAGCAATTCTCCATGCACTTCAGCTTGAAGAGGAATCTAACTCTTTTCATGGTCAGAAATTTCATTCTGGAAATAAAAGTTCGATTGGTACTGCACACAAAGGACCTGGTCATGTAGCCAGAGAAATTAAGAAGCTTGAACAATCTGCTAAAAACAAACAACAGATGCAGAAAAAGAGGTGGAGAACGCCGAATGATTCAGAGGATGATACTGCTGAAGGAATGAAGCGCATGAGAGATCTTCAGGACCTAGGATTGGGTAAGAATTTGAAGAGAAAACCAAAAAGGTATCATGGCGCAGACAGTGCTTCAGTCAGTGAGTCAGACCTTGATAATGATCTCTACAGTGATAGTCCTATAAACAGCAGCCGAGATTCTTGCCCTTCTTTAAAAAAAAAACCATCTCATATGACTCATGCTTATGAGAATTTGAAAAGGAAGTACCGTCGTCGCTCGCTATCAAAGGTGTGGATGGATGCGAGTAAAGTGAAACTTCCATCAGTTTGCCATCAGGGTGTTACTATGTCAGAAGAATCTTCTCTGCAGGGGGTCAAAAATATTGAAGTAAGAGCTGACAATTCAACTTCGAGGAAGAAAGACACTCCATCAATAATTGCCGGCAGTCGAGACTATAAAGGAACTTCATGCGAGGAGGCTCTACTTGATACTGTTGAGAATGCCGGTAGTGCTGCAATCGGTGGCTCCCACTTCCATTCAGGAATGAAAGATAAGCTATACTCAAGTGTTGTAGAATTAATTGACAATGTCTTCTCTGATGGTTTCATTGACATCCCTGTTATGGGAGGGGACAATATTGCAGGTACGATATGCTATATGTACTGCGTTCTGTGTTTTTGTTCTCTTTTGTACAAATTTACTCTCTTTTTTCATTTCCAGGTCGCTATCTATATTGTTTAAACCCTTTGTTTGCCATTTAACATTGCATGAATATTTCACATAGGTTTTAATATATTCAATAAATTTAGGCGCTGGCTACTTTAAAATTATGGGTGTAGTGATTGTCACCTTTGACAAATAATTGAAGTTGGGAGGGTGATTATGACGTCAAGGAACTGTGCCTAGCCACGTACGTACTATGGACATGGTTCATACTTCATAGATAGGACATAGACACAACAGTTCATTAAAGAGGAGGATATGGGGATACGACTATGCGCATGCACACGAACTAAGGTTGATCATAAAAGCTATGTATAAGATGTGTATATATATATACAAAACTCTCTCTCTCATGTCTTCAACTTATAACAATGCAAATCACCATGTAAATAACAAAGACGTGTTTCCAGACATGCTCGGACACGTCTTTGGATCAGAACTTGGCATGACTGTGGATTTGGTGGATATGTGTTGGGATACTGGAGGTGTCTACATGGGGTAGATATGGGACCCTTTTTAAATTCTCGGTGCAACCTACCTAGCCTCTTATACATTGAAATAAAAGTAATAAACGGAAAGATAAATGAAAGAAAGCTTGATTTCTTCCTTTCTGTGTGTGAGAGAGGTGTGCAGTTAGGATCAACTAGATAATAAGAATGCCATATACATGAATGATTGTTGTTGATATTAATAATTTGTCAACAGTGGAGAATATATGGAGACAGTGAAAGTTGTTAGCTCTGTGCCACCTTCGATATGAATAGTTTTTTAAACGAACGCAAAATTAAATTATTTGTTGTTAGATTCAAATGTTTAGTAGATGTTACTTTTCCCTCTTGGATATTTTTCGTTTCCACTTTCAAATATTTCTTTCATTCAACACCAGAAAGCATTGCAACTGGGTCTATTTTGCCACTGCCTTAATCAAGCCTCGTTGCAATGTCTGGGTAAGCAACTTTAAAGTTGCAACTAAAAGTTACTTGCTTTTTAGTTGCAAAAGATATCTCATTTACAACTTTCAACTTGCACTCAATATTTTCTCACTCGATATGAGTGTGAGTTGCAAGTGGTATTTGAGTGGTTATTTTTTATTTCACTTGCTTTTACAATATTTTCCAATTATTGTAATTGCAACTGCAGTTACAGTTGCGATGCAATTGATGCCTGCCAAATGCACCCTAAGCAAAACTTTCTATACATGTCTCTTTTTCCATTTTCAAATGAATCAAATCTTTCTTTCAACTAAGTAAAAAATGTAGTGCTATTCCTTAAAACTAGTTGATATTCAGAAGACAAACTTGTATGTAGAATAAATAGAAGTGTCTCTTCAGCCTAAACCAATAACTATTAATTAAAGCTAAATTTCAAAGAAAAACCCTTCCAACTTTGAACCTCGTTAAAAAGCAGCCTTCAACTTTTTCTTATATTTTTACTCAACTTTGTTTCACTTTGGCCCCACCTTTCAACTATAAGGTTTTGTGGGCAAAAGTGACAAACGAACTTGAAGGGGTGCTTTCTTTAAAAGAAAGTTTGGGTGGTTTCTGAACGAAGCTCAAAGTTGAGGTTGACTTAGTTGAATATGAAGCCTAAGTACTCTCCAAAGGTCGATGTACTCATGTCAAGCTTGAGTGCTTTTGTGTGTATCCTTAGGTGCATCACCCAAAAGGATGCCCTTATTTTGATATATCTTTAAAATTTTCATACAAAATTATGTTCGAATGTACTCCAGGCACTTGTTTATAGTTTTGCTTGAACACAAAACAAGTACACCTAAATCTTTGAAATTTATAGTATCATATTTGTCTCCAAAAGTGCTTTCTATTGTTATTCATATTTATCTAAATATTCAATTTATCATTTGTTGGTATGATATGAAACATTATATTTAACTTATCCATATCAATTTTTTTTGTAAAACCACATATACCTCTACCTACCACATATACCTCTACCTTTATAGAGTAGCTACATACCCATGCTTTGTAGAATACATATATAAATTATCTAGATTGAGATATATAAATATTTCATAATAACAAAATTTATGTAGTTTGATTATTGAAATATTAAACAAATTATAAGGTATGAAATATTAAACAGAGTTGAGAAGCTTAAGGATAATTGAGTGTTGTGAGTGAGGAGGATTGTTGTGTTGTAAATCTTTGAACAACAAAGTATGACCATGAGTCCTTCTGAGTGGGCAGATTATATTAATTTCTTGTCCTTGATAGAGAATTTTTAAGATTTCGGAGTGAAAAAAATGTTAAATTCGCAAGCCCCTTCTATTCAAAGATAGATGAGGATACGCCGGAACTTTTGGATGAGTAGAAATTTGTAAAAGTAGTTTTATAAGGGAGATAGAGGGTGATGAGATAGGCAAAGGCCCATGGGTTTGCTGAGTGTTGGGGATGGTGGAGAAGAAGATGGGCATAGTTTGAAGGATTTGCAGTTGGAAAAATAAAGGATGTATAAGCGTAGAAATTTGTGAGCTAAACAATCTTATGAGTGAAAAATAGGATAATGACAGAGGAATGTCATGAGTTTATAGATTACGAGAGTAGTTGTAGAGATTAGGGGGAAGAAACGAGAAAGAAGGGAACATAGAGAAGGGCGATGAGAAAGGGAAATGACTTGTCACATTTTAGAGACAGTAAATGAAATATAGCCTACAAAAGTTGGCTAAAACAACAAAATTCAAAGTTTCTAATACGTTAAGCTAAAACATTCAATTAGCTCACAAAAGTTAACTAAAATAGTGAAATTCAAAAAATTTAAAATATCAGCCAAAATATCAACTAAACATAGAAATTCTAAATTTCTCGAAACCAATAGAAATACTGGTTACCTACAAAAGCTGGCTTAACCCGTGGATTTGAAATGTCTAGAAATTAGCCAAAATGGTGAAGGCTACAACCCACAAAAGTTGGTCACACTACTGTATTCAAAGTCATCGAGATATGAGCAAAAAAATGTTAAGACTAGGGGTGGCAGTGGGTAAGGATACACCCGCTTACCCTTACCCAATTACCCTATGGGTAATGCATGGATAACCCTTTCATACTCGTAGGTAGGGTAAGGGTATAATTTTTGTACCAGTTTAAAAATTACGGTAGGGTATGGGTAAAGGTATAAGAACATACCCACCTGTTTACCCGTTATCCTTTACCTGTTTAAAAATATGTTATAGACTTGTATAAATTCACACACATACACATTGTAAATGTACATATATGATCCATATTTTGCTTTGCGTAATTGTGGACGTGTGAAAATGGGTAGAAAATAAAATTATATGACTCCGCATCATTAAGTTAGGTGAAAATTGATACACATAAGACGATAATAACTTTTATTCTCATATTTTGTTGTTATAATATTAATTTTCATTAAAAAAATATTTCAACCTTTTAACCCGTTTACTGGTTAGGGTATGGTAAGGTAATTCCTAACTACCCGCAAGGGCAAGGGTAGAGTATTTAGACTTAAGGTACATCGTACACCTGCCCTCCCGTTGCTATCTTTGAGTGTAACCCACAAAGTTGGCCAAAAACATTATATCCATAATTTCTCTATATCGGCCCAAATTAGTAGAATAATGACTTAGTAGGTTAAAAAAGTGAATTCAGAATATTCTGAAATATGCCAAAAACGGTGGAACCTACAAATTTTGGCTAGAGGTGAAATAAAAAAAAAAATCTCGAAACCGACTGAAAAGGCCGGTTTATCACCTTAAAAAGTTGGTTGAAACGGTGAAATTCATTAACTTTTTTGAAATCAACAAAGATGGACCATAACCTACAAAATTGGCTAACAAGGTCAAATTTGCAATTTCTCGCAATCGACCGAAATGAGTGGATTATATAACCCATAGTAGTTTACTTCATAGACAAAATGTAGTATTTCTCAAAGGCAGCAGATAGTAGACTAAAGCACAATAAATGCATGATACTTAACTTAGAATGTGAAACTCGGAAATTCTCAAAATTGGTGTAAAGATGTGAATCGGTCAACTAGAACTTTTGCACAATAACCCACAATAGTTGACTAAAAAGTCGAAATATAAAATTTCTAAGAACTGACAAAAAACGGTTGACTACCCACAAAAATTTTACTAAAAATATGACAAATTCTCAAAATCAGGAGAAAACCTGTTGGACTAACCTATACAAATTAGCTAAAGTTAGCTAAAAATGGTTGAATTTAAAATTTCTTGAATAATTACTGAAAATGGACTATAACCCAATTTTATTTTTTGCTAAAACGTGAAACTTGTGATTTTGTAAATTCGACCAAAAATGGAGATTGGACAATAACCTAGAAAAGTTGGCTCAAAAAATGAAATTTAGAATTTCTTAAAGCCGGCCAGAAAAATTGGACTTGTAACCCACAAAAGCAGTGATGTTGAAGGCGCGCCTCAGGTGCGCCTCAGGCGCCGATATCCCAGGGTGCGCCTCAAGCCTCAGTTGAAGCGCACCCCTTGTTCGAAGCGCTAGTGAGGCGTGCGCCTCAGCGCGCCTTAGCGCCTTGCGCCTCAGCACGCCTCGATGAAAGGCGCGCCTCAACATTGTTTTTTCCTTGTTTTTTTCTTTATTATTTAAGTATTCTTTCTTTTTAAGTTTTGAGTCTTTTGACAGGTTTTATATTTATATTCTTTTTTATTATTTAAATTATTCTTTTTATTTTATTTTATTTTTTTAATAGTATTCTTGCTTTTTTAGTTATGCAATGCTTTTGCTTTATTGCTTTATTAGGCTGCTTTTGCTTTATTATTTTATTAGGCTATTTGGATGAAACATGCTGTAATAATTAATTGCTGAATACTTGAATATACTTAATATTTGATTGTAATATTGTAATACTCTGTAATAGTGTAATACTAATACTGCACTGTGATATTCTCAAAAAAAAATTAATTGTTGAATGTACAAAAATTATAACTTACACAGTTACAACTTAGAAATTACACTTACACCGTTACACGGTTACACTTCCAGGTTATATTTACAAAGTACGTCTTCCATACCTTACTTTTTAAGTATATGTTCATTGTATGATATATTTTGTTGCCATGATGTTATTTTGTTTATATAATCTAATTTATAAATTTTAAAAATTCCAAAAAGTAATAGTGCGCCTCGGTTAACTGAGGCTTGCGCCTCAAATTGCGTCTTGCGCCTCAGGCTTTTTACAAGGAATTGAAATTACTTGCGCCTTACGCCTTCGACTACACTGACAAAAGTTGGTTTAGAAAGTGGAATTTGCAACAAAGGTAGGCAGGCTAAAATGCAAAAAAAATTTGTCTAAAAATGATGAAATTTAGAATTTCTTGAAATCTGTCAAAACGGTGAACTATAGACCACAAAAGTGAACTTCAGAATTTTTTGGAATTTTCTAGATTCGGTGGTCTATAAAAAAAAGTTAGCTAAAAGGGTATTTTTTTTCTTCCTAAAATTTTCCCTGGAAGGGGCAAAAAAATGAGCTTCATACAATCTATAATAATTATTATTTTTACTAGTGCAATTCCTCCTGACATGCTGTTTCTATCTGGCAGGTCTCTCTAATTTTAGAATGTTGCCTTCAACAAAGGTGAATTCTGGCACAGATGAAAACCCATCTAATCATTGCATTCGTGTTGGTTTAGTTTCACAGTTAAATGAAGTAGTAGGTGCCGAAGCTTGCTCTACTGGCTCATCAACTCAGGTGAATAATGTCACCAGACACAAAGTCGATATGGGTGAGTGGCACACGAAAGGGAAAAGGAACGTGAGGATGATAAGCTTGAATAAGAATGTAAATTCAGAAACTGGCTTTGTTGATCAGATGACTGATCTTTCTGACTCGAGAGCTCAAAAAGAAACTGCAAACAACACATCTGATGGGTCACTTACCTCAGATAGCAGTTGCCAGCTAGTAAAGTGCACGTTGTCAGAATTAAATGAGAAACCTAAGGTTTCTAAGGAGAATGGTCATGTCAAGAATCCATTAGAGAATGCAACTGAAGATATTGAAGTTTTGCCCTCAATTGTTGAAGTGCTCGACTCTACCACTATGATGCCAAAAATCCGAGTTCCACTTCCACCTCGCCGAATACGTCTCCCTTCCAGATATCGGGATTCTTCAGAGCAGGAAAATTCTCATCAATTGTTTGATGTTGAATTGAATGTGCAGTCGAGCGGCTTCCAGGGTGAGCGAGTTCCTTTAGTTTCTCTTATGAGCAAATTTAATGGTAAGGCAATTGTTGGTCATCCTGTCATAGTTGAAGTTTTGAGCAGTATTAGTATCAAACAACTGCGTAAAGAGAGGGTGGTTGGTACCTTTAAATCACAACTGAATGTGGATCATAAGGCAATCCTCAAAGATAAGGCGAGTACTAGTACTGGTGTGTTGACTAGATCCCCATCTCCTTTGTGGAAGAAGAAAACGTTCAACAGCAAAAAATCATCATTCTCTCCTTCTAGAAAGATCCGCAGACTGTCTTCTTTCACTGTAGATCGTAGTAAAGAGAAGGAAGGTGGAAGTAAGTCGTCAATCATGGAGAAAATTGGGGGCCCAGCTGTTTCATGCATCCCGCTTAGACTTGTTTTTAGTCGTTTGAATGAAGCATTGAGCAGTATGGCACGACCTACAAACTGAAGCCATGACTCCGAACTGTGCTCTCTAGATTCCCTATTATGAGCAGATTCTGTAGCTAAACACCTCACCATTTTCCCCACATTGTAAATGCCACCCTTTAGATTTGAAACATGGTGGTGGTGATCATAGAATCTTGTATCCTTCTTGCAGTTCGTAGTGGTGGGGTTCAAGTGTAGGTGGAAGTACTTAGTTCAGCACTTTAAACCACTGGAAATATTTGGCATTCCTGTGGCTTGTTGTGGCTGCTGTATATTATTTAGAATTTAGTTGTGCGCCACATTTTTTGCTTAATTGAATGCTTGAAAGCTTTTCCAAGTATGGTTATTTTATTACTCGCTGTTGCATTGATTGTTTTTGCCCAGGATATTCTCTTCTTTTTCTCCCTTTGAAGCTGTGATGGCTGTTTTAATTACTTGCGTTTGCATTGATGGTCTGTTTTTTTGGTGAACAAAATGAAAGTTATGGTTCAGCTATTGATCGGGTTTACCAGACTTGCCTATCTTTCAGATATAATATTGAATGTTTGTCGTGATCCTTGTATATCATTTTGTGAGTTACAATATTACATGATTGGGCAGGCGCTATACCAATGGAAAGTCATGCTCTTCAAATTTGCATCTGGTCTTGGATGGAAATAAAAGAAGCTATAGCCGTAGTGTGCACTACTCGCTTGTTTTTTGTTTTTTGTTTTTTTAGTTCAGTGGACACTTTTTTAACGGCGGTTATTAGATTCTCACTGTTTCTATTTCAACATTGTTATTATGGGAGGTAATTTGGTAATTATATTTAGGCTATGCATTCTAACATGTGGCAAGGAAGGTTTACATACATGAAAGTCATTGGTAAAACCATGAAACTGTTGTCAACTCGGAGTTTCATGGGAAAGATTGTTTGCGCTGTGAAATTTTTTAGAACTAGTGTGTGATCAGTAGTCTCAAAATTGGTGGGTCTCATATATGTCTAAACAGTGAAGCCTTAATTTATTACCGTTGTGCAATTTTCAAATAGAAAATTGGAACCCATTGTTTAAATTAAGGCTTCACTGTTTTTCTCTATTTAAAGTTGTAGGGTTCCAAATTTGCAGGTCAAAAAACTTTTCATTGTATTCACGGTTGCAAAAGGTGTCGATGGATTTTATTTAGCCGAAGGCAATCCAGCAATCCAATTATAAGAACAATGGGTCGTAACGTTCCACAAATCTCATAAACCAAATGAGTTCGCAAATTTGAGTTTAAACTGAGCACAAAAAAAAAACAAAAAAAACAGTCAACAAGTCAGTGGATTCAAACAAATATTGCAAAGAACAGACTTGAGCTGAAATAATCATAAAAATAACCCTCTTCATAACTTTCTAGTTATGTCGACATTCCAGCATACCAGCAAGAAAATGCTTTACTTCTGCACTTGCAAAAAGGTGCCCTAGTATGCACATTTTCATTGAAAGACTGTAGAACACTTTGTGAATGACTCAGTGCAACATGACTTATTTCAAGCTATAATACTAGCAGCAACATCAGATTATATATATATATTTTTTTTTTTAAAAAAAACCACAAATAAATGTCAAATAAATGGCATGAATCATGAATTACTTTACTAAACTTGGTCTATCACAGCACGACTAAATCCTGGTTACATAAGATTTGTTTTACTTTAAAACCAAAGTTTCATGCTTCTGCTAGCACAGCAAACCATTAAAAGAAGATTATTTAGTAGTATCGATATGTACACATAACGGTTATACATAAACCAACAACCAAACCATAGAAACCATGCTTGAATGCAGCAGCTCGGGGCAAAGAGCTCCAAGTAAATTTCCTTCCTGAACAAACAATTATATTCAGGCGATTAAGAACAGCAACTGGTCTTCTGGGCCACAGGTTGCCCTCGCATCTGTACAGTTGCAGGTCTGCTGTTATTTGCAGCTGGTTGACTGGCCATCCTGCAAAAAGGAAATTCATCGTTAAGATCTTGACAATTTTGAAAGAACATAGGAGGAAGAAATCGATCTCGACGGATTTCTGAGTTGTTTGAGATAAACAATCAACAAAGACAACTGCAAGTTGAAATACTAAAAGATTTCAGGAAATAGTTATAGGATGGTAGCAAACAGAGAGAGAACTGACCGGCTCTTAATCTCTGCCGTCATGGTCATGAATGCCTGCTCAACGTTAGTGGCGCTTTTAGCACTAGTCTCCAAGAAGGGAATCCCGATCTCATCTGCAAATGCCTTTTGAAGAACAAAAATTTTAATCGTGTTAGGAATCACAACTGCTCATTTTTCATCTCTGGCATATATAAGAACAGTCCTGACGGTAATTACCTTGCCAGCTTCATAAGACACCACCCTCTTGTCAGTCAGATCACATTTGTTTCCTACCAGTAGCTTGTTCACATTGTCACTTGCATAGCGGTCGATTTCGTTCAGCCATTGCTTAACATTGTTGAAGCTTTCTTGATCAGTTACATCATACACGACCTGACAATCAAAATACACAAACGAACTATATACTATTCCATTCCAAGTGGATGGTGAACCAAAATCCAAAATTGAAATACTGGCAATGAAAGAATGAAGATGAAGATGCTTCTTACAATTATGCCATGGGCACCGCGGTAGTAACTGCTTGTAATTGTCCGGAAGCGCTCCTGACCAGCAGTATCCCACTAAGAAAGGAGAAAAAATAGATATCAATGAGAAGAGAGTAGATTAATAAATATTTATTAATCAAAAACAACAGTTTACAGTACTTACTATTTGAAGTTTAATAGTTTTCCCATCCTGCTCCACAGTGCGGATTTTCTGTAGTAAACCAAATTGGTAAAATAAATTAGATTCACTGGATTTTCCCATCCTGCTCCACAGCTCCATAAACAATAAATTTTTCAAAAAATACTACTGCATAACTAATTAGATTCACTTACGAAATCAACGCCGATGGTACTGATATAGCTCTCTAGATAAGAATCATCCTGTAGAGAAACCAACCATAAACAATTATGAACACAACGAAAATGTCTATTAAAATTTACATGTCATCACGCCATTTTACCAAAACACCAAAAGTCAGACAGGACAAGTCCTATATGAAGTTTAAAGTGAGCGAGATCAAAGGTTACAAGAAAATTTCGTTTCTCATATTTTAGTAATTCTTCTTACCAATCAATAATCATAGCACTATTTATGACGCTAGCATTACACATGCTCATAAAACTAGTAAGATACTAGTATGATATGACTACTGGCCATGATTTATAGTAAATTCTAAAGGAGAATGTCTTCCCCCTGTATTCGAGGGGAATAACTCTGAACTGATTTTACTATAGAAGAAATATACTTCAGCATCAGACTTCTATAGAAATATACTTCAGCATCAGACTTCTATATATCGCAGTCAGGTCAGGGCTATCATCAGAATATAAATGCCACAGCTACTTTACAACAAAAAATTGGGTGCCTCATTGAAATATTATTCTACTTATGTGATGGTAAACAAAACTCAGTTTAAAAGCCCAAAATCTTAGCAGATAGTAAATCTATACAGAAATATGCTTCAGCATCAATCTTCTATATATTGTAGTCAGGTCAGGGCTATCATCAGCGATATAAATCTTACAGATAACTTCATGAAAAATTTGGGTAGCTCATTGAAAGATTGTTCTACAGTTTTACTTTTGTATGTGATGATAATGAAATTCAATTGAAAGCCTAATGAGAAAAGATATAAAATATCTCAAGAGAGAAAATAGCAGATTGAGCGGAGGCATCATCACAAAACAATTGTGACATCAAAGATTGTCAATGAAATAATGGTGCCTACTAACATTTGACAGGGTATTGAACTAGAAGTATATGATTACTGATTATCACGAAGACAAAATTGCACAAAGGAATGAATAATAGAGACACAGTACACTATTATTTTTGTTAAGTGGTTTGTAAATTAAGGTAAAATCAGAGTTAACTATACATTCTTACTGATGAATTGATCATTTTCCATGTACAGGTAGAGAAAGTAAATAGAATGGCCACATATTAGCCTTATAGTATTGAACATCATGTAACAGTCAGGCCATTATTTAGCAGCTGGTGCTCTTTTGAATTTTGATCCCTCCATGAGTAAATGCTAGATAGTACAGCTCATAGGCAAAAAGATACAATTATTGTGCTCTTAGGACAGAAAGAGATGAAGCTCAATATCTTCAGAGAATAACAATATGTTGATTAGAAGCAACTCAACAAATGACAAAACAATAATGAATTCCTGTTTTACACAGAGACAGTCTTCTTCACAACAAGCTCTGCTGCCTTTGATGATCTCCTTTGCATCATCAGAAATATGCTACAATAATGCCTAAGCTTGAACTATGATACATCACATACAAACCCATTCTTTGAATAATCCCTAGACTGACTGATTAGAATATTACTAAGTAACTAAAGCCCAGTAGCCAATAGTGGTCTACTCAAGCGACATGCCCATGCTCATTTAGGACTTCAGGTATTATGCTATGCTTTTAGTTCCATATTACCGGCATGACCTCTTTAAAAAAAAGATTCTCTGCAATTCCCAATTTTCAAGATTTAGCCATTGCTACAGCAAGTCATGGACTGCAACCTTTTTAAATCGATAAGTTGCAACATGATATTACCCAGGCAATTAGATTATCGAGGACATTGCACAAAGAATTTAAGGCAAAATAGCGAAGAGACATTCCTCATGAGCATTATGGAGCAGAAGGATACTATAGGAAAAGACTAACAGGCAGATGTACGCCGAGATTCAGATAAATTCTATGGCAGACATACTAGAGGTTGGCTGAGAATGATCGGTTTGAACATATTAAAAAAATGAACTCAGCGGAAAATACAGATGCTATGATGGATGAATACTGAGACACTAAAGAATGAAGACAGGGCCAGGCATAATAAGGGTTCAAAGTTCAAACTGACACCTGACCCAAAAGTTCTAATTGGGGTGGATGTGGTGGTTTTTGTTCGGGTTCGGGTTCAGTTTGTTAAAAGAAGGGGGTAGCCATAAAGCATTACTTTACCTGGAAACTGTCATATCATCTTGATACGTTACTAGGATCTGTTAATGTTAATATGTGGCTGACAGTCGTTAAACTCTTCTTCAATCACTTGTGGCATCCATACTTCAAAGGTGACCCATTCATTGGACAAGGGTCAATCCGATGACGCTTGTACATGTGAGTGTGTTTCCATGTTAATACCAAATAGAATATCCAACAAAAAGTACACTAACCAGTTTCATAGCAAGTTAGAAAGAATGTCACAGACACGATTCTCCAATTGTTTTGGTCCAAGAAGTACCAAGAGAAGAAATTTCAAGATTATCCCACTAGTTACCTTTAGCATATACATGAATGCTAGCCACAGAGATCAATGGATAAATGGTACAAACTATAATGCAACCAAAAATTCCATAGTAAAGACTTTGCTGTAATTCCCAAACATGGCTTCTAGGATCCAATATGAGGAAGTCAAGTTACAAGCATCTGTAAGTTTCATATAGAGAAGACCTAAAGGCTTACAGTGACTATTCTTTATTAGGACAGGAACTGAGCACTCAGTCAAACTCATATCCAAAATTTTACGTTATTTTACATACAAATTTCATTTGCTCTGATTTTTATATGCGGATTGATCAAGCATCATACTAACACTACAAGAGAAAGCTATGTTAGACATTAGAACAATTGATAATGTATTATGATCTCCTAGCTAAATCCCAGCAAGAATTTGTGACTAAATAGTATCAACTCATGTTAAAAAAGGGAAAGCTTTTGCATAGAAAATTGCAGTTCTGAAAAAGAAAAACCACACAATAGTGTAACTCTAACTTAGTTTACTAATGGATTGTCAAATCACATCCATCAGTTGCAGTTTCTGTCATATTGTAGGACTTAGAAAAATCTGGAGGTCTTAGAGAGCTTCCCCAAACTAACAGAGTTAAACAGTACAAAGGACATTACATCTAAAGAGAAAATAAAACTGCACGGCATCCAAAAGCAGATGCTATAAAAGAATATTTAAAAGAAAAAAAAATACCGCAAATCTTAGGAGAAGGCACGACTTGCCGACACCAGAATCACCAATGAGCAAAAGCTTGAAAAGGTAGTCACTGCAGAAACAAATTTTGGTTACTACCATATCATATACTTGGGTTCTTATACTGATAAGCAGTTACCTAAACATAAACATTTCACATACAATCATAAATGAGATAAAGTGCATCTGCAAGAAATCAAAATTCCTAATGAGCAGAAAACAGGACAATCGTCTGACTATATGAATGTGAAATAGGAGACATCTACAACTGTTATATTAACATCTCAAACTGCTTGGTTAACATTCACCATTGACATGTTATTTGCCTACAATAATACATGAAATGTTGCCATTCACCTCTAGTAATTTCATACAACCATTTCAAAAAAATAAGAATAAATAAATATTCATAACAACAGTATCGAAAACAATGCACAGCAATTGCAGACCATCCATGACATACAAGGATCACCAAGTTAAGACTCCATAAACCAAAAGTCCATGATCAATTCAAGTCTTATACTAATGATCATTTGATTTTTGAACATACAGCCTAAAGCATTAACAAGAACATATGACTTTCCTCTTATTTGCTTCACTAGTACCAACCATCAAAAGATGTAAGACAGTTTCAATATAATACAGTGTAATTACCTTCAAATAAACAGGTAATGATAGATCATCATTGCTAGCAACCAGTTTATACAAGAGGTATGGTTCTTCCATGCACATATTTGGGGACAACCTTACATGGACTACACATATATGCACTATAGCAATTTACTGGCGTTGTATATAGGTCAATGACAAAATTATCTATATAAACAAAGTGAAGTTTATACACTAGAAGAACCAAACCTCTTAAATAAGAACAACTGTCAAAAATGGCCTGCTAATTAAATCAGTAAGGCAACATCAAAGTATAATTTTAAGGTTTAAAATGAAAATTGTATAATATCAATAAGTTCTCTTTTGATGCTTATGGATGTTTACATGTTTAAGACATTGTACTAATCTAATGGTTGGGGCTCAGAATTCTATGGTAACTGAAAGAAAGTTTTGCAAGGTAATTTCTCTGCCAGTGGTAGATGAGCTTAAACCACACAAATATTCCTAGTCCCTCTTACCAGTTAACTAGTTTCCCAGGTTTAAAAAACATCCTCTTTTGGGCTTGTAGTCTTCTAACTAAGCCAAAATGTGTTTGTGACAGATACAGATAGTCCTACTTTTAGGTCACTGTTCAGAAGCTTGTTCACGGTCAATCGTGCCTCATAAGATGTGACGGATATGAGATGGAAGAAATAACACTTTTGAAGGAAAGATTCAATATCCTCTCCTCTCTCCCAACAAATGCATGCATGCACGCACAGAGTGGAAATAGGATGTAAATAAAGAAAGGAAAAACCAATATCAATTTTCATTATTCGATTCCATTCAAAAGTTAAATCATGCATGCAATTATTATGTAAATACGTATTGTAGTTATAGATTTTTGCTGACCACTACCTGATTAAAAAGAGCAGCTATTGTCACTCACCATGGCAATCAACATCAATGGTGAGATCAAACATGCAATCATAAAGAAATGATTATAGGAGATTAGAAGTTTATCGTTAAATTGTACAGAGTTACATCTTTTAATTAACAAAAATTATTTTAAAAAATCAGAAAGTGTAAAAAAAAGGAAAAGTCAGGAAAGATGAGAAAAAACAATTAAAAAAAGGATATCGATCAATTACATATTTCTATAAATATAGAAGAAAAAAACTGTTTAGTACTGACACAATGAAGTGCAACAATTTTGACTGAAAAAACTACATGTTAGATACTAAACGTAGGAAGTCTTAAATCATGAAAACGTATACTAAATGTTACGGTTTCCATTTGTATAGAGACTTGCAATAACAACGAACAAACTCATAAAGCATAAGTAACAATTGTATACATTCACAGCATAGTCAAAAAAAATGGAAAATAAATTCCAACATCAAGAAAAGAAACAAAGCATTACGCTGACCCCATGCCCAAGATTACGCAACCACATAACCTGATACAGTCCTCTCAACAGTACAGAGGACTGTATCTGTTCTTAACTATTCCTTGCATATCAGTCCATTTGATTGTGTATCAGTCCCTAGGATAATTTCTTCCTTTGTTGGGTTTAAATACAAAAGAGTAGATTTATCTGCAATAACCCTATGTTGCAGGCACGTGCTTTGCGCACACCCTCTACCTTCTTCCTCCTTTATATTCAGTTGTAAGTTTCTTTTAGAATTATGATGAATGAATTGATATTGAGTTTAGTTGCCACTTATTTTCCTTGTTTTTTGTTCTTCTCTTAATCGAATCATGGTTGTTACCGCGGACAACCGTGAAAGTTGCGATGATCCACCACCGGGTAGGATCAGAATCGTAACAATGGTATTTGAGTCTCTTCAACAAAATCTTCTGCCCAATGCCCCGATGCCGATTCTCGCCTCCCGCTACCCCTAATCATCATAACCATCACTGCCAGTGCCTTCCCTTCCCAATGACCTCAAACCCAAATCCCGAAACCCTAGCATCAACCTCATCTTCCCCAAATCAACAACCCAATCCAACCCTGACTACAATTCCAACGGCGCAAACAATTCCTGCTTGGGTACCATCAACATCAGCCCCTCCAAGGCCATTGTCATCGTCGTCCTTATCTCCGCCTACCCTTCCTCCTCACTCGAGATCGCACATGGGCCACTCCCACTCCACCGCCACATCCATCATCAACATCATCGCCGCCTCCCTTGACTTCTCCCTTCAGTTGATCAACCACCAAAGCTCTCCTCAAAATTCGCGCCTTCGCTGGAGTTTTTATTCTTCAACCTCACCATCGTCCAACACCTTCTCCTCATTCACCAAATGTCCTGCTATTGCGACTGCTTCGACTACTGCTACTACTAAGGCTACGGCTACTGCCCCAGCCTATTGCTACCCCATCTCCAATTTCCAGCAACCACTCACCAAGTGTTTGACGAATTTTCCAAATGAACTCAGCTGCGAATTCACCGCAACCACCACGTTGTCCACCACGTGTTTGATCGAATTCCTCTTCAGTTCCATCACCCCCAATCACACATGCCTATCAACCATAATGGATGGATCAGTATTCAAAGAATCTCCGAGAGAAAGTCAGGAAACATCCTCTACCCCCTCGTTATACAGAGTATCTCCAAGAGAAAGCTAGCTTTTAAGAGTGAGTCCTCCTAGGTTCGTAACAATTAGAATGTTATGATCCAAATTTAGTTCCACATCGGGTATATGGGGAACCAATATTGGCTAGTTATAAACTTGGGTTCCGTCCCTTTAATAACAAGATTTTAAGGGTGAGTTCTCATGGGTTCATAACAATGATATCAGAGCCAACCTCATACTTCTTAATTCGCTCTAGAGGCTGGATTAAAATTACTGGTAGCCCTGGACCAAGCCAGTGTCGCCAAAGTGAAATTCACCGAGGACGTCAGAAAATGCTACCTAAAGGCTGGATTAAAATTACTAGTAACCCTAGGCCGGGCCAGTGTCGCTAGAGTGAATACCACCGAGGGCGGCGGGTTACGGAAGCGTGGTGAAATTTGATGATCCAAATTTAGTCTCACATCGGTTATACGGGGAACAAATATTGGGTAGTTATAAACTTGGGTTCCCGCCCTTCAACAGCTAACTTATAAGGGTAAGTACTCTTGGGTTCGTAACATTACCATTATGCGAACCGCACACCGAAGATGCAGAAGTATAATGATTTGTGCCAAATTTTAAGGAGCATGGAAGCAAAATGCCTCAAATTCCCGCGGGGGGGGGGGGGGGGGGGGGGGGGGGGGGGTTGGTCACAAAATAACCTTCGAAGGTAACCAAACCACACATCCTGGAAGGTCATACAAATGCGCATCTGATATAAGCTACTAGATCAATTTCAATACTATATTACGATGATTAAATCTACGATCTCGATATTAATCAATCACAGAATCAACCAAATCTAAACCAACATTCAAAGAACGACCAATCAATCTGAATCAACCAATCAAAATCAAACTTAATCATAGAAAACCTAGGTCAATTCATGGCAAACAACACAGATCTAACCGAACCGAAGGCGAAACCCTAGCAACAAACAAAGATACAGAGATCGATCTGCTTACTATTCAGGATTCATGGCGGAAAAGGTCGGGATCTGAGATCTGAAACCCTAAAGATCTGATCTTGTTTGACGGATGAACGAACGAACGAACGAATTTGGAGAAGGAACACCAAAAATTTTGAAGGACGAAGGATTTGAGATTTGGGGGAAGCTTCCACTTTATATAATCTTTGTTTTGTCTCGCAATCTGAGGGGAACAAAATCGTATGGGAGTGGTCATATGATATTATATAAGTTATTCAGTCATCGTATTTAGAGCACGGTAATTGAGGAGATCTAGTGGTTGGTTAGGGATTGTATAGGATGATCATATGGGGGATGAAGTATGCGAATTTGGTACTTCGTCACTCGGCAATTACAGACGCTGACGCAAAAGGGAAGGGAAACTTGTGGACATGCAAATTCCAAGCTCATAAGAAACACATTAATAATTCAAATAATAATATTTTATTTTGTTTTAGTAAATAAATCTCTAATCTCTAATCTCTAATATTATAACGATAGGTCTTAGCGTTAAGGATGTTTCGCGTTCGAGTCCTCACTGTGTCAAAATTTTTATTTTTAATTTTTATAAATAAATTATTGAGACGTGCAATATTCATGCATAACTAATAAAAAAAAAATCAGGTTCAAGACTTGACTAGGTTGAAATTTTTATATATTTATAAAGACGTATATCGGACGTGTAAATTGCTAATAAATAAATAGAGTTGTCTTCCTTGACTTATATACTTGAGAGCAGTCTGGATACCTGAGAGCATCTGTAGTCGTTTTCTATAAATTTATCCATATATCGATAAATAGAAATAGATATTACGATTCCGCTGCACTCGTCGTAAGCTATATTATAGCAAACAACTATTTAATATTAAGGGACGGTATACGAAATGCCGTCGGAGGCCAAAAAGTGCACGTGCTTGTCGGACGGCACACGAAGTGCCGTCCGTTTGCAGCCGCATGTCTAGGACGGCACATGAAGTGCCGTCCGACACTAAGCAAGTTTCCACAAAGCTGCAACATTAATTGAAGACTATAAGACTATACTTAACAGCTAATTAATAGCTAATTGTGTTATAGCTAATTAATCTATAAGATTAATAGCTAATTAATAGCTACTAACGGACGACTACCCAATAGCTAATTAATAGCTACTAATTATTAGCTAATTGTGTTATAGCTAATTGTGTTATAGCTAATTAATAGCTAACTAATTGCAGAAGACTATACCCAACGGACGGCACATCAAGTGCCGTCCGGGAATAGCGGAACTGGGATTTATTTAATCCGGTTAAATGCGGAAAAATTGAAACGGACGGCATATCGAATGCCGTCCGACGCCCACAACAGTGTTTTGCACGAAACGGACGGCTCTTCGACCACCGTCGCTGACTTATCGATAAAGCTATTTGCTCTCTCAAATATAGCAATCGACTGTAGCGATTTATCGATAATATCGATATATAGCAAACGACTGCAGCTACTTTTTAAGCTATATATCGATATTATCGATATATAGATAACGACTACAGATGCTCTAACTATGTAAATAATAGGTTTGTTATTTTCTGTTGCACACCACTGACTATCCTGCAAGGAGAATAATGTTTGTTCTCAAATTTTTGTTTTTTTTTTGTATTTTTTTTGAAATTTTTCGTTTTCAAATTTGACTGAACTCAGAAATGGTGATAAAGTCATTATTTGAAGTGCTAGTGTGCTACTTGTTATAAATAGATGTTTAAGAGAAACTTGCCTTCAATGCAAATCGGGTCAGCGGCCTCCTTTCTGAAAGAAAGCTTCCAAGCATGAAATAATTATGGCAATGTGAAACCAAGATAAACATGCTAATGTGAAGTCATTAATTGCTGAAATTTTAACAGTGGGATGAACTCATAGGCTGCTAATTTTTTTTTTTACCAGGCTTAAGCATATGAATAATGTCTGATATGTGTGATAGTTTCACCATACGAATGACAGCCACATTTGGAGGCCAATGACTGTCTATTTTAGGCATGCAAGCAAGAAAAATGTAATGATCTACAAGAGACTGAGAGTTCACTCGTTGCTTCCGGTCCAATGCCAGGTCCGGGTATCCGGTAAATGTGAGGTGCTAGTCTTGTCAATGGGCTTTTCAGTGAGGGTGTTTTGTATTGTATTTTCCATTTTTTAGTGAATCATTGCGTTGTCTTCGCTCGTAAACATATGTCGATTCTGTGTGCTCTCTTCTTCTTGTGTTGTACCTCACCAATTTCCAAACACATCTGATGGATGTGCATTTGACGAGTGGGAAGGGCTAAAAAAATTCAGATCCATTGCTGTGTAATTGTCGTTGGATGGGGCGAGAAGTGTTGCCTTAACTATGGCTTCAAATAAAAATATGAATGCTCATATGCTAAGAAAGAATATTTCCTAGCTACTGAGTTGTGGCTCATACATATAGTAAAGTGAATTCGAAAATTTTGCCGAAATGCCCCTATTTTTGAAAATAATTAGCGAACTGCCCTTGTTTCCAAAACATTTAGCGAGATGCCCTTGTCTGTGACACATCAGCAAGAAACGTTATTGCGAAAAACGGCATAGGTTATTTCGATGCCGTTCTTCCCAATAACGGCATCTGTTTAAAAAAAAAATTGCATGCCGTTGTTGGGAATAACGGCATCAGTATATTTGTCTTACAAGTATGATTCTTCTAAGTTTAAAAAGTTCTAAGTGTGAAAAAAACTTATAAACAATGCCATTATCCTGAATAACGGCATTCGAATGACTGATGCCGTTATTGGGAATAACGGCATCAGTTATATATCAATATGCACTCTTGCTGTTGTTTGGAAACAGAAAAAATTAATATAAAGTAAAAAAAAAAAAAAAAAAAAAAAAATTATAACTGATGCCGTTATTCGGAATAACGGCATCAGTTATAAAGTTTTTTTTTTTTTTTTTTTACTTATTGATCAGAGAAGATGAATAATAAGTTCCTTTTTTATTAAAAAAATTTATAACTGATGCCGTTATTCGGAATAACGGCATCAGTATTGAGAATGCCGTTATTCGGAATAACGGCATCTGTTATAAGGTTTTTCATACTTACAATTTTTCCTCTAAGTGGAGACTACAAGCTCTCGAAAAACAAAACAACCTATGCCGTTATTCCAAATAACGGCATGCAATTTTTTTTTCAAACAGATGCCGTTATTGGGAAGAACGGCATGGAAATAACCTATGCCGTTTTTCCCAATAACGTTTGTTGCTGAGGTGTCACAAACAAGGGTATCTCGCTAAATGTTTTGGAAACAAGGGCAGTTCGCTAATTATTTCCAAAAATAGGGGCATTTCGGCAAAATTCTCAGTGAATTCGAGGTCATGCTACAGGGTATAGCCTTTGTTCAAGAAAAGGATTAATTCCTTGCAGATGGATCAGCATTGACTGAAAATGATAAAGCTTGTGGCTTGGGAGTCCTCAATAGTAAAAGAAAAATTAAAAAAAAATAAAAAAATAAAAAAAAAATAAAAATAAAAATAAAATAAAAATAACAAATGAAACTAATTATGGAAGGCTCCCGTTTTTCCGGAACTCCTCTCCCCCCTACCAAAAACCAAACCCTAGCCCCTCCCTCATCTTCTCCGTCCTCCTCCACCATTTCCACCTCTCCTTAACCCTCAGCTTCTCCATCCTCTCCTCCCCCCCCCCTTTCCTTCATTCTGCACCCTCACTCTACCCCCACCTCCACCACCTCATTTTCTTTCAGCCTTCTCCAACCTTGCTTCTTCCTCATTCCTCAATACCGTAACAGCCACAGCATACTTCTTTCCTTTGCTTGACGCCTTTTTGCTCCGCTGCTGCCCAGCCATGAGAGACGCTCACGTTGGGGACAGAGGGAGATCGAGGGCCTGGCTACCGCGTGAGCACAGCAGCGACGACGAGCGGCGCCACCCTCGCAGTAGACATGCTCACGAGGACCACAGAGAGGGGGGGCATAGGGTTGGCCACAGGGACTTGTCTCCTCTTAGGCACCAGGAAGCTCGCCGTGAGGTAGGGAGGTCGTCTCCGTTGGCGACCACTATTAAACCTCCCTTGCAAGGGAGAGGGGGCGGAGGCGAGAGAAGATTGAGGTCCAGGTCCCCACCTAAGACAGCTGTGAACTCGAACCCGTCTCCTCAGCAACCGCATCTTAGGAAGGCCTCTCCTATCAAGCTTCTTCAGCGCAATCACCATCAAAACAACCTTCTATCTGACCTCCCCAACCACAAGTCTCCAGTATCGGAGCCATCGCCGGCAAACTTCACTGATGAGGAACTCCTTGCTGCTCTGCATGAGTTGAGGCGCAAGGGGAAGGCACACACTGTGACGGAGGACGACGGTGGGGAGCCATGGCAGGTATATCAATCGAAGTCCTCCAAGAAGATGGAAGCGTCCAGGTCCCGGAGCTACAGCGTGTCTTGCCAACTGTGCGGCGACCAACACCGCAAGGAAGAGTGCCCTATAGGGATCTTCGTGTGCTTTGAATGCAAGGAACCTGGCCACCGCGTTAGCGACTGCGCCATTAGAGGTGGCAGGAGGAAAACCCACAGGCCGGATGATGCTAGACAGGAGACGTGATTCTGTACATGCCATTGTGGCAGTGACAGGGAAGATGCGAGCGTCGAGGGAGAGACTCAGGACATCCATGGGGGTCATCACTGCGGTGCAAGGTTGGCCGTCGACTGCGGAGGTGATCACGGGCCTTCGCTGCCTTTCCGATTCCTTCAATCGATGGAAGTGGGACCTTTACAAAGTTAGAGACTATTGGGTTGCCGAATTTCCAACGAGCGACGGGGTGGCAGCCTTGGCTCGTAGGGATATCATTAAGATCAACGGCGGTAGGTACGGGATCTCCATCCGACCGTGGTCAGGTGCCGAAGGAGCTGTAGCCCAAGAAATGACCACCAAAGCGTGGATTCGACTGGTGGGGTTTCCGCTGCATTGTTGGGAGCTAGGGGGGTTTCAAGACCTCGTCAGAAAATTTGGGGTGGTTCTCAAGGTGGACGACCTTACGGAGAAGCGCAAACGAGGTTTCGCTAGAATGAGGATCGGATGTAATGGGTTACATTGCATTCCTTCGACGATCAAGGCCATGGTTGAAAATCTGTGCTTTTGCATGGAAGTGAAGATCGAGGACGACGATCACAGGCAATCGACAGTGGTGGAGGGACAAAATAAGCAGGTTGTGAAGAAGCTGTTTAATGACGTCGAAGTTGGACATGGAGGAAGGCAACACGTTAGGTTGGAGGAGGAAGACGATCGGCTCAATGAGGTTGAACCGGGGTCTAGGGTTGAACCGGGTCAGCATGTGCAATCTGGGCCACTGATCGGTACAGATGGCGACTTGGGAGGGGATAGTACAGCTGAGGAGTTCTCTTTTGGGAAATCAAAATCCGTTCTGCATAAAGTAGGGGGCCACCATTACTCCAACTCAGCTTTTCAACAATCCTATCATAGCGTCAAGGGATTTCATCCAATCCTACGGGCCTAGGGTACAGCTTCAGGAGGGGCCCATGGCTACAGCTCGAGGTGATGGACAGCATGGAGTGGGACAGGGTATGGGGCAGATCGTCAGGGTACAAACTGAGCTGGGTGTGGGGGTGGGGCTCGAGCAAAAGGATACGCAGGGATCAGGTATGGGAGGTGAAGGCATTGTACATGAGGTTACATCAGCTGGGTTGGGGATGGTACAGGACGGTGTGGCGTTGAGATCAAAGTTTCGAATTTTGGATCCTATCTTGGTGCGCGATTCGGTGGGCTGCGGCCTTACTAAGGGGGGAGTCCAAGAAGACTGTGGTGGCCAGATTTGTGGGGGCCCATCGACAGGTCGTTCACCTATTAAAGTGCGGGTTATGGGGGGAGGTGAACGCATTACTGGGCAAACGGACGTGGGTAAAAATATCAACTTGAAGTGTCAAGATGAGGATGCTACGCGCAACGAGGGGGAAAATATCGAAGATTTCCTCAGACAGGAGGTGGAGAAGAGGGTCCAAAGAGAGGTTAAAAAGCGAGTCAAGGCAATGTTGGGGAACTGGGATTCGGAGGAAAGAGAGAGATCCGACAAATCAATGGGATCAGACACTGAGTCCTTGGGATCAGAGGTGCCAGAGACAGGGGAAGAGGCTGGTATTGAAAGCAATTTCGATGTAACTCCGATAGTGGTAGCGAGTTCCAAGAAAGAGAAGAAATCTGAAAAACCTACGGAAGGCTTCAGACGGAGTGTGAGACAGCTTAACAAGGGGGACAAACCGATGACCGTTAAGGAGATTTACAAACGGGTGGGAAAGTGGAAAAGCTACGAACACATTGCTGGTACTCACTCTCCTGTTTCCATTTTTGGTTCCATTCCTGATTACATGTTAGTTCAGTTAGCCAATGCTTATGGTATCAATATGCATACATGTCATGATGTTCACACAAACACTATTGAGGTTATTAAGGGTAAAGAAGTGGACAATATTGTTAAGGCCCAGAGGGTGCTTAACGGGGAAGAGGAACGGGACTGTGTTTCCCAAAACTTAGCTGAGTTGGTGCCAACTCAGCTGGGGACAGGGGAGGGGGCTATCATGGTTAATGTTTAACGTTTTATTTTGGAACGTTAGGGGGCTTGGCAAAGCTGCCAAGCGTAGGATGGTGGGGGAAGTTATTAGGAAGAACAACATCGACGTTGTCTGTTTGGAAGAGACAAAGCTGTCTCAACCAACAGACAGGTTTCTCAGGAGTTTTAAGCTGCATCACATTAGAGATTGGAGGGTCAAGGACGCTATAGGAGCGTCAGGAGGGGTTATGGTTGGGGTCAATACCAGTAATTTTGACTTACTGGATGACTGGGTGGGAAAGTTTACTGTATCAATTGTGATACAGAGAAGGAGGGACAGCTGGCGGCAGGTGGTCACGGCGGTCTATGGTCCGAATGTCAGAAGCCAGAGACAGGAACTCTGGGAGGAACTTTATAGCATCAGGGGAAGCTGGAGCCTGCCATGGATGCTAGGAGGCAATTTTAATATTGTCAGAAGCACTCACGAAAGAAGCGGAGGTAGGGGTAATGGACGCGATTGTTTAAGGTTCAACCAGGTCATCTCCAACCTAAGTTTGATGGAAATTCCGGTTAATGATCGTAAATTTACGTGGTCTAATCGGAGAAGGGATCCTATTCTGGCCAAGTTAGACAGGATTCTCGTTTCCACGGACTGGGAAACTTGATTCCCTGGGGCTATGGCGCATTCGAGCATTCGAAATACTTCAGACCATATCCCAATCATCATTGGCACGGGAGAAGAAGGGAGGGAACGACATTATATCGTTCGGTTCGAAAAAATGTGGCTGACTGATTCGGAATGTCATGATTTGGTGAAGAGGTGTTGGGAATGAGACGTGGGCGAGGTGGACCCGGCAACAAGGCTTGTTAAGAAATTGGGTTCACTTAGAAAGATCCTTAAAAGATGGAATCGGGTAAAGTTTGGGAACGTGCTACAGCGGAAGGAGTCCACTTTGAAGGAGATTGAGGATCTGGAAAAGATAGAGGAAACGGACGGTCTAGATGACATCCAATTCGGGAGGCTAAAGAGCTGTCGGGAAGAGATCTTGGAGATTTATAACAGGGAGGAAATCATGTGGCGTCAAAGGTCAAGGATAAGCTGGCTGTTGGAAGGGGACTCTAACACAAAATTCTTTCACAAATGCGCTAGCATGCGTCGGAGGAACAATTTCATTCACTCCTTACAGATTGACGGGAATCACATCGAGGACGAACGTCTTATTGAATCGCATATCCATGAAAGCTTCAAGGTACTATTTGGACATAGCCGGCAGAGTATGTGCGAGTCCTCGGAGGACCTTTGGGAACCGCTTAAGCCATCGGTACAAGAACGGGTTACTGCCTTGCAAGATCCGTTCACCATTGACGAGGTAAAGAGAGCGATATGGGGTATGGGCCAGGATAAGGCGCCTGGACCAGATGGGTTTCCGGTTTTTTTTTTTATAAGAAATTTTGGGAAATTCTGAAGATGGATATTATGGACGTCATGAACGCTTTCTATGAAGGGACTCTGGACATGGGTAGGTTGAATTATGCCAATGTGTGTCTAATCCCAAAGAAGAAGGAGGCCACAGGGACTGGGGACTTCAGGTCGATCAGCTTGATCAATTGCTCGGTTAAGATCATCACAAAGACTATGGCAAATAGGCTCAGAGGTCTTATAGGTGATCTCATTGAGGACTACCAGACTAGGTTTATTATGGGAAGGGACATCCTTGATGGGGTGGCTTTGGTCCAGGAGGTGATCCAAGATTGTAAGAGACGCCACAAGTCAGGGTTTATGTTAAAATTAGACTTTGAGAAGGCTTATGACACAGTAGAGTGGAAATGCTTACTGGAAATCCTTAAAAGACAAGGGTTTGGGGACAGGTGGATTGGATGGATCAGGACCTGGTTAACTACGGCAAAGGTCATGGTGATGGTCAATGGGAAAATGGGTAAGGAAATCAGATGTAAACAGGGTCTTAGGCAGGGGGACCCACTGTCACCATTGCTGTTCACCATGGTGGCAGACGGTTTGCATAAGATGCTTCAGTCATATCGAGAAAAGGGTCTCATTAATGGGTTAGGGTTGAGGAGGGGGGTTTCCGCGGTGATGAACGTGCAGTATGCAGATGACACACTGATTTTCGGAGAATGTGACACTTTACAAGCAACCCTCCTCAAATGGGGTCTATATCTTTTCGAAGAATGGTCGGGGTTGAAAGTGAACTTCGATAAAAGTTCCATAACATTATTGGGAGATACAGGGGAGTCGGGGGGCGAAGTGGCAAACATCCTAAACTGCATGATTAAACCACTGCCGATTAAATACTTGGGCCTTCCGATTGGGGCTACCAAGCCGACAAGGGAGGATTGGAACCAGCTTATCAACAGGATAGCGGTTAGGCTTGACGGATGGAAGGGTAAAATGCTGTCTTTCGGAGGTAGGCTAGTGCTTCTTAACTCAGTCATTAGTGCCATCCCCCTGTATTTCATGTCATTCTTCGAGATTCCTAGATGGGTAATCAATAAAATTGATAGGCTTAGAAGACGATTTCTCTGGCACGGATCGGGTACCGAGGGGAGAGGGTACTCGCTAGTGAAATGGGGGGTTGTCTGTAGAGAAAAAGAATTCGGTGGTTTGGGGGTTCTAAACTTGAGGCAAATGAATCAAGCTCTACTTGGCAAATGGTGGTGGAAGCTTAGAGTTAAGTCTAAGGCTAAATGGGCTACCCTCATTGAGAAGACCTACTTAAGGAAAGGATGCGTGCATAGGAAACCGAAGAATGTGGCGTCTATGTCCGGTTTCTGGAAAGGGATCTTCCGCACTAGGGATATTTTCCTATCTGGGGCTACTTTCGCGATTGGGAAAGGGAATACTATCTGCTTCTGGAAAGACAGGTGGTGCGGTCCAATTACTTTAAAAAGGAGATTTCCAGAAATTTATAAAATGGCAAGGGATAAAAATGATTGGGTAGCTACAAACTGGCGAAATGGGGAATGGAGACCGAGACTTACGGGTAGACTGAACGCAGCTTTCAGAAGGCAAAAAGCGGATCTTATCCGTTTTTTAGAGAATTGGAAGCCGACGGATGAGGACGTTGAGGACAGGATCAACGGGGTGGAAGGGACAGGAGGTGGATATTCGGTCAAAACGACTTATAATCGCTTAAATGACGGGGGTATTCAATTGGATGGCTGGCAGGAAGGTTATTCTGACGCAGGACAATTTGGCCAAGCGAAAGTGGCAGGGGCCAGGAATATGCGTTATGTGCAGGATGGATTGCGAGACGGTGGATCACCTTCTAATCAAGTGCCAGTATGCTAGGGAACTTTGGGGAGACCTTATGCTTAGACTCCATATTAGGGGGGACGCTCCGGAAACGATTATCGATGTTTGGGGGGACTGGCGAGAATCATTCGTTAGTAAGGACAAAAGGTTAGTTTGGGACATCGGGGGAGCGGCGATTTGTTGGGGAATCTGGTTAGAAAGGAATAATAGAATATTCAGACCATCTCACAAACACAGCATGCATCATCAACTTCTACCTACTATTGTTGCTAATATTATATTCTGGTCGAAAACGGCAGGTCCTGAATCTTCAAAGAAGGTCAAAGAACTGTACGCTGAGATCAGTACATCTAACGACGAAGCGGAATCACAGGAGGAAGGGGGCAATCCGGCTGTGGAGGGGGGAACACTGGCAGCAGAGTGATCAACGACCGAGCAGGAGGTTTCGGCGTGTCTTTTTTGGGATGTTCCGGTAGTAGGAACTTTTTGTAAAATCTGTAATGATTTCATCTTTTGAAATTGGGGAATCTTATGTATGGGTTGGGTACTCTTTTTGGGATGGGGAATGAGTATCATGGCCCTTTTTTAGGACGCATGAATATCATATCTCCAGTTGGTTGTTTGTGTAATTAAAATCTCTTTAATGAAGCGCGGGGGACTAGTTCCCACCGTTTTCAATTAAAAAAAAATAGTAAAAGAAAAATGAGCATTTGGGTTTAAGAATGGACTGGCATAGTTTCCTCTTAATACAACTACTAGTAGTTTATACGTGCGATGCACGTCTTAATAAATGTAGTTTTTTTTTAAAGTAAAAATTCAGACGTATTCTGAATTTGATCTAAAACCTCATTTACAATAGTTATGTACGTGCGTTGCATGGATTGGTAGATGGACAAATTACACTATGGCCTTCTCCAGTTATAGTAGTAGAGATTTTTTTAAAAGAAAAAATGTAAGAATAATAATCAAAAGATGACAATCTACCATCCCAACGTTTCATTCACGAGTTATCAATGAAATGAATATATTACGACTCTCCAAAATAGTCTTAGTACATCATGACTATTAAACTACGAATTATACCTTCCAGTTTCACAAATACATCCATTTCAACCCACGACCCGGACCCGATAACACACAACCAGAACTACTCCAATTGCTATCGTAGAGCTGAGGCCAAATGCAGCAGCTACAGAGGAGCCTGTCTCGCATCAGTCCTCTCAGCATCATCGGTACCAATTCTGGGCCTCTTTCAAGAACGTGGTAAGCAATTCCAAAAGGAAATCGATCAGTTTCACATGCAGTTTTGATAAAACGTTGGACAGGGTTATTTAAACAATTGTCGAAAGCAAATATCATTTCAATCCAACCATACAAATACAACCCAGTCCATCTTACACTCTTTTTCGGCTCTTGTTTTTCTCAAACTTCTCCACAGATCATTGACAACAATAGGCACTATATATCATCAATTTTAAAACTCCTACGGATAAAGACCCACAAACAGGTGGTTTACTTGTGTCGGCCTCATCGTTGCACCTCGGGCAGGGAGTATCAATGCTGATGCCTCTTTTGCAGGGCCAGCTCAAGGATAAAGCAACCAAAGTTAGGGCTTTATGCCTCAAAAAAAAAAAATTATCTAAATAATAAAGGCCTCCTCACATATTAAAAAGCCCGAAACTGATTACAATAATATAATAATAAAGGCCTCCTTACATACAAAAAAAGTCAGAAATTGATTACAATAATATGATAAATGATTTTGCATCTAAAAAGTCTGAAAGATAACATTTACATAAAAATATATTAATTTTAACAAAATATTATTATAAGCTTTTAAAATGTGTTATTTCGGAGTTCGCTTTAGGCCTCAATAAGTGTTGGGTCAGCCCTGTTCTTTTAGCAAGATTGGTGCTGCACAACACTAGATCACCTTGTCATTGAGGATCCTGTTCGGGTCCAGAGTTGTTGAACTGGAGGTTGAAGAGGCGGACCATCGGATCTTATTGTGATTGATCATGATCAAACATATCTGCACATTGGGTGTGTTTTTTTTCTTCTTCATTAAACGGTGGGTTAAGAGCCCTGCATTTCTTTAAAAATAATTTAACAAAACGTACAACAAAAAATAAGAATTATAAAGTTCACGATACCCAACAAACTGGCACCACGACAATTTTCTCGTCTAAATTTGAACTCATCCTCGTCCATTCCGTCGCTTGTATTCCATTTGTCATCGCCGTCGTCCGCACGCACATTGGGTGTGTTACTTTGATGTTCTGAAACTCTTTTATGTTTTTTTTTTTTTTTTTTTCTTCTTTTATGTTTCGATTGTTCCTTCCTTAATGCCACCTTCTTCTCTTCCCTCAACAACTCTCCCACCTTCCTCCATTGCCATTTTCTCCCACCTCCCTCCTTCACCTTCGCCTCGCCAAATCCAACAAACCCACACTCTCCTCATCCACCTCGGCCTCTCGTCTCACCGTTCTACTCACCGTTCTACTCTCTCCCACCTCCTCTCCCAATGCGCCGCCACCTCTTCCCCTTCTCCACATTACTACCTCTCTCTCTACCACCAAATCCAACGACCCAACACCTTTGCCGCCAACAATCTCCTCCGCTGCCTCGCCAAAAGCGCCTTCCCTCATCAAACCTTCCTCTTCTACTCCCACATTCGTCGAAGCAAGCTCCCTACTAACAACTACACCTACCCTTTTGTCCTACAAGCTTGTGTCATGAAACTTCCCTTCTTGGTCTTAGAAGGCAAACAGCTTCACACCCATGTTGTGAAACTTGGGCTTGATGGGGATTTGTATGTTAGGAATGCTTTGATTAGCTTTTACAGTGGCTGTAATGAAATGGGCAGTGCGAAACGGGTGTTTCACGAGTGCCCAGGAGTCCGGGATGTGGTTACTTGGAATGCAATGCTGGCAGGGTTTGCGAGAGCTGGGGAGGTTGCGCTTGCGGAGAAGGTGTTTGAGAGAATGCCGGAGAGGGATGCGATTTCGTGGAGTAGTATGATGATGGGTTATGTTCAGAATGGGAGGTTGGAGAAGGGGTTGGAGCTTTTTAGAGAAATGGTTGGGAAGGGGTTGAGGGTGAATGAGGCTGCTTTGGTAACTGTTTTGTCGGCCTCGGCGCAGTTGGGATTGTTGGAGTATGGAAGGTTTGTTCATTCTGTGATAAAGGATTTGAAGCTGACTGTGACGATGACTGTTGGTACTGCGTTGGTGGATATGTATGCCAAGTGTGGGTGTATTGAGATTTCGAGACAGGTGTTTGAAGGTTTGCCGAGAAAAGATGTTTTTGCGTGGAATGCAATGCTCTGTGGGTTGGCGGCACATGGATTGGGAAAAGAAACGCTTGAGCTTTTTCAAAGTTTTATTGGAGGAGGACTTCGTCCAACTACTGTGACCTATATCGGAGTATTGAATGCGTGTAGTCGTGCTGGTTTAGTTGATGAAGGTCGATGGCATTTCAAGTCAATGCAACAAGATTATGGCATTAAGCCAGAGATGGAACATTATGGATGTATTGTCGACCTTTTGGGAAGAGCTGGTTTTGTCTCCGAAGCATTTGAGCTGATTGAAGAGATGAGTATACCACCTGACCCAGTTTTGTGGGGAACTCTCCTAGGAGCGTGCAAGGTGCATGGATTGGTGGATTTGGGTGCGAAAATTGGGAAAAAGTTGATTGAGTTGGAACCAGCCCACGATGGCAATTATGTTCTTTTATCCGGTATTTATGCTAAGGCATGCAAATGGGAGGATGTAATTAGGGTTCGGAGACTGATGTCCAAACGGGGAACTAATAAAGTTGTGGGTTGGAGCTTGATTGAGGCAAATGGAGCTGTCCATAAGTTTGTGGCAGGCGATAAAGAACATGACCGATCTTCAGAGATTTACAAATACCTGGAAATGATTGGAAATAGGTTAGTTGATGCTGGGTACGTGCCTGATATTTCGCCAGTCTTGCACGATATTGGGGATGAAGAGAAGGTTCATGCTATTAAGGAGCATAGTGAAAGGCTCGCTATTGCTTTTGGATTGATGGTCATTAATGCAGACCAACCGATCCGAATTGTTAAGAACCTTAGGGTATGTGCGGATTGTCATGAGTTCAGCAAGATGGTGGCAAAGGTTTTTGATAGAGAGATCATTGTGCGGGATGGAAGTAGGTTTCATCATTTCAAGGGAGGTGTTCCTGCCACGATTACTGGTAGAGAAACCAAAATCGAGGTATTGTAAGCATTTGACAATTTAAATTCGGTTTGCAAAAGCATATTAGCTGTTTTCTACCAAGTCTTCGTTTTTTATTTTTTTGGTTTGAAATGTTTTGATAGGATGAAACAATCTTACTGAAGAATGAAACAGACCGATACATCATCAGGTCTAACCACAATCTTCAAATCATAATGTCAGTGGCATTTGAAACTAATAAGAAATTGATTATCATGATGATTCTTTGCCAATGAGCTGTGTCAGATTACCTTACAAATATGCAGCCAAGCCGTCACGCAAATATATATCATCCTGTCTAAATCTTTTTTTTGTGTGGACAATCATGTCCTGTTTAAATCTTTTTTTTCGTTATTGCATCTAGTAATACACATATTAACGAACAACGATGAAACAAATATCCAAACCATTTCCAAATAAAGGTTTGCACATAAACAACTCAACATCAAGAAACAACAGAATAATTAAGTAAAAATTCTGACTAATTGGTATTTGATAATTTGTAGGGATCAAGTGTTACTTACTGTGGTCTAGTGGTGGTAAGCCTCTTAACTAGTGAGCAAGAGATAATAGATTTATTCCCATCTTGCATCATCCATTTCTTATTGGATTATTGTGAGAATGTGTGCGTGTGGTGTGCATGTGTGGCTACAATCTTGTTTTAAAAAAAGAATAAATAAGAAAAAAGTTTAAAATATTGGACAACCCTCCAAAATGTCAAATATCAATTTGTCAAAATCTTAATACAAATGTCATATAAATGAATCAAAGTGTATACACGAAAACTTAAGTATGATAATCATCCATACTCTCACTCTTTATCTCCTCTCACTTCGAGTTTCTTTCGCTCGATCTTCTTCTTCGGAACCACCAATTATGAAGATTCACCAAATATAAACATAAATATATAAAGATAAATATAGAAGAATAAAACCACTGAGATGTAGCTAAGATGGTAAAGGACTGAGATGGGTAAAGAGAAATCTTAGGTCCGAGAACGGGCCAAGACCTAGCTCTTCATACAAAAAAATTACATATGGAAGAATAAAGAATGTTTTCAATAATCCCTAAACAGTTCCATCTTTGGATATGGACGTGTCTCAAAAGTTAGGGTATTACATCTACCACCTCCACCAGAACACCACCATAATCACTGTAGCTAACGCTGCGGTTGTTGCCTCTGATTCCACCCCCTCCAGTGCCTCCACCTGCCATGATGCGAGATGGCTTTATGTTAATATGTTTATGCAAGTAAAGCTAAACAAGATGAGTTCTAGCAGAAACTCCACACTAATCTGGAGCAAAACATTGTTTCCTAGTGTGGAGTTTCTCTAAGAAGTTATCTTCTTTAGCTTTACTTGTGGAAAGGTATTAACATACACCATCTCGCATCCTAAAAGGTCGAGGGAGTGGAATAAGAAGCCACACCCGCAACGTTAGCTAGAGTGACTATGGTCATGGTGTTATTGGTGGTGGTGGTTGCAGCGGTGGAGAAGGTTAGGGTTTTTAGAAATTGAGGTATGTCCCTTTAACGAGGAGGGTGAGGGACTGAGGGGTATAAATATCCAAGGGAATGATAACTTTTTGGGGTTGAGTCTACAGAGAGATGGGAGGCGAGTGCCTACTTTTCAGCCCTTTGTTAATTTGAGCGATTCAACACTAGAAAAAGTCCTTCGGTTAATTAGAAGAAATGTTCTAACTGAAAAATCCCTTGCAAATGTCAACAATTGGAAAAATCGGGAATGCCAAAGCGTTTTGGGGTTGAGACTTAAAGAGAGATGAGAAGAAAAGGCCTATTTTTCGGTCTTTGATTAGAAATATCCTGTACACCATGCCATATATTATTTTCAGTGTTGGAAATTTTTAGTACGTATCTCATGTAATGCAAGTATTTTATATGACACTTACTCCTAAATGTAACTTCTTAGTGTCTATCAACTAGCTAGGTAATATAATTGATACTTGAAAGTCATTACAGATAGTACAAGTTCGGAAAGTAAAAGTAGATCGCACCCTAATCACACTGGATAACAACAACATAGACATGTTTAACTTGTAAATATTTAACCTGAAGGAAAAAGATGACCTTCAGTTTACTTTGCCATTAGTATCATGCCGTCTTCTAACTTCAAGTAGTTGAACCTTGTGTAATGGCTCAATATCAATAGGAAGCTTATGACATGGTGGGCGAAGAGTACCTGGATCCGTCAGCATGATTCCAAACATGTCACGCAACTCGCCAACTGTTTTCTTCAATTTACCATCTATAGTTACGTGTAATGGAAGCAAGGAAAGGCATCAACTTTGAGCACGATGGAAGAATAACATCCCCAATCATTCTCAAGCATCTGCATCCATGTTGGCAGCTTGCCATCAACTGTAGTAGCGAAATGTTGCGAAATATCAATGACTCAGGTATCTTCCTAGATCACTGAACCAAAAACAATTAGCCATTGTGCCCAAACACTTTGATCTGTGGCAGTAGCGAGTTGGATAACAACACTTTTTGGTGCCTCGAGGTTGAGAGGTATGTCCTCAAGATCTCTTCCAATTATTTTTTCCATTTCACCATAGCTTTCACCAAAGTTCAAGAATTCTGATCCTTCAGTCGGATGATGGTCTCCGTTCAATTCCTTCCTAATTCTAACCACTGATGTTGATGTTGCATAAGATACCCTTGTATGTAGAGGTTGCAGTGATAGCCCCTTGAGTGATATTTCTGTGCCCGTTTGGTAGTAGAATGTTAAACCATAGAGGCTCTAATGAGTACTGTTAATTGGTTTGCAAAAGCACATACTAAATCACTAATTCTTATATTCCAAGCTTGCTAACAAGAATTGCAAACTACTTAGTATGTACTTTTCTGAATTGCAAACCACAATTTAATCACTTGAGGTTGTCTTACACTAATCTTCTCTAAAGATCAGTTTGATTATCAGGTATCACTTATAGCATACAACATATTCAAGTGATGAAGATATTACACATTTTCCCGACACGAATTGTATGCAACCATATAAAGGAAATGCATTTTGATAGGAAACTGTTTGAATATCTGATAGATCTCTTCTTGATAAACCTAGAATTTGTGGAAGCTGCAGATTTGTATGCAGCGCCGACCTTTGATTCAATTTTAGTGGCAGGATCTTTGGAACAACTCCTAATGGCACAGTTAATTGTTTGACGTCTCCCTCCATCTGCTGCCTGAACATCAACAGTGAAATCACTAAATGTAAGGCGGATGAGGTGAAGAGGAGTTTTTATCCGCCTGGTTTCACATCGCTCTGTTGCATATATAACGGATCCTTGGATTTGAGCAACCGAATAGGGTAAAGCAATTTCAGTTTGAACCGAACTGGTTGCTTAAACTTTTCCAAGACAACATAATATGAAAACAAAATTGAGTTTCTCTTTATATATTTTCTAAAGAGAGAAGCTTCCCCCAAAAATTCAAAAAACAAAAAACTCAAACCCAAAATCTGATGACTTGGGGAGCGGCGGCCAGCCCCCCGCCTCCGCTCCTTGCTTCCTCCCATCGTCTCTCTTTTAGATATCATCGTCACTTTTCCTCCATATTTTTCTCCAAATTCGTACCTGGGAAGGTGGTCGCGTCCATCTTTCGGGGTCGGAGTGGGGTGCGCCTAGAGTCGGCTAGGCGTTGAGGATACAACGGCGGTGTGTGTCGGATTTCTTTACCAAAATGACCCATCTTTTGAAAATATTTACCAAACTGACCCACTTTCAAAAGTATTTATCAAAATGACCCACTCGCTAACTCAGTTAGCAACCCTAGTGAAAAAAGGGTCGCTAACTGAGTTAGCGAGTGTATAGTCGGTTTTTTCTTCAGATTTCACCACTTGGGGAAAAACCTGAAGAAAAAAGTCAAGTATACACTCGTTATCTCAGTTAGCGTCCATGTTTTCACTAGAGTCGCTAACTGAGTTAGCGAGTGTCGATTGGGAATGCACTTAATACCACACTTGCTATCTCAGTTTTTTCTTCCTCTCGTTCTCCACACTCTGAAACCCTAGTGGCCCAAATCTCATCATCGTTCTACCCAGTATTTGTGTGCTATTTGTTCATAACTCTTGTTATTTGATTTTTGGTTAATTTTGATGTAGGGTTAGATTTAGAATTGTGAGTTAATTTGAGATATGTTCAACAATAAATTGAGTGCTTTGGTTATACGAATTATGCCTATATTGTATTCAGTGTGGATGATTTGTACTAAATTTATTTGTGTAATTAACCTAAAATAACCTATATTGTACTAAGTTAGTTAGTGTTATACGTGAAATATTAGTGTCAAGAAAAAGATCAAGTATAGACTCGCTATCTCAGATAGTGATTGTGTTTGTACCACACTCGCTATCTCTATCTCAGATAGCGAGTGTATGGTTGTATAGAAAAAATGAATAAAAATACCAAGTTTAGACTTGCTATCTTAGTTAGCGAGTGTGTTTGTACCACACTCGCTAAACACACTCGCTAACTGAGATTGCGTGTGTATTGGCTTGAAGAAAATTATAATTGGGTTTAGACTCATTTTCTCAATTAGCGAGTGTGGTACAAACACACTCGCTAACTTAGATAGTGAGTCTCAACCAAAGTTTATTTTTCTTCAAGCCAATACATTCGCTATCACTAACTGAGATAGTGTGTGTATTGGCTTGAGGAAATATATAATTGGGATTAGACTCATTTTCTCAGTTAACGAGTGGGGTACAAACACACTCGCTAACTGAGATAGCGAGTCTAAACCAAATATATTTTTCTTCAAGCCAATACACTCACTATCGCTAACTGAGATAGCGAGTCTAAACCCAATGATTTTTTTTAGATCAAGCAAATACACTCGCTATTTCAGTTAGCGAGTGTGGTACAAACACACTCGCTAACTGAGATAGCAAGGCTAAAATTAGTATTTTTCTTTACTTTTTCTCCAAAGTGTGGTACAAACACACGAATAACACTAACTAACTTAGTACAGTATAGGTTATTTTAGGTTAATTACACAAATAAATTTAGTACAAATCATCCACACTTAGTACAATATAGGCATAATTCGTATAACCAGAACACTCAATTATTGTTGAACCCATCTCAAATTAACTCACAATTCTAAATCTAACCCTACATCAAAATTAACCAAAAACAAATAGCAAGAGTTATGGACAAATACCACACGAATACTGGGTAGAACAAGGATGAGACTTGGGCCACTGGGGTTTCAAAGTGAGAGGAGTGTGGAGAGAGATAGGAGAAGAAGAAACTGAGATAGCGAGTGTGGTATTAAGTGAATCTCAATCGACACTTGCTATCTCAGTTAGCGACCCTAATGAAAACAGGATCGCTAACTGAGATAGCAAGTGTATACTTGGCTTGTTTCTTTAGGTTTCACCACTTGGAAAAAAATCTGAAGAAAAAAGCCAAGTATACACTCAGTAACTCAGTTAGCGACCCTGTTTTCACTAGGGCCGCTAACTGAGTTAACGAGTGAGTCATTTTGGTAAATACTTTTAGAAGTGGGCCAGTTTGGTAAATACTTTCAAAAAGTGGGTCATTTTGGTATAAAATTATGTGCGTTGAGGGCGTCGCATCTTTGGTGAGGCCGAAGGTGCCCCGCCGGGAGGAGGTCGGAGGCACCGCCGCTCGTGGTCGAGGTTGTTAGATGTGTTGGCTGGGGGCTGGCGTCATCGTGGATGGCGGCGCAGCTTGCAGTTGGGGTTCAGATTGGTTGCGTCGGGGCTGGTGGCGGGAGTACTGCCAAGCGCCGGCGTGGGATGGCGATCAGCGAACATGAAGGTAGTCGGGGCTGCCGTGGAGGCATGTGGGGGAGGTCGGTGGGGGGGGGGGGGTGTGGAGGGAGATTTTCGAAATAGTTTTGAATTTTGAATTTGATTTGGGAGTGCTGTCGTAGGGGGGAGATTTGAATTTCAAATTAAGTTTGGAAATTGGAGTTGACGTTATAGAGCCCTTAAGATTCAAATGTGTCCCTAATATCCAAATTACAACCAATTTACAATTAGCAACGGAATATATCCTAGTTGATGTGGGCGACGATTGCCAGACAATTTTATAATTTGGGCTCTACATTGACCTAGTTTGGTCAAAGTGAGGGGTGTTTGGTCTCTCTCATGTCAGGGGCCTTGGAGGGGTCAGGTGCGACACCTACATTCGCCGCAAAGTGGCAGTGATAGTCAACGAGGGTTAAGCGAGAGTATGAGAACGATGACTCAATCTAGACATGGAGTTGTCGGATTGGTGAAGTGCATGCAGTATCTCTCATAAGGTGCTTATAGTTGATGTTTGGGTTACTGCTGGGGGCGACGGTGGCGATCGTGCGATAGATGGAGAGGATAAACGGTGTACAAGCAAGATACTGAGTGAGAGAGTGAGCTCAAATTGACACGAGAAATTCGCTCTGGCGAGGCCGGCCGATCGGTAGGATTAGATTTCGTTGTATTTTTTGTTTGTTGGTTAGGGTGTATGAGTCCTAGAATCCAGCATGTTGAGATCTGAACTTCATAAGCCTTATTTTTTGTTATATGCTTTGTTAAATTTTCTTTAATAAAACGCGGTGGGCACCAACCCACCGTTAAAAGTAAAATAAAAAATAAAAAAAAAAAAAAAAAATTTTCCAAGACTAACCGTGTCATCGCGACATATTGTCTCAGGTGTGGATTGTTGTTTCTGAGGAGCTAGGGGTGAGTGCTAGACCAAGTGCAGTGCATGAGGTGTGGTGTGCAGTGGGGAGAATACTGGAGAAACATCTCTACTTTTTTTGTTTGGTATTATGTATCCGTAGCCGCCAACAGGGAGGAGAGAGGGAGGCAATTTGTTTATAATTGAAAAAAAAAATCAAATTCTTTATACAGTTTCACTTTGTTTTCCATTGTGCAAAATGTTTTTTATGATTTCAATTGTTGAGCAGATGTTGCGGAATAATTGTTTTTTTAACCTCTTGTTTCGGAGACTGGAAATGGACTCCAAGATGTTACTGCTCCTGGGGACTCCCCTCTCTCTCTTAAGTTACCTTCTGAGTCTAAAATAGTTGAAGATGTTTAAACTGCCCCGTGGATTCCACTCTCTTTTGTGAGTAAATTACGAGTGTAAAATAGTTGGAGAGCAATCAGCGAGATGTATTCACAAAAATTTAAAAACCTTGATGCATAAAAAAAAAAAAAAAAAAAACCTTTGGCGCATCCACATGGTATGCTATATTGCTATTTTTGCCATTTTTTAGCAATTGGAGTGCTGCAGTGGTTTGCTATTTTGCCGTTATATTCGCTATGGCAGCGTGCTATATTTGATAGCGGATTTGACAAAACTGTATAATATATGAGACGAATAATCATGTTTCCTCTGATGTAAATAATTTAGTTAGTTAATGTTTAATTAACTATTATAATTTGGTTAGATAATTAATTAGTTAATACAATAATTAATTAGCTAGTTAATTATACTTAACTACCTAATTAGTTCATTTAAAGGAGGATTAGTGGCTTTAATAAAAGGAATTTTTTACTAAATTATCCCACTTTTTGAAAGTATGTGACAAACTATCCCTTATCCCTGTTTGAAAGTTAAATACCAAAAAGTCCCCGTCGCTAACTGAGATAGCGCGCCTGGTAAAAATCCGCGCGGAGAGTTAGCGTGCTATGGAATACCAAGGGACACTACTCTCAAGTAGGGGTGTGGGAAAAAAATCACCAAGTATAAACACGCTAACTCCGTTAGCACGTTTGGTTTAAATGGGCGTGCTAACTCAGTTAGCGTGTCTATACTTGGCATTTTTTTTCCACACCCCCTATTTAAGGAGTAGTGTCCCCCTAGCACGCTAATCCCGTTAGCGTGCCTGGTTTAAATAGGCGCGCTAATTCCGTTAGCGTGTCTATACTAGGCATTTTTTTCCACACCCCCTACTTAAGGAGTAGTGTTCCCTAGTGTCCCCTAGCACGCTAACCCCGTTAGTGCGCCTGGTTTAAATAAGTGCGCTAACGGGGTTAACGTGTCTATACTTAGTGATTTTTTTTCCACACCCCTCGTGAGAGTAGTGTCCCATAGCACGCTAACAGGGTTAGCGCACAGATTTTTACCATGCGCGCTATCTCAATTAACGACATGGACTTTTTGGTATTTAACTTTCAAACAGGAATGGTCTACACTAGTTGCGTAGTGTTAATGATGATGGGCAATCAGACCTATTTAAGGGAGAGCTGCTTTCTTTCTTCCTTCTCTTTTGTTTTTGATCCCAAATGCTAGTGTGTCTAGCTGTTATTATCCTGATGGTTGTATGTTCTTCTTCTATGTGGTTATCTTGCTGAGTGTAAGGGTTATGGCTACTATTATAATGTGAAGTAGCCCCTTCCATGTTTTGTTCCAGTATTGGGTTTTGTTGGAGGATCTATGTAATTATTCTCTATCTCTATCTTTTCTCTGGATGTGATTGGTTATGTCTGTTTTGTATTATCTGTCGATGGTATTTTAGGGGGTGGAGCTGATCAGCAGTACTCCATCAATTTTTGTTTGGATGACCTCATTTTTGTGCTTGATCTCCTACCCCCCTGTGTTGTGCTGTAGGTTGATTTTGTGGCCTATCAATTGTTTAAGCCAGCTAACTGTTGTTGGTTTTTTCCTGCGCGGCTTTGTTTTCAGCTCAGAGTCGATCTCTGAGCTTTTTTATGTATGTTTGTTGTCAGATTGGTTGGAGGAGTGGCTATGTCCAAGTTGGGTTGGGTTGAACCCTCCTCCAACGTCTTCGGTATACCTCTGGTGTCTTGCGATGGATTGCGTCCAGTTTTGTTTGTTCCCCTGAGGCGACCCGAGTTTCCTCCGGTGGCGTCTTGAGCTTTCTCCGTTTCAGCTCTCGTGTGTGGCTGTGATGGATCTGCTCAGTTTGCGCTATTCCTCCTTGCGGGTCTAGCTCCGAAATGCCTCTTTCAGTTGTCTGCATCTTCTCGCTGGCGGGATCGTCTTAATCAATCTGTGTTTCTTTCTGTTGCTATGATGTTTGTTGTCTTTTTTCCTGTTTGGTCCATCGCAGCTTGTTTGGTTTTGTTGTGATAGTCCCGTTTACTAGTTTTGTCACCGTATGTTGTTTTACTTCTGGTAAAACCATTATTGTACTTTTTCATTATTTATATATTGATTGTCTGGCTGGAGTCGTTAGACTCTATCCGTCTCATCAAAAAAAAAAAAAAAAAACTTTCAAACAGGAATAGTTTGGTACACACTTTCAAAAAGTGGGATAGTCTGGTAAAAAAATTCTAATAAAAGAGTTAGTGGGTTTTGGCAGCAAAAATGTCCGGAACTTTTGCAATTTTGCAAAGAAGTCGGGAAGTCCGGCAAAGAAATATTTTTTTTTTTCGGACCGTTCAATTTTTGTTCTATTTACTATTTTTTAGCATTTCACTACTACAGAAAACAAAGAAATTGCTATTTTGCCAATTTTTTTATTATCATGCACCACTGTGGATGCTTTTGCGGGCCACTGGGCTTGGGTTCGGGTGAACATATTGTCATACCCGAGTTAGACCCGAGCCTCTCGCTACAAAAACAAAATCCCGATCCGACCCGAAGTCCACCTAACCCCTACCCGAGAAGAGCCATCACCATCGCATCATATATATAATCGCCGCCATCTCTATTTTTCTAGGGTTTCAGAGGCCACATAAAAGAGGGAGGCGTCGAACCCTAACCCTAGTTTCTGCGAATCCAGCCACCATGGTAAAGCACTCTCTCTGATTCACTATCTTATTGTAGAATTTAGCATCTATTTTACTTAATTGTAGTTAGATATTGAGTTTCGTCATGTCATTTTTAGAGGAGTAAATCAAATCTATACATTTTAAGGTTATTATGTTAATATCTGGATTAATTAGTGAATAATCTTTTACTATGGTACTTTAGGGTTATGAATACTCCACTCAAATATATATGATTTTTATTTTGATTGTTTGAGATCTCTTTGGTGGTTGTTGTGTTGCATCCTTGAGGGTTTTTCAGTGATTGAAATCTAGGCATTTGGGTTCAGCTAACTAGATTAGATTGTGTATGATTAGTGTAGATGAAACCCATTTTTTACTATGCTAAGGATAGGCTTAGCTTAATTAAGGAAGGATGATTAAAATTTGTTGATCCTCTTGTTTGTTTCTAGATGTAGATTTGCCCTCTTTGGGTAACTTTTTTTTTGTAGTCATATTTATAATTTCTGAGTAGAAATGAATTAATGATCAACATGGTTTTTTTTTGTGAGGATTATCTTTAATGGTGTGGGAGTATGCATTAGAGCATCTGTAGTCGTGAAAGCTAAATTTTGGGTATTTGGCAAATAGCAAATAGCAAAAATAGCTTTGGTCTGTAGTTGTTGTTGGCCAAAATTTGGCCTTTTCGAAATCCAAATAGGACGGACGGTAAATTATTTTTCGTCCGATGTTAAAAAAAATCCTGAAAAAAATAATTAAAATTTCTGATAGTGACATTTAAACCAAAAAAAATCAAAAAATGGACCTGGATCCTAGGACGGTGGATGAACTTTCGTTTGAGGATTTTTTGTTTTTTTTTAATGGAACGGACGGGAAATCATTTCCTGTCCGATTGTTTAAAAATAATAATAATAATTATAGGGACGGGGAATAATCCCTCGTCCGATGAGTACGCGTGAAAAAAAATCTCTATGACGAAAAATGATATTTCGTCCGATCTCTCCGACGAAAAACCATCTTTCGCTGGCTATATTTTGGCAATTGCCATTTTGTCTGCCAAATATAGCCGACTACTGTAGCTACGAAACCCAAATTTTGGGTATTTGGCCAACGACTACAACACTTTTTTTACCAAAATTTGGAAATTTTGGCAAAATGGCCAACAACTACAGATGCTCTTAGAGTTTGATAGCAGTACATTCTGGTTGAAAGCGAGACTTGGTGCACTTAATTCAGCACTGGTCTACGTTACAGCATTTCAACTTTTGTGTTATTAATACCTTTTGACTATATGTTAGTTGTGCCCGGTCAGGGATAATAATGGTCAATAAGTTATAGCTAGGTAAAGAGTATTGGAGGTTAGTTTGCTGTGTATGGATGTATCTGTGTTTCATTACAAATCGAGTATGCATTTGTGAAAATGGTTGTGGATTGAATCCTTTGTCAGCTTAAGTTTTTGTTTGATTGTGCAAGGAGCATGGGAAATTTTTTTTATATAAAATATGTAGATTGCATTGTGTACCAGTAGTTTCCTGTATTACATTTAGGTTTCCAAGTGATTTAGAACTTGCACAACTACTCTCCGTCCTGAAATGTTACATACAGAAGTTTTGTACAGACCATTTGAAGTTTTTTGTTTGGAATTACTGGTTGCCATAGTTGAACATTTCCTGAATCTGAACTGGAAGTTGCTTTATTCCTTCTAAAATCAGAAAATTCTTGCTTTCTTTTTGGCAGGTGAATGTGCCAAAAACAAGGAAAACTTACTGCAAGAACAAGGAGTGCAAGAAGCACACCTTGCACAAAGTTACTCAGTACAAGAAGGGTAAGGATAGTCTTTCTGCACAGGGAAAGCGTCGTTATGACCGCAAGCAATCAGGTTATGGTGGTCAGACAAAGCCTGTTTTCCACAAGAAGGTACTCTTTTTTGCCTTTTGATATTCTTAGCTCAAAAGTTGCAAGAGATCATATATCTTTTGTGTTTCATCTGTCATAAATCACAACATCAACAATTTTTTGTGTTTTCTTTTATCGTTACTATTATTCTACTTTTCCTTTAAAGTGTGAGTTCAAAGTATTACAATGTGCATATACTTATTTTCTGCAATGAAAATAAAAGAATCTTGGAATCTTCCTTTGAACTGTTATAGTCACTCTTTTGATTAATCCTCATTTCATTCATTGTCATTCTACAATGATTTTTATAACTGCCTTTGGATAATAATAATTATTTTTATTTAGATGATGCATTCACAAATATTTGATTTCCAAATGGAGGCTCCAAACCGGACCAAACCTCATAATTTCTGTTTTGATTGAATGTTGTGAACAAAGATGGCTCTTTTGTGTTTTGTTGTTTTTGTTCAGTAAAAATGTTTGTAATCATTGGCTTATGCTGTATGTGCTAGTTTCATGACAACCATACCCACACACGCAAATCCATATCACAATACACACCCAATTGTGTTGATCAATGTTTGAAGCATAGTCCTTTTAACTCACTTTTATATCTAAGATTGTCAGATACCTCTGCTCGTGTATGATAAGATAAACAAATTTTCTTTAATGTTGTGCTAAGAATTATCTCCCATATAGTTGCTTTAGGGATTTCGAATAATATTGTGCTAGGGTTGGAAATTTTTCTTGAATGTATAATTAGGTTTGTGATGGGATGTGTCGAGTCCAAGATAAAATGGACACTGCCAAGATTATTTCTGAACCTTGTGTCCATTTTCACCGCTTTTTTTACCTCATGTTATTCGTCCGCATTACTTTTCAACTATTTCTGCTTTCGGATTGTATGGGTGTTAAATTGTATTTGGTTTTTACATGTTAGGCGAAAACTACAAAGAAGATTGTGCTGAAACTTCAGTGCCAGAGCTGCAAGCACTTCTCACAGCGTGCAATAAAGGTACGCACTTATATTGTTTAGATTACTTCATGATTTTTTATTTTTTTTTTATTTTTAATATTGCTAAGAATTGTTCTTTTGTCATTGCAGAGGTGCAAACATTTTGAGATTGGTGGGGACAAGAAGGGCAAGGGAACATCCCTGTTCTAAGCTTTGGTCATCTGCTATCGCACCATATTAACTTTACAAATCAGTTTTGTTTTAATAGAACTATATGTTCTCCGAGGATTTGATTTGATTAAGTTCTGTTTAATGTCGTAGATCTCTGTTGAATTGTTCGGGTTGTACTATTTTTTATTAAGTTCTCTTTTGTTTTTTGAAGATATTGTTCAAAATACATTAGTTTATAATTTCGATTGTTGCAATATTGATCTGCAATCTGCATCTCAGCAGTCTGTTAAAGTCAAAACTGATTGTGAGGAATTCCAAATTTGTTTTTATTCATTGTTTGGTTTCTCGATAAAGAAATTTGCAGAATTTAAGTACCTTGAAAAGATTTTTTTACTGTTTTCAGTTGAGATTCAATTTCAGAAATTATGCAATTGAAACTGCATGGTGTTTATCGTGAGAACTGCATTTCTGGTAAATTCCATGGGGGATCTATAAGTGCAGGATTTAAATTGCATTGTAGAGAACTAGAGATGCTACATTTGATGTGAGGTAGCTGATCGCTCAAAGTTTCCACTCTCTACAACACAGATGGTCGAATTCCGCAATTTGCGAAAGTAGTATCTTCTCCGATTGATCATTGATCCCACAACAGTCGAAGCGGAAGCCAGAAGCCATTTTATTTGATTTGCTCTTTGGCTCAATTACGGTGCAAACCGTGCTGGTTCATCAAAGTATTATATAAGTTCCCATTACTGTCATTACAATGCACTGAGATAAGTGCTATTTAATACATTTGTGTGCTTTGACTTGAAATCAGATTACTGAAAACAATTACAGTTGCTCACAAAATTTTAAAAATATATATATTTTCCAATTATTTTTAACTAATCATTAATGTTTACTTTTATTTAAAATTTTTAAAATTTTTAAAATTAATTAATTAATTATTTTTTTGATTTTTTAGATTGTTTGCAAGTTTTCTGCTTGGATATGTGGCATTCTTGATCAATTGCATCTACTAGCAATCTTGGTCTGCCTGGTAATTGGTTTTACTTTAAAAAATCATTACATTTTACAAACATAATTACTTGCGGTATGAATTGATGGGTTGTCTTTGATTGTAAATAATTGTGTTGGATATATTTTTTTTTTTGGAGGAAGTGATCAATGGATTAGGATAACTCACCCCATGGAAAGCTAGCAATTAGAAGGAGGTGGGCTTGAATCATTATCTGCCCCATTTCAACTCCCCATTTAGTCCAGATGGGACAACCTACATGATATACATATATGGATATACATACTTACATGTATTTTTTTATTTTTATTACGACTGAGAATGAAAACCCTGCCCAATACCTCTCTCCATCGAGTTTCTCACACTGTTTCTCTCTTTGCGCCATTCACCAATTTTAGCTAGTTAAATAACATAAAGGAGGATAAAGAGAAGTAGCACCTAGAAACAAGTCAGCAACGAAATACCAAAAGATAATTACTGCCAATTCCTTTCACACTCAGAAAAAAGCATGTAAAGCTAAGTTGTTGGGTTTATGTCTTGCATACTGTGTGTGATATGAAGACGATGAGACGATGGAAGATCGAGATAGTTGAAGATAGAGAAGGAAACAGTCAACAGCAGCAGAAGTAGCAGGGCAATGTTGACCGACTTGGGGTCAGTGTCTTCCTGATAGGAGTGTCGATTGGTCTTGTTGGACGGTCGACCGTTCGCGGCGCTGATGAGTTTTTTGGGCTCGGGTTTGTTGATTCGATTAAAGCCCAACTTCGTCTTCAAGTCAGATCGCGTGACTCTTATCGTAGGGTTATCTCTTCGGTAACATCTAACGGCTATTGTATCAAGATATCAAACTAGAGTTTCTCTAGATCTCTATATATTGTTGTTATTAACCTCCATTGAGAGCCAGGATAGGGAGTACTTCATTAAAAGAGAGTTTGAGAGTTTTCTCCAATTGTAAACAACTAGTATTTGCTGGTGAGGTATTGAGAGAGGGTCGTTGTAAGAATTGTAATATTCTTGTATATTCTCTAGTTGAATAACATCTCGGGTTTCTTCTCCCCCGGAGTAAGGCAAAAGCTCCAACCGGGACAAATTTGTGTGCTTTAGTATGTTTGGTGTGATCTCCTTTGTGCTTGGTGATTTGTATTGATTGTATCGAATAACTCAACAAGATTCTCAGTTATCCTAATATAAGTTACTAGTTATCAGAATAGAGATTTTCACAAAACTTGACTGATGATGAATTTGGTAGTTTGGAGGCTTGATCCACAAGCTAAATTAATTGAAAGTCCCTATACCTTCTTAGTTTTCTTCCCGATATGAATGAATATAATTTTTTTTCATACTTTTAACACAAAGATAAGTTATATATTCATGGAAAAGATTATCATGGTTCTGAACTATCAGATATATATATATATTTTTTTATAGAAAAAAAATGAAGAAATCATACATGCAATTTCAATGTAAAGCCGTAACAATCATCAAAATTTGCCTTGTAGAAGAAAACCCATCCTCGACAAATAACCGGCTGGGTTTCAGTCCTCTTAAAACTTGCTCATAGTTTCTGATCAAAATCCAAGTTTACACAAAAACTCACCTGGTCCTGTCCATGCACTGCCCTAGCAATAATGAAAAACAAGTAAATGATTATTTGTTCACATTCTCTATAACATTCAATTAATTGTTCATTCATGTAGCCGTCTCCAACTAGTTGGGAAAAAGACTTTTTTGCTGGGAATCACTCGAAGATATACAAAAACTGCACAATTATATGTATAGTTTTAAATCCATATGAAAATTTTGACGAGTTTTTGGTTTAAAATACAACTATTGTGTAAGTGCATATTTTCTGTAGGTCTTTCTTTCATGCCCTGCATGGTATAGATGCCAGTCATTGTTCGCTTATTTTCAACCTTGTAGTTTCACTTCACATCTAGAGAGAAGTTTTTTCTGATATAGTTTACTTTAGTGAACGAAGAATACAGTAGGAATTAGAGTTTGAGAAACATGCTCAGTGTGGTTGAGTTTTTAACATATGATTGATGTAGATTGGAGCTTTAACGTATGATCGAGATCTACAAATTGAGGGTTGTCCACAATACGCATATATACCTCCTCTCTACTTGTGCTAATAATATCATGATTTATATATGCGGTTCAGCTTTAACTGAATATTCAACTGTAGTTTTTTCTGTTCCTTTTCTCCAGCAATGATGATAATGACGATTGATGGATCGAATGTAACCTCATAAAAGTAATGGGTGTCACATAGCATCTGCTTGGATTATTGTGGTGGGTTTTGTTAGAATATGAATTTGAATTACTTGCAAAAATTTCAAAGCCAATGTGGCTTGTTATGGTTCAGAAAAAGACTTGGTGATTACACATGACACAAGTTGCATTTTATAAGGAAGACTTTATAGTAAAGAAAGATGTAAGAATTAGTCTATTAACAGGGGATGTTGAGTAAGAACTTCAAAAGGGAATTAAATATTTAAGGAGATTTATAATTCATGGTAGAGTAATGTATAGGTAAATTGACTAAAATTAGGAAGACCTGAAATAAGGGCTTTTGAAAAGAAGATAGGAGTGAGAATTGTAGAACGAGATGTATTTCATGTGAGCAGGGGTGTAAAATGAACAGGACGTTTCGTCGTCCGTCCGAGTCCGGCTTGAGAAATGGCCCGATCATGAACCATCTGAACTGTTATACGAACCAAACTTGAACAAATTATTAGGTCTTATGCTTTACCGAGCTCGAGCCGGACATAAGTCCATCCGAGTATTATTGCGGTCCAGTTGGTGTATGCCCTAAAGGTCAGTTGTGTTTAAACATTACTAGTTTACATTGTATCATGATATTTATATCATATATTAGGCATTTCATTTATTGTGTTGTTTATTGTGATTAAATGAATACAATAAAGTCCTTATAATAGTAGGTTTTAATATCATGGGATATCAAGTACATGACTATTGGTTGTAATCATAACACTATTCTAAAATGTCCATAGTCAAGTATTATTGTGAATTAGGACAACAATAATACATAGAGACTAGTATGTGCGTAGACTAATGACTATATCTCACGGGTCATGATATGAGATATCAAGTCTTCACATGGATACATATTTGAGTAATAATGTACCGGACTGACCCACAATGAGAATGCTGCATGGATCGTTACCTGAGTGTCATAAGCGATTTTCACAGTGACCATGATGTATGTAGTTACTTGAAGTCACACTACAACAAATATGCCATTTGATAGCATTTTGTAAATGCTATCAAAGACCTACGACAGCGTTTCACAAACGCTGTCGTTGCCCTCGCTGTAGAAAGTCCATAGCGTTTCGGAGAAACGCTATCAAATTTATAGCGTTTTCGAAACGCTATAAATTTGATATCGTTTTGTAGAAACGCTATCATAATTATGGCGTTTCGAAAATGCTATAAATACTATAGCATTTTGTCAAAACGCTATCGTAATTATAGCGTTTCGAAAATGCTGTAAATACTATAGCGTTTTGTGAAAACGCTATCGTATTTATAGCATTTTCGAAACGCTATAAATATGATAGTGTTTTGTAGTGTTTCTACAAAACACTATCGTATTTATAGCGTTTTCGAAATGCTATAAATTCGATAGCGTTTCTTGGAAACGCTATCGTTTTTAAGAGTGGTGTTTTTTTTACAGCGTTTTAAAAACACTATTTCTTTTGACCTGTATGCAAAAAAAATCTATAGATGCATATAAAAGTTTTGAAAATTCTCCGGATGCATATATATAAAACATCAATAACATCATTCAACATATACATGTTTTGAAAAGTTGTGTACACGTATATCAAAATCTAACATCATAAAACAATTCCGTACAATAAATAAATAAAAAGGTACATCTAATAAACTTAAAACTGGCGACAAGTAACCCTTGAGTGACTAACATCAAAACAATTCGCATTCTTCGTTTCATTCACAACATCTCCAACCTGTAAATGGAGATGAAAAAATGTCAGTGTGATTAATAATTGAAAAGTGAAAAAAATATAACATTGACAAATATAAAATATGTCATGAGAAACAAATTAAAAGGTTGTATGAAAATAATAGGAAGAAGGTATGCACCGAGTGGTTCAGTGAAGAATCATCTAAATTTTGAAATATATATACAAATGTCAGCAATTATTGGAGTATTCGAGGAAAGCACCCAGTGTACCCAATTACCCAATCATAGATGAAAGAGTAATGTTACACCTACACTTTTGTAGACTACCAAATGAACACACCTTGACAAGGCGGTCCTAATTAGCACAACCACTTCCTCAGAATGAATGAAATTAATCCCAGCTTAGACCCTAAATCTGATGAAATTAATCCCCAATTAATTAATCTGAAATAAAATCAATAAGAGATAAATTAGGATTTGATTTGGTTGAGGAGGCAAGTTATCATCTCAACAATCGAAGCAAACATAGCATTAGAACATTACTAATGATCTTATCTTGGGCTGAAATGCTAGCAGATTCCTTGTTGATAATGAACCTCTAGGATTAGTCCGTCAAGCAAACTCGAACACAAATAAAATAAATAAGTAATGTCGAGGAGAACTAAAATTAAGCATGTAACCCTCGTTTCCGTAAATATATAATTTCTGAATAATATTCTGTATTTCGAATTTTATATGAGTTGAGTTGTGTTAAATTCATTTTAACTTTTCTATTTAAAATATTTCTGATCGGAAAATTTTGTTTATTTTGAATAAGGGTATTTTACTTTACTTTCTATTTTGCAATTGATCGACTATTTTCATTTTAGCCAAACTAAAATTATTCGGAACTTCCTTAATTATTTGTTAAAGCCAATTTCTTTATATGACCTTGCTATTATTATTTTATTATTTTCATTGTTAAATCTATTATTTTTAGTATTGTCATTATTATCATTTTTATTAGTATTGTTTGTTCTTATTATTAGTAACATTATTATTGTTAAAATTAGTGATGTAGATATTTCTTATATTTCCATGATCTTTATTATTAATATTATTATTTTTAAAGCCCAAATTGATCTTGATCTATTTTGTATTATTTATTTAATTTAAAGCCCAAACACGATTGTTTATTTTAAGCCCAATGGTTTTAAACCCAATACCCATTAACCCAATTTTTCTTAGTTGTTTGTTGACCAGATCTACTCTTAATCTCCCCACAGAATCTCTCCTGTAACCCCCCTTAATCTCTATCCCTAATTATGAGCCTATTGATTCCCCTCATTGTGTAATCTCCGTAACTCCCTCCCTAAAATCACTCTATACCTTACTTTTATATTATTTCTATAATTTATACTATCTCTCTCTCCTTCTCTGTTAAGAACCAAACAAAAACAAAACAAAACAGACCAAAACAAAACAAACCCAACACCCCGTCACCGATCGCCTCACCATCGCCTTCGTCAACACCACCGCTACACCAGTTCACCACCACCACCGAACCCCACCGTCGTCGTCCCCACAGCATCCGACCACCACTGTCGTCTCCACCATCAACCAAACACCCGAACCCACCCAATCTCCATCGCCATACTCGACCTCGAAACCCAATCTGCCTTCCCGGTAGCTTCTCCGACCACCTTTCACCGCCGCCATTTCTCCACTCCGTGCACCCCCACGTCGCATCGTCATCGTCATCAACCTCCAGAACCCCCGCCATCCTTCTCCTCTGTTTTTTTTGCCGAAAACAGAGCCTTGCTCGAGCTCGAGCCGCTACGCCGTCAAAATCGCCGCAGTCGTCGCCTTGCGGTCGCCGTCAGCCACCTCGTCTCTGTGCAAGCGTCGTTGCCGCCGTCACGCCGTGCCGTCGCCGCCCGTTCGCACGCTCTCTCCCTTTCTCGCTGTTGAAGAAGGAGGCGAATTCTATTGGTCCATTTCGCCGTACCGTGTTTCGGTGTAGCGGATCCCGAAGTGCTGTTCCGTGTTCTGGCCCAGATCCGGTGCGAGGAGCGCTCTGATTCGCTGAGATCCGCTGTTTGCTGTTTTGCCGCGCCGGATCGAAAGTTGCTGTTTGCTGTTCGGGAGAGATCTGGTGTGTGAAAATTCGATCCAATTTTTCTTCGACAATCGGTCTATTCGTCTTCAATAAAAGGCAAGTCACTTCTATCGAATATTTTTTTTGTTTGTATCATATTCGATAAATATTGTTGAAATTCCGCAAGTGGATCTTATTTAAAAATCGTAAAATATTGTTGTATCAATCGTCGAGATGCCACGGATTTACACGAGCGAATCCAAGTGGTAGTCTCGACATCGTGCCATCTTTTTGCCTCTAAAGTATAGAGATGTTCATACACCATATAGTTATAGTTATTGATTATAAAAATAGAGAATTGTAGACATATTTCATATCATGAAGTTAAATGACAAATAGCTATAGTAGATTGTAGAAATTTGTTGATCGTTGATGTGATTGTTATTGCTAATTTGTTGAATTGTAGTTATTAAAATGTTAGACATCATCTATATTAATACCATGTTCACCTAAGGTTGATTCGTTGCGATTAAGATTAATTAAACTCCAATTTACTATTATTAAACTTTATTTTTACCATTTTACTTAAAAGGAACATATAGACTATTCAGAAAATTACGCTAATCTGAACCTTAATTTGCTGTTTAGACCTAGAACACTTCATTAAAATCAGAAACTCCCTGAAAGTAAATCGTAGCCCTATCTGTCTAGATGTCGATAGACACCAAAACTTTCGAATTCGGAGTTATACTGCTCCAGTTATGAACCTTTTACCACAGCTGCGCTGTAACTCCAGATTCACGTACATAACAACTTAGGCTAATGAATTAAGTGAACTAGTAATCATATATGGCCAAGATAAATTCCAGATTTGAAAATAACATGTTTAGGGTGTTAAAAAGTATTTTTACTGATTTTTATAATATTTATTTACTGCCTTTATAATTAAAATTAGACAACATCTACACCCAGCCAGAAACTAAAACCTATAAAGAACACTGAATTTCACTTAGCTACCGTCGTCAGAATATAGACTTTAAGTATGCGTTGGAACCGGGCGGGAGTCTAGTTTCTAGACCACCTGACGGATTCTCATTTGCTGCCCTGTAGCAACGGGAATGCTGATTTTGGTACAGCAACCTACTGCTGTCCAGAATTGGGATTCTATACTTTATAATGTACAATTGTGTTTATAATGTTATATTTAGTGTATTTAATTGTATATAGTATATTGCATGATCTTAGGATTGTTTTGACACCTTCTCTAGCGTCCCTTATTAATTGCATTATTGTATGATAATTGAGTAAAGAAAGTAAAACAAGCCGGGGTTAAGGGTTGATTAAGGTAGTTGATGACATAGTGACTGTACTCGGAAGAGGGGCCCGTGTTTCCCTAATTATCGGTCTATTGGTCATATCGGTCATCGGTTAATTGTAGATTACTGACTCAGTATCTCGATTGATTCGATCATCGGTCATTAATGAATAATGTTCCCGAGTACATGAACTATAGAATCTACCACCTTAGTCTAAACGAAATTGATTGTATGCATGGAACCTGTAGAATGGGATGCAGTAGTACGTGCATTAGCTAGGATAAAAGAATGAATAATAGACCTAAGGCTCTCATCGCATTATCATTGCATATTGTTACCTTAATGAACAGTGTTCTCATTATTATTGCCTTATTGGTATTGTTTATCGTTATTGTGGTAAATCGTATTTAATGTATATTAAACTGTTATCTCTTTTACACTGTTCAACACCATCGACTGCATCGTTTATTTGAATTCATTGCTATACCACTATTTCCATTGATTCACTGTTTCTCCACTTGCATGTCCACGACTTGCTCTAAGGACAAATTATTCTTTCTTTTTAGATGAACAAGTACAGGTGAACAAAGAGAATTTTCAGAAGGCATTGGGGAGCAGTTCTCTACGATTGGAGCTGGAGCCTATCGAGCTATTTGGTAAGTTCTTGTATTTCAGATTTGGTTATTGAATTTCATTATCGTTTATGTGATTATGTTTTCTTGCGTGGTTGTGATTAATTTTTCTTATATTGTTGAGTTAAGACTGGTACAGCTTATGGATGATATGAGTTGGCGTACTTATATCATTCGCTGGGCCTCAGTTACGTGCCTGTATTCCCGTATTCCGGGAAGCGGGGCGTGACAAAGCATGTTGAGGAGAACTACAATTAACAGTAGTATACTCTTCGAAAAGAAGAGTTGGAGTTATCAACAGTATCGAAAATAAATATGTATAGTTGATTTGCAAACACAAGTTGCAATAACATATTCAACAGTATCAGCTTCAACTTTTCTTAATATGATTGAAAAGAAAACTTTAATATTGATTATTAACTGAAATAGTTAAGAACGCTACTCGATCGAACACAAATAAAATAAATAAGTAATATTAAGGAGAACTAAAATTAAGAATGTTGAGGAGAACTAGAATTAACAGTAGTATACTTTTCAAAAAGAAAAGTTGGAGTTATCTTACATTGTCAAATTCTGCTGTGATATGGAAGTGTTCGCCCATAAACCAAATCTGTAGTGACAATAAAGAAAACAGATTAGTGTAAACATATGGGCCACAATCTACAAAGAAATTTGGATGCCTCTAAGAAGAGAGAATTGAACCCACAAGGACAAAAAGAACTGTAAAAAAGAAGCTGACATCAAATAATTGTCAATATTCTAAAACCTTCAAATAAAGTCCACAATTTGTTCAATATAAGTACTTTTGGAAATACTTGAATGTTGTTTTGGTATCTATTAATCTGTATATATGATGTGGATCATAGATGAAAGAGTAATGTTACACCTACACTTTTGTAGACTACCAAATGAACACACCTTGACATGGCGGTCCTAATTAGCACAACCACTTCATCAGAATGAATGAAATTAATCCCAGCTTAGACCCTAAACCTGATGAAATTAATCCCCAATTAATTAATCTGAAATAAAATCAATAAGAGATTAATTAGGATTTGATTTGGTTGAGGAGGCAAGTTATCATCTCAACAATTGAAGCAAACATAGCATTAGAACATTACTAATGATCTTATCTTGGGCTGAAATGCTAGCAGCTTCCTTGTTGATAATGAACCTCTAGGATTAGTCCGTCAAGCAAACTCGAACACAAATAAAATAAATAAGTAATGTCGAGGAGAACTAAAATTAAGAATGTTGAGGAGATCTACAATTAACAGTAGTATACTCTTCAAAAAGAAGAGTTGGAGTTATCAACAGTATCAAAAATAAATATGTATAGTTGATTTGCAAACACATGTTGCAATAACATATTCAACAGTATCAGCTTCAACTTTTCTTAATATGATTGAAAAGAAAACTTTAATATTGATTATTAACTGAAATAGTTAAGAACGCTACTCGATCAAACACAAATAAAATAAATAAGTAATGTTGAGGAGAACTAAAATTAAGAATGTTGAGGAGAACTACAATTAATAGTAGTATACTTTTCAAAAAGAAAAGTAGGAGTTATCTTACATTGTCAAATTCTGCTGTGATATGGAAGTGTTCGCCCATAAACCAAATCTGTAGTGACAATAAAGAAAACAGATTAGTGTAAACATATGGGCCACAATCTACAAAGAAATTTGGATGCCTCCAAGAAGACAATTATAGTCTGAGTAAATTATGTTATTAAACCAAATCAGTTAACTCCAATATGTTATTAAACCAAATCAATTAAATTATGTTATTAAACATAAACCAAATCAGTTTTTCATTATAGTCTGAGTAAATTATAAAAAGAAGGCAATTAATGTAACAAGACCCTTCAAAACAGAATGATAGAAGTAATCTATAGCTCTCCACACAATGATGTAGTTTAGAATTTAGATTAATTATACACCCATTTGCAAACTAGAGTATGAGAGCATCTATATGAGAACACAATTATGAAGGGGGAAATCAAAATCCTCCAATATGCAATGCAGTGCAAAGCAATCTTCCACTAGAAAACAAATAAATTACTAAACAATATTTGACATCTCTTTCATGTAGAGAATGCAAGAAAAGTTTTAAAAGTCAGCTATGGTAATAACCAAATCGAGTATGTTTTCAGACTTCTAGGTTACTCATGAAAAGGAACACCTATTCACCTACTAATGGCATTTTAATCAGATACCTGAATTTCACCTTCTGAGAATCATTAAATGTTACATTCTAATTTCCATAAGAATTCATAACAGGATATAACTAGGATAAAATATAAGAAGAAAGAATATACATATAATAATAGATCCACATTGCAATTATCTTCAATCATAAAAATTTGAGGTTAAACTATAATAAACTACCTAATGCATAAAAAAATTCAACAGTCATTTTCTTTTCAAAGAAAAAACCAATCTGCACTCTATGAATCTCTTTAAATTTAATACAAACGCTTTAAACCAATCTGCACTCTATGTGCGGATGCCAAGACACGAATCTCATCCTTAATGTCTTTTCTCCCTGAAACAATACAAATGTCAATGAGTAAATTTAAATATTGTACCCACATGGGAAGATCAACCATAATTTCACCTGAATCCTGCACAGTTTCTTCTAATTTAATCTCGGTGTCATTTTTTTCAGCAATAAGCTTTTGGATCAGAAGCTCCAGCTCTTCGATTTTTTCATTGTAATTGCTGATTGAGTTCCTCACAGCATCAGCTGATTCTGCTTTTGCACTCAGCTCCTTCTCCCTTTGAAGGAAATTGTTTCTATCCATCTGAATTTGTATTTTTAAGATGAAGCACAAGTGACAATTAAAAAGAATCTAAAGGATAAATGGGATGCAGTTACCTGCAAGGACTCTATCAATCCCCTGTAACGTCCAAGTTCTGATTGGAGATGATGAAGTCCATCGTTCAGCAGAGTGTAGGGTTTTAATGACACCACGTACTTTTCATCCTTAAACTCATTCTATAAAAAGGATTAAAAAATTAAAAAATATTAACAAATAAATAAATAAATAAACTTCGCATAAGCTTAACACCAAAAAATAAGATGGAAGAAATTTAATGAATGTAAAGGGAAAATGTTTAACTTGAAGGGCATCGAACTGTTTTGACAAAGACCAAGCAAAAAATAAGATGGAAGAAATTTAATGAATGTAAAGGGAAAATGTTTAACTTGAAGGGCATCGAACTGTTTTGACAAGACCAAGTTATCTTCTTCTGCCTCCTGAAGTTCAAAAAGACAGTTTGCCAGAGTCTGTCAGTCAAGATGATGAACATCAGTTCAGATATACGGGGAAGGTGGCGCCGAAGGGGGCGGGTGGCGGCAATGGGGGAAAAAGCGACGACGGGGGAAGGGGAGGGGGAAGGCGGCGCCGAAGGGAGCGAGTGGCGGCGATGGAGAAAGGAGCGACGACAGTGGAAGGGGACAGGGATGGCGGCGCCGAAGGGGCGGGTAGCGGCGATGGGGGAAGGAGGAGGAGGAAAATCATTTTTGGTTTTCGGGGGTGACTGTGAATTTGGGATGGAAACCCTAACTAATTAGGATCGTAGGATAATTGAAGAAAAGTAAGAGGAGGAGGAGGAGGGTGAGAAAATGAACTGGTTTGAGAATGATTTAGATTTTAATTAGAATTTTCTTGTTTACCCTTAGCACTTAAGTTTATTTACAGATATTATAGCGCTTCTAAAACGCTGTAAAAAATACAGCATTTTAAAAACGCTATCGTAGCTAAAAATAAATTTCAAAATTAATCAAAGATAGCATTTTATTCAGAAATGCTATTATTGATCACTTTCAATAGCATTTACACTTAAACGCTATAATAAATCCGCTATAGAAAGCCATATATGTTGTAGTGTCATAAGCGATTCTCACAGTGACTCCCTTTCTGCCAAAGTTTTGTTTGATTCCGGAGCCACTCACTCCTTTGTTTCTTCCCACTTCGTGAATTGACATCGTTTGGCGAGCGACGTCCTGCCTGCAGCCTGGATTATTACCATAAGAGGAGGCATTATCATCTATTCCAAGGGAATTGCAGTGATGTATTGCTAGATACCGCTCACTGTTTGTGATTTTAGTATTACTATCAACGTAATGGGAACGGTCACGTCCCGCTTTCCAAAATACGGGAATACGAGTCCGTGACGAAGGCCCAATGAATGATATTAACATCATCCATAAGCTGTACCAGTCTTAACTCAACAACATTAAAAAAAATAATCACAACCACGCATATAAATATAATCACATAAACAATAACTGAGATAAAAACATGCAGTAGTCAACATAATAACCAACAACTGGAAAAATAAACAACAATTATGGGTCAACAAAGCCCGGGATACAAAGTTCAACAAAAAGAATAACAATGCGATAAAAGAATAACATGGAAGAAGATAATTTATTTAAAGCGGCTCCTGCTCCAGTCCTAGAAGAACTGCTCACTAATGCCTTCTGGCAATTCTCCTTGTGCACCTGTAGTTGGATCAACTAGAGTGAAAAAGAAAAATATTCTTAGAACAAGTACGGACAGCAAGTAGTGAAAAGCAAAGAGTAATGGAATATGGTACATCAAGAAATATAAAGCAAGATCAAAATTCAAAAACAATAACATGGACTAATGAAAGGTCTAGATTTAACAATGTAATTTTCAATAACAATAATCGATAAACAATGTCAATGTCAGTAGTCATGATTCAATGATGCAAGTGTCAATCTAGTCTATTAGTATTTAGCCTAACTAATGCACTTACTACTGTATCCCATACCACAGGTTCGGTACATGCAAAACAATATTCATTTTAGACTTCGTGGTGGGATCTACAAATCATGTAATCGGCATCGATAACAATAATTTACAATTAACAATTGACAATCAATGATTCACAATTGATACTCCTCCTTCCATGACAATACGATATAACGATAAGGCCTTACTGAGTACATTTTCTGAGATTATCCACTACTAAGTCAACCCTTATTAACCCCGGCTTGTTTAATATTTTATTATTTCATTCATGATCATGCAACTGTGTATACGAGTATCAAGGCGACGAAAAGAATGCAACAAAATGATACAATGCATGATAAAATACAAGTAATTGTAAATATGAAAAGAGCAGACACAGCAGTACTAAAACAACAGTAACTCACAAACTATAACTCAGAATTCGATTCCATCGAAGGGAAAGTAAACTAGACATATGGGGCTACAATTCATATTCATTAAGTTTCAGTTGATTCTGACTGTAACTAGGTCAATCGTCCTATCTTTACAGATTAACGGTTCTGGCAGCAGCTTATAGTCAAAACTTTATGGGTGGAAACTAGGTGTAAAATCAATATAAAAGTCTACGAAAGTTAGGTATGGATTCTAAGCATGTCTACTAAGTTTCTGGAGAGTTTCATGTCATTACACTACTGTTATCATGGTGTTTCAACTGAAAGTTATGTCGGTTTTCCAATAAATTGCAATCTAAAAAGTACATACTAGCAGTGACTAAAACTGCGATATCTCACAGTTCACAGATCGGAATCAAGATCCATCAAGTGGTCTGGAAACTAGATTCATTAGGCTACAATTCTCTTTTATATGGTTTTGGTTGATTCTTATTGTAACAGGGTCGAAACCTCAGTACAAAACAGAATAGGCAGCAAGGCATAACAAAGGTCATCATATATATTTGTCAAAGTGAATAATCAACATGTTCTTGTAACATGAAATACATTAACTTTAAGGTACAACAAGTTGAGGTGAAATTCCACTGTATACAAGGCAAGATTATCATGTCACGATTCAATTCACGAGATCTCAATCAATCAACATGTATTCATATCATTATATATTTCTCATATGCAGTTCTAGTCAATTTGTTCATGTTATATATGCATGCAAGTTTGGGTTTGAACCAATGGATATTGGCACAAAGTCAAGGATACTTCGGGTTAGCTCGTGTAAACCCTCGATATCCCCAACGGAATGTACACAAGCAATGTTAGGATAATCAAAGGAGAACTACTTGCGGAGATCAACGATCTTGAATGAGTAAAATTAAACGAGTTCAAGTGGACTTGCCTTTTATATGAGAGATTTGAGTAACTAGAATAACGGGATTAGAATCCCAGGCGACAATCCAAGACACGGATGAGACACGTGCAAAACAGCGAACGGCAACCAAGATCCAACAACACACAATTCTTGCATCGGATCCCCAACACACACAGAACAGCACACACAGCCAAGATCGGATCCCAACAACCACCAAACAGCAAATATCGAATCCCCCAAACCAACACAGCAAACACTAGAATGGACCACTGTGCTGTCGTCTTCTCCAACACAACGGGGAGAGAGAGAGCGATGGCGGGCGACTGCGGCGATGACTAAAGATGCTGGTGGCGGCACTGCAGTCGGGAAGCGACGCAGTGGCGAACAACGGCGGCGCAAACGAAAGCAGGTGACTGGGCAGAATAGGGGCATCGACTGACGGCAAGGATGAAGACGATGGGGATCGAGTGGGTGTTGCTCGCGAGGAGGGCAGAGGATTTCAGGGTGGTGCATATGGTTGAGCGATGGGGTGGAGGTTGACGAGGAAGACGATGGGGTGGCGGTCGGTTGACTGGAGGGGATGGTCGGAAGTAATGGCGATGGATGGGGGGTTGGGTTGGGTTCTCTGAGGTTGGTGATGGCGAGGCAGGGGATGCGCGACTGGGCGATTGTTGAAGGTGAGCGGGAGGCTCTCAGGGGTCGAGGAGACTCGGAGGTGGAGCGCGAGGACGAAGGTCGAGCTCGAAGGAGGAAGACGAACTAGTGAGCGGGAAAATTGGGGTTCAACAGTGGAGAGGGTTGGGGTTGCACAGTGATGGGGGGTTGGGGTGTGAACAGTGAATGGGTAGTTGTTTGGAAAATGAAGAGTTGTTTTGGTTGTTTTATTTGTGGGAGAGTGGGAAAAGGAGAAGGATTATTTAACAATAAAATAAGAGGAGTGAAACGTGGGTAGTTAAGAGATACGGGGGATTGTGGGGGAGGAGATCTGGGTTAGTTGTTAGGGAGAATATAGGTTTTTGGGTTTGGGTAGACTAGGATTTGCGTTTAGGAGCCAATAAGGATATGGGTTATGGTAGATTATGTATGGGCTTGGAAATGAATAGGGTTAACAAAAGCTAACAAGGATAACAATAATAGTAATAACAATAATACAAGAATAATAAATTGCAACAGAAGGCCCACAACAAGTCCAAGACCCAAAATACATTAAAAATAGAAAAGAGAACACTACAAAATATAAGAAAAATTTGTACAACCGGAAACAGGGGTTACAGGAACCTACAGGGGCACACACTTAGAATGGATCGAAATTAGAATTTAAATTCATAAGATAAATTTAATTGGGGATCCAAGTAAGACTTGGACTCCTAACATTGATTGGACATTTAATTAGATTAAATGGGCTGACTAAAGTTCAAAGGCCTACACACGAATCTAAACCGGGTTAGATTGTAAGTCCAACAGCCTCATTACTCTCATAGGGTTGATTTTTCAGACCTATATATATGATACGTATCTGTGGAAAAGTGATGCATGAGAAAACCCTAGCCGTCACAGAAATTGTGAGATAGATAGATTGTGAGGAACATTCCCTTCCTGCAGCTAGCACCACGACGTGAGGGAAGCTTGATTTGATCCGTTTGTGTGGTGTAGTAGGGTAAAAATGGCCTGGGGGGCCCAACCAGGGCCCAATACAACTCTCACTCAAAAAGGTAAATATAGCAATTTAGTTCGGCTTCGAACCATTGTAGGGTCGGCGTCGAACCTCAAGTTCACCCCCACAGAACTGGCCTCCTCGTATCCGACGAGCCTCAGTGGTCCTCGGCATCCGATCCGTGACAGCCCCACGGGCCGTCCCCCCTTTCTGGCGAAGCATGGGGATGACCTGACACAGCCTAGGCCCTCCGATTCTCCCAGAAGCACAGGAGACCTACGATCAGCCATGTCAGCTCCAAATACCACCAAGGGTTTTGCCACGTCAGCCCTATACCGCTCCTGGTATTGCCACGTCTGCCCTAAACCCCCTGGGCCTTCTGCCACGTCAGGCCCATGGGCTTTCGGATCCAGACCCGGCCCCCAAGCGGAACCAAACCCGGTTGGGATTCTCTATAAATACTAGACCCTTACCCACCTTTTGAGGTAATCAATCTTTTACCACTTAAATTCACCTAGTTATTGCTACTCTCTCACAGAGACTGACTAGATCGTCGGAGGGTCCGCCACCGGGACAAACCCCGGTGTTTCAGGACCGTCTGCAGGTACACAAGACCTCAGATCCGAACCCTCTGATCCGAGCCCAGATCTCCGCCTCATTCCAAGGTCGCCGCAGGTTCCGCCCGGTCAGCCGAGGGTCGTCAGACGAGCAGCTTTCTCCTTCAAATACAAATTGAGTCCGAACTCACACCTGGTGCATCCACACGTCTCCCAGAAATAAACCGCATCAGGTTGGCACCGTCTGTGGGAAACGCTGCTTCAGAAGCCGACCCGAGCCCGACCATCAAGGCCCCTCGACAGCCGAACTCCCATGGCCTCCAGAGGCCAGGGAGCCGCGTCCTCCGTCAACCGACGGGACACACCCCCACCAAATACCAATGCCGGGCCACGCGCATCAAGGCACGGAGATTCCCATCAGGGATCCCGGCGAAGCGCCACCCGTACAGTCCAACCCGACCTACGAGGAATAATCGTCAACCGTCAGATCACCCGCAGCAGGGGAAGAGCCGCTTCCAACCCGGCCCCGAACCATCCAAGACCACCGCCCGAGGGACGGAGGCCAGCACTCAGCCGCGTCGGAAGGCAACCTTCAGACCGACCGAACAGGGTCGAGGGAGCCCCCGTCACTCACAAGGAGTTCCAGGACTTCCGAAGAGAAATTCTTGGGGCTCTCCGACGGGCCCCCAGGGGAGAAACCCTCCATTCCCAAACCAGGTCGGACACCGAGGCCAGCGTGTCCCGACCATCAACAATCCAGCCAGAGGACGATGACATACTCCTAAGGCGCCTCCAAGAAATGGAAGATCGCCTCGATCACATAGGGGACGGCGGCCAAAGAGCGGCTCAGGGGTACAGACCTGTCCGTCTTTCCTTCTCCGCCCCCATCCTCCAGGCAGAAATACCCAGGAACTTCCGACCCCCTCAATTCGAGACCTACGACGGCGAGGGAGATCCTGCTGATCACATGGAGGGTTTCAAAACCCTCATGATGATTCACAGCGCCTCAGATCCCCTGCTGTGCCGAGCCTTCCCGGCCACCCTTCGGGGTCCGGCTCGTGAATGGTTCTCGAAGCTCGCCCCCGGCTCCATTTACTCCTTCGACCAACTAGAGGGCAATTTTCTTGCCCACTTTGTCACTAGCCGGAAGGCCGAAAGGACCAGCGCCTCATTACTTGGGCTCAGACAGATAGAGGGGGAGTCACTCAGAGTGTTCGTCCGGAGGTTTGCCGCAGAGGCAAGATCGGTCTCCTCCCTCGATCCGGGCGTCGCCTCTGCGGCATTTCGGCACAACGTCCGTCATGGACAGCTGAAGGCTTCTCTGGTGAAGAAACCCCCCGTCGACTTTCCCGACCTCCTCAACAAGGTCGAGAAATACATTAGGGCGGAAGAGGCCCTTAACCCCGAAGATACCAAGGAGGCCATCGGGAAGGGAAAGCGGAAGGTCGAAGAGGTCGAACCATCAAAGAAAGCTCCGAAGGACGCGGGGGCCTTGAAGAAGGTCCCGCCGGTCCCCCGCTTCGAGAGGTACACTCCCTTGACGCATAACGTATCCGCCATCCTCTTAGAAATCAAAGACAAAGGCATTGTTCGACTACCCCCCGGCCTAACAACGGCAAGAACCGAGACCAACGCTTCTACTGCCGCTTCCACAGAGATCACGGGCACGAAACCGACCAGTGCCGAGCCCTGAAAGACGAAATTGAGGAACTCATCTCCAGGGGGTACCTCTGAGAATTCACCCGAGAAGTCCCACGGGATCGACGAGATACTAGGAACCGGAGGACCTCGCCTCCGAACCCTACTCCGAACCGCATCCAGGGTCGGGATCCCAACTCCGAGGGAGCCGCGGATACGCCCTTCATCTTGCATTGTGTCCACGGAGGGCCAATGGGAGGAAATTCAAATACTTCCCGAAAAGCCTTCATCCGGGAAGTGAATGCTGTCCACGACAATCCCTCGCCCAAGCTACAACCGATGCCGATCTCCTTCTCAGGAGAGGACCTCGAGGGCGTTCGCCTACCCCACTGCGATGCCCTCGTCATTAGTCTCCACATGGCTAATTGTGAAGTTCGCCGAATCCTCGTCGACAACGGCAGCTCGGTTAATATTCTTTTCCTCGAAGCCTTCGAGAATCTCAAGCTACCTAGAGGCAAGCTCAAGCCGGCCGGATACACCTTGCATGGATTCTCCGGTATCCCTGTCGTGATAGAAGGGATTGTCACCCTCGACGTTACCGCAGGATCGGCTCCTGTCAAGAGGACCGAGTCCATGGACTTCATGGTGGTCAACATCAAGGCGGCTTACAACGCCATACTCGGCCGACCCGGACTATGCTCCCTCTAAGCGGTGCCTTCGGCTTACCATCTGAAACTCAAATTTCCCACCCCGCAAGGAGTCGGCACTGTCCGAGGTAGCCAAGAGGCAGCGCGATCATGCTACATGACCACCGTCGGGGGAGGTGTGTTTTCCCTCGACGCCGTCAAGCTCAAACCTGAGAGGGACGGCCCTGCTTCCAAACCTGTCACCAAGCGGGAGGAGACCCCGGTCGAAGCCGAGTACCTAATGAAACTCCTCGAAGGACAAACATAGGCTCTAGCCTGGCTAAATATAAACAGGTTTTTGTGTAAACACTCATGTGTACAGGGCCGTCTTAGCGGCCCTCCTTATCTTATACGAAAGAGATCTCTTTTTGTTAAAACCCTAACGCCAGATAATGAGATCGGCGCCTGAGTCCTCACTCCGGTATCGTCCCCAATGCCTCGGTAGGCTCCAACCGAATCCAAGCTGGGGACTCTCCCTAAGGCCCCACTTCGATCCCTCGCGGATCGGTGGACTCTCCTTAAAACCACCATCGTTCACTACACCACTAGCCGAAGCAAAGAAGGAACAGGATTCTTTATTCGTACCCTTTTATTTTTCGTCCTAAGAAAACAAACAAAGACCGTTACAGGACCACTCCACTCATCTCAAACTGGAAGAAGTCGCCATCTTAGAGCCCCTCGGGTCCACTGAAGGGCGGGATTACTCCGAACAAGCGACTAAAATCCCTCTCCTCGTTATGATGGTCCTTAAAACTCAGCCACGGTCGACTCCCCAGCCACGGAGCTCTGGGCGTCATCTGGTCGCATACGCTGCAATAGCAGCAGCGCAGAGGGAACCCCCTCCGCTTGCCGACCCACCGAGGAAGATACCGAGGCACCCAACACGGCCTGTCCAAGGCTCGCACCGCCGAGTTCCCGATCCAGCATCGCCCTCCTCAGCCGGCTCGCCTCCTCGCTTAAGGCTTCAGACTTATTCCGATAAAAGTTCAAAGCTGCATCAGTGTCACGAGCCCCCCTTCGGTGGCAGGCCAACGCGGCCTCCAGGGCCTCAACCTCGCTCCGAAGCCACGCCACGTCGGAACGACGGGGGTCCAAAACACTCCTCTCATCCCAAACGGTAGGAGGCCACCATCTCAAGGCCCCTCTGGTCCGACGAACGGCGAGATCACCCCAATCGAACAACTTGGGACTCTCTCCTTGTCATAATGGTCCTTCGGTTCGGCCACGGTCGACACACCGGCCACGGAACTCTGAGCATCGGCGGGCCGCATACGCTCCAATAGCGGCAACACGGAGGATACTCCCTCCACTCGCTGACCGCCCGAGGAAAGTCTCGAGACGCCCAGCATCGTCCGGTAGCGGTGTATCTCCCCCTCCTTCTCGACTATCACATCACGAAGTAGCTTTTCAGAGGAGGGCCTCTGCACCGAGGAATTCGACATAGTGTGACCAAGTCCGACGCCCACGAGTTCCCGATCCACCATTGCCCTCCTCAGACGGCTCGCCTCCTCGCCAAGGGCTTCAGACATGTTCCTGTAATAATTGAAGGCAGCATCAGCATTACGGGCCCTATCACGGTACCGAGCCAAAGTGGCCTCCAATGCCTCAACCTTGCTCCGGAGCCACGCCGCATCGGAACGACGGGGGTCCGCCTCGGGAAGGGAAGCCACAACCTGCAAGAGGACCGACTCAACGCACATAAGCAAGGAGGTTCGGAAATATCCGAAGTCAAAACACTTGGCCAGTCAAAGATACTTTTTATAAATTGTACTTCTTCTTACAAAAAAGGCGGTGGCTAGTCCGCGGAAGGTAAATACAATCGAAGGGGAGAAGAAAAAAAAGAGAAAGATAAAACTACACAACTTGATTTCCCACCTCGGCATCGATCGGGTTCGCAGGAGGGTCGACGGCCGGGTTGCCAACGGGCCCTTCCTCGGCAGGAGTCTTCGGTGTCCCCTCGATCTCCATGTCATACTCAAAGTCGGACAGGTCGACGGACGGGTAGAAGTGCCTCACATGGCTGAGGGCCTTCGCGTAGCACTCATCCTGGGCCTTGATCACCATCCGCTGACCCGCATCCGTCAGCTCTTCCCTTTCCTTGGCGAACGCAGCCGTCAACTCCTCCTTCTCCTTGGCGAACTTCTTCTTCAAGGAGACCACCCTCTTCCCCCACTCGACGTCCTGAGCCTCGAGCTCGAGCTTCATCTGCTGCTTCCTCTTATGCGAACCCTCGAGCTCGATCCGCATCTCCTTCATCTCCTGCTCGCTCTTGTCCGCCCGAACCCGCTCTTGCGACAGGGACGCTTCGTAGAGATTCTTTACATTAGCTCCCTGCATACAGGCCTGCAACCAACAAAACACTAATAAGAAGAGAACTCCCGAAGCAAGATTAACAAGAAAGATGAGATCGACGAGCTTACCAGCACGGTGGCCTGCGCCAGGCGCGTAAAGGCCACCTCTACGGGCTCACTCTCCATCGCTTGGCGATCGCGAGGGGTCGCCAACTTCTCCACCACCTCAACGGCCTGGGCTTCCTCGGTCAGACAGTCGCCCATCCGAACCGACCAGTCCGGCGCCCACCGTTGCCGCAACATCTCCACCACCGGGTCCTCCTCCTCAACCTCTACCAAGGGACCTTTCCCCTTGTCGAGATCGGACGCCCTCGCTGGACCCTTACCCCTCGAAGGGGCTGCCCCCTTACTCGTCTCCGAGCGTGTCCTCTTAGCCTTCGGCTCAAGCGGGACCTCCGAGATAACCAGGGACGGTTCCCTCGGCCTCTTCGCCGCCTCCCCCTTCTTCTTCTCGGCGTTCTCCTTCTTCATGGCGAGCCTCCTTGCTTTGATCGATGCCTCATCCATATCTGCGAAAAAAACCATTAAGAGCAATGAGCAAGAAAGCACGAAAAGACCAAGAGAAAAGAAACAACTACATACGCAGAACGGCTGGGCTCAGTCCGACGCTCGCCAGGTGGGCCTCCGTCACCTTCGTCCAATCGATACTAGGAGACAAACGGAGGCGCTCGACAAACCCCCACTCCTCAGCCGTCAGATCCCTCGGCCTCGGCGCAGGATAGCTCGGCTTGGAATAGTTCCATCTAGTCGGAATGTCCCAGGGCTCTTCACTCCGGATCACCAGATACTTCTTCTTCCAATCCTTGATGGAGTCCGGGTGGCTGTGAACAACCTTCCTCTTACTCCGGGGGGAGATATAGTAAACGCCCTCAGCCACCGAACTGATCATCAACATCGCTCGGAACACGTTCAACCGCAGGGGTACCTTCTGTTCCTCGCACATCAGTACAAAACAGATTATCTACTTCCAAGAGTTCGGCCCATACTGCATCGGAGCCAAGGAGGCCCAGTTCAGCACTTCCCGAACAAACGGGTGGACTGGCAGCCTCAGTCCAGAAATGAAGGCGTCCACTGGGAAGACGCAATACCAAGCAGATAGGGGATCGGTTGGGCGCAGAGTAGAGCTCGGCAGCATCAATTCGTAGCCAGGACCTATGTGGTATGCCAGCTGCAAAACCTCCAAGTCCCCACCCTCCAAGACGGTCAGAATCGCGTCCATCATCCCCCTCTTCCGACTCGACAAGGAAGCCTGCACGCCGAAGAGCTCCTTGTCGGATAGGTCGTCAGGATACTGACGGAAAGGCTTCGGCTGCACGGGCGAACCTGTCCACAAGTTACGATATACAGGCGCCTGGCTCGAACCACCAGTCCTTGGTCCTGCCTTCCTCGGAGCCTTCTTCTTCTTCTTCTTGGTTCGCTCCGACGAGGAAGTGAATAAGGGCCCCAGGACAGTCGGCATGGAACTCGGACCCGCACCCTGAACTGTGGATCTCTTTACAGTGCCACCCTCGCCTCCCTTCTCCTCAAAAGTCAACTCCAAAATACGAACGCCGCCCGAGCCATCATTCGCTTCCCCCGACTCACTACTCTCCACCACAAAGGGACGTCGGGAGCGTAACGGCCTCACACCATGTACCTCCTCCTCCTCACCTACTGGTTCCTCCCACGAAACCGAATCGGAAGACTCCTTAACGTGTACTGACTCCCCCTCAAGTATGGGCTCCTCCCACGAAGTTGAGTTGGGGACAGGTTTCACTTCCCCCCTAGATGTCGACGCTGACGAGCCGGACTGAGCCCTATCTATCTGTGCCTAAAACTAAACAGACTTACAAACTCACCTGGGGTTACTTTGGAAGGGCGACTCTAGTACAGCAAAAGGCAGGGGCAAGCACTGAAGTGTTGGGAAATTTTTGAAAAAGAAAGCAGCAAGAAAGGAGTGGGATGAAGGGGGAGAGGGGGGAATATTTATAGAAGATAAAAGCGACTCCTCGATTTCCGCAAGTACTGTTCACCTACTGACGTGCAACTGCCGCCTGGGAAATCGCGCCACGTCCTCGAAACGTGCGCTGCTGACGTCATCCAATGCCAGGCTGGCAGCCAGACGCGGGGGTCAGTTCGGAGGGAGTATTCGGCGGAGGGAACATTTTGCTTAAGATTTAAGGCGCCGTCCTTAGACAGACGCCCGGGCTCCGAGGCTCGGTCGGTTCCCCTTTCACCCGTGAGCAGCTTGGGGCGTACGGCCTCGACGGCCAAAACCCCGAACTATGCAAGGGTGAGACCAGAAAAAGTTTTTTGATTCAAAGTTTTAAGGCGCCGCCCTCGGCGAGTACCCCCCGGGCCCCGTGTTTCGGTCGGTATTCCGCCGACCCACGGGCCCCGGTCGAAAGCAGATCAACACTCAGAGATCGAGAGAAGCGCACCATTCCGAGCCAGTTGATTGCAACTGCAAAGGTTCAACCTGCTCTGGCAACAGAATCTTCACAGTTGCAAACAACTTGCCCGGAACGCCCTTCATTTCCTCCAGAAGACAAAACCTTCAGCGGCAAACAGCTCACCCCTCGGATTCGGTCGTTACCCCTCTCGCCCCGATCCCCCCTGGATCTGGCCGCCGTATCAGAGCCATCAGATCCAAGAGAAGATCCGGGCGGCAGAGGAACCACCTCTCCGACACGACCGGGGGAATTTTTTTTTTGCAAAAGACAGACGTCCGCCGGAGCAGACACCTTTGATGACCAGTGGACCACCCTTGCTGTGATCCAACCCGCTGCGGAGAGGGGTACTTATAGCCTCCCCCATAAGCCAGCTTTTATGACATGGGGAAAACCAAACGACGAAAGGCCATGCACCATACATTTATTAGGCGGCGCCATTAAGGCCCCTGGGAAATTGGAACATCGCACAGATCCCGGGGCGCCTTCAATACTCCGCAAAAGACGGCAGGCTACCCTGCCCAACATTCCTAAGGCACAACGGTTCGCCCCCCACCCTTGTTGGCCCATAAGTCCCTCGCCCGCTCGAGGTCGGGTCTAGCACCAGGGTAGTCTTCTCAGGAAGGCTCCACGGCTCGCCATCGCCCTTACCAGCCCGTAATCCCTCGCCAAGCTCGAGGTCAGGTCTGGCACCAGGGTAGTCTTCTCAGGAAGGCTCAACGGCTCGCCACCCCCCTTGTTGGCCCATAAGTCCCTCGCCTGCTCGAGGTCGGGTCTAGCACCAGGGTAGTCTTCTCAGGAAGGCTCCATGGCTCGCCATCGCCCTTACCGGCCCGTAATCCCTCGCCAAGCTCGAGGTCAGGTCTGGCACCAGGGTAGTCTTCTCAGGAAGGCTCAACGGCTCGCCACCCCCCTTGTTGGCCCATAAGTCCCTCGCCTGCTCGAGGTCGGGTCTAGCACCAGGGTAGTCTTCTCAGGAAGGCTCCACGGCTCGCCATCGCCCTTGCCGACCCGTAATCCCTCGCCAAGCTCGAGGTCAGGTCTGGCACCAGGGTAGTCTTCTCAGGAAGGCTCAACGGCTCGCCACCCCCCTTGTTGGCCCATAAGTCCCTCGCCTGCTCGAGGTCGGGTCTAGCACCAGGGTAGTCTTCTCCGGAAGGCTCCACGGCTCGCCATCGCCTTTGCCGACCCGTAATCCCTCGCCAAGCTCGAGGTCAGGTCTGGCACCAGGCTAGTCTTCTCAGGAAGGCTCAACGGCTCGGCACCCCCCTTGTTGGCCCATAAGTCCCTCGCCTGCTCGAGGTCGGGTCTAGCACCAGGGTAGTCTTCTCAGGAAGGCTCCACGACTCGCCTTCAACCTTGCCGACCCAGAATCCCTCGCCCGCCCGAAGTTAGGTCTGGCACCAAGGCAATCTTCCCAGGAAGTCTCAGACAATCTGCCATCACCTTTGCTGACCCACGGACTCTCGGCGGCTCGAGGATCGCTCTAAAAAACACTCAGGGCAAACCCCTCATGAAGGCCCAGCGATTCGCCATCCCATTTCCACGACCATGAACACTCCTCCCCGGCTAGCTCCCGCACCCCCGCAGGAGTGGGGGGCTTGTGTAGTAGGGTAAAAATGGCCTGGGGGGCCCAACCAGGGCCCAATACAACTCTCACTCAAGAAAGGTAAATATAGCAATTTAGTTCGGCTTCGAACCATTGCAGGGTCGGCGCCGAACCTCAAGTTCACCCCTACAGAACTGGCCTCCTCGTATCCGACGAGCCTCAGTGGTCCTCAGCATCCGATCCGTGACAGCCCCACGGGCCGTCCCCCCTTTCTGGCGAAGCATGGGGATGACCTGATACAGCCTAGGCCCTCCGATTCTCCCAGAAGCACAGGAGACCTACGATCAGCCATGTCAGCTCCAAATACCACCAAGGGTTTTGCCACGTCAGCCCTATGCCGCTCCTGGTATTGCCACGTCTGTCCTAAACCCCCTGGGCCTTCTACCACGTCAGGCCCATGGGCTTTCGGGTCCAGACCCGGCCCCCAAGCGGAACCAAACCCGGTTGGGATTCTCTATAAATACTAGACCCTCACCCACCTTTTGAGGTAATCAATCTTTTACCACTTAAATTCACCTAGTTATTGCTACTCTCTCACAGAGACTGACTAGATCGTCGGAGGGTCCGCCACCGGGACAAACCTCGGTGTTTCAGGACCGTCTGCAGGTACACAAGACCTCGGATCCGAACCCTCTGATCCGAGCCCAGATCTCCGCCTCATTCCGAGGTCGCCGCATGTTCCGCCCGGTCAGCCGAGGGTCGTCACACGAGCAGCTTTCTCCTTCAAATACAAATTGAGTCCGAACTCACACCTGGTGCATCCACACGTCTCCCAGAAATAAACCGCATCATGTGGATACCATAGAGGCACCGCAATATTGTAGTGCTGTGATCGGTCTGTGGAGACAGCAGATCCATTTTCAAGGTATAACTCCTAAACACAATTTATGGTTTTCGCATGGATCTATGACTATATTTCGATATTTTTTGTAATTTTTTCGCTGTGTATTTAATCTGAGATTACCTTCGAAACCTAACAGGTCCGTGTTAGGAATGTGTCTTGAATACTCGTGGTTCAGATCAAAAGAAGGTAAGATGAAGCACCGAGGTCGAAGCATTGAAGAGAGTAGAAGAAAACAGAGCAGCAATAGTACAGGCATAGTTGCGATCAATTGTCCCAAGTTGCGGTCGATCGCACCCCCGGCCGCAGTTGCATTGGGTTTGGCCGAGAGGTGGACGGTCGACCGGTCTTGTTGGACGGTCTACCGACCGCGGTGCTGTATTGTTTTGCGCCTCGATTTGTTAGGTTATTTCAGCCCAATCTTCAACTCCAAGTGAGATCGTACGACTCCTATTCAGTTACTTCTTTTCCAGGTTATATCAGACGACTGAGAATCAAGATTAGACCTAGGTTTCTCTCTATTCTGCTATATATATTGTAAACTCCTCTAATATGAGAGTAGAGTACTTCATAGATTATTTTCTCCATTGCAAAAAAAGGCTCGAGAGAGAGATAGTTTTTGGTAAGTGGGTTTAGTTCCTTATATTGAGTGAATCAGTAACTCCTTGTAATATCTTCTAGTTGAATATCAGATCTCCCTATATTTCCTCCCGGATTAAGCAAAAGCTAACCGGGATAAGTCATCATTGTGTTTGTGTTAGATTGGTGGATCTACTTGCTTGCTCAATTGGTTTGTCTCATCTACTTCGACTTTCTCATTGCTCTATTTAGTACCGCTACGATAATGGGCGCTGATTGACGTCCCAATCCCAACAACTGGTTACAGAGCTTCAGGTTGCCGAGTCCCTTGGTTAAGATGACAGACCACAGTATTTTGAAGATCAAGCAGTTCGATGGAAAGATCAATTTCAATCTTTGGAAGACTAATATGTATGATGTCCTTGTTTAAGAACATTTGCAGTTAGCCGTTAAGAAGAAAGAAAAACCAACTGATATGAAGGATGACAGTTGGGAAGATATTCGTGAAAGAGCCATAAGTCTAATCCGATTATCATTGGCGGACAAGGTCAAGTGGAGATTTCTTGAAGAAACTGATCGGGCGAGTTTGTAGGAAAAACTCATAGCTGACTACTCTGGTTCGTCGTTATTAGATTGGATGCATTGGAAGAGAAAATTGTTCCGTTTATCTATGAAGGAAGGTACTGATCTCCAAGACCACATTACAGAGTTCAATAAGATAATATCTGAACTTAAGGCGATCAACGCAGATGTGTATGAGGAAGATAATGCTTTCAACCTGATATATTCACTGCCGGATTTCGTACGAGCCTTTGATCCCTACCATGCTACACAGTAGATATGCCAAAGAGAGTATTTCGGTAGATGGTGTAATCAAAATATTGAAGGAAAATCAACTTAGGAAGGGGACTCAGAAATCATCGCCTTTCCCAAGTTGTCTAGCAATGGATGGTCCTTCAGGGGGAAGACAAAGTGTTTTGCAAAAGGATTCGATCCGTTGCCGATATTGCAAGAGGCCAGAGCATATCAAGAAAGACTATTTGAAATTACACAATCAGGAGAGCGCAAAGAATGGAAATTCAGGTGCTAATATGGTTAGTGCCTTTGATTTAGGTGATACTTGTCTTCTTGTTTCAAATTCTTTAGAAGTGGATTCTAGTTGGTTTCTTGACTCAGGAATTTCTTCTCATATTTGCTCCGAGAGGGGGTTGTTTTCTACTTATAAGTCTACTACAGGGCGTTGTGTGACGACGGGAACTGGGGAGATTTGTGAAGTAGTGGGTGAGTAGACAGTTGAGTTGAAGATGTCAGGTCTAAACATATTCACTTTAATGGATGTTTTGTATATTCCTCTAAAGAAACGAAATCTGATTTCCTTGGGAACTCTTGATGCACGGGGCTACAGGTACACAGCTCGAGGTGGAGTTCTGTCTGTTTTTTGGGGTCATCGTAAAGTGATTAGATGTATAAGAGTGGTTGGGCCAAGCCAAAACAATCTCTACAAGCTTTGGGAAATCCAAAATACTTGCGCATGTGTTGCTCATTTTTCCGTTATTCCCGCAAGCTCAGCTAGTTTGCCGCAACTAGATTCATCGAGACAAGACCACGACGTTCGAATATCGTCGAGAGGTGGAGAATGCCTAAGGGTAGGTGGAGTTCGTGCGGAGTTTGGCAACTTCGTGAGTACATCTACGGAGGTGTACCCTTGAAGGGTATACTGAAATTGGTGAGAATTGGTAAAGATTAGTTCAACGAAGAAGAAGCTATTGTTCTAAGTTTTTTTTGCAAGTGGAATTCATTAAGTTTGGAGATGAATAACACAACACGTGATAGCACTCGTATGCAATCCAAGGTGGAGTTTGTTAGGAATGTGTCTTGAATACTCGTGATTCAGATTTGAAGAAGGTAAGATGAAGCACGGAGGTCGAAGCGTCGAAGAGAGTAGAAGGAAACAGAGCAGCAATAGTGCAGGCATAGTTGCGGTCGACTGTCCCAAGTTGCGGTCGACCACACCCCCAATCGCACATCTGACCGCAGTTGCACTGAGTTTGGCCGAGAGGTGAACGGTCGACTGATCTTGTTGGACGGTCGACCGACCAGGCGCTGTGTTCGTTTTGGGCCTCGATTTGTTAGGTGTTTCAGCCTAATCTTCAACTCCAAGTTAGATCATATGACTCATATTCAGTTACTTCTTTTTCAGGTTATATCGGACGACTGAGAATCAAGATTAGACCTAGGTTTCTCTCTATTCTTCTATATATATTATAAACTCCTCCAATATGAGGGTAGAGTACTTCATAGATTAGTTTCTCCATTGCAAAAAGAGGCTCGAGAGAGAAATAGTTTTTGGTGAGTGAGTTTAATTCCTTGTATTGAGGGAATCAATAACTCCTTGTAATCTCTTCTAGTTGAATATAAGATCTCCCTATATTTTTCCCCGGATTAAGCAAAAGCTAACCGGGATAAGTCATTGTTCTGTTTGTGTTAGATTGGTGGATATACTTGCTTGCTCAATTGATTCGTCTTACCTAATTTGACTTTCTCATTGCTCTATTTAATTCTACTGCGACAACGGACGTAAGTTGACGTCCCAATCCCAACAGTCCGCTTTATCGAACCGAGTCCGGATATTAAAATTTTGTCCGACCTGAACCGAGCCGGACATAAGCCTGTTCGAGTAAAATTTTGGTCCGAGCTTAAACATACGGCTGTCCGGTCCGATTTATAGCTCTACATATGATCAGGATCTACAAATTGATGGTTATCCACAATACGCATACCACCTCTCTACTTGTGCTAATAATATCTTGATTTATATATGCGGTTGAGCTTTAACTGAATATTCGATTGTAGTTTTTTCTGTTCCTTTTCTCCCGCAACGATGATAATTGCGATTGAGGGATCGAATGTAACCTCTTAAAATTAATGGGTGTCACATAGCATTTTCTTGGATTATCGTGGTGGGTTTTGTTAGAACATGAATTTGAATTACTTACAAAAATTTCAAAGCCAATGTGGCTTGTTATGATTCAGAAAAAGACTTGGTGATTACACATAACACAAGTTGCATTTTATAAGGAAGAGTGTATATTAAAGAAAGATGGAAGAATTAGTCTAACAGGGGATGTTGATCGTAAGAACTTCAAAAGGGAATTAAATATTTAAGGAGATTTATAATTCATGGTAGAGTAATGTATAGATAAATAGACTAAAATTAGGACTACAAAAAGTATCGAAACCAAGGTTTTAATTCTATGATGGGGAGCTCCACCTCCAAATATTTTTGTTGTTGGATGGTTTGAGAGCATCTGTAGTCGTTTATGCTAAAATTATTCATATATGGATAAATAGAAATAGGAATTTCGATTTCGCTGCACTCGTCGAAAGCAGTATTATAGCAATCAATAATATAATATTAAGCGACGGCACTTGATGTGCCGTCGGAGAAAAAAACCCGCAAATTTTGGATCCCATTCGTCGGACGGCACATGAAGTGCCGTCCGTTTAAAAAAAAAAAAAAAATCAGCCGTGTGTCTAGGACGGCACATGAAGTGCCGTCCGACACACTACTTAATCCAAAAATTTTCTATCATTAAGCTATCGACACACTACTTAATTAATTAATTAATCTGATTAAGCTATATCTAATCATTAAGCTACTTAATTAAATAATCTGATTAAGCTATCGGACACGCTAGCTACTTAATTTTCTATCATTAAGCTATATCTAATTAAATAATCTGATAAAGGAACACTACTTAATTAAATAAAGGAACACTACTTAAGCAACTAATTAAGCACTTAAGCAACTACTTAAGCACATGAAGTGTTTTTTTTTTATTAAATCTACGATGGACGGCACATCAAGTGCCGTCCGGAAAAAAGGGCTTTTGGACAGACGGCACATAGAGTGCCGTCCGAGTGGGATTTTGTAGTGTTTTTTAATTCTTTTTGGGGGTTTAATAAATCGGATAAATTCGAATTTTTCCAAACGGACGACACTTGAAGTGCCGTCCGACGATTATAATAATAATTTTTTTACGTGGGACGGCGCTCGAAGCGCCGTCCCTCAGTTATCGATAAATGCTATATCGTTTCTCATTTATAGCAATCTACTGTAGCGATTTATCGATAATATCGATATATAGCAAACGACTGCAGCTACTTTTTAAACCAAATATCGATATTATCGATATATAGCAAATGACTACAGATGCTCTGATATACTTAAGAAAGGTATGGATTTGGTGCATGATTATGAATTTTGAGATTGGAATTGGAATATTGCCTATATATGACAAGGCATGTCTTTCATTAGTTTCTTAGAGCATCCACAATGGTTTCTCAAAATTCTCATTTTGCCATTTTTTGAGAAAAAATGTGCTGCAATGGTTTCTCATATATCCATATTTTAGCAAACCAAGCAAATCCGTTTCTCAAATATGAGAAACAATATGAGAATTCTCATATTATAGAGGACGGGGAATGATTCCCCGTCTGAGAAATTTTAATATTTTTTTTTATCAATAGACGGTATATGATATACCGTCTGAGAATTTTTAATATTTTTTATTAAATGTTCTGCTCAAACGGTATATGTTTCCCCGTTTGTGGTCCTAATTTCTTTTAATTTTTTTTTTTTTTAAATCCCTCCTCAAACGGGATATGATTTCCCGTTTGTCTCAAACGGGATATCATGTCCCGTTTGAGAAGGGATTCAATTTTTTTTTTTTTTCTTATTTCCTGCATCATTTTCGGTTGACTAAAATACCCTTCCACTCTTCCTACCGCATGGATGATTATTCAATGTATTATCCTTCCACTGCATCATTTTAGTCATTTTAGTCGATGTATTATCCTTCCACTGCATCATTTTAGTCAATGTATTTTAGTCATTTTCGGTTGACTAAAATACCCTTCCACTGCATCATTTTTTTTTTTGAAGTGAGCCGAGAGCAAGGGATGTTTTCAAGCTGTCGATTAACATGGAGATATATAGCCAAAATTGGAGGGCATTAAGGTCATTTCATGGCTAAAGGAGGAACCAAATTATTAAAGCACCCACGCCAAAGCAATTCGGTCAAAAAGCCCACAAAAATCCGGATTTAACGGACGGGATATGTTATCCCGTTTGTTGCTTTTCCTTTATTTATTTATTTTTTTTTTTAAAAATAAACAGACGGGGAATGATACCCCGTCTCTCATTTAATTATTAAAAAAATTGTAACAAACGGTATATCATATACCGTTTCACGTAAAAAAATAAGAGACGGGATATCATATCCCGTCTCTGATACAAATGAGAAAAATATAGCAAATGACCACTGCAGCATTCCACTCTATTTGCTATTACTGTAGATGCAAATTATAGCAAATGAGAAACAACCATTGTGGATGCTCTTACTATGAAGAAGACTCTCCATCATAATAATATCTAAATATCAATTAATAATATTATAATTATAAAGTTGCTGACTAATGGAGGCAAATATAACACCATATAGATTATACAACTTGTTCAAGAGTCATGATCATCAACAGTGACCAGGTGATGTCATTCATGATCAAACACTGGTTTGACTTGAGAGCCTCACTATCAATTTACATGCACATTCCTATAAATTAATATTTACATATTCATACCTAACATTTTGTGGTTCACTTCACACAACTTTATCATCTGGTGAAGTTTTTTTTATTCGTTAACCATGGTTGCAACAATATTTTTATCCTTACTAAAAATTGCATAATAATTACCTCTTTCTTATCTTCTCCTAGAATCTAACTTAATTCATAGAGTTGAGCATGAAAGGAAGTGAAGATGCAAATCATCAAGTTTTAATGAGGAAAACAGTAATTTTAGGCCGGGGTATGTTTCAATGGGATGTTGTGTGCTTCAATGTGCGTGCACGTGTTGTCATAAGGTTGATCACACTAGTATCCCAAAAACAATATCTCAACAGCGTTAAATTAAATAGAACAATCCATCAGTGTCAGTGTGAACAAGACATTTGGGGGTTTATTAGAGATTCTCACATCATTTTAGGGGATAGAAAGGCTGGGGATTTAACAGTAGCGGCATCTATGTGGAACCTATGGCTAGAAAGAAACGATTTTATTTTTCGCAATAAAGAGTATTCGTTTCCGACATCTATTAATAAAATGTTTCTTCCCATGATTGGGCAGGTGCTCAGGCTGCAACAAAGAGGTCCAGGACCGGTGTTGAGGATTAGTGGTGCTTGGTGGCACTACCAACTGATCACTTGTAGGCTTTTGGGGTTCAGGATTTGGGGATGTCTCTGTGCTTCATTTCCCGTACTAGGTTTATATTTCTTTTTCAGATGTATTTTGTGATGGTGGTGGTGTTATGCTGAGGTATCAGCTTGATTGTAATATTTTGTTTAACTGTTGTACTTGTTTCCTTAATCTCTCTTTAATGAAACGATGGCTTCGGCCATCTTCTTATCAAAAAAAAAAACAAGACATCGAGAGAGAGAGAGAGAGAGACACTATTTTAGAATGAGCTCTAAGTTGCATGTTCGGGATGAATATATCACTACAAGGAATTTGACATATAGTGACAGCAAAAATCCGTGGGTAAAAGGCGGAAAACCGTAGGTATAGCCCGTAAAACCTATACCAACGGACATATTTTTCCGTAGTTTTTAATTAGTTATACCCACGGCACAATGCCGTCACTATAGCCTATAGCGACGATTTTTTCACCCGTTGGACAAAACCTCGGTGTTATACCCACGGTTTCGTATCCGTTGGTATAGATTTTAACAACACCTCTTGCTTACCTATACCCACGGTTGAAACTCCATTGCTATAGGTTTTAGCGATGGTTTTCGCATCCAAATATTTGAATATATACCCACCATGTTTATTCCGTTGGTATAGTTCTTTTTGTGCGGTCCGTTGGTATAGGTTTTAGCGACATTTTTTACACATATACACCCACAAATTTTAGGGATAGGTCATAATTTGCTCTATACACGATTTTTCTTATTAATTACGCTTATGATAATTTAATATTTTCTTTAATAATATTAATCCAATTATAAAATAAATACACAATAAAATAAATAAATATGTTCATGAAACAAAATTAAATAAAATTAAACTTCAATCATATTAAAATTAATGAAGTATTACAAGCATGTCAAATTACAAAATAGTTAAAATTTAAACCTAAAAGTACCATTCTGACATATAATATTCATATAAAGTCTTATAACAATCTCATCCACTAAATTTTTAAGTTTGCTCCATCAAGAGAAAATTAGCTTCTAATCTTCACCTACAAGTAACAAAAAGAACAAATGAATAATAGCATAACTCAACATAAGAAATACTAACAATTTTAGTAAGAATTAGTTAAAACTAAGTAGATACCCTCTTTATTATCTTCATTAGTGTCTGGATTTAGAGCATTCGTATGGGCAGGGGCACTTGAAGCATCTGTAACCTATTAAAAATAAAATACTTAGACTCTTCTTACTAGATATTTCCATAATTCATTAGAGAGAAAAAAATATCCCTCAAACAAAAACAAACAGAGCAACATTAAAAAATGACATTACAAATGCAATACATTAGAATTAAACATATGGAAAATCAGTAATAAATACAAAAATACCTCATACAAAACATAACACTGAAATATGAACCAGGGTCAGCCCTGAGTTCCCGGGGGGCCGAGGCGAACTCCCGAAATGGGGCCCCCCATACACACACGCACGCGCACACACACACAAAAAAACATGTATACAAAAAATTTGCACAATGTTGAAAGCAAAATAGCAGAATTTTCTTATAAAATGCATGATTTTCATAACTGTGCTAAATTAGTGATTAAGTTCTTGGATCAAACATCCTCAATCCATCTAGATTAATTATAATCTAAAAATTAAGGACGCATCAAGAAACATACCTGACCAAGACAAATCAATCCAACAACTATCTCAAAATACACTTCTTTAGTCCAAGAGCCTCAATAACTGCACCTGTTGGAGTGCTTAGCAATCTGAATGAACAAAAGCATAATAAATCCGGATAATATAAAATCTCAACTGCAGACGTCAAGGAATGATGGGTTAAAACTGCTCTAACATTGATTTTTCCAACCCATAATACAGTCAAATAAATATATCACATTGCAAATTATTAGTGTCATTCAGCACTAGGAACTATGCCAGGTGAGACACATAAAAAACTTGACCACTCAATTAGAGCTAGCTAATGTGGTGATACTAATATGGTTCTTGCGCATGTCGATACAGGTTAAACAAAAAGAACAAGTTATCCACTGATTTAACTGATATATATCCCCTATTATGGATCACATATTTGTTCATGTATTTAACTGATACATATTGTTAGTAAACCACTTCTAAATAAAGAATATTCAATTGAAAACCGACCAATATTACAAGTTTGACTCAAATTTTATGGTCTGATAAGAATCCAAATTCTTATCCAAATATAACTTTAAACCAAGACTCCAGATGTGACTTTCACCATTGTATATTGACTCTACTTATTGGCCTGTCCATACTTAATACTATAAAATAACTTGAAACAATAATTTGAACCACTAACAAATTGCATTAACAAAATCAAACTACAGATGTACAGCAACCCAATAATTAGAGAAAATTTTAGGTAAATTCTTTGAGATCAAATTCAAGAAACGACGACAAATGATACTGAAATATGAAATTCTATTTGAAAGAAAAATTACCAGACACACCAGTCGAGTCAAGGAATGATGGGTTAAAACTGCTCTAACATTGATTTTTCCAACCCATAATGCAGTCAAATATATATATATATATATATATATATATATATATATATATATACATTGCAAATTATTAGTGTCATTCAGCACTAGGAACTATGCCAGGTGAGACATAAAAAACTTGACCACTCAATTAGAGCTAGCTAATGTGGTGATACTAATATGGTTCTTGCGCATGTCGATACAGGTTAAACAAAAAGAACAAGTTATCCACGGATTTAACTGATATATATCCCCTATTATGGATCACATATTTGTTCATGTTTTTAACTGATACATATTGTTAGTAAACCACTTCTAAATAAAGAATATTCAATTGAAAGCCGACCAATATTACAAGTTTGACTCAAATTTTATGGTCTGATAAGAATCCCAATTCTCATCCAAATATAACTTTAAACCAAGACTCCAGATGTGACTTTCACCATTGTATATTGACTCTACTTATTGGCCTGTCCATACTTAATACTATAAAATAACTTGAAACAATAATTTGAACCACTAACAAATTGCATTAACAAAATCAAACTACAGATGTACAACAACCCAATAATTAGAGAAAATTTCAGGTAAATTCTTTAAGATCAAATTCAAGAAACGACGACAAATGATACTGAAATATGAAATTCTATTTGAAAGAAAAATTACCAGACACACCAGTCGAGTCAAAGAATCAAAGTGCCTTCCCAGGAAAGGAAGCAAACCAGGCATCATTGCGTGCAGCGCCCCTACAGTATAAGATAACTTGAGAAGTTAAGATGAAATACAGTAAATAATAAGATTCACCAGAGGCAGAGGTCCAGAAGCATACTAGAAGAAAAGAATGTTTAAGATACAAGATCAAATATGCATGGGGCAAGTACCTCCTCCCTACTTTTACCAATCTAATACAAACATTGGGAATTGATCAAATCACCACATCAGGAATTGGTTAAGATTACTATGTGCTAAGGGGTACATGATTTTTTTTAATGCTTAATTTTTCCTACATACAGACCAATAATACGAGAATGCATTTAGAGTCCACCCATTCTCATGTTCACATGCACTAAAGGATAAAGTAGCAAAGGAAAAACACCTAAAATGCACACAACTGGGCTGATGATAGCCAATTGATGATGCAATCCTTTGATTTCTAATACTAGAGAGCGATAAAGCATCTACAAGCCAAGCCCATTGAAACATTTAGATATATATGTAAAACTTGACATGATATTCAAGGGCATTGCAGTAGTGAAGATTCCAAGTCAAGGATGTGTGATGTGTCGAATTTATATGCAAATATTTGTACTCATTTACCTATTAAAATGACTTGTTTTCGCTGATATTGTCTATAATTCATCTTATTTCTATACGATTTCATTTAATTAATAATTTATGAAGAAATAATATTTTTGATGCAAAAAGTAAAGAATTATGGAAAAAAAAACAACAAACAGAGTAAAATAATAGATTTATCAATTTTTATTGTTTTGTTGACTGAAAAGTGTGACAAATAAATTGTAAAAGGATTTTTATACGCTAATATGATATATAGTTAGTTTAATTAATTTTAAACTAATTAAATTTATTTTATTTAAAAATCCTAATTTCAGGTATTATTTTGTGTATGCAGAAGCACGTGGTTGTCAGGAAAAGGAAGAAAAGAAAGAAAGAGAAACAAATAAAATTCTGGATTAAAAAGGAAGAAAATAAAGGAAGAGTGTGGACTTTTATGCAAGAAGTGCAAACCCTAAACTCCTCTTCCGATCTCTATAAATACAAATCAAGGGAGAGAAAAGATGTAAGAGGTGACGGCTACAATCCATTAAATAAATAAAAAAAATATAAAAAACGAAAAGTAACGAGTCTCTCTCTCTCGGTCTTGCGTGCTGAACGAAAAGAAGAAATAAGAAAAGAGGAGCAGCAGGCTCCCTGGTACTGGTCGAATCAAACAGAGGAGAGAGAGAGAGCCAACGCAGACCTCGGCTCCCGTGCTACTTCAAAGCAGCAGGCACGTGCAGGGGCGATCCGACGTGACAGCGAAGCCTTCTGCACGCTGACGTGGTGCGCGGTCTTCGAGGCACTGTGCTGCCGATCTGACGCGACAAGCAGGCGGTCCCATGTGACAGGTGGGGAACGCTGCCTCTGACTGCTGACGTGACGCGCTGACGTGGCACCTCTGGATTTGGGACACGCGGCCTGACAACGGCAGTGTGACAGACTGATACGTTGATTGACGGCGCGTGACAGCAATACTTTTAGCTCCGACTTTTGAGACAGAAAAGGGGTTTGAATTAAATTTTGTATTCTTTTATATCTTTTCTTCTCAATATTTTTTGATGCATCCCAAACAAATATGAACTGAATTTAAATGTTCTAGAGGCTAAGGTGTAGCCAAGTTTTGTAGAACACAAATTTTAAATCCTTATTATTATCATATTTTTTCTAGTTGTGTGTTAATTTTTATTATTTATGCGTACAACATGGTGGATAGACATTTGTATGATTTTTCAAATCATAAAGAGACCGAACAGGTGATTTGTGATTAATAAAAATTAAGACCGTATATTGGAGGACGTGACCGTTAAGAAATCCAATTTCTCAATTAATAATTTGGTGGATAGACGAATGATTAATTGAGAATAATTTTTAGACTACGTTGATAGAGTGGTTAATATCTTTAGGATTTTGGTCGACAATTTAGGAAAAATAATATTTTTATTTATAAGGAATTATAATTTGTGTGTGTGATAAACAAGGTGAACCAAGAGCCCTAGAACTATTTTTAACATTAAACAAAGTAAAGTGCTTCATAGTTTCACAGCCCTCTCCCTCTTCACAAATTTAGTTAGATTAAATTAGATTAGAATAATTTAGTTGTTTTATTATTCATAAAATTCGATCTTCCAAATAGTGATTCATCTAGTGATATCGGTACTCAGTAAAATATCTAGTCCCTGTGGGTTCGACACTCTACTCATCTATCTATATTACTTGTGCGATTTTGTACACTTGCAAATATCAACATCAAGTTTTTGGCGCCGTTGCTGGGGACTAGTTATTCTTTTATTGATATTGAAAATTGCTAGATTATTGCTAATTTGGATTTTTTGTAATTATTTTTATTTTATTATCATTTTACATCTTTATTTTCTTTTGACTAACTTTAACTTTTTTTTATTTTTCTTATTTTAGTTTTTTTTAGTTTTTCTATTTTTTTCTTCTTTTTTTTCGATACTTACATTTCAGGACATACAGTGCATTATTATGGCGAACGATGAAAATAGGCCTTTGAGAGACTATGCTATGCCCTTAATTTATGAGTCAAGCATAAAGAAGCCGGTTATGGAAGTTGACGATTTTGAGATTGAACCGGAGATGATTCTAATGATTCAACAGACTGTTCAATTTTGGGGACTACCACACGAAGATCCTTACGCTCACATTGCAGATTTTCTAGAAATTTGTGACACTTTCAAGCACAACGGTGTATCAGACGATGCAATTAGACTGAGACTCTTTCCTTTTTCACTACGAGATAAGGCGAAGGCTTGGCTACATTATCTACCACCAGGTAGTATTACTACTTGGGAGGGACTTGCACAAAAATTTTTGGCCAAGTATTTTCCTCCAGCAAAGACAGCAAAACTAAGGAAAGATATTGTCACATTTATGCAATTTGAGACCGAGTCTTTGTATGATGCATGGGAAAGGTTTAAAGAGTTATTGAGAAAGTGTCCACACCATGAACTACCAAAATGGCTGCAAATGCAAACATTTTATAATGGTTTGGGAGTTACACATAGATCTATGGTTGACGCAGCAGCTGGTGGTGCACTAATGAGCAAAACTTACCAAGCAGCCTATGATCTTTTAGAGGAGATGGCATCAAATCATTACCAGTGGTCTTCAGAGAGAATGATGCCAAGAAAAGTGGCTGGAATTTTTGAACTTAACCCTTTTTCTACACAAAATGATATTTTATCTAAACAAGTAGAAAATATGAATTTTAATACTATTCAATTTAATATGATTTGTGATCTTTGTGCAGGAAATCATTCAAGTGCAGATTGTCAAGTGGGGAACCCTTTTGCTCCATCAAATGCCGAACATGAAAATTTTGTGTCAAACTTTCAAATGCAAAATAATCATTATGCAAACACATACAATTCAGGATGGAGAAACACCCCCAATTACCTATGGAGCTACAATCAAGAAGCAGTTATACCACCTCAAATTTTTCCACAGCAAGAAAAGAAGTCGACGCTTGAAGATATGTTTGAGCACTACATACAAAAGACAGATTTGGCAATTCAAAATGTTGCAAATTCAACTTCGGCTTCCATCCAAAATCTTGAGGTACAAATTAGTCAAATTTCAAATATTCTTAATGAAAAAATTGCAGGATCATTACCACGCAATACAGTTGTCCATCCCAAGGAGCATGTTGAGGCTATAACACTAGGAAGTGGGAGAACAATTGACCAACCACAAGAAGAAAATGAAGAACATAATGTGGTTGAAAAGCAAAGTGAGATAGAACAAATTGTGGGGGAACAAATTCAGCATGAGCAAGTAATGTATGATGTTTTTAATTCTATAAGTTTTCCTCCTGAAGAACAGTCATCCATTCAAGTAAGTGAAACTCATTTAATTGTGGGCGAGAAACATATGGCTAAATTTGAAAAATCACCTATAGAAGTATGTCCAACAAGTTCAACAATTTTTGAAACTAAGAAAGAAAATAATTTTGAACATGTTATGTACATGGATGCTGAACCTTCTATTTATTCATTTTTTCAGCATAAATTTAAAGAGGTGGGGGAGTCAAAGACATCATCATCACGAAGGAAACGCCTCAAATTGGAACTTGAACCTGATCCACATCTGAAGAGGAAAATTAGAAAAGATGTGTTAATGTTGTTGGATCTAGGCGTTACTTAACCATCTCACCCCCATGTCTGGCTGAAGACTTAAAACTTAGCGCTTCTTGGGAGGCAACCCATATTTTCTTTTATTGCATTCAGTTTTTATTATCTTTTAGTTTATTTTATTTTAATTTTTGATTTTATCTTGTAGGATTGCACAAATTTTGAAAGTCGCCGGGCGGAGCTGTTTTGAACACCTTCATTGATGGCTGTTTTTGAGCAGTATGAAGTCAGAATCTGGAAAACTGATTCAAAGAGAAGTTGTAGAAAATTGTTTTAGCTTTCCAGCAAAAAAAAATTCAGCCCATTTCGACATCTACAGCTCCAGATATTGCCAAAATACTGAACGTCGCGCGTGCAGAAATTTAAAGACGAATCAGGGGAGATATTCTAAACTTTTTGCATTCTTTTTGTTTTTCTTTTTCTTTCCCATTGAGGACAATGTGACATTTAAGTTTGGGGGAAGGTTTACAAATTTATTTTTATTTTTTATTATTTTTGAAAAGAAAAACAAAACAAAAGGATTATAATTGGGCTCACCATTACACATTTTGAGTTCCTTATTGTGATAAGCATTGAAACAATTTTTTTGGTATAAACAATTTTTTTTTTTATAAAGCAATATTAAGCATACTTATTTACTTTAGAATTATTGAGTTTCAAAATTCCTTACAAAATTGTGTGGGTCATGCTATTATACATAAAAGACAAATGTGATGCTTTTTCTTGTGATTATCCCCTTTAATCTAGTCCTAAACAGAGTTTAAGTAAATAGAGTAATAAAAAAAAAAAAAAAAAAAATTTGAATAAAGTCAATCTACTCCAATGTTTTGAGTTGCTTAGTAACTAGGGGTATTCATCACAAATGTTTACTTTTACGTAGAACGGCAACTTGAAATATGAGTATGCAAAGCACTTTAAGTTTGTGACTTGTTGAGTAACCGGGTGAATTCATCACAAATGTTTTGCATTCGCGTCAAAAGGCAAGTGACAACTTAAAGAAGAGACTAAAAAAATAAAAAAATAAAAAAATAAAAAAATAAAAAACTCTAGTTTGCTACTCGGTTTGTAGTAGAGAGAAGGGATAATCACAGATTGAGTTGTTGCATACTATAATTACATTAATTGCATGACAAATGCGATTTTTTTTTGGGAATTATGAATAAATAATTGCACTGGAGAAAGTGGGTATGCTTAGTTTTACTTTATTTGCAATTGTTTATATTTTTAATTGTAATTTTGATGCTTGCATGATAAGATTTCTTGGTGTGATGGGTTGAGTCTACTATTATTATTCGCTTGTTTATTATTCTACTTTTTGCTCGAGGACAAGCAAAATCTTAAGTTTGGGGGTATTTGATGTGTCGAATTTATATGCAAATATTTGTACTCATTTACCTATTAAAATGACTTGTTTTCGCTGATATTGTCTATAATTCATCTTATTTCTATACGATTTCATTTAATTAATAATTTATGAAGAAATAATATTTTTGATGCAAAAAGTAAAGAATTATGGAAAAAAATCAACAAACAGAGTAAAATAATAGATTTATCAATTTTTATTGTTTTGTTGACTGAAAAGTGTGACAAATAAATTGTAAAAGGATTTTTATACGCTAATATGATATATAGTTAGTTTAATTAATTTTAAACTAATTAAATTTATTTTATTTAAAAATCCTAATTTCAGGTATTATTTTGTGTATGCAGAAGCACGTGGTTGTCAGGAAAAGGAAGAAAAGAAAGAAAGAGAAACAAATAAAATTCTGGATTAAAAAGGAAGAAAATAAAGGAAGAGTGTGGACTTTTATGCAAGAAGTGCAAACCCTAAACTCCTCTTCCGATCTCTATAAATACAAATCAAGGAAGAGAAAAGATGTAAGAGGTGACGGCTACAATCCATTAAATAAATAAAAAAAATATAAAAAACGAAAAGTAACGAGTCTCTCTCTCTCGGTCTTGCGTGCTGAACGAAAAGAAGAAATAAGAAAAGAGGAGCAGCAGGCTCCCTGGTACTGGTCGAATCAAACAGAGGAGAGAGAGAGAGCCAACGCAGACCTCGGCTCCCGTGCTACTTCAAAGCAGCAGGCACGTGCAGGGGCGATCCGACGTGACAGCGAAGCCTTCTGCACGCTGACGTGGTGCGCGGTCTTCGAGGCACTGTGCTGCCGATCTGACGCGACAAGCAGGCGGTCCCATGTGACAGGTGGGGAACGCTGCCTCTGACTGCTGACGTGACGCGCTGACGTGGCACCTCTGGATTTGGGACACGCGGCCTGACAACGGCAGTGTGACAGACTGATACGTTGATTGACGGCGCGTGACAGCAATACTTTTAGCTCCGACTTTTGAGACAGAAAAGGGGTTTGAATTAAATTTTGTATTCTTTTATATCTTTTCTTCTCAATATTTTTTGATGCATCCCAAACAAATATGAACTGAATTTAAATGTTCTAGAGGCTAAGGTGTAGCCAAGTTTTGTAGAACACAAATTTTAAATCCTTATTATTATCATATTTTTCCTAGTTGTGTGTTAATTTTTATTATTTATGCGTACAACATGGTGGATAGACATTTGTATGATTTTTCAAATCATAAAGAGACCGAACAGGTGATTTGTGATTAATAAAAATTAAGACCGTATATTGGAGGACGTGACCGTTAAGAAATCCAATTTCTCAATTAATAATTTGGTGGATAGACGAATGATTAATTGAGAATAATTTTTAGATTACGTTGATAGAGTGGTTAATATCTTTAGGATTTTGGTCGACAATTTAGGAAAAATAATATTTTTATTTATAAGGAATTATAATTTGTGTGTGTGATAAACAAGGTGAACCAAGAGCCCTAGAACTATTTTTAACATTAAACAAAGTAAAGTGCTTCATAGTTTCACAGCCCTCTCCCTCTTCACAAATTTAGTTAGATTAAATTAGATTAGAATAATTTAGTTGTTTTATTATTCATAAAATTCGATCTTCCAAATAGTGATTCATCTAGTGATATCGGTACTCAGTAAAATATCTAGTCCCTGTGGGTTCGACACTCTACTCATCTATCTATATTACTTGTGCGATTTTGTACACTTGCAAATATCAACATCAATGTGCAATCAAATAAACATGCACACTATTTAGATATTGAAAGAACAGTTCAACACATGTAAGGAGTTCAACTAAATATATATGAGGCGCAAAAAAAAAATAACTATAAAAATCTAGACGAAAAGACAATTCTTGCAGTCATTACCTCAAGAAATGGAGATATATAATCTTTATTATAAGTTAGTTCATCCAGAATGATATCCAAAACAGGAGTCCTATACAAGAAACAGAGTTGCACTCCATCAGATTAACAGCTGTCTATCTCTTTCCACAACTGAGAAGTATGAAGCATAATACCTCGTGCCATCAGCATGAGAAGTTAGGCCTTGCAGATCTTCTTCTTTCTTCATTACATCAAGATCCATAATCTTCGAGGGATACAACGAAGTTTATGCAACTAATAAAGTGAGAAGGGTTTTAAATCACAGTTTGATAAGACTTACCAAAGTCAAAAAAATTTGGACTGCAATACATGTTTGCATTTCTAGTTGGGTGGCTGCAAATGTTAGAGCAACATCGCAATCTTGAGCAATTTTAGCTGAACCAGTAACATTTGTTTCATCTTTCAGATCTCTAAAGTTCATATCAGTATGTTGAAGGCATCTCCGAGATATGATAGACATGCAATCCCTTACTGCACTTTTGAAGTTTAGTTTTCTTGATCCCTGCAACTCATATTCAAAATTCGGATACATCTTTGTTATTACCCAAAATTATAAATATTTAATAGGAGAAGAAAATCAGTAATATAAATAGTTAAGATAAGAAGAATTACCAAAAGTATAGAAAGCACTGATTCTCTCAGAAGGAACCAGTATGAGGTTTCTGTAATGAAATTAACCGGAAGATTAATAAAGCAGAGCTGAGGATGTGAAGATGAAAAAGTAAAAGACATGCATACTAAAAACATACTGGTTACCTTTATATAAAGTGTGACGAGCCAAGAAATATGTCTCAAGAACGCTGATGAGATATTGGAACAGCAACATTTTCTCTGCAGTCTAAAATGTTTTTGCAGATAGTGTAAATTACAAATTGATAACTGAAGAATTGATATCATCGTTGTGCAAATCAAGAGCATTATCCCCAGCTTAATTTTCTTAAAGAACAGATAATAGAGGTTGAAATGGCTCACATACAAGATAAATTCCAAAAAAAAAAAAAACACTTAACGAAGAGCAAACCCAGAAGATGCAGGTCCCAAAATAATATTCGAAAGAAGAGCATTTGACCTTCTTGAGTTACTAGGGCTTCGGAGATCACCGGATCCCAGACAATGGTTGTCTTTAGAAACCCTGAAGGAAGAAAGGAAGAAAGGAAGAAGAAGAAGACGAACAGCCAAAAACAACATTAGAATTAGAGAAAAACTCAACAATCTACTGATTTTCCCATAATTTAACCTGCAATGTCACCACCTAGGGGGAGGCAGTTGATGGAATGCATGCCTACCGCCGCCTTTGGTGCTCAAACTAAATGGATGTATCCATATTCTAAGAAATTTCGAGGGTTTTCTGTTATTTGCTAGTTAAAAATAGTTCTTTTTGCATTAAATAATTTTTTCTGATTTTTTTCAATCTCAAAAATCAAAATATAAAATATAACGGTGAAAGGCGCTAGGCAGCAACCTCCACTGCCCCACCTCGTCTACTGCCTATAAAAACACTGAATCTACATTTCAATATTCTTATCCATCTACATTCCCATGTCCACCATACTTGAGTTTTCAATATGCCAGTAACCATACAAACCTAGAATCGAACGCTAAACAATAATATAACATTATGCACCATAGCATACTCAATTACAGAGATTAAACAACTCAATAACAACAACCCAAATCATCTACCATCTCAGATTTATCAAAAGTAAACAGAATTCTAAACATAATTCGAAATTAAAAATAGGGGAAAGGAAGAGAATCCTACCTTTTCAGATACGTAGGGTTTCAGAACAACTGCCAACTTCAAGAAGTCGGTCTTTCGAGAATTCCTGTAAAAATAAAAAGCGATAATTAGAAAATATACAGCAATTGAAAGTACAAAGGGGGAAATATAAGAAATTAACCTTCTTGAGTTGCTAGGATTTCGGGAAATCTTGCGATTTTATAATATACCCTAAAAAGAAGAAGAAGGGCCGAAATCGACATTAGAATTGGGGGAAATTCAAGCATCGACTGATTCACGCCATCAAAATCGACATTAGGGTTAGAGAGGATGAGAATAATACCCATGGCAATCTTCTCAATATTCTCATGGCAATCTAGGATCTAATCAGTGAAGCATGGTAAAGAACAACATGCCAATCAAAATTCATCAACTAAGGGGGAAGCACCAAGCAAAACAAGCATCAAATTCATACCTCGGGTTTAATTGGAAAGGAAGACGGCGACAGTGGAAAGGAAGATGGTGGGCGGTGGCGATGGAGGAGCAACAGCGATGGTGGGAGAGGGATGACAACGGCGACGTGGCGGGACGACGACGGCGACGTGGTGAGTCGGGAATTCGGGAGTGAGGGAGAGAGAGGAGATTCGGGTGAGAGAGAGATAGAGAGACAGAAAGGGGTTCGTGTGAGAGAGAGAGAGAAATTGTATAAATTGGGAGATTTAAGATTTGGGGGGAAAATGAAAAAGTTTGGGGGCAAATGAAATAATTTAGGGTGTTTAATTGGCGAATAAATAACTTAAATTTTTTTAGTGGAGTGGACTATATCCACAATGTTTTAACCTGTCAGTAAAACTTATAGTTACGGATTAAGAGATCTAAAGTTATAGGATACCTATACCCATAATTTACTACACGTCTGTAGGTATATGATGTCTATATATACCCACAGTTTTAGTGATCCGTCACTACAGGTGTCCGTTGGTATATGACAAATTCCTTGTAGTGTATGTAATTAAGTACTGTTTTTCGAATGATATATGGGTACGCAAATATGCAAATTCTGTGAGATGTATGTATAAAATAGTCTTCGATCGTTTTAATGGAAAATGGACTCTGGCGTTAGGATTCTTGTGAGGCCAGCAGCCAGCTTGTCAATAAACGAACAAGGATTAACTGGCGTACGTGTTGAGCTAGCTCAACTTGCTTGTTTATAATATACCTTTACTTATTATATCTTGATCACTTGTTGGATGCTGTCAGTCACAAGTCTCAACTGCTCTAAGCTTAGGTGAGCTAATCATGCACATAGCTGTAAATTAGGCTATGTACATACAAACAAAGAAGAGAAATGCTAGCTTCCATGCACTACTCTTTCTACATGCATGCTCCTTTCCTTTACAGCTTTACTTCTCAATGTGTTTGCTATCAAACAAGAATTAGGTACTAGTTGTTTGTTGGAGTGGCTGGCTTGTCATCAAGTCAATCTGATACGTACATCAGTCAGTTTGATGATCAGATGTCGCTTGATAATAGTTTCTGCATGAAGACAATCAAAGAGATACATAGATAGATAGATAGATAGTTATGATCCATCGAGCCTGCTTCAGTTAATCAGTCGAGTGATACATGTACAAAAGATATATATATAGTCTGTTGATGATGTCGCTCAAATAATAGTTTCACATGAAAAAATAAAAATCAAAGAGCTATAGAAAGATATATAGTTACTATGTCTGGATCTGTTGATCAGTTACACAGACAATTTCACGAGGCACATGAAATAATCCTAGTTATTAAGCTCTTGTAGTCAGTTAGCTAGACATACGTCACATACATGATGAGAATGCCTAGCACAAAATAATAGCTAGGTTTGCATGAAAAGAATTGAAGAGATAGGATAGATTTATATATCTCTAATCTCTAATGTTATAATGGGAGAAGGCCTTAGTGTCATTGTCATTTTATCATTCTACTAACATGTGCAATGCAAGTACATAACTAATATAAAAAAGATTTGCGGTTCAAATTCTCCTTACATCGATTTTTTTGTTTTTTGAAATTATTAAAACATGCATCGCACGTGTAAATTACTAGTTAATATTAAGCCTGCAGCTTTAGTTATTCAGTCGATCTACTAAAGCACGCCGGACATTTTGATGGGAATATCGCTCAAAAACAAAAACAGATAGGTGGAATTTTTTTTAGTTTTTGGAGATATCCAGACCTCAAGCCCGTGTCTCAAAATAGCCATAACAAGTATCATACACGTGCACACGTGCACGTGGAAAAAATTGAAGGATAATGAAAAGGGGAAAAAGAAAATAATTTCCAAACCGATCCACTTTCAAAAATATTTACAACACAGGTCCACTTTCGAAAATATTTACCCAAGTTAGTCCATAAGAAAAAAAATAATTTTCAAACTAATCCACTTTCGAAAATATTTACCAAACAGGTCCACTTTCGAAAATATTTGCCAAAGTAACCCAACCCGTGCACCCCGTGCGTTGCACGGGTTGGGTTACTGACTAAGGGGTTCTCCCAGTATTAGAGATTTTGTCATGCACACCAAATATACCATTTAAAATATTGTTCAGTGGTTAAAGAGACTACTAATATACACGTGGGATGCACGTATTAATTTTTTTATAAAAAAATTAAAGTGAAATTCTGATTTACATGTACGATGCATGTCTTAATAAATATGATTACATATTTTTAAAAGTAAATGTGAAGACTATAATGGGAGAATTGGAGTTGCACGTGTGTTGCACGTAAATAGGTAGATTTACAACTCCAACTCTTCCATTATAATAGTTATTATATATTATATTATAGATAGATAGATAGTAATTTACACGTGTGATGCACATTTAATATATAAAAAAATTTAAAGTAAAAAATATGACGTAGTGAGGACTCGAACCTGAAAACTCTTTCATATTAGTTATGCACGTGCAATGCACGGGTTGGTAGATTGACAAATGACACTAAGGTCTTTCATATTAGTTATGCACGTAGAATGCACGGGTTCGAGTTGGTAGATTGACAAATGACACTAAGGTCTTCTCCCATTAGATTAGATTAGACTAGATTAGATTAGAGATAGATAGATAGATCATCAGATTAGTTGTATTTATTAATCAAAGTTTTTTTTTTTTTTTTTTGAATAAAAGGTGGGATAATGCCACCCTGTTTCATTAATAAGAGATTAATAAACAACCCCGAAGTCTCGGGAAAATAGAAGTACAGTGCAGAAAATAAAACATAACCCCCAACAAAACCCTGGGGGATGGGTTACATCATCTAGCCTAAAGGCAACCAAAACACACCAAATACAACAACAAAGTGCTGCGGCCTGATACAAACTATGAGGTAGTAAGGCAAGTGACCACTCATCAGTCCAGTGTTGGCCCGATCGCTATCTCCTCGTCGTCATAATCATCCACCTGGAAAACCCTTGCAATTCTCCCTCTAGCTCCTGAAGCAGCAGCTCCATAGTCGAACTTATATTTATTAATCAAAGTTGGTCAATGACTGCATGCTGTTGTTAAACTATGGACTAGCAAGTGGGTTTGTTCACTGTAATGTTCAATGTCACTACCATGCTACATTGCTAATTGCCAAAGTTGTCTAAACTCATATATCACGCGCAACTTTTTTCTTGTTGGTGTGCACGTCTCTTGACTTTCTTGCTTGCATCAAATTAATAATTATATTGGAGATGCATGCCATATTACTTACAAAATTATCATAAGTAGATTATGTGGAGCTGTCTATGTCATTTGTTTGCATGATTCCACATGACAATTCATTTCCTAGGATGCTGATATCTGTTAGGAATTTACTGTCCGTGGATTTTGTTGACTCATGCTACACGATCAATACAAACAACTAAGTAAATAATAGATCAAATCAAATACATAAAAGCACACAATGTTCGACTACACCCAAGAACCTATATCTATTTCACAAGTCTCACAAGAAGATACTTAATTATCGTTTACAATTAGAAAATCTCTCAAACCCTCTTCAATGCAATACTCTCTCGCTTCTCAAAGACCGTTACAATGTATATAGAGAGAGATCTAGAGAAACTCTAGATTGTATTCTTGATATAACAGCCATGTGAAATTCCAAAAGAGAAAACCATGTGATGAGTGTCGTACAATCAACCTTGGAGAAGAAGTTGGACTTCAATCGAATCACGAAGACTATGCCCAATCCGTTGTTGTCTCGACGTGGTCAAGCACAGTCGACTGTCTTGGACTCGACCAAAATAGAGAGTAACGGTAGTCAACCACCCATATGGCAGTCGAATGCTACTTCTTGCTGCTGCTTCCCTTCTCGCTTCCAACATTTGCTTCAACCTCTTCATGCATCACCTTCTTCTCTTTTTCTTAGGCATAGTATGCAAGACACAACAATCTCTACAATGGATTGCATACATATGAACCCACACATATGTGATTAAATTCTTCTAGACTCTTTCTATTTCCTTCTTGCAAACAACCCGGATCAGTGATTTTTTCTACTAGTTGAATCTACCTCAACATGTTTTCCTTCAATAGTATGTCCCCCTTCAAAAGCAAACCCAAGTAAGTGCCAACACGAAGGCACCACCCTCCACACAAACTCCTCTTATCCCAGGTCCATATTTGCAAGGTGAGTCAATAAACTTTCTTCTTCATGAGTTGAAATCGAAGGTGATTCAAATTCTCCGGACAGAATTGACTTTTGAGGGAGAAGTTGAGATACTTGAACGTACTCTTTATCATAACTAGGGCTGCAATCGAGCCGAGCCGAGTCGAGCCAAATACCTTCAGGCTCGAGCTCGGCTCGTTTACGAAACGAGCTTATTTTTGAGCTCGAGCTCGGTTCGAGCCGAGCTTTGACCGAGTTTTGACCGTATTCGAGCCGAATAGCTCGCGAGCTTAGCCTAAAATAAAAAAAAATGAAGCTCGAGCTCGGCTTGTTTACTAAACGAGCTCGGTTTTAAGCTCGAGCTCGGCTCGAGCCGAGCTTTGACCGATCTTTGACCGAGCTCGAGCCGAATAGCTCGCAAATAACTCGATTCGTTTGCAGCCCTAATCATAACTATATGAAAAGATGGTTAGAGTACGTAAAATGGTACTACTCATTGTCGTTAAAAGAAGACCTATCTATCGATGATTGCCTCGATAGGCCGATCTGTGCTTCTCACTGGAAATCTCACCAAAAGTCTGATAAGGAACTTTCTAGGTATGGTTCCTTTCCGACGATATTCAAACGCAGCAGTCTCGCTCGGATGATTCTAATGGATGCAAACTAGATAGTGCTTTAGGAACGCAGTGCTTCAAATCACCTGTACTAGATTTTTCATTTCCACAAAGCTGGTAGAGATTGTGCTGACTCTGCCCAACACCTCTCTTTCCCCCTATCACCTTACAATGACTTTCCAAAATTGATGTAACTCCACATCGACCTGTGTACCTGCATCCCCATGTTAGGGATTTCTACCGAAAATCTCTCTGAGGATCTTGTTGAGTTATTCAATGCAATCAACACAGACTACCAAGCACATATAAGATCATACAAAACACACCAAAGCACACAAAAATTTATCTCGGTTGGGGCTTTCACCTTAATCCAGGGGAGAAGAAATCCAAGATGTTATTCAACTAGAGAAGATACAAGAATATTACAATTCTCACCATGACCCTTTTCAAGCCTCACCAGTAAGTACTAGTTGTTTACAATTAGAAAGTCACTCAATCTCTCCTTTATTGAAGTACTCTCTCTCTTTTGGCTCTCAATGGAGGCCAATATCAACAATATATAGAGATATAGAGAAAACCTAGAAAACCTAATTTGATATCTTGATACAATAGCCATTAGATGTTACTGAAGAGATAAGCCTACGATAAGAGCCGTACGATTTGACTTGAAGAGCATATTGGGCTTCTCACGAATCACCAAGACCCGACCCAAATTATTCATCCGCGCTGCTCGCGGTCGACCACATCACAAGGTCGGTCGATCGTCCCCCTATCGGGAACTTCTGCAGAGTTGGGCGGTCGACCGCACCCTAAGTACGGTCGACCGCAACTCCATCTGCTGCTACAGTTGCTGACTGTTTTCCTTGCTTCCACTCCGTCTCCGATCGTCTCGATTCCTCCATCGTCTCATCGTCTTCTTATCCAACATAGTATGCAAGATATAAACCCAACAATCTCCACCTTGGATTGCATACTCATGAATCTACACCTGTGTGATTTAAAAGCTTCTAGACTCTTTTCCTTCTCTTCTTGCAAACATCTCGTTTCAATAGCTTCCTCTGCTAGTTGAATCTATCTCCACCTATTTTTCTTCCGCTGTATGTCCCCCCTCAAGGGCATATCCTAGTAGATGTAATCATGGAGGTGCCATCTTCCATACGAACTCCACCTACCTCAAGGCTCTCTCCACCTTCCGACGATATTCGAACGTCACAGTCTCGCTCGGATGATTCTAGTGACGGCATACAAGATGATGCTTTAGGAACAATGAGCTTCGAAACAATTGCGTAAGTTTTTCTGTTCCTCCAAAGCTAGTAGAGGTTGTGCTGACTCTGCTCAATCCTCCTCTCACCCTTCATCACCTCACGATAACTTTTCCAAACTGAATGAACTCCACCTAGATATGTGTACCTACATTCCCGAGCTTCAAGAGTTCTCATGGAAATAAGGCTCCGCTTCATCAAAGGAATATACATGTCCTCCTCTAGTGTGTATCCCCTTTCGTCTATCATCTTCGACTCATTTGTTTTCTCACCTCTTACTTCACAAGTCTTGTCAATCTTCATTTTCACATAACGACATAAGGCAAACTTGTAAGTAGAAACCATTACTTCACAAATCTTATCAACCTTCGTTCCTACACAACGATATGATGCAAATTTGAAAGTAGAAACAATCTCTCTCTCGGAGTAAACTTGAGAAGAACTAACCGAATCAAAAGAACAAACAGAATTCACATATAAGGAACTTGAAACAAAAGCACTATTTAAGCCATCACCTGATTCAGTGGCACTGAATTTGGCATCCTTCTGACTCAACCGCTTGCAACGGTCTCTCATGTAATGCTCAATCCCTTTGCACTGGTGGCCATGGACCTTACCTCTACATAAACTTTTAATTCCAATCAAAATACAATCCACCTCCAAGCAACTCACAGAAGTTGACGCCGATTTATGACTCTCCTTCCTAAGTGCATCCTCCTCCAACCCCTTAATCATACCTACTATAAAAATCTTCTCCTTGGTAGATTTCTCATCTAGCACGGCTATCATGTTGGATGGGTTTGGTGATGAATATATCGAGTTGGAAACCCTTAGATCATCTGCGTTGAACGCATTCAGTTCAGATAACTCCATATTGAACTACACTTCATGATCTAGAAGAGCGGTACTTTCTTTCATTGAGAAATCCCACAACTTTCTTCGCTAGTACATCCGACCCTGTGATGACGATCCCGAGTTGTCAGTTTTGAATCTTGTCCAAAGACTCGCCGTGCTTCTCTTATACCTGACTTCGTTCGTCGATGATAACTGGATTAAACCCAAGGCTTCTGAATAAATCTCCTACCAATTCTCCTGCTTTGTGCCGATTGCTCTCCCTTTATCTTTTTCTAGGACTAGATCCAAGTCCTGTTGAACCGATGCTTCATGCATGTCCACCATCAAGAGATCAAAGTTGATCTTGACTTTAAACCGCTTGATCTTCGTGATCTAATCTTCCATCTTCTCCAAGGCACTCGAACAAACCCTTGAACCCGAAGATCTGTGTAACGCCCCGTACTCAACTCGTACGCACACAATTAACTACATTCTAACAACGCCCACCACAAGCACCATCAAAAGGTGGGTTAACCCGTTAGATAACCTTTATCATTTGGAAATCTAATATATACTCATATTTTCCTACTTGGACCACCGATATGGGATTTAAATCCCCACCAAGCCACGTCACTTTTAACCAGCCACTTCCACTTCTTATTTTCTTCTTTCTTTCATTTAATTTTATTCATTCCTATGCCCCATAGGTAATTCTTATAGGCCCATCATTAACCTCTGTCTTTAATCAAGCCCATAAGATCTTCTATAGGCCACAACTAACCATCTCATTTCATCTCATCTTTTTCCTCCACGTCACCATCTCATATCTTATTATTATTCTATATATATATATATATATATATATATATATATATATATCTGTATACTTTTCTACAAATACGGGGTGTTACACTCTGATACCAATTGTTGGGAATTTCTACTGAAAACTCCTCTTAGGATCTTGTTGAGTTATTCGATGCAATCAACACAAACTACCAAGAACATATGAGATCATACCAAACACACCAAAGCACACACAAATTTATTCCAGTTGAGGCTTTCGCCTTAATCTGGGAGAGAAGAAACCCAAGATGTTATTCCACTAGAGAAGATACAAGAATATTTCAATTCTTACCACGACTCTCTATCAAGCCTCACCAACAAGTACTAGTTGTTTACAATTAGAGAATCACTCAATCTCTCCTTCAATGAAGTACTGTCTCTCTTGGCTCTCAATGAAGGCCAATAACAATAATATAAAGAGATCTAGAGAAAACCTAGTTTGATATCTTGATACAATAGCCGTTAGATGTTACTGAAGAGATAAACCTACATAAGGGCTGTACGAACTGACTTGAAGAGCAACTTGGGCTTCTCACGAATCACCAAGACCTGACCCAAATTATCCTCCAGCACCGCTTGCGGTCGACCACATCACAAGGTCGGTCGACCGTCCCCCTCTCAGGAACTTCTGCAGAGTTGGGCGGTCGATCGCACCCCAAGTATGGTCGACCGCAACTCCATCTGCTACTACAGTTGCTGACTGTTTTTCTTGCTTCCACTCCGTCTCCGATCGTCTCATCGTCTTCTTATCCAACATAGTACGCAAGACATAAACCCAACACCCCGTGCTTCTAGAGTTCTTCTGAATATCTTTGTTTCGGCAAAATAATATGCATGACCTTCTCTAGTGTGTATCCCTTTTTGTTTGACATCTCTGACTCAATTGTTCTCTCATACATTACATCAAAAATCTAATCAACCATCGTTCTCACACAACAACATGATTTAAACTTGTAAGTAGAAATCATCTCCATCTCGGAGCAAATATAAGAAGAGCTATCTGAATCAAGAAAACAACCAGAATGCACATCTAAATAACTTGAAATAAGAAGACATACTAAGTTTTCACTTGATTCAGTGGCACTAACCACGTTGGCACATCTCTGATTTAACCACTTGCAACAGTCTCTCTTGTAATACCCAATTCCTTTGCACTGGTGGCAATGAACCCCACCCACATGTGCATTTTCTCTTCCAATTGAAGTACCATCCACTGCCAAGCAACTCACATAAGTAAACATTAATTTCTAATTCTCCTTCCTAAGTGCTTCCTACTCCAAGTCCTCAATCACACTTGCTACCGAAAACTTCTCCTTGGCAAATTTCTCATTTAGCATGGTGATAATCAAGTTGAATATATTTGGATGTAAATATATCAAGTTGGAAACTTTTAGATCATTTACGTTAATCACCTTCGGTTCAAATAACTCTGTAATGAACTCCACTGTATGATCTAAAAGTGCGGTACTTTTCTTCATTGAGTTCTCTAGTACTTCTGATCCTATAACGATGATTCCGAGGAGTCAGTTATGAATCTCGACAAAAGACTCGTTGCGCTTCTCCCCTCCATGAGGTTGCATCTGACGTCGCTCGTCAATGATAGCCAGATTAAACCTAAGGCTTCTGAATAAATCTCTTTACAATTCGTCTTCTTCGTGCCGATTGATCTCCCTTTATCTTTTTCTAAGGCTAAATTCAAGCCATGTTGAACCAATGCTTCATGCAAGTCCACCTTTCAGAGATTAAAGTCGATCCTACCATCGAACCGCTTGATCTTTGTGATATGATTTGTCATCTTCTCCATGGAACTCTAACAAGCCTACAAACCTAATGCTCTGATACCTATTGTTAGGAATTTACTGTCGTTGAATCTTGTTGAGTTATGCGGCACGATCAATACAAACCACCAAGCAAATATAGATCAAACAAAACACACCAAATCACACAATTTTGTACTGATTCGGCTAGGCCTAATCAGGGGGAGAAATAACTTAGATGATATTTAACTAGATAAGATACAAAAGTTACAACCACTCTCACCAAGAATCTATTTATCTATCAAGCATCACCCGAAGATAATTATTGTTTACAATTGGAAAACCTCTCAAGCCCTTTTCAATGAAGTACTATCTTTTGTCTCTCGAAGGAGGTCATTACAATGTATATAGAGAGATCAAGAGAAACCCTAAGTTGTATATATTCTTGATACAATAGCTGTCTGATATTTCTGAAGAGATAGCCATGCGATGAGAGCCATACGAACTAACTTAGATAAGAAGTTGGGCTTGAATCGAATCACCAAGCTCGGCCCAATCCGCTATTGCTGCCCCGACACGGCCGACTATCCTCAAGTGCGGACAACTGTCCTGGATTTGACCAAAACAGAGAGGAGCATAGTCGACCACCCATATGGCAGTCGATTGCTGCTTCTCCACTTGCTGCTGCCGCTTCCCTTCTTTCCTCTTCTCGAACATAGTATGCAAAACATAAGCCCAACAATATCCTATCTGTTTCTATATGAAAAATGGCAGCCTTATATCAATGTAGGAAATCTTCTTATATAGGGAAGTGAGTAATTATAGTTACTTGGTGTAATTTTTTTTGTGGGCGATCGACACCCGAGCTTAGTGTTGCTGCTTATTTCTGTGTGGGAGTAAACAAATACTTGAATTCTTTAAATAAAAACAGTAAAGATCGAACCTTCGCTATTCGTCGATTTTGACCGCCAAAAAGCTGCTCTTGACTCCGATATCTGATCTTTAGGAACGGCTGAAATCGCTCATCTGGACCTGCAAACAAGCCTGAAAAACCGGGGTGGCCTCGGCGACAGATCCTCCGACGCCCAAGTCAGAAACTCAAAGATATTGTGGGTTTTGAGAGCGAAGTTGTTAGTTACCTGGTTTCTTAGGAGGTCTTGAGGTATATATAGTCGCCGAGGAGGCCAATTTCAAAATATTCATCTATCTCTACTTCTGGGTGGTTGGATAGAGTCAGTTATGCCATTTATATGAAGAGATCGGGTTTGGACTCCTCTCTTGATGAAGAGATAGAGTTTTCAAACTCTCTCTTGCGTATAGGTGGATAGAATCAGTTACCCCTTAGGAATAAGGGGTTTAAACTGGGTTCGATGAATTCGGACTCCATCGCGATAGGGCTGTTGTGGCAGTCCCTATTACAGGAGTATCGGATCACTGGGCTTGAGAACGACCCAACTTATCTTGTCGGATCTGTTTATACTTAAACCGTTTTACCTATAAAAACTTTAAGATTCGTGTCCGATTTGAATGACCCTGATTTTGTTCTTTTTTACCTATATCACTTGGGTCTCACACTAGTCATAATTTTGTCCGTCACCCCCAATATCATTTATCATTTAAAGTATTGCTCAGTGGTTAAAGAGAATGGTGAAATTAGTTGAATTTATTAATCAAAGTTGATCAATGACTGCTGTTGTTAAACTATGGGCTAGCAATGTTTGTTCACTGTAATTTGTGAATGTCGCTACACTGCTAAATTGCTACACGCAACTTTTTTTTGTTTTTTTGTTTCTTTTTTTGTATGTGCACGTCTCTTGACTTTCTTGCTTGCATCAAATTATTAATAATTATATGGTAGATGTCATATTACTTATAAAATTATCTTAAGTATATTATGTGTATCTGTCTATGTCATTTGTTTGCATGATTCCGTGACGATTCATTTCCTAGGATGCTGATATCCTATCCGTTTCTGTATGAAAAATGGCAGCCTCATATCAATGTAGGAAATCTTCTTAGAAGTGAGTAATTATAGTTACTAGTATTTTTCACGTGCAATGCACGTTTTAATCAGAGGATTGTCACGCGTGCTTTACGTATTAAGAAATAATTCTGGAGTTGGACGTGCATTGCACGTAATTGGTAAAAATATTTTGAAGGAAAAGCTACTATTTGTACGTGCAATGCACGAATTTATAAGTAGAATTGAGTTGTACGTACAACATATGTGTATATTTAGTGTTAAAAAAATATTGTAAAATTGTTTTGTACATGCGTTGCACGTTTTAAACAGGTAAATTTTTTTTTTATTTGTTTGTTTTTGTTGTAATTAATGAGAGAGTTAGAGTTGCACGTGCAACGCACAAGTTTGTATGTTGACAACATTACAACTCAAACTCTTCCATTATAATATTAGAGATTTGGTGTAATCTATTGTGATGATCGGCACAGTTTTACTTCTTATGGCATATATATATATAGAGAGAGGTGTAAAATGAACAGAACGGTTCGTCGTCCTCCGAGTTCGATTCGAGAAATGGCCCAACCATGAACCGTCCGAACTGTTATACGAACCGAACTTGAACAAATTATTAGGTTCGATGTTTTACAGAGTTCAAGCCAGATATAAGTTCGTCTGAGTACTATTGCGGTCCGATGTTTTAGCTGACCGAATTCGGACTATAAAATTTTTGTCCAACCTGGATCGAGCCGGATATAAGTCCGGTCGAATAGAATTTCGATCCGAACTTGAATATATAGCTGTCTGATCCCGTCACGTCCGATTTTCGGCCCTATGTATATTTTATATTAAAAAAAATTAGATCCACATCAATGATCATTCAGAGATTTTTTTTATGAAAGGGCAAAAAGGTAAAACACCCCCAAAGATTCTTCCGTATCTTCTATCCTCCTTAAAATAGCCCTCTTCTCGCCCTCTGATTACATCTCATATGCCCAAAACGGAATCTTATCCGAATCCGATACGACACGAAACAAAACAAAAGGAAGATGGACAGTTACGGCGTTCTCTTTCTTGTAGTCCTGTTAGTCGTGCCGTTTACTAACGTTGACTCTCGCCCCAATTCCTTCCTCCAGCTGCCGTCCAATCGCCGGACTAACGGCGAAGATGACGCCATCGGCACCAGATGGGCCGTACTCATCGCGGGATCTAACGGTTACGGGAACTACCGTCATCAGGTATAAAAATCTTCCAACTTTTTATCAACTGATTTTTTGTTTAATTAGTGAATAATTAACGATATTTGATCAAGATTTAGCTAAAAAATATTGCTGATTTATTTAGTTTTTTTTTACTCAAATTGTTTAGTAATTTAAGGCATGAATTTGGGGTGTGTATATATACTAGTAATTTACACGTGCGATGCACGTCTTAATAAATATAGTTTTTTAAAATTAAAATTTAGACGTAGTCTGGATTTTAACTTGGAACTTCTTTTATAATAGTTATGTATTGTGCGGGTTGGTAGATAGATTGGCAAACATTTATAAATGACACTAAGACCTTCTCCCATTATAATATTATTATTATAGATAAAGAGGGATGTAATTAAAGGCTTGAAGTTTTTAATTAGTTGAGAAAATTTTGAAGAATTTTAACTATTGTCTCTTTTTTTTCGATTTGGCAGGGTGAAATGCTTAGGAATTTTCACTATTTAGACTTTCGGTTTAAATAAATTAGCAAAAAAGAAAAAGAAAGAAAAAAGAAATCTATGACCATGATTCCATGAAGCATAGCTGTTGAAGATATTTTTATTTTTTTTGGATTTGGGTTCTCCTTGGTGATAGACAGTGTGGGTGGAAAGGGATTTAATGTTGCAGTATATGAAGCACAGATTGGATACGGGTGCGGCGGGTGCGGATATGACACAACACGGTACGGGGAAACGGGTATGGGGATATATAATTTTTCAAGCAAGTAGGATACGGGTGTCTTGGTGAGTATGTTAAATATAATATATAATATATTATATATATAAATCAATAAATGTTTATCTTGTTAAAAATTCAAGTATTGAACCATTTTATAGAAATTTAAGGGGGGCATCTGGTACTCGGATTGGAGGATTATCGGGAATGCGAGGGTGGGAATGAAGATTCCTGGGAATGTTGCATTATCGTGTTTGGTATAATACATTGCATTCCAGAAAATCCTTTATTATTGTATTTTTTTAATCTAGTTTTTTGGGTTATTTTGTTGTTTGTTATGGAAATCTCCTGGGAAATCTCAAATCCCATGATTTTGAGGGGAATGGAAATTCTTTCCAAAACTATGCTTGCCACCTATCAAATAAGGTAATCTAAAGGGGAATCTGGGACTCCCTTGCACATTTCCACGTACTAAACGCCCCCTAAGGATAGATTATAGTTATGAGCATTTTTGGAGAGAAAAAAACGATAACCTAATTATGAAAACATTGGGTATAAATGCTTTGTGTTTGAGCATAACTTGAAATATCAAGTTTTTGAAATTATACTAGGGCCCTAACCATTTATCTCAACATAATTGTGCCTAAAAGTTAATTAAGAAAACATTGGGTATAAATGTTTTGTATTTGAGCATAACTTGAAACATTAAGTTTTTGAAATTGTACTATGACCCTAACCATTTATCTAGACATAATTGTACCTAAAAGTTGCAAAGATGTATTAAGAAATTGGATACTTTTTGGGTAAGCACTCGGGAGTACCCAAGTAGTATCGACACCTGATACGCACCCGACATAAATACATTGGCCATTTGGATGTACCCGTGCTTCCTAGGTTGTGGTCCTTCTAATGCGGTGGATGATATATATATATATATATAGAGAGAGAGAGAGAGAGAGAGAGAGAGAGAGAGAGAGAGAGAGAGAGAGAATTTATGTGCTAATGAGGATGTGGACACGTGGTGCTTGGTCTATTCTTTTGGTGAAGCCAACCACTTCATGGTGACCTATGCCTAACATAATTGCAGTTAGCTTGGCAGACGAGTAAGTATTAGTAAGTGTTCTAGGACCGACATCCGTGGTGGACTTGGGTAGGGGAGAGACAGACCAGAACCCCGCTATGGGCAACATATTGATGCTTTGGTCTTTGGTCGGTCTTTCTCATTGTCGAACCTCTACTGAGCAATATCTGGAGTAATAGTGTTGGCATGTCTTTCTTGTGTTCCGATCCACTAAATCACGGTGGTTTGGATCGACCCTTTTTTTTGGGTGACTCAATCAACCTGTTAGTTTTGCTAGCGGGCGAGAAAGTATTTGGTTGTTCCAGACCATCCAGTGTTGTGAAGTAGAGCTAGATATGAACCCTATGGCGTTTGGTTTCCCTCTCATGAGTAAAAGCAATTTTTATGTAGGTTGTAAGTGCCATGAGGTAGTTGACACTGGTTAAGTGAAACAGTCGACTTTGAAAGTTACTCAACTAATAAATTAGTTAATAACCGTCTAAATTAGTTAATAACCGTCTAAAACATGAAAGTTAGACTGTTTCTTTGCTGGAGTGCCTAAAGATGCATGACTATAGGACAGATGGCAATGAATGTGAAGCTTTGTGTTCGGTGATAGCAAAGACGATAGTAAATGTGAAGCGGCGATTGGTTTATTAAGGAAGAAAGAGGTGATGGTTGGTCGTTGTTTTAATGGAACAATGAAACAAAGGGTTAGTGCCTCATTGCTGACAAATGAGAACAAGAGGGTTTTCCAAAAGTTGGTGAGATGTTTCAACAAGAGGTTCCATCACCTAGATGCTCACTGAAGGAACAGGAGGTTCCTTACTTCCTTCACATAACTAAGTCTCCTATCCATCTTTTCCCAAGAGTCCTTTTAGTAGTCCATTTATCCGTTCTGATCGCTTCTGAGGATTTCCATAACTTACATCTTTGTCCTCTGAACTGAGGATCCTGAATGGAATACTCAAACCTACCACTGTACCACCTCATGAGCAAGCAGTTGATATTGTGCTTAATTTGGCTGTGCTTATGCAGAATCAGGAGAAAGATTGTCAGTAATTCTAATTATAATGGTTTGAATTGTAATGGCTGTGCTTCTTATCTAAAGTCATTTATTGAACTTGTCATGATTGACTTTCACAGATTTTTCATGTACTGACTTGTATATTATTCACTTGGTCTCATCTTCAATCATTGTTGTTTATTAGAAATTATTTTAGTATCAGCTGCAAATGTTCTGCAAATTTCTGCTCTTAGAGACAATATAGTGCGTATATCTGAAGTAATTCAAATTCAGTCTTTCGTTTGACTAGCTTGCATATATCTATAACATGTTTGCATGCCACATTTTCTTAGGCTGACATCTGCCATGCGTATCAAATCATGAAATCTGGTGGTTTGAAAGATGAAAATATCATTGTTTTCATGTATGATGACATCGCTTACAATGAGGAAAATCCCAGACCTGGAGTCATTATAAATCACCCACAAGGTGGAGACGTCTATGCTGGGGTTCCTAAGGTTTGTCTTTAAAAGGGAAATTGAACCATAACTTTGCTTCTACAATTTATACCCTGTTCTTTTTTTAAAAGTCTAAGATATGTTTGTGCAGGACTACATTGGTGAGGATGTTACTGTTGACAATTTTTTTGCTGTACTCCTTGGAAACAAAACTGCTCTTAGTGGGGGAAGTGGAAAGGTTGTCGACAGTGGTCCTAATGATCATATTTTCATATTCTATTCAGATCATGGTGGACCTGGCATTCTTGGTTAGTATTTCTTAATCATTAGTTTTTCTTGCATGTTTAGTAATCTTTATCTGAACATAGTTTCTAGGTCGTACGAAGGAGGAAAGAAGTTTACTAACTACTTGGCAAATCAGATATATTCTCTCCTCTTTTATGATTTTCATGGAAATTCGTAGTGGGATTATTTAGCTCTAGTTTTATTAAAGTTAATGGTGGAAGGGATTCTCTATAGCAAAGTTATCTCCTTGCCTCTTCATCTAGACTCCTAGTTCTGAGAATTTTGGAAGTCTGCATCTTGTATTCCAGCAAATACTGCCCAGCTTCAAAGGCACCCATACCTGACATGAACCTCATTAAGAAACAACAATGTCCAAAGCCCTAACTTTTTTTCTTTCTTATTTCGTAAGTATTCCAAATCCCTTTGTTACTCCTTTTGTTGACAGAATTGTATTTCTGATATCTGAAAATCAATTAGCAATCTGCTTTCTTATTTTTGTTTACTGAAGTCAATTTTGCAAGCTTAGGAATTAGGACCCAATGTCTCAGTAGAAGAGGATTTGTGAATAACAGGACGTTTGAAAAAAAGTTTTTGTTTCTCTAGATTCTTCTCTGTTAATCGTGACTTTTAAACTAGTTTGTTCTCTAGGTAAAACTAAGTAATTTTCTTGGCAGCATGGCAAATTTTCAATGTCGTGTAAGTTATGTATAGTGCATCTTTTATCTTCTTATATCAAATTATCTGTATAAAGGAGGAATTAGGTAAATACACTTTTATCAGTGTCAGTATCGGAATTTATTGTTCATATTATATAAACCAAAATATTAGCTGTCAAGTACAAGTTGCTCTTTTAGAGAAAAAATCTCTCATTTGTCACTGCTTGCTTGGTTGTTCATTTCTTCTTTGCAAAGAATTTGTCATCAACTCTGAAAGGGCTGACTTCAAGATGTTGGTTGTGAAACCCATTCTTTGATTTTGAAATGGATGGGTTCTTTGGTTTTGGAGCTCTGAGAACCACGGCCCGGAGACGGTCTCATTTTGGAAATCTAAGTTCCATTATGATATATGAGACTTCAGTATTGAATAATAATAAAAAAAGAAATATTTACAACACGTCTTAACACAAAACAGTACATCTCAGTAGGGAATTGTGATTCAAAACCTCCGTTTTAACTACTTTTTATAGCAGAAGGAGGATTTTCATAATGCTTTGGCTGTTGAGGGCTTTTTTAATCTGAAAGGGTCAAGGGGATAATGAAAAATCCACAAATGAAGGCTTACAAGTTACAACTAATTTTCTTGCTATTGAGTGTGTGTGTGTGTGTGTGGGGGGGGGGGGGGGGGGGGGGGGGTTGAAAAATTCGAATATAGTATAATGGATTTCGAAAATTTATAAAATATTTAAAGGATGCCCCCCTCCATAAATATTTCATTAAGTGTATGTATGGTCTAGTGGCTAGTGTGTTTTGTTAGCAAATGAGAGCTCGTGGGTTCGAATCATAGCAATTAATTTTTTTATATATGAAATATAATATTTTATTTTTGTATCTCCTGCACCACACCCCTCTTCTACCCGAGTTATATTCAAGTCTTTCCTTAAAAATTATGGCATCACCCTTACATGGTGATTTTGAAATTCCATGTTGTTGAATCCGCTTATAATGCGAGTTCCTGTCTACATGCTAACTCAACTAGAGAGCACATCAGTTATCCTGTGCATTCTACAAGTTGGTTAGTTCGTAACTTGTTTTCACGATTTCTCAAAAAGGATACTGACTGCATCCTTCTCAATATTCAATGTATTATCAGGCATGCCAACCTATCCTTACCTCTATGCTGACGACTTGATATCTGTGTTAAAGAAAAAGCATGAAATGGGCACCTACAAGAGCATGGTAACCAATTGGCAAATGTTTTCCTCAGTTGAAATTGAAGTTATACTTTTTCGTATTCAAGTCACAATACCGTATTTTTTTGTTTTAGGTATTTTATCTTGAAGCCTGCGAATCTGGGAGTATCTTTGAGGGTCTCCTTCCAGAAGGAATAAATATTTATGCAACTACAGCATCAAATGCTGAGGAGAGTAGTTGGGGAACCTACTGCCCTGGAGAGTATCCTAGCCCTCCTGCGGAGTACTGGACCTGTTTGGGCGATTTATATAGTATTTCTTGGATGGAAGACAGGTAAATTATCATAATAATAATAGTTGCAGTAGTAGTTTTTATAGTGTTTCTTGAAGACTGATAAATTATTATTATAGTAATTATAGTAGTAGTAGTAGTTTATAACTTTATATAGTGTTTCTTTATGGAAGACACAAATTATGATAATAGTAGTAGCTGTAGTAGAAGCAATGGTAGCAGCATTAGTAGTAGTATTAAATCAGTAATAGCATTTAAATATGTCCATATGTATCTTGAGCCAGCTAGGCATAGGTAACACTGTGTGTCTGGCCGAACATCTTAATCCAAATTTCGATATATTCAATCATCTCATTCAGTTACAAGTATGTAATATGATAATAGGCTTTAGAATTTCATTATTCTGAATTTAATGGATTGCGAAAGCACTTAAAAATTTCAATCTCTTGTACCTTATGGACCCTAAAGGCCTAAACTACACCATATTCTTTTATGCTCATGATGGAGATAACACTGATTTGGATGAATATGTCTTCTGACACTAATTTAACAAGTAGAAAGTTTAAATGAAATGTTCGTTAATGCGTTGTCTAACTGTTTCTTATTATGTGTAGTGATGTACACAACTTGCGGACTGAATCTCTGAAGCAGCAGTATGATGTAGTATGTGCTTGAAATTTGAAGTTCACAGTTGTTCTCTTTGTCTTTACTTCGTCTTTTATTGTACATTTTAATTGTTTTGGAATTTGAACGTGATTTTCTCCTTTTTTAACTGTTTCCTATGCTTGTATTCAGGTCAAAACAAGGACATCAGTTCAAAACACTTACGACACTGGTTCCCATGTTATGCAATATGGGGATCTTGGTATCAATGTGGATCATCTTTTCTTGTATATGGGATCTAACCCTGCTAATGATAACTCCACTTTCATTGATGACAACTCGTTGCCGAAATTCTCTAAACCTGTGAACCAGCGAGATGCAGATCTTGTCTACTATTGGCACAAGGTTAGCTTCCTTCTTTTCTATGGCTATTATTCTTTCTGAATCATCTTCACTTTGTTCTTTGATATATATAAAAAATTATTCCCTAGCTATTTGCTCTGATGGTAGATAACCTAAAAACTGATTATTTTTTTATATTTTATTTTTCAAAGTACCGGAGAGCACCAGAAGGTTCTTCCAAGAAACTTGATGCTCAAAGGGAACTTCTTGATACGATGAGTCATCGTTTGCATGTAGACAACAGCATCGAGCTTGTCGGGAAACTTCTCTTTGGGTCTGAGAAAGGAATGGAAGTGCTGAAGACTGTTCGACCCACAGGAATGCCTTTAGTTGATGACTGGGGCTGCCTCAAGTCCATGGTAAAATGCTCTAACTATACCTTTTATTTTTCTTGGATGTCTGTCTATTTCTTTTAAAAGAAAATGAATATCGTGATCGGGTTGTGTTGTTATGGTCTGAATTGGCCGGAGATTATAAGGTCTTTCAATCTCTTTGAACGCCGTGATAGTAATTACTTTTATGCATCCTTTATAAGCAATGAAATTGAAGTAATGTGAAACATTAAGAAATGTAGAAAGAAACAAAGTATTTGATATATGCTGGATTCTTAAACTTACGTTTCTCACTCACCTCACCCAATAATTCATTTAGATATATAGGTCAATAGCTGATTGCTTTTTAATGCCAAAATACTTTCATTGCTTCAAGCTTATTGAAAGTATAGCATCTGAACCTTGCTCCTTTTTTTCTCACAGGTTCGATCTTTTGAAGCAAGCTGTGGATCTCTGTCCCAGTATGGCATGAAACACATGCGCTCGCTTGCTAACATATGCAATGCTGGTGTCAAGAAGGAGACCATGGCCGAGGTCGCTGCCCAAGCTTGCCTCAGTATTCCCTCTAACCCCTGGAGTTCACTCCACAAGGGTTTCACTGCCTGAAACTATCGTGCAACTAAATAGGCAACACACTCATTCATGTAAATAGAAACATATATCATGCTCTCCTAAAGTTTCTGGCAGTGTTTCTTAGCATTGTAAATAGTAATATATAAGTATTTATAAGCTAGACTGGAAAAGTTCCCATATATTATAATGATGTGTACACATAATTAATGTTGCATTATTTGGAGATTTGTAATGGAGAACTCTATTCCCTACTTGCTTCCATTTTCACCAAAAAGGTGCAACAATATGCAAAGCCTGCATGTCAAAGCATTAGGTGTTAGAATATAAATACTAGCCCGGAACCTTTACAACAATTTTCAATTTTTGGTCTATATACAGGATATTTCATATAGTATTACATAGTATGTAACCCATATTCAAATTTCACCTACCAAGCTTACAAGTTATAACATGGATGTGAGAGAGAGAAAATATGTTGTGTATACTGTGTGTGTGTGTGTGTGAGAGAGAGAGAGAGAGAGAGAGAGAGAGAGAGAGAGTGAGTTTGTTGGGTATAGTGCTGGTCTTCGTCCACAAAGATGATCTTCAACTTGAGGGAATGTATTATAATATAAATACTGAATCCATAACGTTTATCACAATTTTGAAATCTTCATCTGCTGGCACATATATCGTATTTGTCTGTTCACCTCTTGTTATGGTCGTTCTTGAGTTTTTTTAAGCCTCTAGGTGAAAGTAGTATCAAAAGGCTTCACAAAGTTGATGTTTTTGGAGTGTATAGTTCACAAAGGTAAAATGAACAATGTGCTCCTACTAATTTGGCACAAAATTGACAAGCACCACAAACACAGAGAGTGAACAGCTATGGTTTTTTATTTTTTTAAAGAAAAAAATTGAAATATTGTTACAATGTTTCATTAATAAGAAATTAACAAAACTAACTCAAAGTATTTGGCCAAATATACAACCTACAGTACAGGAAATAAAACATACTTCAGTTATATATATAGGAGGGTGGGACAAAAAAACGTAAAGCAACATCACCAATACAGACAACAGGCAATCTCTACAACAAAATCCTAGAGGGTGGGTCATTTAACACTAGAGGAGAAGACAATCTGGACTCCTTCTTGGACCCAAAAGATAACCTCAAAATTATATTGAACCATATCCAAGGCCCAAGGGAATTTTCTCTATAATTTTACTGTACCCCTATTTTGCCCAGTCATCAGGGCCGGTCCCGACAATTTGAAAGTCCGAGGCTAAAAAAGATTATAATGTCCTTCTTTTAGTAATTGAAATGTATTAATAAATAAAAATAATTTCCATGTCCAAAATTACCAAAGAAATATAGTCATATCTAAACCACTGAATTATTCAAACTGCAGCGAATTGATTAGGATAAGTTAATTTGTAGTCTATTATCATGACCTGAATAATTTGTAGTCTGTTATTAAAAAATATACATAACAAACTATAATATAATAAAATCTAATAACAAAAATATCTAAGCAAGTTTTTTTTCAGGAAATTTCAAAGTTTTACATATAATTTAAGAACAAAATCAAATATCAAGTTTCAATTGCATACTCAAGAGATTTATCGAAAACAATCATAAATTCTCATAAATTCAAAGCAGATATGCTGAGTGATTAGAAAAGCAGAACATTCATTATACAACTTTCACTTTGTAATGAAAGTACAAGCTTTCTTTAATTCCTTTGGAATTGAAAATAAACATTTCAGTTATAATTAAATAATGATCTTTGAAAGTCTAATAACTATATAAATAAGTAATGGAAATAGCTTTCTGAGGGGAACCAAAGCCAAAAGGCCAACGAAACTAACAATGACATTAACTCAGTCATCCAACCAAACCTAGGCTCCTTATAACTACTTGCTGCTTCCTACTATTAAGAATGAAGTAGATTACTGATTATATTGATTTGGGTGTTAAAATTAATCAAGAAGTAAGAACCATAATGATCAATTATTATCATTAAAAGAAACCAATTTTCAAGTCACCAACTTGGTAACCCAAAGCATACTGACAGTAGAAATTTAAAACTCGACAGTTGTGACTCTTGAAGTCTCTTTGATTTTATTTTTTTAAATTTAAACTAAAAAAATTTAAAAATTATAGATATGAGTCCCCAAAAATTTGGGAGTACGGGGCGGTCGTCCTTTGGGCCCTGCCAGTCATAAATTGATCCCTAAAAACCATCCATCAGAAGTTTGGCCCAAAAAGAAATGCATGTACATCATTTTAGCTTCATGCACTGCGCTCACGTGACCCCGCACACCCACATGAAGTGAATTGGCGGAAATTTGGTGTGCCACTGTTTCAAAATTCGAAATGCCCGCTAGCAACGGAAACGTCTCTCCCACGAAGGCATAGTGAGCATCTTCGAAGGCGTTGGCGGTGGGGGACCGTCGTCAGGCCCAACCCCCTAACCCTGCTACATCGGCGTTGGCTTTTCTTCTCTTTTGATGGGGACCAACAGGTGATGTTGAGAATTTGTGATGCACATGGGAGATGTTTGTTCCTATGCTTCTCACTCCTGAATGTTCTATATGCTTCTTTTATGAATGGTATGATAATCAGCTTTATAATTGTGCTTTGTGCTTTACAATAATTGGGATTATTCTATGCTTCACTCCATGTGCTTGTGAATAATATCTCACTGGAAGTGGGTTTATTAATTTTTAAGTTTGGTAATGCTGAGAGTTGATCAGAGTCATCCATGAGGTAACTGACAAGTAAAATACAATAAAATGTTACAATTCAGAACTTAGTACGTACTTTCTATTATACTATCGCTTGTTTAGTAAAGATCTGTTCATTTTTTTAATAACTAGTGAAGACATTTCTAAGCCCCTTATTCGATCATATATATATTTTCACTAGCCTCTTTTTACTAATTTGTATATGTTTGTATGCAAATAAATCATCTTCCTTACTCCGTAAGAAAACTCAGAACTTGAAATTTGTACTATTACCTCACTCTCTCATAGATTTTAAAAAAAAGAAAAAAATTGAGTTCTATAACTAAAACTAGTGTACCGTTGTGCAATATTGCACAAATTTATATAATTTATATAATATAATATGTAGACCTTTGTAATATTGCACATAACTTTTTCAAAATAAGAATTTTTTAAAAGAAAATTTGGAAAATTTATCTAAATATAACAATGCACGATTTTTAAGGTTTGATTAAAGTATATGATTCTAATTTAAAATTTGGATGAAAAAAGAGTGGGATGGTTGCCTCCTACTTTTACTCTCGTTCTTTTATTTAAAAAATAAAAAATGAGAAAAATTCTTGAACTAAAAGTGGTTTAGCATAATATATTGTATAGATTTGGGATAAAAACTAGTACTTGTTTATTTTCTTACTACAATAACTTTCGTGGGAAATTCTTTTGAGATATTTTTTTTTATATCCTATACAAGAAGTCACTGAATGAGAACTGTACAATCTGACTTGGAGTTGAAGATTGGACTAAAACGATCTCCAAGATCTAGGCCCAAAACGTTGTTGCACCCAAGTGCGATCGGCCGTACCTCACTAGTGCCCAGACCCGAGGGGTGTGCAGTTGACCACACGGCTCTCTATTGCTATTGCTGCTTATATTCCATCTTCTCCTATCTTCAACGCTTTGACCTCCGTGCTTCATCGTCTCTTCTTCTAATACGAACCACGAGTATACAAAACATAATTCTAACACATACTTAGAATTTTATTTTCTACTTTGTTATTTTCTCATTAGTAAAATTGTAGGTGTTACATTCTTGTCATGTATTATATCTATATCTATTCTTTCTCTATTTTGAAATAAAGAAAGGAGAGGAAAAATAGAGATTCATATTTAATCAACACGTGCACTATGCACAATTTTATTAAAAAATCAAAACAAAATAAAAATCTCAATTCCTCAAACACAATTTCTTTCCCTCCACTTTCTCAATCTCACAAAAACTCACGTCATTTCCCAAACCCATCCCCATCCCCATCCCCATCCCCCTCCCCATCCCCTAGCTTAGAATTGGATTTTTAAGCAAATATAATTCATAAAATTATTTTTATATAATTTTCTTAGTATATCATCTTTACCCTAATATGTGCTATAATGCATAATTTATAACGTATAATATATTTACTGATTGTTAATGATGTTGTAATATACCTGTTAATATAAATTAATTGAATTTACAACATCTTTTCATTGCATATATTTTTTAGCTTTAGTAATACTCAATTGGATAACATTATAGTTTGATAGTGATTCTCTAAACCATCTACTTATATGAGGATAATAATGAAGATTTCAGTAATTATAGTAGGAATGATATTCATACGTTTCTTATAATTCTCTCTTAAATTTTTTAGTACTCTATATAATTTTATGATTCCCTCAAAACTATTATACTAACGAGTAATACTAGGTTTTTTGGGAAGAAATACAGGTAATAGTAGTTATGTACTGTACATGATCAAGAACGATGACCTCATAGCGCATTCGTTGGACTGTCAATTCATAGGGCCCACTCGACAACTCATTTGTTTTGTCTCCTCCTCCTCACGACCCCTTTATTGTCCAATTCAATTATCACAATCTCGCGTCAATTTTGCTTCCATCATAAGTTCTTACATATCACATGTTGTTGTTAATTGGCCAAAACAACTCACATGATGTTGTTTATGATGTCATCTTGTCTATTAACTGAAAACTGAAGTTGGTTTGGAAACTACGCAATGCCTTGTTGGACTTGCACACCAAATTCGTTTCTTGTTAGAGCATTTGGAGTCGGTTGACCATTTACCTAAATTTTTTAGGACAAAAAACAATGTACCCCCTAGCGTTTGAGCTTAATACAATATGTTCATATAACGTTTGAAAAAGTAAAATCGCTATGGAGAGAAGAGAGAGGAGAGAGGAGAGAGCATGGACGCCTTGGAACAAGAGCAGATCTTATGCTCAGGTTCTCATGGCGGCTACCCCCCATCATTACCCCCCTCGTTACCCACGCCCACGCCATTTACTCCTTGCCCCTTCACCTTCATTACCGAAAATCCAACCAAAACCCTTCCCAAACCGCCTCTCCTCATTCCAGTACCGCTCCACCCATTCCTCGAAGCCTCACCAGATCCAACGCCGGAAGAAGATGGAAGTCCGATGCATGCGGTGCGGCGATTCGGGGCACTACGCGGTGGACTGCCGGAAAGGCGGCATACACTGCTTCAACTGTAAAAAGATAGGACACCGGGCCAGAGACTGTCCCCTCTTCAATCGACGAGATTCCATGGCCGTGGAACTCCATCACAACTCTGAACTCGCTGCGGCACTCCCGGCGTTACATGCAAGCGCATTTCTCCACCTAATCAACCCCAGATCAAAGCCTGATGCTGCAACTGTGGAGAGTGCCCTGAACTTTGCATGGAGAAGGCAAGGGGGGTGGTGGGTTGTCAAGAAAGTCTCCGATGGAGTTTTCCATGTGCAGTTCCCCTCAGATGAGGATGCAACACGAGCCATCTCGGAGGGGATGTTTAGCTTCTCAGGGTTTAATGCGACCTTTTCCCCATGGTCAATGGACTTCGGGGCGAAGATGAAGCCTCAGCCTTGCTTCATCTGGATCAACGTCCCTCTCTTACCGTATCACATGTGGAATCATTCTTCTGTTGAACAGATTGTCCGCCCCTTTGGCAAGCTTGTCACTTTGAGCGGGGACATGAAAGCAGCAGCCATGAGGGAACAAGCTCTGGTCTTAATCGAAGTAGAAGATGTCAGCCACATCCCCAAAAATTTGATGATTCACTACCAGGTGCCCTGGACCAAAGAGATACAGATTCATGACGTGCCAGTCCTCATCTATGGCAGTCCCATCCCCACCGCCGATGTGGTCAGCGGCAAGACTAAACTCTTCTCGGATCAACAGGGGTCTTCCACTAGTTTCTGGCGCCGGAGAGAGTCTCCGCCGATGTGCAAGCCTGATGAGCCGGTGAATAATCCTGTTCAACTGCAACCGCATATCTCGGAGCCTAATCAGGGTGTGATTGGCGACCACAAGGGGAAAGCTAAGATCACGGAAACGGTTGATACAGTTCAGGATATGGCGGCGCGGTTTCAGGCCCCACCAAATCCTTCTTTATTTGGTAAGCATTTTTTGAATATCTCAGGTATGGCTGACTCGAGTATTAAAATTCCAAATGTGGCCCCAAATGCGGAGACTGATGCGGTCCCGCATGCTGTGATTCCTATGGTCCCGAATGTTGAGATTCCTGTGGTCCCGGCTGTGCAAACAACTTCACCACCTATTATTGTTATCAACTCTGATTCACCCAAAGACAACTTGCATATACCCTCCGAAGCCTCCCAGATTCAACCCCACAGCTCCGAGAATTCTCACGACATTGCGGCAGAGGAGCAGCTTTGTCATTTGACCTGGGAAGGGAAGCCTGTTAGTATCCCCCAGTCTCTTTTTGATCATATCAAACCAGCACTTGAGCAAGCCATAGATGCAGAGCTAGGGAAACAGGACTCCAAGTCTGAGAGTATTCAGCCGCTAGCAGTTGGCGCAACCTCCACCTTCTGCACAAGGTCACTGATTCCCCGCCGTCAAGCAGCAACCTCCTCCACAGATTGTGGTCCACCTGGCTTTGATGAAGGTACTAGCAGGCGCCGTAAACGTATCCGTTCGGCTACTAGACTGCCAACCACAAGACCATTCCTCCAGCATCTGCGCACTTCTGCTAAGAGTGCGTCCCTCCGCAAAGCGTCAGGTACATCCTCATCGAAGAACTCCTTTAATTCAGCCAGTCAAAACCCTTTCAATTTGCTCTCGAATGATGATCTACTGGAAGTTGTGGAATCGGTGGGAGTGGCGGCTGCAGGGCCACATTCGATCACCAAACTCAAGCAAGTTGCGGAGATTGCAGTTGATCACCCTGATCAACAGCAACATCTCAACTAGTGCCTGAGGCTTTTGCATGCTTTTTGATTTATCGTGCTTTTTGCTGTGCTCTATCACTTTCAATGAAGATAGGAAGCTGGAATGTAAGAGGGCTAGGCAACCCCTATAAGCGTGCCTTAGTTAAAGATGGCCTTAGAAATGCTCATATTGACGTAGTTTGTCTTCAAGAGACCAAACTCTCTGCTCCCACCCCTAGAAAGTTGTCCTCAATTGGAGGCAATCTTATTAACTCCTGGAGAGGACTCGATGCGATTGATAGTAGAGGGGGCATTCTAATTGGGTGGAATGACAACCTTTTTGATTGTACCTATTGTGCTGTTGACATATTTTCCATCTCTGTCTCCTTCCGTACCAAAGCTTCAGGTGTTCATTGGTCACTTACCTCAGTGTATGCTCCCTTTGAGCTTGATGATAGGGAACTTTGTTTCCATGAAATTGTTCAGCGGAGCAAGTCTCTCAGTGATATATGGGTTATTTGAGGAGATTTTAACGTGACCATATCCAACCAGGAGCACAATCGAGGCTCAGGCTCTAGCAGAGATATGAAGAATTTCCGTAATTGGATACAACAACTGCAGCTTATTGATTTGCCACTTGCAGGGAGAAAATTTACATGGTCCAACTTGCGCCAAAATGCTTCTTATGCAAGTCTAGACAGATTTCTGATTACTAGCCAGTTTGATCAAGCTTTTCCCTCATGCATACAACACTCTCTGCCCCGTATCGCTTCGGACCATTGCCCTATTATTCTTGACTCTCAGGCGGTGCATCACAAAGTTCACTACTTTAAATTCGAAAAGGCCTGGGCATCTCATGAAGATTTCAATCAAAATATTACGCAATGGTGGAATAGCTTTGTTTGCACAGGTTCCAAAGTTGACATTCTTGCAAATAAACTTAACCTCCTCAAGAGGAGATTAAAACGGTGGAGATATGAGGTCTTTGGACATATCCCTAAGCGCAAAGCCTCTCTGCTGCAAAGTATCCATGATCTGGACGTGATTGTTGAATCACAAAACCTCTCTGCTTCCCAAGAAGTTGAGCTCAACTCTGCTCGATCGGAATATCACAAGCTCATTCAAACTGAGACCATCTATTGGCGCCAGCGTTCACGCATCACCTGGCTCAAAGAAGGGGACGCTAATACCAAGTTCTTCCACTCAATGGCTAATGGGCGACGACGAAGGAATTTCATCTACTCACTGCTTCAAGAGGGTGACCTGATCACAGACCAATCAGCCATCCGATCCAGCTTTGACGCACATTTTCAGGAAATTTGTGTCTCCAACAATAACTCTGACTTCATTATTGATTGGTCGACTCTGTATCCATCCACTAATGTAGACCTTTCTACTCTAGATGCTGACTTCAGTAGAGAGGAAATTAAGAAGGCTGTTTTTGACATGAATAGGGATAAATCACCGGGACCGGATGGCTTCCCTATGTATTTCTATCAGCAACACTGGGATACTATCCAAGATGATCTGTGCAATATGCTCCTAGCCATTCAGCATGGTGAAGCCTCGTTCGATAGATTGAACTATTCAACTATTGTGCTCATTCCTAAGTGCGATGGAGCTTCCACGGTGTCTGATTTTCGTCCCATCAGTCTGTTAAACTGCTCAATGAAGATCTTCACTAAGATCCTTGCCAATAGACTGAGCCCACTCCTTCACTCTCTTGTTTCTTCATCTCAGAGTGCATTCCTCCGGGGCAAATCTACTGTAGACTGCTTCCTAGTCGCTCATGAAGCCATCAATTTATGCTGTTCAAAGAAGTCAGATACTATTATGCTAAAGATTGATTTTCGCAAAGCCTTTGACATGCTTAATTGGGATTTCTTGGATCAGCTTCTGAAAGCTAGAGGTTTTGGGCCACGATGGTGCTCTTGGATTAAGGCAATGCCGCACTCCACTAAGTCCAACATCCTAGTCAATGGAATTGGAGGGAAAACTATAAAATCCAAAAGGGGACTTAAGCAAGGAGACCCTCTCTCTCCGATGCTTTTTATCCTTGTTGTGGATGTCCTAGCGCAAATGTTGCGAGTTGGCAGGCGCAACGACACCTTCACAAGATTAGACCTTAGAGGTACCCTGGCAGACCTCTCCATACTACAATTCGCAGATGATACTTTGCTATTCTGCAAAGGAAATGAGCAGGAAGTGCTTCACCTGAAGGTTCTTTTGCATCTGTTTGCAAATGTCTCGGGACTTCATATCAACTTGTCCAAAACAGCCATCACTTACTTTGGGCGCTCTCAAGCTAAGCTACAGGCCTTTTCTCACATCCTTGGTTGTAAGCAAGACACTTTGCCTACCAAATACCTCGGAATGCCTCTTGCAAAAGGCAGGCTTAAGAAGAGGGACTGGCAGCCCTTACTGCTCAAAATTGAGCGCAGGCTCTCAACATGGAAAGGCAAAATGCTCTCTCGTGGAGGAAGGCTCATCCTCATTAACTCGGTGCTCAGCGCACTCCCGACTTACTTCGCATCCTTCTTTATGTTGCCGCAATGGGTAATTAAGCGCATTGATCAAATAAGAAGTCGTTTCTTCTGGGTTGGGGGCTACAAACAAGTATCAGGGATCTCTTGCACCAGCTGGGCACGCATCTGCCAACCAAAGCAACAAGGAGGGCTTGGGGTGCTTGACCTCCAGCTCTTCAACCATGCTCTATTGCTGAAATGGTGGTGGAAGATTCACACCGACAACTCTCTTTGTACGCAAACTTTAAAATCCCTGTACTTCCAAAGTGACAGCGCAAGCTTCATTTGTTCGTCCACCTCTTCTGACTTTTGGAAAAACCTATGCAAACTCAAAGAGCAATTTGATCAAGGGATCTCATGGGAGCTTGGAGATGGGGCACTCCTCAAATTCTGGACATCGAAGTGGATTAATAAGCAATGCATCGCCACTCTATACCCTAACCTGTATGAGGCTGCCTGGAACAAAGCCGCCCCCCTGAGATCACAAGGGTGCTTTCATCGGGGACATTGGACTTGGCGGCCAAGTCTTCATACATCCTCCAACAGTATCATTCTAGCTGAGAAGCGACAGCTGCTTCAAAACATCTCCACTCTCCAGCCATCTACTCATCAGCCTGACAGAGCCATTTGGAACCATGACTTCTCTGGGTGCTTCTCTGTCAAATCAGCCTACCGCTTCTACACCTACTCTGGCTTACTCTCTCCCTTCTATCGTGCATGTTGGAGTAACTGTGCGCCCCTCAAATGCAAGATATTCATCTGGATGCTGAGTGGGGAGAAACTCAACTCCAGAGACAGACTTCATTCCAAAGGTTGGAATGGTGATATAGCTTGTAGTGATTGTGATTATCACACAGAGACCACCTACCATATCTTCTTTGAGTGCCCGAAGGCTACTCAAACATGGCTTCACGTTTCTAGAGCATTTGACATACACACTCTGCCTGCATCTATTGCAGAATGCTTTTCTACATGGTGTTTTGACAACAAGCAGCATAAATACACTCATGCATGGCATCTAATTACTATCGCTATCTGTTGGTCAATCTGGAATGCTAGAAATGATAGGATTTTTTCCAACAAGCAAATATCGGTGATTAATCTGATTGCTAATACTAAATTCTGGTTTTCTCAATGGCTAGATTCGAGTGATGCTTCCAAGAAGAAGACCAAACTCATGGAGGAGTTGGGAAGAACAGGGGACAGTGATCTTATGAAGCCTGCTCAAGGGGATACATCCGGCGAGAATGCAACTTAAAGGCTGTTTTATAACTTGCTTTCAGTTTCTATGTTTTGTACTGTATTTTGAGACTGATCCAGTTTGTAGACTGGTACTATATTTAGCTTAATTTCCTGTACTGTTTTACTGCTAGGGGATCGACTGCCTCGGTAGTGTGTAAGGGAGGGGAAGGGGGATGAGATCATGATAGTGGCCCTAGTTGAGGTGTACGACAGACGTCCGCTGCCCTCTCTACGGTCCACTGTCGTGCCATCTCGAACTTAACCCCTCTCATAACCTGAGCATCACCCTACAGCAGATTTTTGTACTGTATATTTTGCATATATATTTATATAGCTTCTTGAGGTAGGCATGACCTACCTTTTTCAGTCAAAAAACGTTTGAAAAAGTACATTTAATCCATTCCACCGTTAACTTAACCTCATCCGTTAAGTTAGAATTATTGAATTACTTTTTTACCCTTACCCTTTCATAATCAAATCTCTTCTTTTTCCTCCTCCTTCATTCTTTTCTTTTTCCTCTTTCCTCATTCTTTTTCAGATTATGCAATTCATTTCAGATTATGCAAACAACTTATATTTTATTCATATTTCTGTTTGCTGTTTTGAGAAATCATAAATATGTTATCAACCATTCACACATAAATTTTAAGATTGAAAAGGACAACTTTCAATAGCTATAATGTTGGAAATGTCTAGCTGCTCGCGTGCATTCCATGTGCTATGTAATGTAACTAGTTCACTTTTTTAGTTTAAATATGACGGTGAAATATGGAAACCCTGTGAGTCTAGCATAACAAGAAGAAACATATATATGTAACAAGTTCAAAAAAAAAAAACAAGATAAATTGTAGGCACGTGAGTCTTCTCAACGCAAAAACATAATCTCTACATAATACATCAAAGATTCTAAATACAAGAAAAGATCCCCAGCACTTCCCAATTGGCTTGTATGATTGTATCTCATATTTAATTGTTACAGAAGTGCTATAGGAAACAAAAGTCGGCATTTCCTAGATATGTACTGCAACTTTATATGTGTTTCGTAGACTTTTCGTGTGGGTGATTTGGGTGACTTGAGTACTTCCAAAACAACGAGATTTCTCAGGCGTGGGTAAACCGCTAGCTAGAATAGATATGAGCTTTGTGTCACCTGAAATGCTTCACTAATTATTCATGGCACCAAGCTCTGCAAGCCAATAAATAGACTTAGAAAAAAATTAAGGAGTCTTATGAAAGTATAGAGTACCTCTATTCGGTACTCTATTCATTTTTGGGTCTTCTGATTGAAAAGATGTAAGGATAATGATTCTCCACCTCACTGGAGAAATCTTTTGGTTTGGGTCTAAATAATTGAAACCTCTATTCCCGTAAATAATTATGAGAAGAAAGGGACACCATGGTAGGCTTTGGTATATAGCAAGATATTGATTGTTATAGATTGGGAGAGAATCCTTCGATTACATAACAAATGTCCGGTTATCCTTGAAATCTATCACGAATACTTCTTGAAAGCTTAAACAAGGGACCCTTTTTCTCATGTAATAAGTGCAGCTTTGAGACATTAACTTCTGATATATTGAAGATGATGTTGCCTCATATGAGGAGTAGCCATTGAGCTGTTGAAGAGGAACTTATTCGTATTTTATGTAGGTTGGTGACAAAATCTTCTCGTGGGATGGCAGTTCGTCAGCCCAGACTCGTTGCTTCTCTTCTTAACAGAGCTTCTCGTATTATTCTGCATTAGTTTGGCTAATCTTCAAGTTCCATTCTTTGATTTGATACCTGTTCCTATAGCTATAGAAATATTGCATGACAAAGGCAGCATGTTTATTATGTTCATTCCCATTGTTCATGATCCTGAAGTCGGTTAGTTATTTCTACACATGATTTCTCAAAACAGCAAACAGAAATATGAATAAGATATAAGTTGTTTGCATAATCTGAAAAAGAATGAAGAAAGAGAAAAAAGAAAAAGAATGAAGAAAGAGGAAAAAGAAGAAGAGATTTGATTATGAAAGGGTAAGGGTAAAAAGGTAATTCAATAATTTTAACTTAACGGATGGGGTTAAGTTAACGGTGGAATGGGTTAAATGTACTTTTTCAAACGTTATATGGGCATATTGTATTAAGCCCAAACGTTAGGGGGGTACTTTGTTTTTTGCCCAATTTTTTAAAAATTGGAAAAAATAGCACTGTAGTCGTTGGTCATTTATCCAAAATTTGGGCTTCAGAATGAACAGCTGTTGACTATATTTGGAAGACGAAATGATATTTGTCAAAATATAGCTAACGACAGATGATTTATCGTCTGATTGATAGGACGATAAATTATCTTTCGTCGAGGAGTTCGGACAGAAAATAAAATACCGTCCCTACAATTTTTTGGCTGACACATCGACGAACGGTAGATAATATCCCGTCCAACAAATTATTTTTAAAAAAAGTTAAGGGATGTTAAACAATATACCGTCCTTTTTAAAAATACAAAAAATTATGTTGGGATGGTGGATTATCTACCCGTCCCTCCATTAAGGGTTTTTTTTTTTTCTTTCCTTAAATTGTGGAATTACCTTCCCACCAACCAAACTAAAATATGTTGCTGTTAACTAAATTTTTTTGCTCTCAACCTTTCCCACCAACTAGAGTAACCCCAAAAATTTGGGTTTCGGAATTAAAAAAATAAATAAAATAAATTCGTCGGACGTGAAATCATTTTCAGTCCCAAACATTTATAAAAAAAAAATTTCCTTTCAAATACGACATATAATCCTCTGTTCGTTCTAATTTACCTGTACATATCGCTTGGACGATATGTAATCTTTCGTCTGATCCAAATTTTAGCTTTCGTTGACTATAACACCTACTCTTTTTTTCTATTTTTATTTGCCAAATACCCAAAAATTGGCTTACGACGACTACAGATGCTCTTGGTTGTCCTTGTTTCTTATGATGCATAAGAGCATCCACTTTCGTCTTGTTAAAATTTGCACTTTTGGCAATTGGCAAATAGTAATGAGAGAGGGAGTTGGCTATCGTTGGTGCTAAATCTACAAAAAATAAAAAAAATAGACAAATGATCTCTTTTAAAAAAAAAAATTTAAAATGACATTTTCTTAATAATTGAAAGAAAAAAATTTCAGAAGTCTAAAGTGTTTCGGATGGGTAATCTGAATTTTATCTATAAAAAGAGCCACTAAATATCTATATGAATCATGGTCGAGAAATCTCGAAGAATTACTACATTAGTGTTAAGCTCGATTAATCTTTCTGTTGTACGTCATTACGGGTTCTACTAGCATAAAAATGTAACGACAGACTTGTATTAATTTTGTACGGGGAGACAGATGTAATATATAAAACAACTAGATTTGCCCGTGGGCACGTGCCTACGGCATGTATTCAGATTGATACAGCATATGAAAATCCTTGTAAAGAGTAAATCAACAATTATATAGCTCAAGTTTGAATAGTATGACAAAAATTAGTTGTAAATAAAAGTCCATGTTTTCATTAGTATATGTTGAAAAATAATTATGAATTGGAGTATAAAAGTTCATGTTTCTCTCTCTCTCTCTCTCTCTCTCTCTCTCTCTATATATATATATATATATATATATATGGAAATGCTCCATTGAAAACGGGTTTGTTTAATGGGTTGGAAAACACCAATCTGAGCCGTTGGAACACTTTTGATCGTGATCAGCGGTTCAGATCGCCTCCGCCCATCACCCAATATTACTTAAGCGGCGGAGGGTTATTTTGGAAATTTCGTCCCAAATAACTATTCACCTGATTCGCTCTGGAAAAATGAATATAACCTAGGAACAACGGCCTAGGTTATAAGAAATTGAATTATAGGCCGTTGTTTGGCCTTGTTCCAAACAACGACCTATAATTCAATTTTTTATAACCTAGAACAGGCCTAGGTTATATCAATTTTTTTAGAATCTGTTCAGCGAAGATTTATTTGGGACGAAATTTTCAAAATAACCCTCCGCTGGTCAATTGAAACGGGTTATGGGGAGCTCGATCTGAGCTGCTGATCACGATCATGAGCGATCCAACGGCTCAGATTGGTGTTTTCCAACTCGTGAAAACTCGACCCGTTTTCAATGGAGCATTTCCCATATATATACATATATATATATATATATATATATATATATATATTGTGACAGTGTAAAAATGGCCTGAGGCCCAACCAGGGCCCAATACAATTCCTACTCAGAAAAGTAAAGATAACAACCTGGTTCGGCTCCGGACCACTTCAGGATCGGCGCCGAACATCGTGTTTGCCCTCACAGTGCCGGCCTCCTCGTACTGACGAGCCTCAGTATCCCCCGGAGTCCGATCCGGAGCAGTCCCACAGGCCGTCCCCCCTCTCTGGCAGGGCAGAAGGATGACCTGGCGCAGCCTAGGCCCTCCGATTCCCCCCAGAAGCACAGGGGGCTCACGATGGGCCACGTCAGCTCCAAATACCGCCAAGGGTTTCGCCACGTCAGCCCTATACCACTCCTGGTATCGCCACGTCCGCCCTAGACCCCCTGGGCCTTCTGCCACGTCAGGCCCATGGGCTTTCGGATCCAAACCCGGCCCCCAAGTGGAACCAAACCCGGTTGGGATTCTCTATAAATACTAGACCCACACCCACCTTTTGGAGGTAATCAATCTTTTGCCACATAAATATATCTAGTTATTGCTACTCTCTCACAGAGACTGACTAGAGCGTCGGAGGGTCCGCCACCGGGACAAACCCCGGTGTTTCAGGACCGTCTGCAGGTACACAAGACCTCGGATCCGACCCTTCCGATCCGAGCCCAACCTTCAACACCTCTCCGAGCTCACCGTAGGTCCCAGAAGGTCAACTGAAGGTCGGCAGACGAGCGGCAATCTCCTTCAATACAAATTGAGTCCGAACTCACACCTGGTGCTTCCACACGTTTCTCAGAAATAAACAGCATCAGGTTGGCGCCGTCTGTGGGAACCAACTGCTCCAGAAGCCGATCCGACCCAGACCCTCAAAGGCCATCGACAGCCGAATTCTCATGGCCTCCAAAGGCAAGGGGGCTGCTTCCTCCGTCAACCAACGGGACTCGCCCCCACCCACCGATAAAGCCAGGCCACGCACGTCGAAACACAAGGCTCCCTCTCGGGAGTCCCAAAGGAGCGTCAGCCGGCCAGCCCAGCCCGACCTCCAGGGAATAATCCTCAACCGCAAGATTACCCGCAGCAGGGGAAGGACCGCTTCCAACCCGGTCCCGAACCACCCGAGGCCACCGCCCGAGGCGCGCAGACCCGCGCTCAGCCGAATCGGAAGACAACCCTCGGACCGACCAAACCGGGCCGAAGGAGCCCCCGTCACTCATAAGGAATTTCAAGACTTCCGAAGAGAAATGCTGGGAGCCCTCCGACGGGCCCCCAGGGAAGAAACCCTCCATTCCCAAACAGGGTCGGACGCCGAAGCCAGCGCGTCCCGCCCTTCAACGATCCAACCAGAAGACGATGACGTACTCCTAAGGCGCCTACAAGAAATGGAAGACCGCCTCGATCACATAGGGGACGGCGGCCAAAGAGTGCCTCAGGGGTACAGGCCTGTCCGTCCTCCCTTCTCCGCCCCCATCCTCCAAGCAGAAATACCCCGGAATTTCCGACCCCCTCAATTCGAGACCTACGATGGCGAGGGGGATCCTGCTGATCACATGGAGGGTTTCAAAACCCTCATGATGATTCACAGCGCCTCGGATCCCCTGCTCTGCCGAGCCTTCCCGGCCACCCTTCGGGGTCCCGCTCGCGAGTGGTTCTCGAAACTCGCCCCCGGCTCCATTTACTCCTTCGACCAACTCGAGGGCAATTTTCTTGCCCATTTTGTCACTAGCCGGAAGGCCGAAAGGACCAGCGCCTCATTACTTGGGCTCAAGCAGGTAGAGGGGGAATCACTCAGGGTGTTCGTCCGGAGATTTACCGCTGAGGCAAGGTCGGTCTCCTCCCTCGACCCAGGCGTCGCTTCAGCGGCATTCCGACACAACGTCCGCCCCGGACAGCTGAAGGCTTCTCTGGCCAAGAGACCCCCCGTCGACTTTCCCGACCTCCTTAATAGGGTCGAGAAATACATTAGGGCAGAAGAGGCCCTAAATCCCGAAGATGCCAGGGATCCCACCGGGAAAGGGAAGCGGAAGACCGAGGAAGTCGAACCACCAAAGAAAGCTCCAAGGGACCCGGGGGCCATGAAGAAGGTCCCGCCAGTCCCCCGCTTCGAGAGGTACACCCCCCTGACGCATAACATATCCGCCATCCTCTTGGAAATCGAAGACAAGGGCATTGTCCGACTACCCCCCCGATCTAATAACAATAAGAATCGAGACCAGCGCTTTTATTGCCGCTTCCACAGAGATCACGGGCATGAGACCGACCAATGCCGAGCCCTGAAAGACGAAATTGAAGAACTCATTTCCAGAGGGTACCTCCGAGAATTTACCCGAGAAGGCCCACGGGATCGGCGAGACGCTAGGAACCGGAGGCAATCGCCTCCGAACCCTCCTCCAAACCAGACCCAGGGTCGGGACCCCGATTCCGAGGGAGCCGCAGATATCCCTTTCATCTTGCACTGCGTCCACGGAGGGCCGATGGGAGGTGAATCAAAAACTTCCAGAAAAGTCTTCATCCGAGAGGTGAACGCTGTCAGAGACAACCCCTCGCCCAGACTGCAATCAAGGCCGGTCTCCTTCTCAGGGGAAGACCTTGAAGGAGTTCGCTTGCCCCACTGCGATGCCCTCGTCATTAACCTTCACATGGCTAATTGTGAAGTCCGCAGGATCCTCGTCGACAACGGTAGCTCGGTGAATATTCTCTTCCTCGAAGCCTTCGAAAATCTCAGGCTACCCCGAGGCAAACTCAAGCCAGCCGGGTACACCCTGCACGGGTTCTCAGGCGTCCCTGTCGTAATAGAAGGGATTGTTACCCTCGACGTTACCGCCGGATCGACTCCTGTCAAGAGGACCGAATCCATGGACTTCATGGTGGTCAACGTCAAGACGGCCTACAACGCCATACTTGGCCGGCCTGGACTATGCTCCCTACAAGCAGTGCCTTCGGCTTACCATCTGAAGCTCAAGTTCCCCACCCCTCAAGGAGTCGGCATCGTCCGAGGCAGCCAAGAAGCAGCGCGATCATGCTACATGACCACCGTCGGGGGAGGTGTGTTCCCCCTCGACGCCGAACGAGCATAGGTTATGACCCGGCTAAATGTAAATCTGCTTTTGTGTAAACCCTCATTTGTAAAGGGCTGCCTTAGCGGCCCTCCCTACCTTATGCTAAAAATATCCCTTTTTGTCCGAACCCAAATGTCTCGATAATCTCAATACGAGTCCGGACCAAAAGTTCTTCCTAAAGCCCCACTTCGATCCCTTGCGGAACGATGGAGCCAGACCTTGCCTCCGACATTGCGTACTACACTACTGGCCGGAGCGAGAAAGGAAAAGGATTCTTCTTTCATACCCCTTTATTCTCGTTCCAAAGAGGAAAAATAAAACGAAAGAAAAACAAAGACCGTTACAAGACCGCTCCACTCATCTCAAATCAGGAAGATCAGGGCCCCTCGGGCCCAACAAGGGACGAAGAGTACTTCGACCAAGCAACTAGGGGCCCCTCCCCTCGTTGTGGTGTTCCTTAGCCTCAGCCACAATCGACACTCCAGCCACAGAACTCTGGGCGTCATCCGGTCGCGCCCACTGCAATAGCAGCAGCGCAGAGGGAACCCCCTCCGCCTGTCGACCCACGGAGGAAGAGAACGAGACACTCAACATCGCCTTGTAACGAGACATCTCCATCTCCTTCTCCACAAAGACGTCACGAGGTAACCCCCCAGGAGAGGACCTCGGCACCAAAGTACTAAGCCCGGCCTGTCTAAGGTCCGCACCGCCGAGCTCCCGATCCCACATCGCTCTTCTCAACCGGCGCGCCTCCGCACTTAAGACGGCGGACTTATTTCGATAAAAGTTACAAGCCTCATCAGTGTCCCGAGCCCCCCTTCGATGACGAGCCAGTGCGGCCTCCAGGACCTTAACCTTACTCCGGAGTCGCGCCACATAGAAACTACGGGAGTCCCCCTCAGGGAGGAGAGCCGCGACCTACAAGATAACCAACCAACTCAACACACATTCTCAAGAAGATTCAGAAATGTCCGAGCTCAAAACAACCGGCCGGTCAAAAAGAAACTTTTCTTGCCACTATAAATCCAGGTGTTTCTTACAAAAAATGCGGTGGCCAGTCCGCGGGAGGCAAACACAATCGAGGGAGAGGAAAAGAAAAACAAAAATTACACAACTCATTGACCCACCTCCGCGCCGACGGACGGATCCACGGGAGCGTCGGCCGATGGGTCGGCGGCGGGCCCTTCTTCGCCAGGAGTCTTCGACGTCCCCTCGATCTCCATATCATATTCAAACTTGGACAAATCGAGGGCCGGGAAGAAGTGCCTCACGTGGCTGAGGGCCCTCTCATAGCTTTTGTCTTGGGCCGCGATCACCATCTGCTGGCCCGTATGCAGCACCTCCTTCGCCTCCTTGGTGAACTTCGTCTTCAGGGAGGCCATCTTCTTCTCCCACTCCACATCCTTCGCCTTGAGCTGGAGCTCCAGCTGCTGCTCTCTCTTATGCGAACCCTCGAGTTCAATTCGCATCTCCTTCATCTCCAGCTCGCTCTTTTCCGCTCGAGCTCGCTCTTGAGCCAGGGACGCCTCGTACAGGTTCTTAATGTTGGCCCCCTGTATGCAAGCCTACAACCAACGGCAGATAAAGATCAGGCCTCGGCACAAAAATCAACAAGGAGGGACAGAGTCGACAGACTTACCTGCACAGTGGCCTGCGCCAGGCGGGCGAACGCCACCTCTACGGGCTCACCCTCCATCACCTTGCGATCGCGAGGGGTCGCCAGCTTTTCCACCACTTCAACGGCTTGGGCCTCCTCTGTCAGGCGGTCCCCCATCAGAACCGACCAGTCAGGAGCCCACCGCTGCCGCAACAGCTCCACCACCGGATCCTCTTCCTCGGCCTCGACCCAGGGACCTTTCCCCTTGTCGAGAACAGGGGCCCCCGCTGGGCCCTGACCCTTCGAAGAAGCCGCTCCCTTGCTCGTCTCGGAGCGACCCCTCTTGGTCCTCGGCTCGAGTTGGACTTCCGAGATAACAAGGGGCAGCTCCCTCGGCCTCTTCGCCGCCTCCGCCTTCTTCTTCTCGGCATTTTCCTTCTTCATGGTGAGCCGCCTTGCTTGGATCGATGCCTCATCCATATTTGCAGAAAAAACCATTAAGGGCAATGAGCAAGAAAGCAAGAAAGGACCCAGAGGAAAGGAACAACTACATACACATAACAGCTGGGCTCAGTCCAGCGCTCGCCAGAATGGTCTCCGTCACCTCCGTCCAATCAATACTAGGGGACTGGCGGAGGCGCTCGACAAACCCCCATTCATCTGCCGGCAGATCCCCCTGCCTCGGCGGTAGGTGGTTCGGCTTGGAGTGGTTCCATCGAGTGGGAATGTCCCATGGCTCTTCACTCCGGATCACCAAATACTTCTCCTTCCATCCCTTGATGGAATCCGGGTGGTGGCGAACGACCTTCCCCCCACTCCGGGGAGAGATATAGTATACACCCTCGACCGACGGATTGACCACCAACATCGCACGGAACACATTCAGCCGCAGGGGTACTTGCTGTTCCTCGCACATCAACATAAAGCAGATAATCTGCTTCCAAGAGTTTGGCCCGTACTGCATGGGCGCCAAGGAGGCCCAGTTCAACACGTCCCTAATGAACGGGTGGATTGGCAACCTCAGGCCAGAGATAAAAGCGTCCACTGGGAAGACACAGTACCAAGCTGATAAGGGATCGGTGGGACGCAGAGTAGGGCTCGGCATCAGCAGTTCGTAACCAGGCCCTATATGATACGCCAGCCGCAGAACCTCCAAATCCCCGTCCTCCAAAACGGTCGAGATCGCGTCCATCATCACCCTCCTCCGGCTCGGCGAAGAGGGTTGCACTCCGAAGAGCTCCTGGTCAGAAAGGTCGTCGGGATACTGACGGAAATGCTTCGGCTGAACGGGCGAACCCGTCATCAGATTACGGAAAACAGGCGCCTTGCTCGAACCGCTGGTCCTCGACCCCGGTTTTCCTGGGGCCCTCTTCTCCTTCTTAACTCGCTCCGGCGGTCCTCGACCCTGAGCGGTGGATCTCCTCACTATACTACCCTCGCCCCTCTCCTCATCGGAAGACAGCTCCAGCACGCGAATGCCGTCCGAACCCTCGCCGGCTCCCTCCGACCCGCTACTCTCCACCACAAAGGGACGTCGGGAACGCGACGGCCTCGTCTTATGTACCGCTTCCCCCTCACCTACTGAGTCCTCCAAAGAAACCGAGCCAGTAGGGCCCCCAACGGGCACCGACCCCTCCTCGAACACGGGCTCTTCCCACGATGTCGACGGAGAGTCAGGCTTTACTTCCACCCTGGACGACGACGCCGACGAACCGGACTGAGCCCTATCCATCTGTGCCTAAAGATAAAACAAACTTACCAAACTAACCTGGGACCGCTTCGGGAGGGCGAGCCGAGTACGGCAAACTGCAAGAACAATCACTGAAGGGTTGGGAGATTTTTTGAAGAAAAAAGCAGCAAGATTGAAGTGGGCGAAAGGGAAAAAGGGGGGAATACTTATATAAGGGAAGAACGGCTCCTCGACTTCCGCGATTACTGTTCACTGATTGACGCACAACTGCCACCTGGAAAATCGCGCCGCGTCCTCGAAACCTGTGCGGAGGACGTCATCAAACGCCAGACTGACGGCCTAACTCTGGGGTCGGTTCGGGTGGGATACACGATGGAGAAAACATTTTTTACTTAAGGTTTAAGGCGCCATCATATGACAGACGCCCTGGGCTCCAGCGTTCGACCAATTCCCCTCTCACCCTCGAGCAGCCCGGGACTTACAGCTTCGGCAGCCGAAACCCCGAACTGTTCGAGGGTGGGACAGAAACCGCCATCGCCTGCAGCGCTATCAAGACGGACTGACCGACCCCCGACGGGAGGGGGTCCCCCTATCCGAGGCCCTTCAGCCCCAAGACCGGTATATGGTTGGTGCACCTTTTCGTCTGGATCTCTCCCGGGCCAAACCTCCATGACAGGGTAGTCTGACCCGAAAAGGGATCCAGACGGCAGAACCACCACCAATCCGAAGCTCCTCTTCCAACAGCACGGATCTCGGCCGTCACCCCTCTCGCCCTGATCTCCCATGGATCTGGCTACCATATCAAGGTCCATCAGATCCAAGAGAAGATCCGGGCGGCAGAGTAACCACCTCTCCGACGCTGCTAGGGTCGAAAATATTAGCAAAAGACAGGCATCCGCCGGAGCAGACACCTCTGAGGGCCAATGGACCACCCATGTTTTGATCATACCTACAATGGAGGGGAGAGGTATTTATAACCTCCCCCAGGGACTAACCGTTGGGGCACAGGGAAGGTCAATCAACGGAAAACCATGCACCATCTACATTTATGAGGCGGCGCCATTAAATGCCCCTAGGAAATTGGACCATCACACCGTTCTCGAAGAGCCTTCAATGCTCCACGGGGATGGTGGGATATCCCCCCTCAATCACTCTGGGGCGCCAACCGATCGCCATCCCCCTTGTTAGCCCGAAATCCCTCGACCAGCTCGGGGTCAGGTCTAGCACCAGGGTAGTCTTCTCAGGAAGGCTTCACGGCTCGCCATCGCCCTTGCCTTCCAGTAATCCCTCGCCAAGCTCGAGGTCAGGTCTGGCACCAGGGTAGTCTTCTCAGGAAGGCCAACGGCTCGCCACCCCCCTTGTTGGCCCGTAATCCCTCGACCAGCTCGAGGTGAGGTCTAGCACCAGGGTAGTCTTCTCAGGAAGGCTTCACGGCTCGCCATCGCCCTTGCCTTCCAGTAATCCCTCGCCAAGCTCGAGGTCAGGTCTGGCACCAGGGAGGTCTTCTCAGGAAGGCCAACGGCTCGTCACCCCCCTTGTTGGCCCATAATCCCTCGATCAGCTCGAGGTCGGGTCCGGCACCAGGGGAGTCTTCTCAGGAAGGCTTCACGGCCCGCCATCGCCCTTGCCTTCCCGTAATCCCTCGCCAAGCTCGAGGTCAGGTCTGGCACCAGGGTGGTCTTCTCAGGAAGGCCAACGGCTCGCCACCCCCCTTGTTGGCCCATAATCCCTCGACCGGCTCGAGGTCGGGTCTGGCACCAGGGGAGTCTTCTCAGGAAGGCTTCACGGCTCACCATCACCCTTGCCTTCCAGTAATCCCTCGCCAAGCTCGAGGTCAGGTCTGGCACCAGGGTGGTCTTCTCAGGAAGGCCAACGGCTCGCCACCCCCCTTGTTGGCCCGTAATCCCTCGACCTACTCGAGGTCAGGTCTAGCACCAGGGTAGTCTTCTCACGAGGACCCAGTGACTTACCATCCCATTTCTACAACCATGAGCACTCCTCCACGGCTAGCTCCCGCACCCCCTGCAGGAGTGGGGGGCTTGTGTGACAGTGTAAAAATGGCCTGAGGCCCAACCAGGGCCCAATACAATTCCTACTCAGAAAAGTAAAGATAACAACCTGGTTCGGCTCCGGACCACTTCAGGATCGGCGCCGAACCTCGTGTTTGCCCTCACAGTGCCGGCCTCCTCGTACTGACGAGCCTCAGTATCCCCCGGAGTCCGATCCGGAGCAGTCCCACAGGCCGTCCCCCCTCTCTGGCAGGGCAGAAGGATGACCTGGCGCAGCCTAGGCCCTCCGATTCCCCCCAGAAGCACAGGGGGCTCACGATGGGCCACGTCAGCTCCAAATACCGCCAAGGGTTTCGCCACGTCAGCCCTATACCACTCCTGGTATCGCCACGTCCGCCCTAGACCCCCTGGGCCTTCTGCCACGTCAGGCCCATGGGCTTTCGGATCCAAACCCGGCCCCCAAGTGGAACCAAACCCGGTTGGGATTCTCTATAAATACTAGACCCACACCCACCTTTTGGAGGTAATCAATCTTTTGCCACATAAATATATCTAGTTATTGCTACTCTCTCACAGAGACTGACTAGAGCGTCGGAGGGTCCGCCACCGGGACAAACCCCGGTGTTTCAGGACCGTCTGCAGGTACACAAGACCTCGGATCCGACCCTTCCGATCCGAGCCCAACCTTCAACACCTCTCCGAGCTCACCGTAGGTCCCAGAAGGTCAACTGAAGGTCGGCAGACGAGCGGCAATCTCCTTCAATACAAATTGAGTCCGAACTCACACCTGGTGCTTCCACACGTTTCTCAGAAATAAACAGCATCATATATATATATATATATATATATATATATATATATATATATATATATATATATATATATATATATATATATGGGAAATGCTCAATTGAAAACGCAAATGTCGATGAAAACATGGAAAACCACCTAGGTCGTTGTTGTAGGTTATAATGTATTATAACCTAGGCCGTTGTTGGAAATAACGGCCTAGGTTGTTTTCACGGGTTTTCGCAACATTTGCGTTTTCAACTGAGCATTATCCTATATATATATATATATATATATATATATATATATATATATATATATATATATATATATATATAGGGGTCGGTTCGGGTGAGAACCAACCCTGGGGTGAGAACCTAAGAGCCTATCCTAGCCATTCATCTGTGTAATCTTAACGGTCAAGATTTTTTAAAATTAAACAATAAGATTAATTAATTTTTGCATTAAGATGTCAATCCATTTAATTAAGGGATGGGGACCGCGTAATAAAAGGAATAATTATAAATTGCCTTTTTTTGTGTGCGACGGTTAAGGTAAATTTGGTCAAATTAGAGAGAGAAATAATTTATTCCCGTAAAATATTGGAGAAGATTTTGTTTCCCAAATTAATAGCAACTGCAGAATCATTCACCATTTCGTTCCTTACAGTTACTGTTTATTACAGTTGCTATTTATAATTATTACAGTTGTTGTTTAAGTGGTCAGGTATTGCTGTATAATTATTTCAGTTGCTATTTATAATTATTTCAGTTGCTATTTATAATTATTACAGTTGCTATTTATAATTATTACAGTTGCTATTCGAGAAGATTTTGTATCCCAACTTAATAGCAACTTCAGATCATCACCAATTCGTTCCTTCACCAATTAGTTCAGTATATAGCAACTGACTGTATTGTAAGTAGATACAATAGCAACTTCAGTTGCTATTTATAATTTTAACTTCAGTTGCTATTTATAGTATTCCTTCACCAATTTCAGTTGTTATTTATAATTATTTCAGTTGCTATTTATAATTATTACAGTTGCTATTTATAATTATTACAGTTGCTATTCGAGAAGATTCTGTATCCCAACTTAATAGCAACTTCAGAATCATCACCAATTCGTTTCTTTACCAATTAGTTCACTATATAGCAACTGACTGTATTGTAAGTAGATACAATAGCAACTTCAGTTGCTATTTATAATTTTAACTTCAGTTGCTATTTATAATATTCCTTCACCAATTTCAGTTGCTATTTATAATTATTTCAATTGCTATTTATAATTATTACAGTTGCTATTTATAATTATTACAGTTGCTATTCGAGAAGATTTTGTATCCCAACTTAATAGCAACTTCAGAATCATCACCAATTCGTTCCTTCACCAATTCGTTCACTATATAGCAACTGACTGTATTGTAAGTAGATACAATAGCAACTTCAGTTGCTATTTATAATTTTAACTTCAGTTGCTATTTATAGTATTCCTTCACCAATTTCAGTTGCTATTTATAATTATTTCAGTTGCTATTTATAATTATTACAGTTGCTATTTTTTTTTTTTTTGACTGAAAAAGGTAGGTCATGCCTACCTCAAGAAGCTATATAAATATATACACAAAATATACAGTACAAAAATCTGCTGTAGGGTGATGCTCAGGTTATGAGAGGGGTTAAGTTCGAGATGGCACGACAGTGGACCGTAGAGAGGGCAGCGGACATCTGTCGTACACCTCAACTAGGGCCACTATCATGATCTCATCCCCCTTCCCCTCCCTTACACACTACCGAGGCAGTCGATCCCCTAGCAGTAAAACAGTACAGGAAATTAAGCTACTTATAGTACCAGTCTACAAACTGGATCAGTCTCAAAATACAGTACAAAACATAGAAACTGAAAGCAAGTTATAAAACAGCCTTTAAGTTGCATTCTTGCCGGATGTATCCCCTTGAGCAGGCTTCATAAGATCACTGTCCCCTGTTCTTCCCAACTCCTCCATGAGTTTGGTCTTCTTCTTGGAAGCATCACTCGAATCTAGCCATTGAGAAAACCAGAATTTAGTATTAGCAATCAGATTAATCACCGATATTTGCTTGTTGGAAAAAATCCTATCATTTCTAGCATTCCAGATTGACCAACAGATAGCGATAGTAATTAGATGCCATGCATGAGTGTATTTATGCTGCTTGTTGTCAAAACACCATGTAGAAAAGCATTCTGCAATAGATGCAGGCAGAGTGTGTATGTCAAATGCTCTAGAAACGTGAAGCCATGTTTGAGTAGCCTTCGGGCACTCAAAGAAGATATGGTAGGTGGTCTCTGTGTGATAATCACAATCACTACAAGCTATATCACCATTCCAACCTTTGGAATGAAGTCTGTCTCTGGAGTTGAGTTTCTCCCTACTCAGCATCCAGATGAATATCTTGCATTTGAGGGGCGCACAGTTACTCCAGCATGCACGATAGAAGGGAGAGAGTAAGCCAGAGTAGGTGTAGAAGCGGTAGGCTGATTTGACAGAGAAGCACCCAGAGAAGTCATGGTTCCAAATGGCTCTGTCAGGCTGATGAGTAGATGGCTGGAGAGTGGAGATGTTTTGAAGCAGCTGTCGCTTCTCAGCTAGAATGATACTGTTGGAGGATGTATGAAGACTTGGCCGCCAAGTCCAATGTCCCCGATGAAAGCACCCTTGTGATCTCAGGGGGGCGGCTTTGTTCCAGGCAGCCTCATACAGGTTAGGGTATAAAGTGGCGATGCATTACTTATTAATCCACTTCGATGTCCAGAATTTGAGGAGTGCCCCATCTCCAAGCTCCCATGAGATCCCTTGATCAAATTGCTCTTTGAGTTTGCATAGGTTTTTCCAAAAGTCAGAAGAGGTGGACGAACAAATGAAGCTTGCGCTGTCACTTTGGAAGTACAGGGATTTTAAAGTTTGCGTACAAAGAGAGTTGTCGGTGTGAATCTTCCACCACCATTTCAGCAATAGAGCATGGTTGAAGAGCTGGAGGTCAAGCACCCCAAGCCCTCCTTGTTGCTTTGGTTGGCAGATGCGTGCCCAGCTGGTGCAAGAGATCCCTGATACTTGTTTGTAGCCCCCAACCCAGAAGAAACGACTTCTTATTTGATCAATGCGCTTAATTACCCATTGCGGCAACATAAAGAAGGATGCGAAGTAAGTCGGGAGTGCGCTGAGCACCGAGTTAATGAGGATGAGCCTTCCTCCACGAGAGAGCATTTTGCCTTTCCATGTTGAGAGCCTGCGCTCAATTTTGAGCAGTAAGGGCTGCCAGTCCCTCTTCTTAAGCCTGCCTTTTGCAAGAGGCATTCCGAGGTATTTGGTAGGCAAAGTGTCTTGCTTACAACCAAGGATGTGAGAAAAGGCCTGTAGCTTAGCTTGAGAGCGCCCAAAGTAAGTGATGGCTGTTTTGGACAAGTTGATATGAAGTCCCGAGACATTTGCAAACAGATGCAAAAGAACCTTCAGGTGAAGCACTTCCTGCTCATTTTCTTTGCAGAATAGCAAAGTATCATCTGCGAATTGTAGTATGGAGAGGTCTGCCAGGGTACCTCTAAGGTCTAATCTTGTGAAGGTGTCGTTGTTCCTGCCGACTCGCAACATTTGCGCTAGGACATCCACAGCAAGGATAAAAAGCATCGGAGAGAGAGGGTCTCCTTGCTTAAGTCCCCTTTTGGATTTTATAGTTTTCCCCCCAATTCCATTGACTAGGATGTTGGACTTAGTGGAGTGCAGCATTGCCTTAATCCAAGAGCACCATCGTGGCCCAAAACCTCTAGCTTTCAGAAGCTGATCCAAGAAATCCCAAATAAGCATGTCAAAGGCTTTGCGAAAATCAATCTTTAGCATAATAGTATCTGACTTCTTTGAACAGCATAAATTGATGGCTTCATAAGCGACTAGGAAGCAGTCTACAGTAGATTTGCCCCGGAGGAATGCACTCTGAGATGAAGAAACAAGAGAGTGAAGGAGTGGGCTCAGTCTATCGGCAAGGATCTTAGTGAAGATCTTCATTGAGCAGTTTAACAGACCGATGGGACGAAAATCAGACACCGTGGAAGCTCCATCGCACTTAGGAATGAGCACAATAGTTGAATAGTTCAATCTATCGAACGAGGCTTCACCATGCTGAATGGCTAGGAGCATATTGCACAGATCATCTTGGATAGTATCCCAGTGTTGCTGATAGAAATACATAGGGAAGCCATCAGGTCCCGGTGATTTATCCCCATTCATGTCAAAAACAGCCTTCTTAATTTCCTCTCTACTGAAGTCAGCATCTAGAGTAGAAAGGTCTACATTAGTGGATGGATACAGAGTCGACCAATCAATAATGAAGTCAGAGTTATTGTTGGAGCTACAAATTTCCTGAAAATGTGCGTCAAAGCTGGATCGGATGGCTGATTTGTCTGTGATCAGGTCACCCTCTTGAAGCAGTGAGTAGATGAAATTCCTTCGTCGTCGCCCATTAGCCATTGAGTGGAAGAACTTGGTATTAGCGTCCCCTTCTTTGAGCCAGGTGATGCGTGAACGCTGGCGCCAATAGATGGTCTCAGTTTGAATGAGCTTGTGATATTCCGATCGAGCAGAGTTGAGCTCAACTTCTTGGGAAGCAGAGAGGTTTTGTGATTCAGCAATCACGTCCAGATCATGGATACTTTGCAGCAGAGAGGCTTTGCGCTTAGGGATATGTCCAAAGATCTCATATCTCCACCGTTTTAATCTCCTCTTGAGGAGGTTAAGTTTATTTGCAAGAATGTCAACTTTGGAACCTGTGCAAACAAAGCTATTCCACCATTGCGTAATATTTTGATTGAAATCTTCATGAGATGCCCAGGCCTTTTCGAATTTAAAGTAGTGAACTTTGTGATGCACCGCCTGAGAGTCAAGAATAATAGGGCAATGGTCCGAAGCGATACGGGGCAGAGAGTGTTGTATGCATGAGGGGAAAGCTTGATCAAACTGGCTAGTAATCAGAAATCTGTCTAGCCTTGCATAAGAAGCATTTTGGCGCAAGTTGGACCATGTAAATTTTCTCCCTGCAAGTGGCAAATCAATAAGCTGCAGTTGTTGTATCCAATTACGGAAATTCTTCATATCTCTGCTAGAGCCTGAGCCTCGATTGCGCTCCTGGTTGGATATGGTCACGTTAAAATCTCCGCAAATAACCCATATATCACTGAGAGACTTGCTCCGCTGAACAATTTCATGGAAACAAAGTTCCCTATCATCAAGCTCAAAGGGAGCATACACTGAGGTAAGTGACCAATGAACACCTGAAGCTTTGGTACGGAAGGAGACAGAGATGGAAAATATGTCAACAGCACAATAGGTACAATCAAAAAGGTTGTCATTCCACCCAATTAGAATGCCCCCTCTACTATCAATCGCATCGAGTCCTCTCCAGGAGTTAATAAGATTGCCTCCAATTGAGGACAACTTTCTAGGGGTGGGAGCAGAGAGTTTGGTCTCTTGAAGACAAACTACGTCAATATGAGCATTTCTAAGGCCATCTTTAACTAAGGCACGCTTATAGGGGTTGCCTAGCCCTCTTACATTCCAGCTTCCTATCTTCATTGAAAGTGATAGAGCACAGCAAAAAGCACGATAAATCAAAAAGCATGCAAAAGCCTCAGACACTAGTTGAGATGTTGCTGTTGATCAGGGTGATCAACTGCAATCTCCGCAACTTGCTTGAGTTTGGTGATCGAATGTGGCCCTGCAGCCGCCACTCCCACCGATTCCACAACTTCCAGTAGATCATCATTCGAGAGCAAATTGAAAGGGTTTTGACTGGCTGAATTAAAGGAGTTCTTCGATGAGGATGTACCTGACGCTTTGCGGAGGGACGCACTCTTAGCAGAAGTGCGCAGATGCTGGAGGAATGGTCTTGTGGTTGGCAGTCTAGTAGCCGAACGGATACGTTTACGGCGCCTGCTAGTACCTTCATCAAAGCCAGGTGGACCAGAATCTGTGGAGGAGGTTGCTGCTTGACGGCGGGGAATCAGTGACCTTGTGCGGAAGGTGGAGGTTGCGCCAACTGCTAGCGGCTGAATACTCTCAGACTTGGAGTCCTGTTTCCCTAGCTCTGCATCTATGGCTTGCTCAAGTGCTGGTTTGATATGATCAAAAAGAGACTGGGGGATACTAACAGGCTTCCCTTCCCAGGTCAAATGACAAAGCTGCTCCTCTGCCGCAATGTCGTGAGAATTCTCGGAGCTGTGGGGTTGAATCTGGGAGGCTTCGGAGGGTATATGCAAGTTGTCTTTGGGTGAATCAGAGTTGATAACAATAATAGGTGGTGAAGTTGTTTGCACAGCCGGGACCATAGGAATCTCAACATTCGGGACCATAGGAATCACAGCATGCGGGACCGCATCAGTCTCCGCATTTGGGGCCACATTTGGAATTTTAATACTCGAGTCAGCCATACCTGAGATATTCAAAAAATGCTTACCAAATAAAGAAGGATTTGGTGGGGCCTGAAACCGCGCCGCCAGTTGCTATTTATAATTATTACAGTTGCTATTCGAGAAGATTTTGTATCCCAACTTAATAGCAACTTCAGAATCATCACCAATTCGTTCCTTCACCAATTCGTTCACTATATAGCAACTGACTGTATTGTAAGTAGATAAAAATTTCATATTTAGCAACATTGTACGTAGCAACAAATGTTGTTCATCCTGATGAAGATTGTGGTTCGGCTGAAAATAAAATAAAAAAGGCAATATATGTTGCCTAATAATCTGTGATCTACATTCCTTTTAAATAAAATAAAAAAGGCAATATATGTTGCCTAATAATCTGTGATCTTTCATTCCTTTTATTACGAGGTCCCCATCCCTTAATTAAAGGGATTGACATCTTAATGCAGAAATTAATTAATCTTATTGTTTAATTTTAAAAAATCTTGACCGTTAAGATTACACAGATGAATGGCTGGGATAGGTCCTTAGGTTCTCACCCTAGGGAATGGTTCTCACCCGAACCTTTCTCTCTCTCTCTCTCTCTCTCTATATATATATATATATAGGGTAAAAGGGATATGAGCAACTTGCTCATTTAGTGAATGAGCAATTGATTATGTGGCATGCATGTGATACATTGGACAACTAACCCTTTTAAGGCTTTTCCAATCACATGTATGTCACATCATCAATTGCTTATTTACTAAATGAGCAAGTTGCTCATACTCTTTTTCCCTATATATATATATATATATATATATATATAGATATAGAGAGAGAGATAGAGAGAGAGAGAAACAATTAAATAAATAAATGAGTTATTTGAAAATTTAATTTGAGTTTTGGAGAAAAAATGTGTTTTATGAGGTTAGATATAAACTTTTAATTTTTGGGAATTGAACGAGAGCTACTTGATAGCTTTCTTTGTGTTTTATTATATAGATGCTGACATATATACAGGGAACAAAAACTAAAAACAAATCTCCCTTGTACTCTTTGTTTATCAAATGAATCATGCGAAAGCATACATAATGGTAAATTAGATGCTGGGGAGCTGGTAATTGTTAATGACATAGGTTGGGTTTAGTTTTGGTAGGAATATTTGCACATGAACATGACCTACTACTCTATGATTAGTTAAGTCATTAATCACATATCATATCACACTAATACAGTCATTAGAAGCTCAGTTTCCACGATTGCTTTTTAGTCGTATACTTTATTTATACGTTAAAACAACTCATATCACTTAACTACTTTCTTAAGCCTGACAACTGACAAGTCATCTCAGAAGAAATTTTCCAAGTTCTACACCACGTGCAATTTATGTGTTCATGTTAAATTTCTAACAGCATTTCCAATGGAACCCAGCTCCATCTCCATTTTTTGGGTTCCATTTTTGGTATATTTTTTTAGAATATGTCATTCTGATTTGAGGTTTCAACTGGAGTGCTCCAATGGTTTTCCAATTTTTGGATTTCAAATATTTTTTGTATTTTTTTTTGTGTGCATAAAACTATTTTTTTGAATGCAAAAAGATAATACAAATAATTATACACTTACTAAGAAAGAGATAATACAATTATTGATGGTCTCGTTAAAAAATCCGTAGGAAAAAGAGTACCACATTATTCGATGCTTCGTTCAGTGTTATGTTTTGTAATTTTCAATGAATATTTATGAATTCAAATTTATCTTTATTAGTATAATTATTTATTCATATTATTAATTTTTACCCTTAAAATAAATCAAGAAGATATCAAATATTAGTCTCATATTAAAGATCTCATTGAAAAAATAACAATAGTATAATTATTGTCTATTATTATCTACAAATAAAATAATTAAATGAAGTTTGAAAAAAATCAAAGAAACAAATTATAATATAATACAAATCTAAATGAGGGGAGGGTTTTTTTTGCAAAAGAAACCACATTTGCTCTTTGAGATTGGAACCACATAAATGCGGTTCCATTCTTTCATCGGCAAAAATAATGTCGAATGGGGCCCACGTATAATTCGGGGCGCGGGGGGGGGGGGGGGGGGGGGGGGGGGGGGGGGGGGGGTTGGTATGTGAAAAGATTCCTCATTAGATTATCTTGTTTGATATGTGCCATACATGGTCTTGGAATGAATAATGGATTCCAAAAGAAATAAAAATCCTTTATTGGAAAGAATTTACATTTCCCCTAAAACCTTGAGATTTGAGAATTCACATATAATTCTCATAACAAACAATAAAATAACTCAAAAAAGTAGAATAAAAAATACAATAATAAAAGATTTATGGCAATACAATGTATTATACTAAATGAGATAATGCACCATTTCCATGAATCTTCATTCTCACCCCCATATTTCTGGAAACCTTCAATCCGCGTAACAAACGTCCTCAAAAGATTTTCATTTGTTTGCTCATTTTACTGTGATATACGAACTTTTAAGCACATGCAATTGTATATGGTCTTCTTTATTTCATCAAGATTATTTTCTTAAATTATAATGATGTAAATAATATTCGTGACACTCTATTTCTTCTACTAAGAATATTTTAACTAGAATTACGAATGCAAACGTTAGTATGTCGTTGATGAACAGGTGGTCGAGAGTTCGAATTCTGCTTGCACAAACAAATTTTAATTAATATATACTAGGATCAGACACGTGCACACGTGCACGTGGAAAAAAATTGAAGGATAATGAAAAGGGTAAGAAGAAAATAATTTCCAAACCGATCTACCTTCGAAAATATTTACAAAACAGGTCCACTTTTTAAAATATTTACCAAAGTTAGTCCATAATTAAAAAGAAAATAATTTTCAAACTGATCCACTTTCGAAAATATTTACCAAACAGGTTCACTTTCGAAAATATTTACCAAAGCAATCCAACCCGTGCGTTGCACGGGTTGGGTTACTGACTAAGGAGCTCTCCCATTATAGTAGTAGAGATTTGGGATAAAGTGTGGGTGGGTGTGGCTGCAGCCAATTTTTTTTAAAAAAAATTATTATAACGACAAAAAATTAGTTTTTAAAAAACTTGTGGAGATATTACGTTTAAAGTATAAACTATATTGTTGTTGGTGTTTATGAAAATAAAAAATTGTCAAAAATTTTGAGTGGCCTCTCTAGGAATAACCCAAATATTTAAATTACAAAGAGCATTTATGCAAAAACAAAAAAAACAAAAAAATTAAAAAAAGACCAGTAGTCTTCGCATCAAGACAGCCCATGAGGGAGGGGCCCACACGGGACAGCTGTCAATCCAGTATTCTCCACTTCGTCCCAGTCCGTCCGCCCGGGCAGTCCGGGAAGCTACCCGTAATTTCCTCCCCAAATCTCCCTATAAATACCCGCCCTTCTCACTGCCATTCCCTAATCCCTTTCAGAACTCTCCTCTCTCTCTCTCTCTCTTAACCTCCCTCAAAATCCTAGCCCCAAAGCTCACGCCAATTCCTTCAATGGCGGCATTCGGAACCAAGTACCTCGCGGTCGCTCTCATCGCCGTTGCATCCATCTGCTCGCTCGCTGCCGCTCAGGCCCCCGCTCCGAGCCCCACCTCCGCCGCTCCCGCCGCCGTCTCTCCGCTCGCCACCGCTTTCGTGTTCTCCGCCGCTGCCATCTTCATCGGAGCTCTTCGCCACTGATGGATCTATTACTTGATTTTCGATTCATATACTGTTTCTTCTTCTTCTTCTTTTTCTTCATTATGTGGGATCTTGAGTGGTAGATCTAGGGATTTGTAGTTGGATAATAATGGATTTGATATTCATGTGATGTGACTTTATTGGGAGTGCGTTTGTAGATATGGTACTTTGTGCTGAATAAATTTGATTATTGCTTTTTTTTAAAAAAATTATTCTTGCTAAGTTTTTGGTTTGTTGATTTGCTGGTTGATCTGATAGGTTCTTCGATGCTGTTGTATTGTAGAATTATTGCTTAGTGATTCCATTTTGTGAGAATTATTGCTTTTTTTTAAAAAATAAAAATATATTCTATACTGAAGTCTCATATTTCATAATGGAACTTTATTATATAAGAATCATCAGCTAAGGCCATCTCCAACCCTCAACTCCATTTTGGAACAATTTTTACTTCAAAGTGGAGTAAGTGTCATATCAAACAGTAACTTCATCTCCAATCCATAATTTCATTTCTAACTCCAAAAAGGAATATTCTCAGCATATTCTTTTTTATCTACTTTTTAAATTAATTCTCTTCTAATTCCCCACTATTTATATATTGTAATTGACATTTCGTATTATTTTCTAAATATTAAATATACTAAATATTTAATTAATAACCTTCAATAGAACACAAATAAATTAAATTTTCATTTCTAGGAGTAGAATGTAATAAATTTTGTTTAAAAAATAATTAATTAGGGTTTAATTAAAATTAGAAAACTTTTAGGGGTTAAAAAAAAAAAGGCGCTGGGTGAACAGTAGCGCGCCATATATGGCGTGCCACTGTTCACCACGGCTCCATCCACGCCATTTTGGCGCCAGAAGTGGCGATGGGTTGGAGATGAAATCCAACGCCATACCCCACTCCAGCGCCAAAATGGAGTGGGGTTGGAGATGGCCTAAGACGTCCAAAATGTGACCCTCTCTGGGCCATGATTCTCGGAACTCCAAAAAGAGATTTGAAAACCAACACTGAATAATAGTATTTCTGCTAATGTGACTCATATTATGCACCTTATTTCTTTTTGGGCTAATATTGTTGTAACAGGTCCCAGAGGGAGGATCGAGATAGGCCCGATGATCGACTGTCTGCCAGCTCGTCCGTCTAGTGTTGATAGATCCCCACCATCTTAGGATTTGTTGGGGAGATATGATGTATTTTGTTTAGATGTTTGTATGTTTTGTGCTTTCTCTTTTTATCTTACCCTCTATGTTTGGTGTGGAGTTATGTATTTTAATTATGTTGTAGGATTTTATACGCGCAGTACTTTGATTTTGTTTTATTAACTTCTTATTAACGAAACTGACGGGTTATACTCCACCTTTCCTTAATAAATAAATAAATAAAAATAATAATAATAACAAAAATCACAAAGAAGACAACGACAAATGTGGGATATTTTTCTAGGAGAGCAATGTGTACTTGATTGGCAAACATTTTTGTTTATATAATATGAACAATAAATTCCGATATTGGCACCCAATCCCTCCTTTATACAAATAATTTGATGTAAGAAGATAAAATTAAAAGATGTGCACGAATTGGGTCGGATCTTGGTGATGAGTTTGAAGTCCAGCTTCCTCTTCAAGTTAGATTGGACGGCTTTAATTGTATGGTTATCTCTTTTTTGGATTAGGGTTTTCTATTTGAATATCATCATGATTATTTCTTTTCCGGATTAGGATTTGTTCAATTCAGGACGAAACAATGTGCTTTGTGTGGTTGGTTTGATATATTATTCGTTTGGTGGTTTGTTCGTAGAAATCCTGTCGCAAAACTTGGCAGGAATTCCTAATATAATAGTAGTGATTGTTTGAAGCTTTCAAACATTTCCCTCCACATATATCATTTACTTACTCATGGTTTCATGCATTGTGTCCTGCCCATGTTCGTATCCATGCTTCATACCCCTACCAATGAAGTAAAATCTTCTGCGATGTTCTTTAAAGATTTTTGAGAACAACATGGACAAATTTTAGTCGATTGTAAATGCGAACAGGACCATGGCATAAATTCAATTGGATGTGAACATCTGCCGCATTTTTTGAGAATTTGGCTGGTTATTTCCCAGAACATTATAGAAACTAGAAAGGGAGATCAATCACAAATTGAGTTGAGCATCTTGGAAATCGACTGATTGTATAAGCGAATGCGATTCTTTCTTGTTGTCCACTAAATTCTCGGACACATGAATCACAACGTAATTAGCAAACGAACCACAGGTCAGAATCCGTGTAGTCAATTTAACATCGCCATCGTCATGAGTCAATTTCATAGTTTTCGTGTGTCCTCTCTTCCACTTGGCACCACCTGGTTTAAATCATGTTCCGATAAGTAAAACAATGCTTTATCCTTTGTTAACCAGTGCATATTACAAATAGGGCCGGTTCGGAGATCCGAGTTGCCCTAGCCAAACCCATATTTTGTTACCCCTTAGTAAATTTTTATTTATAATAGCAACAAAAAGTAAAAGTAAAAGCAAAAATATAATTTTTTTTTGAATAAAAGCATGATTACATTGTTGGGTTGCTCATGTTTTGTTGCCTCTTAGGAATATTTTTTGCCATTGTTGGATAAAAGCATGTTTTGTTGCCCTTAGTAATATTTTTTTTGGATAAAAGCATGATTATAACAAGCATGATTATAAATAAAATAATAATTTTGTTGCTCAAAGAAAGAGGGGTTGCCCAAACCTGCTGGCTTATTGGGCTTACCCCTGGGCCGGCCCTGAATTTACAAATCGTATAGTATGAAACCAAAGTATTTTAAATGGAAATGCAGATCGAAAATCTTGTTGATTTTCCAGAATGAATGAGTTCAACTACTAGTTATACTTATTATTATGTATTGAATGCATAAAAGATAATTTGCTCTAGTAATTGAAGAAGGTAAGGAAATCAGCAATACTACAAAACGATTGCCGATGATGCTTATTATTAGGTGTCATGTACTGAATCTCCAACTATACCAGTCAACTGTGCATAAGTACTACAACTTCTTTCTAAATCCTCACATAAATAGTCGTGATAGCTAGATACCATGTGGTTATTAGCCCCGTCTTTTTTTTTAAAAGAAAATATGGATTGTGGAGTATAACCATCATGTTTCATTAATAAAAAGTTAATAAAACAAATCCAGAATAGTAATTTCAAAAACTATAAGGCAAGAAATAAAACATAACACTTCCACCAGACAGAAGAGTGAGATAAAATACCAAAAGTAAAACATATACGAGCATCCAACTAGTACAACATGATACAATAGATTCCTAAGGCTTCTTGTTATAATAAAGGTCTGAGGTTACGGCCTACGTACTCTTTGTCTATAACTTCTTTTGTTTCTGACCTCATAGAGTTTGAGTGCGAGTTAAGGTACCGAAAACCAACTCATATCCTTCAAGCCTCAAGACTGAAAATGTAAAGCCAAAGCATAGGAAAGCCAGTTGGAAACAAGCTCAATGTACAGCTTTCAGAATAGAGACATCTCACCTACATACATAGAGTTACTGCCATTCATTTTGATTACATTGTCTTCTTCTTCTTATTGGTTGGTGAGTTGCAATCTTCGATTGAAAGATCCATCCCAACTTTACATTATTATTAGTGGTGTTAACTAATACTTCCTCGTTTGAGGTTCAAATAAAACAAGCTGAAATATTTAAGCTAAGAGAGTACGAGTAGTACAATGTACTAAAGCCATCCTTGTTCTTCTTGTTCCTGTTTCTTGAACTTTAGTAAAAGTCTTACCACTTAGAAAATGAAGATTAATTTGAGCAAAGTCCCGATCTCTTGTTTCTATCTTATCCTGCATTGTCTTCTCGTAATCTTCTTTAGAAGTTTGTCACATAGTTGAACCAAATCGACAGCCATTTGCAAGCATAGAAAACAACAATAGCATCATTCGTTAGCCTTTACTCTAAAGTTTTGTGCAGGCCTGATGAATTCTTTTTTCTTATTCAACTATGTTATGGATAAGCTTTGCGGAGGAACCAAAAAAAAAAAACTATGTTAAGAATAAGATTCATCTCGTAATTCAAATTTACTTAGTCTACTCCTATTCTAAAGCATTTCTACATTTTAAGCATATCGCTTGAATTGCAATCTTCTCAATCAAATTAATCAATGATTTGAAACTCTTGTATCTTCTTACAACTATCAAGTGTTTAAAATCCTTTAGACTAATAGAAAACCAAATGCATGAACGGTTAAAGGCTACATTGATCCCTAGTGCTGGCAGTCCAGTAAAGAATTTTATAAGAAACTTATATAATAAAATGAATTGAAATTATGAAATAGTCAATCTGGGCAGCTACCCGCTGCCCGAATTCGGACGTCTAACCTTGCTATAAATCTGCGTTCATTGAATCCTCCTTTCAAACCACTAAGACACAAGAATATAATTCTTTGAATCAAACCTACTTTCTCGAAATCTAGCTTCATTAATTTCAGATGGCAGCGATCACTTTCCAATTTGTGGCAATCTTTGTGATCATGGCGGTTCTCGCCATTGCTGGAGTCGCCACTGCACAGGGTCCTGCTCCGAGCCCAACTTCTGGGGCCTCTGCGGCGCCCTCCTCTCCCATTGTTTCTGTTTTCTTCTGCTCGTTTGTTGCCATCATGATCGCTTACCTTCGTCACTGATGATGGAATTATATATATGTACCTGATAATAAAGGCTGCGCATTATGTATGTATCTGGTGAATTGCTTGAATCCATATGGTATATATATATATCATCCTTATGTAATAAAAGAGTTTTAGTCCCTTAGATTGATCGACTTCATTTTTATTCATGGCTCTCTCTCTACACCGAAACACTAACACATTTTATTTTCCTTCCATTCTCCTTAATGCTTTCTATATATTGAAGGATAATGTGGAATACCGCCACATCTGTACGAAGATATTATTGCTCGGTTTGATGAGTTATTTTTGGGTATTGGCATAATTTATGATCGCTGATATTGTATACCATAGAACACTCGATGCATTGAAATCTTCAATGCTTCGTACAGTGTTTCATATGAATGCTGTTACTTTTGGGCATAGGGGGGGTTTGAAACAAACATGAAACGTGAGGACCTCCTAAGTCCTCTCCCGCCTCTCCCGCCACTCTCTGGACCTCCTAAGTCCTCTCCATCACAAAGGCAATCATCAGTGCCTACCTCCTAATCTCCTCCCTCTCCCAAGCTGCAGGCTCCGACTTCACAGTGGCCATCTTGGAAAGTCAATCCTCATTTCACCTCGGATCGGGAAAAATTTCAAAAGCAAGTGCACTTTTCCAACCTCAGTGAGTCGGCACCGCTGCTTCCTCCTATCAAAACTAAGATGACTCGGCCTTCAAAAGAGGTGGGATGGATTGATCAGGACAATTTGCTTGGCGAAGAAGAATCCGAGCTGAATCTGGATCATTCTCTCAAACAGGTATTCCCTAAATTTGTCTCCGTTTATTCCCAGCAATTTCGTATTCTTGTAGCTGATTGGCAGTTTGAGGCTTTGTTGAATTTTAGCACTTATCCTTTGCCCTCTCGTCGGGTTTCTGTCCCCCCCCCCCCCCCCCCCCTCTCGTTTTAGCGAACCTAGCTTGGGCTTCCCCTAGCTTGCCGACTTGGTCTGGAGTAAACTCGGGTATCTCGATACCTAGAGTTTGTTCCACAGACCCAAAAATTCATAAGTCTCAGTCTCGGGTTGTACCTTCGCAATCACCCACTTCTCCAGTTCCTTATTATCACCCACAATTCTCGTTTATCGATTCGGTTGATTTTCCACTCTCCCGCACTTCTCTTAAGGAGGTAGGATGCTCCAACTTCAAGCTATCTCCGGCTTGTAAGCACCCTAACCGTCTTATCTGAACCTGCGCTCGCATTATGGCAAAAAAACAAGAGATCGCTAATTCATCGCACCCTCTCGATTCTTTGCCGCAAGCAATGAATTTCTCTCGCATCAACCTAGGCCATCCCCAACCCCATTCTGAACAAAAATTTCTTGGATCCATATTCCAATTTCAATTTGACGCATTGTCCGATAAGGAGATGGTCGGCCTAGCCCTGGACATGGGATTTTTGGTCAATTCTGATAATGCGTCGCAATTACATGCTATTAGGCAGAAAGAATGTGTTAGAGTTCGGGAGCACCTACTTCTTAATGATTAGTATTTCTTAGAACATCCGGGGTCTCAATTGCCCCATCAAACAAAGGGTGATTTACTAATTAATATCCTCCTCCCACTGTGATCTTCTTTCTATTCAAGAATCGAAGATCGATTCGCTTTCCCCGACTATCTTTTGCGCGATAGGCGGATCCATTATCTCGAAATGGATCTCCTTAGACGCGATAGGATCGAGGGGAGGTATCCTTTTCGGTTTCAAAGAATCGGCCTTTTTTCTTATAGCGGTTCGATGGCTTAATTTTTCCTTGTCGTCCAACTGCACTGGACAGCTCTCAACTTCCCTCTCTCGGTGATTTCAGTTTATGGACCCTCCACCTCTGATAGGCGCCAGTTGTTCTGGAATGAATTCCTTTCGCTTCACAATTTCACCGTTTGCCTTTGTTTTCTCTGTGGGGACTTTAATGTTACCAGGTTCTCCTCTGAAAGGTCTACCCCGAACTCCTCCCTCTATCACCCCAATATTTTTAACGATTGCTTCCAAGCTTTGCAGTTGACCGATATTCCGCTTATTGGTAGATCTTTCACTTGGTCCAATCTTTGTCATCCCCCGACGTTGGCCAAACTTGACCGATTCCTTGTTTCCCATAATTGGATTAACCAGTTTCACAACTCTTTCTCCAAAGTGTTACCCAACCCATCCTCCGACCACGTTCCCATCTCTCTCTAAACCTCCCTTTCCCTCATCAGCATAAATTCTGCTTCGAAAAATTTTGGTTACAAGACCAAACCTTCCTCAATCTTATTGTCTAATGTCTATCGTCGGTTACTGGATCCTCTGGTCTGGATAACATCCTTCTCAAACTTCACGCCATTAAGTTCGGGTGTAAGATCTGGCATTACAAAAAACAAAATAACACAGTTTTTCTTAAAAATTTTCTCCTAGCCTCCATCGAGTCCATAGATAAGCTGGAGGAACAGGGTCCCTTCCTGATTCCTTTCATTCTGAATGGCTCTCGTGTAAGCGAGATTATGCCAACATCCTCCATCAAGACCATATTAAATGGGCTCAAAGAGCCAGATTTAGATGGTTAAAGGAGGGTGATGGCAATACCGCCTTCTTTCACAACTTTGCTTCGCGCAGGCAACGATGCAATCAGATCTCTGCGATCACTGACAACGGTAGCGATCTTAACTCTGATCAGGAGATCCATAGTGCTTTTCTTTCTTTCTACAAAAATCTTATTGGCTCGTTCAAACAACGCTCTATTAGCCTTGATTGGCACCAACTTTATGGTTCTCAAGCTCAGGACCTATCTTCTCTTGAGGCCCCCTTTTCAGTTGAAAAGATTAAAGCAGCTATTTTCTCATTAAAGAGCGACTCCGCTCCGGGTCCGGACGGATTTCCAGCCTTTTTTTTCCAAAAATTCTAGCTATGGCTTAAAGACGATCTCCTCCGTATGTTTACGGAACTACATCAGGGTTCCTTCTCCTTTGACCGTATTAATTATGCACACATTGTGCTCATTCCCAAATTGGTGGGAGCGCACATATGGTATATATATATCATCCTTATGTAATAAAAGAGTTTTAGTCCCTTAGATCGATCGACTTCATTTTTATTCATGGCTCTCTCTCTACACCGAAACACTAACACATTTTATTTTCCTTCCATTCTCCTTAATGCTTTCTATATATTGAAGGATAATGTGGAATACCGCCACATCTGTACGAAGATATTATTGCTCGGTTTGATGACTTATTTTTGGGTATTGGCATAATTTATGATCGCTGATATTGTATACCATAGAACACTCGATGCATTGAAATCTTCAATGCTTCGTACAGTGTTTCATATGAATGTTGTTACTTTTGGGCATAGGGGGGTTTGAAACAAACATGAAACGTGAGGACAGGGCCGGCCCTGAGTTACCGGGGCCCAAGACGAAGACCGAATAATTATTTTTGGCCCTAATTATAATATAATTTTTTACGCGCAAAATACGTGCTTATATTTACAAGGGGAATACAAATTTAGGGTCCCTAAAAGTGCAAAAAAATAGGGGACTGAGGCGGCCACCTCACCGGCCTCAAGGTGGGGGCCGGCCCTGCGTGAGGACGGAACAATCTAACGGGAGTTGTAAATCGTGGTTTATTGTCCTGCATATTTGCATTGTCAAGTTTTTTTTGTAAAATTTAATTTATAGCAGGCTTGGCCCATTACTAAAAGTAATGGCCCAATAACCAAGAATTGGGCCAACCTTATGACTTCTTTCGTGGTATCCGAAGAAGCCCAAAAGGCCACCAAGCTGGCCCAACTAAACTAGATCGTCCTTCTCCTTCCTTCCTAACTTCTAAGTTGACTCTGTTCCCAATCCACTTACACTTCCAGTCCACTCACTGTCACAAACAATGGCATCCGACGATCATCATCATCATCATGAGCATCATGAGCATGGGGAGAGTTGGGTGGGCCCCGACGGGAGGGTGTACCACAGCCACGACGGACTGGCCCCACACTCCCACGAGCCCTTGGTAATATTTTGTTGCCAAGGGCTCCATATTTTGTTGCCTCTTAGTAATATTTTTTTGCCATTGTTGGGTAAAAGCATGATAAAAGCATGTTTTGTTGCCCTTGGTAATATTTTTTAAATATTTTTTTTAGATAAAAGCATGATTACAACAAGCATGATTATAAATAAAATAATTATTTTGTTGCTCCAAGAAAGAGAGGTTGCCCAAACCTGCTGGCTTATTGGGCTTACCCCTGGACCGGCCCTGAATTTACAAATCGTATAGTATAGTATGAAACCAAAGTATTTTAAATGGAAATGCAGATCGAAAATCTTGTTGATTTTCCAGAATGAATGAGTTCAACTACTAGTTATACTTATTATTATGTATTGAATGCATAAAAGATAATTTGCTCTAGTAATTGAAGGAGGTAAGGAAATCAGCAATACTACAAAACGATTGCCGATGATGCTTATTATTAGGTGTCATGTGCTGAATCTCCAACTATACCAGTCAACTGTGCATAAGTACTACAACTTCTTTCTAAATGCTCACATAAATAGTCGTGATAGCTAGATACCATGTGGTTATTAGCCCCGTCGTTTTTTTTTAAAAAGAAAATGTGGACTGTGGAGTATAACCACTATATTTCATTAATAAAAATTTAATAAAACAAACCCAGAGTAGTAATTTCAAAAACCAGAAAGCAAGAAATAAAACATAACACTTCCACCAAACAGAAGAGTGAGATAAAATACCAAAAGTAAAACATACACGAGCATCCAACTAGTACAACATGATACAATAGATTTCTAAGGCTTCTTGTTATAATAAAGGTCTGAGGTTACGGCCTACGTACTCTTTGTCTATAACTTCTTTTGTTTCTGACGTCATAGAGTTTGAGTGCGAGTTAAGGTACCGAAAACCAACTCAAATCCTTCAAGCCTCAAGACTGAATATGTAAAGCCAAAGCATAGGAAAGCCAGTTGGAAACAAGCTCAATGTACAGCTTTCAGAATAGAGACATCTCACCTACATACATAGAGTTACTGCCATTCATTTTGATTACATTGTCTTCTTCTTCTTATTGGTTGGTGAGCTGCAATCTTCGATTGAAAGATCCATCCGAACTTTACATTATTATTAGTGGTGTTTAATACTTCCTTGTTTGAGGTTCATATAAAACAAGCTGAAATATTTAAGCTAGGAGAGTTCGAGTAGTACAATGTACTAAAGCCATCCTTGTTCTTCTTGTTCCTGTTTCTTGAACTTTAGTAAAAGTCTTTCCACTTAGAAAATGAAGATTAATTTGAGCAAAGTCCCGATCTCTTGTTTCTATCTTATCTTGCATTGTCTTCTCGTAATCTTCTTTAGAAGTTTGTCACATAGTTGAACCAAAATCGACAGCCATTTGCAAGCATAGAAAACAACAATAGCATCATTCGTTAGCCTTTCCTCTAAAGTTTTGTGCAGGCCTGATGAATTCTTTTTTCTTCTTCAACTATGTTATGGATAAGCTTTGCGGGGGAACCAAAAAAAAAAAAAACTATGTTAAGAATAAGATTCATCTCGTAATTCAAATTTACTTGGGTCTACCCCTATTCTAAAGCATTTCTACATTTTAAGCATATCGCTTAAATTGCAATCTTCTCAACCAAATTAATCAATGATTTGAAACTCTTGTATCTTCTTACAACCTATCAAGTGTTTAAAATCCTTTAGACTAATAGAAAACCAAATGCACATCCCTAGTGCTGGCAGTCCAGTAAAGAATTTTGTAAGAAACTTATATAATAAAATGAATTGAAATTATGAAATAGCCAATCTGGGCAGCTACCCGCTGCCCTAACCTTGCTATAAATCTGCGTTCCTTGAATTCTCCTTTCAAACCACTAAGACACAAGAATATAATTCTTTGAATCAAACCTACTTTCTCGAAATCTAGCTTCATTAATTTCAGATGGCAGCGATCACTTTCCAATTTGTGGCAATCTTTGTGATCATGGCGGTTCTCGCCATTGCTGGAGTCGCCACTGCTCAGGGTCCTGCTCCGAGCCCAACTTCTGGGGCCTCTGCGGCGCCCTCCTCTCCCATTGTTTCTGTTTTCTTCTGCTCGTTTGTTGCCATCATGATCGCTTACCTTCGTCACTGATGATGGAATTATATATATGTACCTGATAATAAAGGCTGCGCATTATGTATCTATCTGGTGAATTGCTTGAATCCATATGGTATATATATATATCATCCTTATATATCATCCTTATGTAATATATATATATCATCCTTAATGCTTTCTATATATTGAAGGAAAATGTGGAATACCGCCACATCTGTTCGATGATATTATTGCTCGGTTTGATGACTTATTTTTGGGTATTAGCATAATTTATAATCGCTGATATTGTATGCCATAGAACACTCGATGCATTGAAATCTTCAATGCTTCGTACAGTGTTTCATATGAATGCTGTTTTTTTTTTTTTTTTTTTTTTTGAAATAAAAGGTGACCGAAGTCCCCAATCTCATTAATGATAGATTAATGTGATTACATCAAAATTCTTACATCATGAAAGAGTGCTCGTCGGCACAGCATAGAGCTAAAATGAAAAACCCAAAAACAGTGCTCTTCCGCACCAGTACATGATAAAGTGCTCATCGGCACACAAAATAAAACAGAAAATCTGAAACCATATGACTGCTGACAGCTCTCTCCTCCCCGATAAAGCACAAAAGAGGAAGCCTAGGAGACCAGCTGCGCGTCCCCCCCTCTGTCACTCTGCCCCTTCGCCTCTGCTTCTCTTCCTGGAGCCCGTGTTACCTGCCCATTGATGTATTAGGACAACAATTTTGCGCAGTAAAATATGGAATTGACATCTAATGTTACGAAAGCATAAATCATTTCTATCCCTCCATAACGCCCACAAAATTTCATATGAATACTGTTACTTTTGGGCATAGGGGTTTGAAACAAACATGAACCGTGAGGACAGGGCCGGCCCTGAGTAACCGGGCCAAGACGAAAGGCGGAATAATTATTTTTGGGCCCTAATTACAATATAATTTTTTTATGCGCAAAATACGTGCTTATATTTTCAGGGCGATACAAATTTGGGGTCCCTAAAAGTGCAAAAAATTAGGGGCCTGAGGCGGCCACCTCACCGGTCTCAAGATGGGGGCCGGCCCTGCGTGAGGACGGAACAATCTAACCGGAGTTGTAAATCGTGGTTTATTGTCCTGCATATTTGCATTGTCAAGTTTTTTTTTTTAAAATTTAATTTATAGCAGGCTTGGCCCATTACTAAAGTAATGGCCCAATAACCAAGAATTGGGCCAACCTTATGACTTCTTTCGTGGTATCCGAAGAAGCCCAAAAGGCCACCAAGCTGGCCCAACTAAACTAGATCGTCCTTCTCCTTCCTTCTAACTTCTAAGTTGACTCTGTTCCCAATCCACTAACACTTCCAGTCCACTCACTGTCACAAACAATGGCATCCGACGATCATCATCATCATCATGAGCATCATGAGCATGGGGAGAGTTGGGTGGGCCCCGACGGGAGGGTGTACCACAGCCACGACGGACTGGCCCCACACTCCCACGAGCCCATTTACTCACCGGGCCACTTCCCATCCCGGGCCCCACTCATCCCCTCACGTGACTTCACCGAGCGCGCCTTCACCGTCGGCATTGGCGGCCCCGTCGGCACTGGGTAATTTACAATAAGCCCCCCCATCCCCCAACTCCCACTTCCTAAATTAGGGCAGTGTCTTTTTTCTTCAGCTTTCTTGATTTTCTGCGTTATGGTTTCCTTTTCTTGATTTGCGAAGGCATGTCTTTTTATGATTAGATTAGAGATAGATATGGGTTCTGAATTAGAGAACGTAGTACGTTTTATCAGGGAATTGATGATTAAAATCACCGCAAGTTTTTAAAGACCGAAGCTAGCGGTTTGGTGGAGTGGTTTGCAGTACCTGTATGTTATGCGAATTTCGATTAGTAGGGTTTGTTTGTGAATTGATGAAAATGTTTTGTTATCTCTTATTCAATTAAGTCAATACAATGATCTCTTATATAGGTTGCATAGACAAGCACATGCTTTACCGGGAATGTGACAAACTAATACAACTACATCTCTAATACTCCTCCTCAAGTTGTAGCATATATGTCATATATGCCCAACCTGTCTTTATGGGAGATCAGGGCTAATATGTTTAGCCTCAATGTGAGGAGGATCATACAGAGTGCCACTAATCTTGTTGCGAACCACGTGACGGTCAACCTCAATATGTTTGATTCGTTCGTGAAACACATCATTAGTGGTTATATAAATGGTAGACTGACTATCGCAATACATATGCATCAACCCTTGTTGGAGAACCCCCAACTCAGTAAGCAACCGTTTGGCCCAAGTCATTTCACATGTGAGATCAGCCATAGCACGATAATCAGACTCTACACTCGAACGAGAGATTACATTCTATTTCTTACTCTTTGAAATTAAGTTTCTCCAAACAAACACACAATACTTAGTGGTGGATCTCCTATTGGTTGGGCAACCAGATTAATCATCATCTGAGAAGCCGACAATTCGATAATGTCATCCATCAGTATACATAAATCCTCTGTCTGAAAAACTCTTCAAGTATCGAAGAATTCTAATAACTGCATCCCAATGGCTCGTACGAGTGAAGCCATGAATTGACTCATTATGCTCACTAAATATGCAATATCTGAACGAGTGACTGTAAGATAATTCAATTTTTCTACAAGCCTCCTGTATCTTCCTAGATCTTCCAACAGGTCTCCCTGATCTAGCAATAGCTTAGAGTTTGGGTTCATCGGAGTGGGTGATGGTCTGCACCCTAACATACCACTCTCAATAAGTATGTCCAAACATACTTTCTCTATGATAAAGAAATTTTATTCTTAGGTCGAGCCACCTCGGTCCCTAAGAAATACTTCAATCACCTAAGATCTTTAGTCCGAAACTTTTATTGAATATACAACTTCAAATCTTGAATGACATTCTGATCATCTCCTGTAATTACAATGTCATTAATATATACAACTAAATGATCCTCTTTCCCTAATAATGTTAATAGAACACAGAATAATCATTATCACTCTTCAATCCAAAACTCGTGACAACCTCAGTGAAATGGCCAAATCAAGCACTGAGAGACTGTTTGAGTCCATACAAAGATTGTTTCAAGGAACAAACTTTTGTAGGCTTAGCTTTACTAACAAAATCGGAAGGATGCTCCATATGAACTTTCTCCTTAAGAATGCCATTAAGAAAGATATTCTTGACATCAAGTTGGTGGAGCAGCCAATGAAATCGAGCAGTCAGGGTAACAATGATCCGATCAGAAGCATTTTGACCACAGAGAATGTCTCATCATAATCGATGCTATAGATCTGTGAATAACCTTTAGCAACTAATTGAGCTTTTAGGTGAGCTAATGAACCATCTGAGTTTACAACCAACACAACGTTTGCTAGATGAAATGGGAACCAGATCCTAGGTACCTCATCTAGAGCAGTCATTTCTTTCCGCAGAGCATGGCTCCAACCAGGGTGTGATAATATCTCTGATAATGACTTGGGAACATGGTATCAAGGTTTTAAATCTCGGATTTCGAACTCATCTCGGCAAGGGGTGTTTCGTCTCGGATCGGAGATATCGGAGGAGATCTTGGGGAAATGTGGTCATCTCGGATATTCATTTTGGGCACTCAATAAACATATTTTTGTGTTACTAAACAAGATATTATATGTTCTACATATCATTTGTCATATAAAATATTGTATAATATAACCAATGACATGAATCATTCACAGTAAATATTTACAGAATTTAACAATATAAAAAAGAATGTAATATAAGTATATAACTAAATTGAATTTGCATTGATTAGAAAATTGTATTAGTTAATAGATTTACTTGGTTTTGCATATACACAAACAATAGAGAGACAAAATTCTCACATTATCTTAACTTAAGGTCCTATATTGAAAGATTTATAGGCAAAAAGTAAAACCAAAAAAAGTAATATATTCACAATAACATTAGTGTGCCGATTTCGGCCGATTTTTCGGCAATTTTGGCAATATTTCGGCCGATATTTAGGCAGTTTCGGCCGAAATCTACACATTTCGGTCTAAAACGATATGGAGTATAGATTCAGTGATTTCGTATCGGCAAGCTAGCTAAAAGAAAATTTCGGCCAAATTTTCGACCGTATCGGCCAAAATTTAAAACAGTGCATGTATATATCCAAAGTAAAGATAAAAGCAGAATGAGCAGATGACATGCGAGCATATGAAAGATGGCCATATAAAGGATATGCAGTAGAGCGCTTCCCTTTACATATGACAATGGGAAGATCGAGATCAAAAGGTTCATCAGTTGGGGTATAAAGTAGGCTCAGACAGTTGTGTTTCGGTATCTAGAGGCGGGGAAACAATAGGCACACTAGTGTGAACTGAGTTTGAAGTGGTGTTCTTACGTCATTGGAACACTTGAGTGATTGCAGACCTTATAGGCATTGGTGAAGACCGTTGTTTCGCAGAATCAAAAGAAGTAGGGATTGAAAGATCAGGATAGGTAAGGAAGTCATTATCACTCATCGGATGGAGGTGGAGTCAGAAAATATGAAGTGGTAGAGAAATAATATTGAGACTCAGGAAATGTGACATCAACAGGAATAAAGCCACGATGCAATTCTGTACTATAACATATATAACCTTTTTGGAAACACGAATATTCTAGAAAAATGCACCGAATAGAATGAGGATTTAGCTTCGAGTGACCAGGAAGGTGATCATGAACAAAACTAATACAACCAAAAATTTAGGGAGGGAGTGTTAACAGATCAGTAGATGAAAATAACATGGAGAATGGTGTTCAACCATCTAACACAAACGAGGGCATGTGATTGATAAGATGACATGCAGTAAGAATAGCATCCCCCAGAAACATTGAGGAATCTGGACGCCTAGGCACCGCCTAGGCGTCCTAGGCGGTAGGCGGTCCTTGGCCGAACCGCCACCGCCTGACGCCGTTTACAACCTTGCTCAGACAGTTGTGTTTCGGTATCTAGAGGCGGGGAAACAATAGGCACACTAGTGTGAACTGAGTTTGAAGTGGTGTTCTTACGTCATTGGAACACTTGAGTGATTGCAGACCTTATAGGCATTGCTGAAGACCGTTGTTTCGCAGAATCAATTAAAGTAGGGATTGAAAGATTAGGATAGGTAAGGAAGTCATTATCACTCATCGGATGGAGGTGGAGTCAGAAAATATGAAGTGGTAGAGAAATAATATTGAGACTCAGGAAATGTGACATCAACAGGAATAAAGCCACGATGCAATTTTGTACTGTAACATATATAACCTTTTTGGAAACACGAATATTCTAGAAAAATGCACCGAATAGAATGAGGATTTAGCTTCGAGTGACCAGGAAGGTGATCATGAACCAAACTAATACAACCTAAAATTTAGGGAGGGAGTGTTAACAGATCAGTAGATGAAAATAACATGGAGAATGGTGTTTAACCATCTAACACAAACGAGGGCATGTGATTGATAAGATGGCATGCAGTAAGAATAGCATCCCCCAGAAACATTGAGGAATCTGTCAATGAAGGAGCATGGTCCTTTTAACTTTCAATAAGTGACAGCTCATGTTTGCATCACTATTTTGTTGAGAAGTGTAAGGGCAAGAAGACTCATAAAGAATACCACAAGATGACATAAAACTAGTGGAGTAAAATACTATTTGATATTATCACTACGCAAAATTTGAACGGAAACTTCAAATTAGGTTCTTACCTCAGCACAGAATGATTTAAAAATAGAAAAAATTTCAGTCAGAGATTTCATTAAATATAACCAAGTTGCTCGAGAATAGTCATCAACAAATGTAACAAAATATCTAAAACCACTAAACTGAGACTCAACATGAAAAGGTCCCCAAATATCAGAATGAACTAAGCTGAAAGGTCGACTCGATCGTTTATTAATCCTATGAGGGCAAGGCACACAGTGTTTACCTAATTGGCAAGACTTACAATATCACTGTTGTGAAAGTCCCTACCACTAAGCTAAAACTTCGAAGTTGTAGAAGGGTTGGAAGAAATTGCACTTGTATTTTAACACGCCCCCTCAGGTAGAGAGCTCTTTTTTTTATGGAAACTGGATAAATGCCCAACAAATTATTGGCCGAGACCATGACTTTACGCAGCGGTATCTTTTTTTTAAAATCCGCATTTAAATTGCGTAACCAGTGAGTTCGAACCTGGGTTGCCCTGATACCATGTGAAAAATTTCTGCCACTAAGCTAAAACTCATGTGAAAGTTCCTGCCACTAAGCTAAAACTTCGAAGTTCTAGAAAAGTTTAGGGAAATTGCACTTGCATTCTAACAACTGTCTAAGACAAGATAATTCTGGTATCATCTTCTTCAAACTTTGTAAGGACGGATGTCCCAACTGGCAATGCATATGCAAAGGCGTGCAACCACTCAAGCATGTAAATGAGGTAGGAACACTTTCAAGCTGATAGTGGCCGTCAGACAAGTGGCCGATGCCAATTGTTTTTCCCTTCCAAGCTCCTGAAACACAATGATTAGGTTAGAAGGTAACAGAACAATTCAATGTTTTAGTAATTTTGCTAACAGATATCAAGCTAAATAAAATTTTTGCCATATAAAGAACAAAACTGAGTGGTAATGTGAGACTAAAGTTTACATGCCCAGCCCCTCCACTGGGGAGATTGAACTATCGGCGAGCCTGACGGGTGAATGAAATGACCTACTAACAAAGGACAATATACATGGATTCCCAGTCATATGATGATCATAAGCACATGAATCTATTACCCATGATGTCGGAGATGAAGTGGTTAAGCATGTGATATCTGACATTGCTGATGTGGCAAAAGAAGAATATCGCCGTCGAAAAGCATGATAGTACTAGAGAAACTAAATCTTGTCATCATTTAACTGGACGCTAACTGATATTGGGGGCAGTGGATAGCCCGGAGAATGTATGTTATGACTTCATATTCCCAAGTGGGTCATGTCTGAATCCTCAAAAATGAAGAGAACTGGTCGAAATCGATATCTAGGAGAATAGCTTAAATTCTCCAAAAAACTGATGATATCAGCAAATGGGGAAGATGATGTCAGTAGTCAACTGGATCTAGTTGACTAGAGAATGTGGGTTGGTTGACTAGTCAAACGAGTCTGATCTAGGGCAACAACAACAGCAGCAGAGGCGCCGGGTCGGATCGGATCGTTGCCGCAGTGTGTCGGATCTGGTGTGTCGAGTCGGATTGAGGCGCACCAGGTCTAGTCAGGCCTACGAATTTTTGGTTTGGATCTTGTCTATTAGAACAAACCCAGAATTAGAAGAAGATGGGGATCCGGATGTTTGGCGGCTAGGGTTTGGAAAGGAGATGGGCCGTCGGGTTTGGAGCTCAGGGTCTGCGATGGAGATGGTGATGGGTTGGCGCGAAGGTAGTGGTGATGGAGGGTTTCGGTGAGGATGATAAGGAGAGGGATGATGCAGTGATGGAGATGGGATGATGGCAATTGGGTCCCACGGCGAGGCCGTGGGTGGCATGCGACAGCGGCTTGCTAGGGTTGAGGCTCTGATACCATGAAATTGTTTCGTTATCTCTTATTCAGTTAAGTGGTTACAATGATCTCTTATATAGGTAGCATAGACATGAACGGACTTTACCCGGAATATGACAAACTAATACAACTACATCTCTAACGGATACAATATCGATTGAAAGATAGTGCTTCAAGTGCCAGTGATAACTAAAAGTGCATACTATTCTGTGCTTTACCGGCATTCCTTGCTCTTCTTTTTAATTTGATTTTATCTTGGTGGAATTCAAACTTGTATTTTAGATACAAGCATATACTGCTGAAGGTGGTCACGCTTGCTGTAATTATTTTTTATCAGCATCATGTGTTTGATTTTCATATTGATGCTTTTGTTGACCAACCTCTTGTCAATTAGATTCCCTCCAAAAAATAAAAATAAAATTCTCACATATTAGATAAGCTTCAATTTTAATTGCTAGTTGAGTTGATAACAAAGAACGGAGTATATGAGTGCTTCATTGTAGGTTGCTGATATCGCTTTCTTCCCTCTCATTATCCCTAATTTCCCTTCTCCCCATAAACCCTACAAATTCCAATTCCTTTTGGCATTAGCTCAAAAGATCTAGTTATTCAGTTGTTTGTAATTCCTACACTCAAATTTACCATCAAAATTTTAAATTTTCTGTAGCTTAGGTAGCTTATGTAATCAAGTGTTGATATGGAATAGTTCAATGCAGTTATGCATGTAAGTGATTATAGCTGTCTCCATATATTGTAACTTGCACTTAAATTTACCACACATGAACCACTCAAAAATTGTGCCTGTACATGATTCTCCGATATTTTAGTAGTCCATGCTATGGTGATGAAATATTGACAAGCCAACAAATGATAGTCTATTATTGGTGATCTAGGCATTTGGTTTTATCCCCTTTGGCAATTGTCAATCCATTAGCTGCATGGTAAGTTGTCATCATATAAGCTTCCTCTTATTAGCATTAAGCTTTGTTTGGTTTTGTTTGTTGCTTCTATTTCTTTTGTTTCCTCTCTTCCCCTGTTTACTTTCTGGTTATAGTTAGGTTATTTAGATGAAGGGAGGGGGAAATTAAGAAATAAATTGCACATAACCTAACAGAAAGAAGAAAAAAATTCTTGTATAATCACTTGCATTAGTTAATTGATATATGCTCCTGCTTACAGTTTGATTTCTGTAAGTATCCTTTGAGAACTTATCAACAAAATATCGAACAAAGAGGAGGATCGATAAACATTTAGAAGTAACTGTCATATAATGAAGGCAGGATCTAAATTGAAAGAAAGAAAAATTGAAAATTACTTCAAATTAAAATAATTTGCTGTGCTTGCTGAAAAATTGTAACATTATGTAATAATATATGGCATGGACTATAGGATATTTCCAATGAAGGATGGTAAAATGCACTTTCTTCTCATCTCTCTCAACCTCAAAACGGTTGCAGTTCTCGATTTTTCCAATTAAGTTGACGTTTCCAAGGATTTTTTCTCATTAGACCATTTCTTCTAATTAATTGAAAGACTTTTTCTAGTAATGATGGAACACTCAAATTAATCGGAACTGTTCTCAAATTAAGGGCTGAAAAGTAGGCACTCATCTCTCATCTCTCTCAAGACTCAACCCCCAAATGGTTACGATTCCTTTGGCTATTTATACCCCTCATCATCCTCGCTAAAGGGATGTGCCTCAATCTCAAAAAACCGTAACCTTCTCCTTTGTTTTTACCTGTTTTGCTTTCTCCTTTTTGTTTTGTTTTTTTGTTTTTTGTTTGCTGCCGCTGCTGTAGCCACCATTACCATAACCGCTTCTACTAATGCCACCAAATGAGCCTCTGCTTCTACCACTTCCACCTTTTAAGATGCAAGACTACTTCATGTTCATTGTAGTATGTGTTTCTACAGTAAAGCTGAAGAAGATAATCCAGAGAAATTCCTCGCAGAAAAGCGTTGAGGCTGACGTCTTCACTCTGCTTGTGTTCCTCTTCGTTGGTCTCATTTCTCATGCCGCCCCCTGCCACCATCAACACCACCATAACACCTTAATGACTTTTAGTCACCTTTTAAAATGAGAGGCTGTTTCATGTTCATCCTAGTATTCGTTTCTGCAAGTAAAGCTGAAGAGGATAAGTATCCTGAGAAGCTCCGATGAGAAACAACAATGTTTTCGTTTTGCTCTAAATTTAGAGAAAGAACAAATACATTGTTGTTTCTCAGAGGAGTTTCTCTGGATACTTATCTTCTTCTGCTTTGCTTGCAACGGATACATGATCAACATGAAGCAGTCTCGCAGCTTAAAAGGCAGAGGTGGTACATGTAACTTGTAATGATACTAATAAATATTATTGAAGTGTGTTTTAATTTATGCTTGTAATGGTTAAGTGGATTATTAACTATTGTAGGTGGATCCGCTTAGTCTGAATGATCTTCTATCAATTATAGTTGATTTTGGTGTGGAGATGCAGGAATTTGCCTGTGTGACATTCAGGACAATCAACTATATTATTATATGTATTTTTACATGATTGATGATATTTAGTCTTACTGCTGAAATAATGGCTCTGTTCAAGGCTCTTTCTAAATCTCAATGGCTAGACATGTTTTCTGTTTCCGGCATTTATTGCTGGGTTCCCATGATTTATCTACTCTAAATCTTAGTTTTTTCATCATACCACATACATTTTAAAGATACTTAATGGATTTAATTTTGTGTAATGGTTATGGATATCCCAGTTATTACTTTGAACAGTAAAGCTTGCTAAATAAAGTTATGTAACTTCTGATAATGAGTGTATATGGTTTTGTGGAAGTTTTAATTTTAGTTGTGATTGTCAGGAAATTCTAAAATTGTGTGTTGAGAAACGAGTTTCCCTAGCTGACTTGCGATTTTAGTTGTAAATTTATGTTTCTGAAGAAGTATCAATTTATGGTTGATTTTCTATCATTATAGGAAAACAGCGTTGATGCTGGCACTTTGTCAGTTATTGCGTGACAAGTACAGTCTTGCTGCGGTATGTATCTACTTTTGAATAATTTATACCTTTCTGCATCATATTAATTTACCATTCTTTTTTTTCCCCACTTCTTCGATTTAGATTAGTATTTATGTTTAAGAAAATTAAATCAAGGTTTTAACCTAAAACATTGTTGTCTCCATTTAAGGTTTAATCAGATTAATTTTTGAAGTCTTGGCGGCTTGGCCCAAGTGCTCGAACTTTTTGTTAGTTTTTGGGATAATCATGAGATTAAAGTTTTTGCATAGGTAGGATTGCCGCCAGCTTTTGTTTCTGCATCTTGTACCTGTTATCAATCCATGATATGGAACATGTTTTCATGACAACTATTTGCTTCAAAAATAAGGTTTGGAGCTGAATCATAAACTTGGGAGTTATATTTCCACCATGACGTCATAGCACTATATTCGACATGGATACCACCCTTGAGTATCTTGCTGAAACTTGACCCATATGCTTAAGAAGAATATCTAGTTCAATTCCATAAAAAACCTAAGAAAGCTGGTCTGGGGGTATCTAAGTTGGTTTTGCATAACATGTGGACAATGCCCTCAAAATCTTCTTTTAGATGTAATAAATGTATAGGGTCAGAATGGAGAAAGACCAAGGCAAGAGATGGGAAATAAAAATGTTATGTACAAATTAATTTGACATTGTCTTTTCAGTGATAGTCGTTTTTGTAAAACCATGTGCATGTAAGATCAAACAGGTCATGATAGTCCGAGTATTTGCACCATGTGTTGAATTCTGTCTCCTTAATAAGTGACTAGTGACATATTCCAGGTGACAAATGACATATTCACGAAAGAAGATGGAGAGTTCTTGGTAAAGCATGGAGCACTTCCTGAAGAAAGAATTCGCGCTGTTGAAACTGGAGGCTGCCCACATGCGGCTATACGTGAAGATATAAGTATTAATTTGGGCCCTCTTGAAGAGCTGTCTAACCTGTACAAAGCCGACCTAGTACTATGTGAATCTGGAGGAGGTACTACTTTCCAATTAGACCCAGTATTTAAGAAACTTTGCATGTTAATAGATTTTTTTTTTTTTTTTGGTAGGGGGGGGGGGGGGGGGGGGGGGGGGGATCATTGAAATAAGGGAAGCAATTTTCTCAATTAGCTAAAGAGAAGTTTAATTTCAAATTTGAGTCAGGCTTAAAGTCTTTTATTTTTCTTTCTTATAGAGTTATGAATTCACAGAATATTAACATGCAAATGGTTTGGTTATGCTAGAAAGGAAGTAAACCTTGTGACATCTGGTCGTTGATTAATAATGGTTTAGATGCTAAATCATTTTACGCACATGTATCTACAGATACTCATATGCTGTACATTATGGCTTGTATCTTGATTTTCTTGTTATAGTTTTAATTTAGTTGGTGATTGCAGTATTCTGAATCATGCAAGTGATTTCAGTTCCTTTTTTTTTATAGCTTCACTTGTTTGCAAATTTATACAATGTCGACATATGCTTCTTCTTTCTCCTTTTCCTTATACTTGACCTTTAATATATATCTTTAAAACCATATCATAATTTCATGGAGTCTTCCTGCGGTTAGAAATACAGATTAGAATATGTTATTGTTTTGAACAAAAAGTAAACATATTGCCAAATTCTTGTTCATGCAGATAACTTAGCTGCGAACTTCAGTAGAGAGTTGGCAGATTACATAATCTACATAATTGATGTTTCTGGAGGTGATAAAATTCCAAGAAAAGGGGGTCCAGGAATTACCCAAGCAGATCTACTGGTACGTGTGAAAGTGACCGTCTATTCCACTTGTGGCTTATTCATCCCCAATACAAACCACTTTCTGGGATCTAAATCATTTCGTCAATTATAGGTAATAAACAAGACAGACCTTGCACCAGCTGTAGGAGCTGACTTGGCTGTCATGGAACGAGATTCACTTTGTATGCGAGATGGAGGTCCTTTTGTATTTTCACAGGTTTGTTAAGAATTGCATGTATTTTCTAATAACCAGAGTTGTAACAAACGGACTGGATCCGGACTGGCTGGTCGGATCGGGATGGATCGGAACCGGGCCATTAACCGGTCCGGTTACACAGTAAACTGCTTTCTATCTAAAAACCGAGCTAACCGGACTGAAATGGGCGGTTGTTGGTTGAACCATCCGAACCAGGTTCCAGTTGAACCTTCAACTTTTTTATTCTTTTTCTTCTAAAAAAATATGAAGATATGGGTTTGGAACTATGGTTCTCCCAGAAACAGGACATTCGCACTAGCCAATATGCCAATTTGTTATTATGTTACAATAGCATAAACTATTTATATAAACAGGTACTCAAATATTCCCTCAAAAAAAAAAACAGGTACTCAAATAAATTAAACCCTCCCTTGTATTGAACTCGGTTCAATGGGCATTGAACCTAGTTGAACCGCCGGAAAACCGGACCGGCCATCTCTTCGGTTCGATGGCCAGTTAAGTTCTTACAACATTGGTAATAACACTAAACTATATCTATTTTTTAAGAACATATTATTCATTATCCAATCAGATAATGTTCTTTGGATACCTTCTTTAGAAATTGTAGATGAAATTACCCCTTCCAATTCTGAATTGAACAAACACAAGTACAGTGAAATTACCCCTTCCAGTTCTGCAATTGAACAAACACAAGTACAGTTATTGTCATTTCCCTAACATACCAATCTATACTATCAAAATTAGATATGTCCACATCCTCTCTCAAGAAATTGTCTGTCCAATTTTTTTATATATTAATTTTAATAAAGGGCAACATTGTAGCTGGTATCGAACTGAGACCTCCCTATACGCATCCCAACCCTTTTCCATCTGAGGTACACCACACCACAGTGGTTGTCCACATTTCTTTCCATCAATGCTTGTACAAGTTTATTGTGATTCTTATGCAAATTATTGTCCACAGGTGAAGCATGGAGTTGGAGTACCGGAGATAGTAAACCATATTTTGCAAGCATGGGAGATGGCAACTGGAAGGAATCGTCGTTAACCGGACCGGACCTGTACTACCGGAAAGAATAAAAACTGTAATTTCCGAGCATGCATGGCTGCGCTTCTTCACCGTAAGATCATGGACAAACGCTATCTGATTGCTTGCTGATGTTGTATTTGCTGTATTTGTATTTGGTCATGTTGTATTTGTTTCCGAGCATGCAGCTGGAGTTCCTTTGGGACTCCCATCTATTTTATTCAAAATAAATTGATTCAGCCAGTTGTTACTAATGGATGGACTAAGAAAGGGTGCCCCCGAGCATTCAAGAAGCACTAATAGGATCTCTGAGTGCTTCGATTAGTTTTTTCAGTCTTACCTGGTGTTGGTACTTGGTACTCTCCATAAAATATATATACAAGGTAAAAGGAATATGAGCAACTTGCTCATTTAGTAAATGAGCAATTGATTATATGACATGTATGTGATACATTGGACAACTAACCCTTTTAAGACTTTTCCAATCATATTTATGTTACATCATCAATTGCTTATTTACTAAATGAGCAAGTTGCTCATACCTCTTTTTCCCATATCTCTAATATTATAATGGGAGAAGGCCTTAGTGTAATTTGTAAATGTTTGTCATTCTACCAACCTGTGCAACGCACGTGTTGGTAGATTTTTTTTTTGTCCTTTTCATTCCCCTCCCCATTTTTCCCACGTGCATTGCACGTGTGTATATATATATAGAGAGAGAGAGAGAGAGAGAAATACTTTATTGTGCGCTAGGTCTCCGTATGCACTCGTGTATCATGAATGTGATTTTGTTCTTCTGTATCATGAATGAATGAATTCATGTTATCATTTTCGGACAGCCTTCATTTATCATCGAAATAAAGGTGACTACTGAATACCTATCCGACTTTCATGTACGTCTAGTTTCTAAAAGATTCAGAATTTGATAAATGCAAGGCAATCACAAATAGTCTTCCGTAAAGGGTCATTGCCGATGCCCTCATCATGATCAAAAGGCATTCATTGACTGTATCTGTATCCTTCCTCTCCCATTGTCAAATGAAGTTTATGTCATACTTCTTTCGGTGTTAAATGTGGAGATGTCAATTGCCATCATGTTTTTTTTTTTTGTTTGGGATAAGCAGACTCCAGCCAAAATATCTCTAATCTCTAATATTATAATGGGAGAATCTCTAATATTATAATGGGAGAAGGCCTTAGTGTCATTTGTCATTTTGTTATTCTACCAATATGTGCAATGCACGTACATAACTAATATAAAGGAGGTTTCCGGTTCAAATCCTCCTTACGTCAGAGTTTTTATTTTTATTTTTTGAAATTATTAAAACTTGCATCGCACGTGTATATTCATTTAATTTGATGACTTTACTTTTTGTAGACGTGCATCGCACGTACATTATACTGGTATATATAACCAAAAAAAGATCTTACAAAACCAGAAGTACAAGCAACTAGAAGAATAAGAAGAGAATATCCTCAAACAAAAAAGAGGAACAAAATTAAAAGAAGTAAACGGTCACCAAAATAATTAGAGTAATGTTTTAGCCACTACCAATTTTACTACCATTTTCTTCACTACCTTAGGTGGTATACTCTTATTGAAGAGTTTCCCCATCTGCTCTATCTTTTCCTACCTATTGGACTGTTCCATCTAAGATAGTGAAGAGAAATGTAGTGAAATTGGTAGTGGATGTAGCATTACTCAAATAATTAAGAAGATTATTAATCATCAGAATAATCAGACATGATGTGAATTGTCATCATGTTAAGAAGACGGACAAAAGATTTTTAGGCGTGCCAAAGTTTTTCCTTGGCTACAAAGGAAACAACTTTTTGCACGTGCAAAGAAGAGAGAATAGAGTCAACTCAACTCCAGCTTGAAATTTCAATGGTGTCGTAGTATTTTATTTATTATTTATTGGATGCCATGCCAATTGCCAACTCTCAAAATAAAATAAAATAAAATAAAATAAATGGGGACATGAAAACCAGGAAAATGACTCCTCTTCATGGGGTCGTACCTAATCTTATACACACGCACACTCCAATCATATGCTTCGCGGTTCGCACTCTCTTCCTATCCATCCATCATCCAACCGTTCCTACGGATACCTATAGGTGCTTGGTCCGCATAGAACTTTTCAAACGTTAAACCTCCAAAACAAAATTATGAGGAGATTGCGTCAACAATTAAATTAAAAACTGAGATATGGTAGTCTTTATCATTGCATCACATTCTCCCTCCATTACCAAACAAACAAACAAACAATTGTACATCTCTTTAATCCCCCATCATCAGAGTTGTGTGGTTTCTTTCTCAAAGTAGACAGCCAAATCAAAACAACCAAAAGAAGATAATGAATGATCAAGAAATGGGCAAGGCAAGGAAAAGTGGCCAAGAAAAGAAACTCGCAGCATCGCCGGAGGTCGTCGCCGCCCAACTTCATCCCTACGATTTCCATGTCTGCGGCCCGCGCAACCTTGCACCGTCCACCTGGCGAGACCTCATCAGCTCTAGTTGGTAAGTCTTAATCCAGGGCCAGGGCCAGGGCCGGTCCTAAGAAATCAGAGGCTCCGTGCGAAACTTAAAAGAAAATTTATTTATGCTTTTATTGTTCCATAAAGAAAAAATATAACTAACATGTTCAAACAAAAAATATATATTTTAAAAGGCAATTCTAATTTCATATTTCATTATGTTTAGATCCCCTAAAGCTCATAGATTCATATCAAGAATAATTGTACAAAGATTTAACTTAAATTGAATAACATTTCTAGAAAGAAAAAAAAAATACAGCAAATTACCTTTGAGAATTACAGACTTTGGAGTTTGGAGGATTGATAATCAATTACAGAATGAGAGAGATGATGTTGTATCAATGAAAAAAAATAAATAAATGATAATTATTGAAATTTTGATTTATTTGTGAGAAAGTGAAAAAATTATGAATAATAGGGTTTTTTTTTTCCTTCTTTTGTTGAAAATTTTGAGCGTCAACATGAGTATTTATAGCAAATCTCCAACTGACTACACGGAAAAAATTAATCGAACTCCCAATTTGAACGTGTGCATCTGAATTGGCATGAAAAGAAAAAAAAAATCCACCGGCTTGATTCGAACCGATGACCATTTATACTCTTCTTGGTGATGCTTAACCAACAGAGCTAGCCTACAATGCTAACTATTAATACAATTGTATATTTACTACTGAATATTTATATAGTATACTGAATTTTGGGGCCCTGTGCGGTTGCACCACTCGCACACCCCAGAGCCGGCCCTGCCTTAATCCTATCGCATGTTAGAATACAAGTGCAGTTTCCTCCGCCCTTCCCGCAACTTGGAAGGAAGTTTTAGTGCGGTGGCACAGTCTTTCGCATACCAAGTAATCTAATATTACATATTTTTATTTTTATTTTTATCAGGAAGGATCCCAAGTATAAGAGGATGGTGATTGCATGCTTCATACAGGCAGTCTACCTGCTGGAGCTGGACCGGCAAGAGAAGCGAGACGAATCCAACAGTCTCGCTCCGAAATGGTGGACGCCTTTCAAATTCAAGCTGACGAGAACTTTAATTGACCAGCGTGATGGATCCATTTATGGTGCTGTTTTGGAGTGGGATTACTGGTTGGACTACATTCCGTTCAGACCTGCTGCTGCGCCTCGCGCTGTTCTTGTCCTTAGGGGCACTCTGCTCAAAACCCCGTCGATGAGAAGAGACTTGGAAGATGATCTAAGATACCTTGCGTGGGAGAGCCTTCAAGGGTCTGTCAGGTTCAATGGAGCTTTACTAGCTTTGAAAAGCATCGCGCATAGTTATGGAAGCAACAATGTTTGCATTGGCGGGCATTCTTTAGGAGCCGGTTTCGCTCTACAAGTTGGTAAAGCATTGGCCAAAGAAGGAGTGTTCGTTGAGTGCCATGTATTCAACCCCCCTTCGGTTTCGCTGGCAATGAGCCTCAGAAGTATCAGCGAGAAGGCCGGTTTTTTATGGAACCGAGTTAGAGCAGCACTGCCGAATTATGGTACAGCTTCGAATGTGGTGAATGGCAAAGAAGAGGAGAGTAATGAATTCGAGAGTAGTGGGGTTAGTAATAGCCTGTGGGTGCCGAATTTGTATGTGAATAACAGCGATTATATATGTTGTTATTATAATGATTCCGATGGAAAGGGAGTGACAAATGGGGAATCTAGTATAAGTGGAGGAGGAGTGCAAGCGAGAGCAAAGCTGTTTGTGATGTCGAAGGGGCCGCAGAAGTTTCTGGAAGCTCATGGGTTGCAGCAATGGTGGGCAGATGATATGGAGCTTCAGCTTGCTATTCAACAGAGCAAGCTTCTTAATAGGCAGTTGATGTCATTGTATAATAAGCAATGACGGACATTCTCTTTCTTCTATATTGTTGTCTTGCATAAATCAGCAGTGTCCAAGTTCAGTTAAGTATTATATTATGCGTGAACTCAATTGACTTGGAAAATGCTAGCAGTAATTAATGATATTGCATTGTTATCCCTAGCCTGATCTGTTATCCTTCAAACCGCACGGTTGTGGAGCATTATATTAACATCGGACTTGGCTGTAGTCTGTGTTCCGCTCCGCTCCGCTGGTGAGTAAGAGGTCGGAAGTTTGATTCTGACTTGGTTGACCGCTTATCTCTGGACAAATCAGTCAACTGACCTGGTGCTTTTCCCAGTTTTGACTAGAATGCATTTACAATATGATCATATCATTAGAACTCTCCCCTCACAACTACAAGTAGAAGCAAAAGCTTAGCTTAATTTGTCCCTACATTTAGTAGGTAGGGTAGGATTGTAGGAAGGTTACATTATTTTTCTAGGATGTAAACAGAAAGCGGTAGATTCTAGGTTATCAATCAAAGTAAAATTAGCATTCGTATCGGGTCGGGTCAGATCGGATTCTTCACTGCCTGGACCCGGTCCCCTATGTCCAAAAATTGGATCCGGATCTGGACCCGTGAGGACCGGGTCCGGTTCCGGGTCTTATTAAAGTATTTCTACCCATTTGGGTAGGTGCGGGAGCTCGCTTTGGTGCAGCATCTGTAGGTTGAATTTTAGTGCTTGTAAAATTCCTTTACATCAACATTTTATGTTTAGCGTTTGCTATTTTTTGTTATCACATTGTTCCATAGCTCATGGGGGTAAGCATTAACTCAGTCGGCTGAACTCCAGTTGACCTTTTCTTATTATCACACTGTATAATTTTACTGTTTTTTTTTTTTTTTGATGAAACGGATAGAGTCTAAAGACTCCAGCCATGCATTAATAACACTAAAATTACAATAAGATTGTCTTACAAGACTAAAACAGTATCACTCAAGTATACAACCTATACACACAATGATAGAGACAAACAGGAAAGAAAACACCCCAACATCAATAACCAACAATACGATCAAAGGATAATGTAGAAAAGGCTTGGATACTGGCAGCACATCTCGCCGAGGACCGGGTAGGAGAGGGCACCTCCAAAGACGACCATCCTCTCACTGAAGGACGGAGATCAGCGCGGCAACGAACGATACGACATAAAGCGAAACAGGAACGTCATACCATCACCAAATTAGTGATAAAACTCTCGAGCCAATCTGGCAAGAGGCGCGCTAGGAGCCTCCTCCCCAAAAACAGATCCTTCCAGACGAAACTAAAAGCAGAACTCAGGTCCAATAACCAAGCGGAGCCAAAGCACTCCGCTAAAAACAGGGAAAATGTCGGATACTACAACCAGCAAAAAAATCCACAGAGAACAAAAGCGCAGAGCAAAGTAAACTCAGAGAACGGAATAGTAACCATACTGCTAAGCCACTAACCAAGCAAAAAGAGGAACAACATAATAATATCATCAGTCTCAAAAGCTAAGACTCCCAGCATCAACTCCCATACCAAGTGAATCAACCCTCAGTTACTAAAATGGTCTGCTACACTCAAGACCAATACAGAGTTAAGAGTCTAAACCAAGGTCGATAGAAAATACACCAAACGCTACCAACAGAGAGCTAAAGCATGGGAGCTAACATAAAGAGCTGAACAAAAGAGATTAGATTAAGCTGCAATCAGATCGAACTGATGTAACTGCCAAGTAAGAATTCCGAAAGAACTGATATACCATCGGGGAGAGGAGGAGGACTAAGCCAGTCTCAAAGAAGAGCATGACTTCCTGCTATAAAGCTCCATAGGCAGTCAAGTCAAAAAGCAGTCTAAACTGCTGCCAAAAAGTATTATAAGAGTAGGATAACCTACCCTTTAATCCTGCAAACACAAACACCAATGGAGATAATGTTAAGACAATCGGTAACTTCAGAACCAACACAATAATAATGAAATAGCTAGATACAGCAATGAAGTATGTGGATATATGGAAATATAATAAGAACATCAAAATCCACAACACAGAGGTGCTGTGGATTTTACTGTTTTTTTTAAATTGTTTTTTTCCACTGACCTGCAGATATCTTCCCGGCCTAAAACTCGCATAAGCAGACGCTAAAAATACTTACAGATTAGGAGTATATTGTTAATTTTGAAGCATGCACATCATCAAGCATTGACCTTATAGACATTTTTAGTTCCCATATCATTTAGCTTTAATGTGTTGTTTATTTTCTATGTGAAACTTATCTTGTCATCGAAGATAAGATGTAACCGAGCCCTAGTGATAGCAATGGCAAATTTTATTTTGTTTGAATTACTATGGAATTAATATGGTTTCCTGTTTTCAAATTAGTGATTTTGCAAGAGTAGTTATAATATAACAGTAAACCCTATTGAATTGAGTTACAGCCTCTCTGAAAGTCTATTAATTCTTGCAAATAATACAAATATATTATCATGAAAAGTCTATTCTAGTTAGTCTCATTTTGTGAGTTTCACAAATTTCTTTGTACATTTCACTAATATCTCTGCCATTATCAAATACTTTTTTTTTTTTTTTTTGTGTGTAATTTGCATCGGTCTTTCCAAATTTAGCACATGACTGTAACCGCGCACTGAATAGGCGAATGTGTATCCCCCTTGCAGTTTGCATCAGCACCAACCAGCAGGAGATACTCTTTTTTAACGCATGAATTTCCTTACACTTGATGTAGGGCGGTGCCTTAATGGGATATTTATTGTGGTGGTGGCAGCAGCAGCAGCAGCGGCGGCGACAACTTACACTAATGTCAGGGAAACACAAGCAAAGTGAAGCGCCCTGCAGATCGAGCACTTACATTGCTGTCGTGTCGTATCTTTTCTGAGAGGAATTTCTCTGGATACTTGTCTTCTTCAGCTTTAATTGTAGAATCGCTTACTGCAATGAACATGAAGTAGCCTTCCATCTTAAAAGGTGCAGGTGGTAGAAGCCGAGGCTCATTTGGCTGCATTAGGAGTGCTTCTTTATTATGGTCTGTTGGTTACTTTGGTATGTGTGGTGTTTTGATCCTCTAGATGAGGATGTTTTGGGGCTTGTATGGTCTGCTTCTCTAGAGTTTGTAATGAACTATTGTATTTTGTTTTGTTTGGCTGAAGCCTTATGGCTTTATCCCTAGTAATCAAAAAAAAAAGTGAAATGACCACAACAGAAAGGAGAAAACAGAACAAATAAACACGGCGGAGAAGGTTAGGGTTTCTTGAGATTGAAGCATGTCCCTTTAACAAGGTGGAGGATGATGGGTATAAATAGGGGTGGGTAAGGGAATGGCAACCCTTTGGCCAGGGTTGAGACTTGAAACATATGAGAGGTGAGTGCCAAATTTTCAGCCCCTTTTTTTTTCCTGGAACAAGGCTGCACGCACACACCCATCCCACATACGCACACACTCGTCCCATAATAGGTGAATTGTGTAAGTGGAAGTTCAAACGCCTAGCAAAGAAGCTTACCACTAGAATAATAGGGCATTTGCTATTTTTAAGCCTTTTTTAGCCTTTAGTTTCAAAGCAGAGTTTTCCGGATAAATTTCAGCGCTTTATCATTATGAGAAAAAGTCCTTGGGTTAATTAAAAGAAGAGTAATGCTACATCCATTACCAATTTCACTATATTTTTCTTTACTACCATAGGTGACACTTCAACAGGTTGAAGAAGATAAGATTAGGTGGGAGAACCCTCCAATAGAACTCCAATAGAAGTATGACACCTGAAGTAGTAAACAAAATGGTAGTAAAATTGGTAATGGATGAAGCATTGGAAAATGGTCTAAAGGGTAAAATCCCTTGGAAATGTCAACTTCATTGGAAAATTCTACATTGACAACAGTTTTGGGGTTGAGTGGGATGAGAAGAAAGTGCCTATTTATTATTTGCAGAGTATTAGACAATTTTCAGCAAGTAATAGAGTATTATTATAACATAGAGTATCTTTTTTCTATTTATATCCTGCCTTCACTATTTATATCCTGCCTTCATATGACATAAATTGAAAGAAGGAAAAAAAAATTGAACAAAAAACATCTCTCTAAATATATGTAACCAAACATTCCTGCATGAACATGAAACCAGTAAACAAATCAGAAAAAATATTGTAGTACTCCCAATATAAAGTATATATATAAACCATGAAAATCAAATTAAGCTACCGTGATATCATGTGCATTACCAACTTACCATCTTCATTACATCATAGTGAACAATCAAGCAAACAATAAGCTAAGTAAGTAACCCAGAATTTGATCAGACAAATTCTTTCTGGAAATAGCAATACCAAAGGGATAATCCTACACAACTGCTAAGGTAGCACATACATTTTCCATGTAACAGCGTCCATGATAAAAGGAACCTAAAATTTCCAATCCCCAAAAGGCATGAAATGACTTACCTCTAATCTAATGCATCCTCAACTTTGTAAAGTTTAACATTAGACCTATGTCGGTGTACCCTATAAGGAAGTTTGACACTTCCACTTGCTATATATTTTTTTTTGACATCGATCGTAAGATCCTTTGTTCATTTCTTTATGTCATATTGATTATAGTATTTAACTTAGGATATTCTGAGGAGGGAAGACAGCAAAGTAAAATAAAGCTTATCCATAAAGAATTCGATAGAAGTTAAAAGGCCACGACCTATCCTTCCACATTCAACCAACTGACCAAGAAATGTCGCCAACTTTTATCACATATAAGTTGCTAATATAGATATATTAATTAGCCTTCCTAATTGTGTACATATCTTTTTAGTTTACCTTGGTTGCACTGCCATATTTGTAAATATATCATAAGCCTTTGACACACAAGTATGTGAATACATCAACGTGTAAAGTTTATGTTCTTGTCACATCAATGATCCATTTGAGTCGATCAGCATTATAACAACATCTGTAGTGTTCGAAACCAAAATTTGGGAATTTGGCATTTAGAAATAGGAATTTTGGGTTCTTGCTGTAATCGTTTGAACCTAAAATTTGGGGGGTTTTAAATATAAAAAAATGAGACGGGCAACAGATGTAGTTTCGTTCCGTTTATTTTTTAAAAAAAATTAATATGCTCTCGGACGGGGGATGATTTTGTGTCCAACGAAATTGTGGGCTAAATATGCATCGGACAAAATTAGTTATTTCGTCCGACACATTTTTTTAAAAAAATGTATGGATATATACGCTTAACAATTCCTATAGACCTCATTCCCTCTCAACCCTTGAACCCAAAATTCACACCAATCTCAAAGCCAACACGTATGCATAACAATTCCTATAGGCCTAATTCCATAGAACACACCTCAACTTTTGGCAAAAAAAAATTAACGGATGGGAGGTCAAATCCCGTCCGATATATTTTTTAAATAAAAAAAAATTAGGGACGAGATTTCAAATCTCGTCGGTTAAGATTTACAGGTAAAAAATTGAACGGATGAAAATTCATGTTTCAGATGCTATATTTTGGCAATTCCTAAATCTATTCCCAAATATGGCAGACTATTGTTCATTTCTACCCCCAAATTTGGGTATTTAGCCAACGATTGTGGGACTATTTTGGCCAAAATTTACAAATTTTGGGTATATAGCTGACGACTACAAATGCTAGCTGACGACTACAAATGCTCTACAGGAACGAAGACTGGCTTCCCTTTTAACGCTCCTAAAACCTAATGCAGTAAGTTACAAATTAAAGGGCTGGCTATCAATGTATTAAAGTTCCATTTCCTAACAATTTAGAGACATGCCTTCGTTGGTGACAACATATTTCCTAGTCCTGCCTTGTCCGAAATGTATGCTTTCACACAAACTAAAATGGTTTTCCTAGTTTAAACTGCACATATTTATCCTTATATGTTAGAATTTACACCAAAAAACATAGTTGAAGTTTTACACTTTAACTAACAATCTTCATTAAGTTTCCAAACCTAATATTCTCTATAGGTATTTATTTAAAGTGTCTGCAATAAATCTAGCAAAGGCAAGGGGTGGGAGGAAGAGGGAAAGGTTGTCTTCATTTATCTTCCAAAAAAGATGTAACCTAAGTTCTCGACTGTCCGTACAAAGTAATATTGTTAGCTAGAACATGAATTCTAATATAAATTGCATTAGATTCACGACTTTGGAGCCTTTGAACTGACTTGACATGATATTTATGAAACACACTGGCTTGCTTTCGTTTGGAAAACCAGTTGAGACTTGAGAGTGAGTAAAATCTGGGTAACCACCCAAGAGGGTTGCGTATGTGTCAATACAAGAGTACTCATCGAAGTGCACATGGGCGAGTAACTGACTGTGGTATTAAAATTGAGTCTATGGTAGACTTGGGGTTGTCATTTGTAGACAACCTCTAATTTGTACACATTCAATCATCTAATTTCAACCATTCATTTTTAAATGGGATTTATATTAACCATTCATTTACTCAACTATTGTTAGTTACCATAATACCCTCAAAGTTCAAATTATAAAATACAAATTTGTGCCACTAAGGATAATTTGTAAAGAGTATGTGATGGGTAAAGGGAGGTCTCAGGTTCGAGACCAGATTAGAATACGTCTTATTATTTACTATATATATAAAAAAAAATAGAATGCACATCACACGTGCATATTACTAGTTTGCTATTATGGGACCGAGTTGTTCGGTTTGGCTGTTATTATAAATAGTTACATCTTGGAATAAGGAAGACTTCTTCCCACTTCCCCTCACCCCTTCTACTTGAGATCCACCCTCATCTTATCTAAGGAATGCTCTCTTAGTGCCTCTGCCCTTTGCTCACTCCCTATTGCTCATTATTTCTCTTTTGCGGTACCTCTCTCTTTCTCTGTCTCAACTGTCTTTTCCTCTATATATTTCTCAACCATAATCGACATTAAACCTCATAATTGACATTACCGTGTTGTTAAACAGAATAGAAGAGGCCAAAGCTACAATTTGTAGTAAGAATGTGGTGTTAATGAATGATATGAATCTTGTATTGATATCAATCAAAATCTAATATCACTGTTATGATATCCCTTCGTCCTAGTTTGCATGGTCAATTTCCAAAATCTGAATTACTAGTTACTATAGACAACAAATTACTATGATAGGTTCGTACAAATTTCTCCATTCCCCAGGTGCAACACACTTTCAAGCAGCAAAAAAAAATGTATAACATTAAACATTATATATTTCTTGCAACATGACTATATGTAGCACAAGGCAGGCAGGCAGGCTATCATCTAAAGTTTTCTAAGAGTTAAATAACACTATTATCGTATCAATGTTCAAGGAAGAAACAAGGGACTTCTTTAGGGTCAGGGTTCTAAGTGAATTATCTGCTGCACGTATATACATCTTATTAATATACAAAGATGCCACGAGAAAATTAGCACACAATCCAAAAACAGCTACAAAGAAGACCATCTTATACCCATGTTCATTTAGGATTTCAAATTTTACAACTAAGATTTGCTTAGTGTTTGGTTCATTGAGGTTGTAAGCAGTTGCAATAAAACTTGCAAATGCAGCCCTTGCAAGATCCTCTTTGATTGCAAGTTCTAGTTGCAAATAGATAGTAATTTCCTTTACTTTTTAGTAGCAAATTTAAAACTTAAAAAAGTAGTTGCAATTTAAGGGAATCTTATAAGTTGAGTTGCAACTACTTGCAACAGACCAAACACCTCCCTACGAGTTCCACAAGCATACACACACACACACACACACACACACACATAGGGGGGTGATCAAGCGAGACCCTACCTCTCCTCTTATTTTGAAGTCCCCCATGATACGAACCCCCCATGAAAAATCCGAACCATTCATCTTCTTCTACATGCCTAAGTTGGCCTACGTGTGTAAAATCAAGTTATTTAACATTCATTTGCCCATCCATCATGTCATTAGAAAAATAAAGAATTTTCAGTCATACAATTTTGTCACGCTTGTAAAACATAAACAAATGAACTTCAAATAGCTTGATTTAGCATCCTTAGCCTGGATATATAATTATATATATAAAATCAGATAAAAGATGCATATGAAAGAATTGCACGTGAATTAACAAAATCAGTATGCTTCCTTCTGCAGCTCACCTTTGCTACAAATATGGATTGAATACCCAATTTATCAAGAAATGAATTTGCTATGTCAGGCAGGTGTTGGTGATCTTGAAGCAACTGCTACATCTATTTGTTTTTCCTTGAGCGCAGATAATATGCCCTTAGCATGAGGGTATTAAGATGGCATTTCCCTTTTGGAGCGGCATTCACTGGGAGACAAGAGGAAGGAAGGATAAACAATAATCAGATATAAGCTTCATTTCTTAGAAATGAAATGCCCACAACATAAATTTTGAAAGGGAAGTTAGAGACACTCCCAAGTGTTCTCTATACAAATTGAGAAAGAGAGATCATAAAACATCAAATTTCACATTAACACAATCCTAATGTATACATTTCTTAGCATACAAATATATATTACTGTTCGTTACATGGAAATGGAAAAATATCTAACCAAGGCTATTCCCAAATAAAGTTAATTGCATTTCAATAACAAAGCAAATTTACTGCAGAAACATAACATTCCACTCCACATATATTAAAGCACTTGCAGCATGATGATGACACATTATCCTCACAACAATCACTGTTTTTAGAAGCAACCGCTTCAAATGCTTAAGTGGGTGCTTCAATTGATGCGGTCACTCTAGCACTTTTTTAGGAGTGGAAAGTTACAATTTAGTGAGATTGCAGAGTTCAAGTGGTGGGTTTTAGTAGTTAAGGGGTTTAATTTAAACCCGAACCCAATACCCCGAATTTCAGGTGCTTCAACAATTATATGTTGAATATAATAGAGGAGACAGGCAACTAAATTGCCTTCGTGTCTCTCAATCAATTTTCTTTTCTGGAAAAGTTGTTGTGAGTTCGATACTAACTAGGAAAATGGGCTATATGTGCTGTGATGGGAGCGAGGGGGGGGGGGGGGGGGGGAATTAAAGAGCCAGATAAGCAAGGTTAACAGGATTGAGACGAAAGAAAAGTGAGAAGAGGAAAAGGTAATTGAAGATTTTCAAAGATGGTAGCTTCGAAAGTTTGGATGGAAAATCTATCAAACAGAAAAGACTATGAACGGATAACTTTGAGAACTAGCAAAATATGGGTTTACTAAGCACTAATACTGAATATGTTAAACTTTAAACTAAGCGAAAAACCGAAAATTAGTAATTAATGGCAATATCCAGCCTTATTGCATTCAAGATTTCCTCCCACAGAATCCATATGCCCACCAAGCTTTTGCTTCTTAAATCACGAGAAACTTTTATAATTGCAATTCATATGTAGTTAGTCAATACAGGTTTGGGGAACATTCCCCTTGTCGTTTGCTGGCTTTTCATATTTGAGCTTTAGACACATACATATTTTTCCACACTATGAAGACTAGGGAAGAAGGCTCAGAACACAGCTCAGACAATTTTTGCATGCCTGACAAAGGTCAGTCTACTCTCTTCACAGGGTGGTTCATCTTTACATTCCAAACTAAAGCAATATTATGGGTAAAGCATCCAAGGCGTCACACATGCCTGAGTATAGGATAAGTTTTGAAATACTTTGATCGAATCCAATAGATACATATTTCTCAAGCCAATGCTATTGGAATTATATTAATTCATACCTCTTTATCGAGGGTGATTCTCATGCTTGCATACATCACCTGGACACAGACTGGCGGCCTGTTTTAGAGATGTAGTTAAAAACAACACTAACATAGAATTGTTCTTTTAGTAGAATATATAAAGATTATAACTGCAGTGACTGCTCTAATATTAACTTCGTTGTTTCAGAAAGAAAGAGAGCACAATAGGTCAATTTCTAGAAAAAAATAGGTTTGAGCGGAGTTGAGATAAGTGATAAATAAACTCAAGCAGTGCAAAGTTATCTAAACACCTCCAAACACAGCAGAATAGAAAAACTGAGGTTTCGTGAGATAACTCAATAAAACTCCGGTTATCCGAAATAAAACTCCATCCAAACACACCCTAAGTGAGCATGCTCTATCACAAAAGATGATCTCTATAATTTCACTAGAAGACTTAATGAACTTTGTAAAGTTCAACACGAAGACCGGTCTTCAACTTGACAATTCATCAAATAAATACTGAGCAACCACTTCACAACAATTGTTCTAGACTCAAGGGTTTTGTTTGTAAAGGGCTTATATCTACTCTAAAAATCACCATTACATCCCATCGATGAACACTTTAGATTTCTTTCAATTAGATTATTAGTTTATTTGATTGCAAAATATGTCTAAGAAAACACATTATATATCGTTAAAGAAAAGGGAGAGAGACAAGGGATTAGATTGAAGTGATACCAATAGAATGACCAGAAGGAGACAACCAATCGAGGAGGGGTTTGGAAAAGGCTGATCATCCCCAGAATCTCCTTCCTTCTTCACCCTTCCTCCATTTCTCACTTTTTTACCAATCGAGGAGGGGGTTGGGAGAAAGAAATCCTTCAACTTAATATTTTCTTTTATCGAAAGTAGGTTTAATAGATCAGAATTTCTCTCAACTTTTTATAAAATTTCCTAGAGTTGGGATATTCATGGGCTGGGTTGGGCCGCCGTAGAATTTTCAAATATAAACTTAAAACTTGGGCAGACTTTGGAGACGTATAAAACCTAGCGAGCCCTAAGGCCTCAGCCTTAACCCTGTTAGTTCAAAACATCTTCAAACTAACCGTTGGAGACCTCGAAGCTTCCGCCGCATTTAATGTAATTGTAACAGTTTACGTAGTTGTGGTCAGAAGCCTCGAAGTTTCCTTACCATTTTCAAAGTAACAACTACCTTGACCGAATCGACAATCCCGTGAACCATCAAGTTCAAAGGTAGATTATAAATAGAGATGTATTAGAGGTTTTTTTTATAACAACAAATTTGTGTTTGGAGGAAGCTTATGACCTTAAGAGGTCAGTGTATCTACTATTTCTCAAGGTAAAAAGATTCGAATTTTCATTGTTGAAATATTTCTTCGTGATCATAATTGTTTACCTAATTCAATTAATTTTGTAACATGCAGAAAATAATCAAGAACTCCTCGACGAATATACCACTAATCTCTCAAAGGTATATGATTTAAACCACTAGTATTAGATCACTGAAATCTTACACTCCTTCGACCTAACTCATATTTTCTGTGGACCTAAATTAAGAAACAAACATAGTTCTTTGATGGAATGGATGATGATGATGATGAAATTGAGTGACTTTCCATTTTTACTCTACCAATTCATACACTCCTTCGACCTAACTTGTATTTCTGTGGACCTAAATTAATATACAAACATAGTTCTTTGATGGAATGGAAGATGATGAAATTGAGTGACTTTCCATTTTTACTCTACCAATTCATCACATCTTTATGCTTGAGATCTCACATTCTAACTTGATTATTCATTGATGGATTTACTACAGAACCTATATGACGTATATATGGAGAAGAATGGAAGGCAATCTCGAGAAGATATCACTAGTCTAATGAAGAAGGAAGATGTAGAGAGAAGGATGCATAAACGAGATGTTTTCTTAAGAAACATCACCGAGACGTTGGCCCATCAACTGAAGTAAGTACTTGAAAACCAAATTTGTAATGCTACTCAAGGGGTTTTTAAGTACTTGAAAACCAAATTTGTAATGCTACTCAAGGGGTTTTCTTTTCTAATATCCTTAACAAATATTACATTTTCAATTTTATACCTAAGAGACATGTATTGCATAAATCTTTGTGGTTTTTGTGGTCCAATGAAATGGTTAATTATATAATTTCACTTCCCTTTCCATATTTTCATATATATTACCATATTTTTCTAATATTATGCTTATGTACGTTTATTTTAATCAATATTTAATAAAATCAAAAAATATAATTTGACTTTTTGAGCAGAAAATTTTATATTAATTAAATCATGGTTGGCTTTATATTGTTGATACTCATATAAAATAGTGGTATATTTATTGCCATGTAGTTGAAAGATGAAAAAATTGAAAGAATTACAAAGAATTAGGAGGCGGTTGAGTTCGACTGGCATGACAATCATGCACCAATCATCTTTTGCAACACTATATGGGCACAGGTTTGGGACCAACAGATCACCAATAATATATTGTGCACAAGCAGAGTGAGCATGCATGATGTTATTGCGTTTTCCGAAACCAGTCTGGAATAAAGTACAAAGGTAACTACATCAATAACTTATTAGTCTAAAATTTTAATAATTACTTTCCTTTTTTCTCGTTTGCTTTCTAATTGAGTTTTAAGACTGCACAATTTCGTCGGCACGTTTCAATGTTGCAATTTTTTAAAAATATTTCTTTAAGTATTTAATTTTCTTCTGTTTACAGGGGAACAATGACCCGGAATCTTATGACGCACTGGGGTGGTTATTTTTTTTTTGAAGACAGCATTGGTGCTGTTGTGACTTGTGAGTCACTAAACTTGCTGGCTATACTTCAAGAATTAGAATATCGATCAGTTCTTTCTTGCTGTGCTTCAAAATTAACATATTTTGGATCATTGTGTTGTTGTATAATTTGATAGAAAATTTAGAGATACGAAAAGAAGTTTGTAGAACAGGTATAATTGCAAAAGGCTGTTTAGTTGTATATATATTTGGTGATATTGATAGATGTAGTTCATCTTTATAAGTCTATGAGTATAATTGGTATAAGTGTTCATATGTAATTGTGTGATAGCCCTTCTTTTTTAACAACTAATACATTTGAATGTTGAAACTGATAAGTTATAGTTCATATTTGATTTATGAGCACTAAATGTATGTCTAGCGTGAGTGGTTTTTCCTCCATACTACTCTTGTTTCATTATGCATCTATGCTCATTGGGAAAACGTCCGAAACATAAACACAAGCTCAATAAATTATAAATCACTTAGCTCCCAAAATATAAGCACATATATACAAACATCCTTAACACTATATATTGCTTGAAGATGACAATGCAAATGAAGCATCACCCACAATCCTTCGAGTCTAGTGAAATTAAAGATGTAGAAAGATAAACTAGGAAGCCAACCAAGAGAAAACTTAAACAAACAACTTTTGCAATTGAATCTAAACATATGTTAAAAGTCCTTACAGTCTTAAAATAATAATACCAGGTAGAAATAATCGCCAAGAGAGACAGAGAGAGAGATACTAGTCTTTGTGAGTACAAATTCTCAATTATCATCACTCCTTTGGCATTTAAATATTAAGCAATCACTTTTAGAAGATTCAGACGAAGAGTCATCACAACTTTAGCTATATAGAAAGATTCAATATAGACCAGCATAATAGGTTTTAATTTTCTTCTATATTAGTCACGAACAAATAATTACCTTCAATTTTCAATTATGAGTTAAAAGTCCTATAGTTAACTATTATCTAATAGAACATTCCATTATAATCCCGAAGTTCTTTAGAACTTTACCCTCTTCATCAATCTCATTGACTCCCGCAACTCTACATAATATTCATATATTTCTCATATAAAGTTTTGTTGCAGAATCTAATAGCCATATCCACCATCTAACGCCAATTCCAAGGTAGTATGGATTTTTGGACATTCACTTGCAATTAGCAATCATATGAACAATGGTGCAAAGTTAAAGAAAACTGAGGTTTTGACTCTTTTGAGAGATAACTCTACAAAACTCAGGTTATACTAACTTTACTCCGTTCCCAAACATACTCTAGGCAAACAGGCACTATCACATTTTCATTAACAGTATAAAGTTCAGTCCGAAGAACAGTCTTCAACTCGGCATTTCATCAAACAACTATGGAGCAGACAATTCTACAGTCCATGTTCTATGCTCAAGGGTTTCGTCTGTAAAGGGATTACATCGATGAACTCTTTCAATTCCTTTCAGTTAGATTATTTATTGATTTCTTGATTTGGTCGCAGAATAAAGTTGAAGAAAATACATGTATGATATATAATATGATTAAAGAGAAGAGAGAAAAAATATTACCAATAGAATGGCCAGAGGGTGTAATCGAGATCAAAGACGACGAGCCGAGGAAGGGTTTGGAAAAGGCTGATCAACCCGAGAGCCTCCTCCTTCACCCTTTCCTCCATTTCTCACTCTCTTCCTCTTCTGGGGTGGAAGATGACCAACCTCAAATTTTACCTGATCTATTGTATTATTCTATCTCTAATACAATATAGATTTCAAAAGAGTAATGTTACACTCACTACCAATTTCACTACAAATACGTGAATTCTTATAAATAAAACAGTAAAGATCGAACATTCGCTATTCATCGACTTTGACCACGAAAAACTGCAATATCTGATCGTTAGGAACGGTTGAGATCGCTCCTCTGGACCTGCAAACAAAATCTGAAACACCGGGGGTGGCCTCGGTGACAGACCCTCCGACGCCCAGGTCAGAAACTCGAAGATATTATGGGTTTTGAGAGCGGAGTTGCCAGTTACCTTGTTTCTAAGGAGGTTTTGAGCAATGTATAGTCGGCGAGAGGGGCCAGATTCAAGATAATCATCTGTGCCTACTTCCCGATGGTTGGATAGAGTTGGTTATGCCATCAATATGAAGAGATCAAGTCTGGACTACGCTTTTGATGAAGAGAGAAAGTTTTCAAACTCTCTCGTGTATGGGCGGATAGAATCAGTTGCCTCCTAGGAATAAGGGGGTTAAAACTAGGTTCGATGAATTTAGACTCCTTTGTGATATGGCTATTGTAACAGTCCCTATTACAGGCTAGTTCGGGTCGATGGGCTTGAAAACGGCCCAGCTGATCTTATCAGGCCTACATCTGCTAAAATTACTGTTTTACCCTTTAGAGCTTTATGATCAGTGCCCAATTTGGACGGTCCAGATTATGTTCTATTTTTATCCATATCAAAAGCCCCCAACTCCCGAAGACTGAGTTTCACAACCTTTGAGGAGTAGTTTGCCCGTGTTTAATGGTTAAGATAACTTATCGGATCCTTCGGGGATGTTTGAATCTTGCCCGGGGTGTAACAGCGTTGTTTTGACTTCATAGAGTATCCAGAATTATTTTTGTAATTTCCTGAATTTTTTATGATTTTTCCTAAAGTTTTGGGAATTTTCTGGATTTTCCCAATTTTTAAATTTTTTTTTGATTCTTTAATTACTTAACCAAAATTTTAAATTAATTTTTGGAATTTCAAAATAACTTTTCTAATATAGAAATTATTTTTCATAAAATTAAAATAATATTCTGAATTTTTAATTATTTTTCAGAATTTTGAAATAACTTTTCAGATTTTTAAAGTAATTTTCAGATTTTTTAAATTAATTTTTCTAAAATAATAATTATTTTTCAGCATTTAAAAAATATCATTCTGAATTTTTAATTATTTTTCAGAATTAAAAAAAAAATATCCTGAATTTTTAATTATTTTTCAGAATTTTGAAAAAAATTCTAGATTTTAAAATTAATTTTATGAAATTTTATAATAAGGAAATGAATTTTAAATAATAAATAATACCTGAATTAATCTGGAACATTGATTATGAGTAGCACGCTTTTTGAGGAGATCCAACGGTTGAAATCACCCCCAAACAACAGATCTCCTCGGTTTCGCTTTTGCACTGAGGAAGGTGCGGGCCCCACATGTCAGCGGAACAGTGCTGAGATGTGGGCCCCACCTCCTTTTTCCTTTTCTTTTAATCATGGCACGTGTGAAGCACGTAAAATCATGATCGCAATTTTTGGAACAATCTTGGCCATTCACTGCGCGTGGCATGGATCTCGAGGCAATCAGACGACAGGAGAGCGTTGAAGCAATCAACCTTCTCGGTTTCGCTTTTGCGCCGAGGAGTGCTGTGGGGTCGCGCCATGTGGCCGCTTGTGATGGCGCCACATGGCGGGCGCTGTTCGGAGGAGCGGCGGCAGCAGGGGCCCACTTCCATGTGGCGGAGCCAGGAGGAGCAGCAGGGCGGAGCCCACTGCCACATGGCGGAGCCAGAAGGGGCAGCAGCAGCAAAGGGGCCCACTTCCACGTAGGCAGAGTCAGGAGTTCAGCAGCAGGGGCGGGCCCCACTGCCACGTTATCATTAACTGGTCAACGCGATGACGTGGCGTTGACCAGTCAACATTTTTTCTAATTTTTTTCTTTCCTTTGAGCAGTTGTATTGCAACTGACTTTCTCGGTATTACAGGGCTCCGATCAGGGTGTTTGACCACTCGTTTCGAAGAGAACTCTAAGATCTACAACTTCTGTTCATAATTGGTTTAACGAATCGTCCATCTTTAGGGTTGAAACCGGCTCACAATGTGTCTGCCTACGGAAAGTTTAACAAGATCAGCTCTGCAGTCAAACTGACATTTCCGGTGCTACATAGGCCGGATTGGGGCGTATGACCACTCATTTTAAAGATGACTCTAAGTTTTACAACTTCTGTTCAGAATTGGTTTAACGAATTGTCCATCTTTAGGGTCGAATCGGCTCACAATGTCTCTGCCTACGGAAATCTGAGAAGAAGAGCTTCGCCACCGGGGTGTTCTCGCCATCGGGAAGCTTCAAAGAGGATCTTCTCTTCCATGGAGCTACGAATAGGAGCTTCGGCACCATGGTGTTTTCACCATTGGGAAGCTTCGAAGAGGAGCTTCGCTTTCATGGTGCTACGAATAGGAGCTTCGGCACTGGGGTGTTTTCACCATTGGGAAGCTTCGAAGAGGAGCTTCGCTTTCGTGGAGCTATGCATAGGAGCTTCGGCACCGGGGAGCTATGAAGAGGAGTTTTGTTCCCGGGAGGCTAAGAAGATGAACTTCTTCACTGGGGAGCTTCGCTCCTGTACGGGAAGGTTGATAAGGATTTTCCAAGTTTTTTCATCTCGACTCGCACTCTGTTTGTGTTGTCACCTCCTAGATTGGGTCTTGTGAGTTTAGAAAGCGGCTCTAGGGGAGAGTTGGACATCGAACTTGTCATTTGAGTCTGACAAGTTTGGAGAGGTGACCAGAGGAAGGAGATGAATGCCGAACTTGTCATTTGAGCCCAACAAGCTTGTAGATGTGACCCAAGGAAGGGGTTGGCACCAACCTTGCTGTTTTGACCATGCGGGTTTGTAGAGGCAACCCGAGAAGGAAGATGGTGCCGACCTTTCTGTTTGGACTCGGTAGACTTGTGGATGCAACGCTTGGAGGGAGTTGTCCTCCAAAATTGTTGTTTGAACCCAGTATGTTTGTAAAGGCAACTCGAGGAGTGAGTTGGATATCATATCTGATGCTTGAAGGTGAACTAGTTGCGGGAAAAGCTCTACGGACGAGCTGGGCTCCAACACCGTCACAGGGAGTGAAGGAGTTGTTGGTGTGGCTCGGGAGAGGAACTGAGCACGGAGCTCATTGATGAGGGTCGTCGAGCCGCAGGAGCATCTATAAGGGCGAGCTAGGCCCTAGATTCAATATGACTGAGTCAAGTTTTGGGGATAGCCCTGGGAAGGAGCTACTCTCCGAACTTGCTTGTTGGAAAATCAAACAGTTTCAGGAGTGGTTCGAATGGTCGTTTCGATCCGTAAACTCACATACTTGCACGTCGTGAGAGCGATTTCGAGCCATGATTATGAACTCTGAACCAGTTATTTAAAATTCATCAACGAGTTGTAGGAGCAATTCCGAATGGTGAGCTACTCCGTACTAGCTTGTTCGCAAGCGACTAAAGCGGCGTCGAACCAAGTGTTGGACTCCAAACTTGTTATTGGGTTGTTTCAACTAGTTGCAGAAGCAATTTCGAATGGTGAGCTGTTCCGCACATGCTTGTTTGCAAGTGAATAAAGCAACGTCGAACCAAGTGTTGGACTCCGAACTTGTTGTTTGAGGGGGTTAACGAGTTGTAGGAGCAATTCTAAATGGTGAGCCACTCTGCACTTACTTATTCGCAAGCGACTAAAGTGGCATCGAACCAGGTATTGGATTCCAAACTCGTCTTTTGAGCCTAGCAAGTTGTGGGAGCAGCCTTAGGGGACAAGCTGGACACCAAACTTGTTGTAATAGGAAAGAAATGAGGCCAATGCAATGATCTTTATAAGAAAAAACTACGTTTTATTAAAACAAACTAAGCGGTCGCCTTGAGGGAGGGGGAGGAGCCGTTATTACATGCTTTGGCCGTATCGCAAGTGGCAGCCTTATTGAAAACTGAAAACCTACTCCTACGATAGAGTGTAAGGCACCCTTGTGGTACTTCATTTGATGCCATGTATATCAAGTCCGTCTTCCTAGAAGAGGGGGATCTCCATGAGTTCATTAACTAGTTCGGGAAAGACTTGACTGTTCCATTGGAGAGCTCTAATGTTTCAAATGGGAGGACCGAGCCCCCCATTGTAGTGGTGTAACATCTTCGAGTGGTCTTTTGGCTTCCTCCGACTTCCCCTACTCCTGTAGAGGTCGGGAGCTTCATTTTCATGTGAAAAGTTGAGGGTACGGCATGAAGTACTGCTAGGCCTGGTCGACCCAGAATGACATTGTAAGCAGCCTTCACATTGACGACCATGAAGTCCATTGCCTCTGTTCGGGTTGTCGAGGTTTTTCCTACGGTCACATCAAGAGTGACTATTCCTTCAATTGAGACTGGAACACCAGAGAACCCGTGGAGTGTGTATCTTGCAGGATTGAGACGATCTCGAGAAAGCTTGAGGCCTTGGAAGGCTTCCAGGAAGAGAATAATGACGAAGCTGCCGTTGTTGACTAGGATTCGGCACACCTCGTGATTGGCCGTATGGAGACTGATTACAAGCGCGTCACAGTGGGGCGTTTAGACGCTTTCCAGGTCTCTGTTTAAGAATGTCACTGGGACTCCGAAGCCCTTGGGTGGAGGGAGGTTCTGTACCGAATTAACTTCTCGGATGAAGGCCTTACGGGAGGAGTTTGATTCTCCCCCCATAGGCCCTCCTGAATGAAATGGAGAACTGCTCATGGCTTCGAGTCTTGGGACTCAAAGGGCTTCTCTGTCCGCTTGTTAGCTCCTCGGGGTGGAGGAGGATCGGCTCTGGATGACCCCGCTGGATAAGCTTTTCAATCTCCTCCTTGAGGGCCCGACAATCATCTATTGTGGCCATGGTCCCTGTGAAATCGGAACCACTTGTCTCTGTTTCTCTTTTTCACTGGGGTATTCATTCTAGGGGGAGCACGAAGCAACCCTTCCTTGTCTACTTCCATGAGGACAGTCGATATACTGGCATTGAGGGGGGTAAATTTCTCGAAATGAGGAGGAGGGTAGCACAAAGTGTTGTCGTCCTTCTGGAATTTTTGAGATCCTTCTTTGTTTGCACCCATCCGTTTGTTCCCGGAGGAGGGCTCTTCTTGACCAGGGGGTTTGAGATCTTCTTCAGCTCGAATATACTTCTCACTCCTAAGTAGAAGTTTCGAGAAGTCCCGAGGAGGCTTCTTGGCAAGGGATGCCTTGAGGTCGACATTGTTGACATTGTGTCTGAATGCGGCAGTCACTACTGCTTGATTGAGGGAAGAAATGGATCGGGACTCGACTGTAAAGTGCTGAACAAAGTCCCTTAGTCGTTCCCCTTTCTTCTGGTTCAGGTCCAGCAAGCATGCGCTTGTTTTTTCGGTTTGACGGCTACTGACGAAATGGGTGAGAAAAAGTTCTTCAAACTGATCGAATGGAAAGATCGAACCGGGAGATAGGCGGGAGTACCACTCCCTTACTGGCCCCTTCAAGGTGGCAGGGAAGGTCTTGCAGAGGAGGGAGTCCGAAGGTTGATGGATCATCATGAGAGTTTTAAAACTCTAAATGTGATCTACCAAGTCAGACTCTCTATTATAAGACTCAAAGTGAGGCGGCTTGAAAGTCTCTAGGACATGGGCTTTCATGATCGTCTTAGAGAATGGAGGTCGGCTCAGTCGGAAATTCTTGGCTTGGTGATCCTCTTCCCATTTGATGTTGTTGGGACGGTCTTCCATCTCTCGGAGGCGGCGAAGGACTGAGTTGTCCCTCTGGTCGGATCTGGCCGACCCACGGGACTATCCTTCATGTACGGCTGCGAGATAGTGACTGTTTGTTTGTCGGCCTATGTTTGGGCGACGTTGAGGGCTTGGAGGATTTGATTTTTGAAATTATTAAACTCTGCTTTGGTGACGGGTGCAGTTCATCTCCGTTGGCCCCCTGAACTGATCGACTGGCCGTGGTCTGACTCCTTTGCTGCCGAGAGGGAGGTGGCCTTCTTCGTCCCCTGGGAGAGGGGTTTCTTCTGAGCCTTTGCCCTCGAGGGGAGAGACTTCTCATGTCTCCCTGATGTTCTAGACTAAGGGGCTCATCACGAATTCGTCTCTCATTCAAACGGGTTCGAAGGTCAATCCCTTGTTGGTGGTTTGATGATTTGAAGGAGGTCTCTTGACCCCTGAGGACCTTGCGAGGCCATCGAGTCGGTGGAAGGATTGTGGATCGAGACATGGTCATGAAGGGGATGTTGTTCTTGACGGCTTCGACGGGAGCCCCCCGGTGCTGCTCCTCTAGACAGAGGTTGGATTTGTTGGAGAGGGGGCTGCTCGAGTTGAGGTTGTTGAAGTGGGTCCTCCACGAGGGGAGGAGGTGGAGGAAGGTAGTTGGCTCAGCGACAGGTAACCGTCGTCCTCGCCTTCCTTCCTGGAGGCATGGTTGAGAAGATAGTTTCAGATCGACGAGGTTGGGTCAGTGATCTTTTCTGTTTCCCACAGACGGCGCCAATCTGTTGCTACTTATTTCTGTGTGGGAGCAAACTGATACGTCAATTCTTATAAATAAAACAGAAAAAGATCGAACCTTCGCTATTCGTTGACTTTGACCACGAAAAACTGCAATTGACTTTGAGATCTGCCTAAACACGATTTATGGTTTTTCACTTGGATTCATGGCTAGGTTTTGATATTTTGTGATTTTCGGCTATGTTATTAATATGTGATTATCATCGAAACCTAACACCCACCGCATGAACTCCACCTACCCGAGACATTGTTCGCCTCCCGACGTTATTTGAACATTGCGGTCACACTTCGTTGATTCTAGTGGCAGCAAACTAGATAATGTTTTAAGAACATTGGACTTCGAAACACTTGACCAATATATCTTGTGCCCACAAAGCTGGTAGAGATTATGTTGATTCTGTCCAATACCCCTCTTTCCTCGCATCACCTTACAACGACCTTCATAAACCGATAGAACTCCACATCGAGCTATGTACCTGCAACCCCGTACTTCCAGAGTTCCCAAGGATACTAGGTTTCATTTCAACAAAGAAATATGCATGACATTCTCAGTGTATCCATTTCCATCTGGCATCTTCAACTTGTTCCCTCACCCGCTACGTCACAAATCTCATCAATCTCTGTTCTCACACAACGACATGTTGTAGACTTGTAAGGACAAAACATCTCCCTCACAGAGAGAAAATGTAAGAAGAACTATTTGAATCAAGAAACTATACAGAATCCACATTTAGAGAATTTGAAACAAAAAGATAGTTTAAGTTGTCATATGATTCAGCGGTACTGACTATGTGGGCACCCCTCTGATTCAACCACTTGCGATATTTTCTATGAAATGGTGACAATTCACCAACCCTTATGAGCACTATCCCTTCCAAATGAACTACCATCCACCCACCGCCAATCAACCCATAGAAATAGATGTCAATTTGTGACTCTTTTTCCTAAGTTCATCCTCCTCCAATCCCTCGAGCACACCTGCTACCGACAACTTCTCTTTGGCAAATTTTTTGTCTAGCATGATGGTTATTAAATGCTTATCTGAATTTGGCAATGAATATATCAAGTGAAAAAACTATTCTCTTAAATCATTTGCGTTCATCGCCCTCGATTCAGATAACTCCGTATTGAATTCCATTGTATGATCTCGAAGAGTGGTGCCTTCACTAAGAAATGAAATAGTTTTCTCTTTCAATACTTCTGATCCTGTGACAACGATTCCGAGTAGTTTCTGAGTCTTGCCACAGAATCGTCGCGCTTCTCTTGCACCTAACGTCGTTCGTCATTGACAGCCGGATTAAATTCAAGGCTTTTGAACCAATCTCCCCCACATATCCAACTTCAGACCGATTGGTCTCCCTTAATCTTCTTTTAAGGCAAGATCCAAGCCCTATTGAACCAATATGTTGTACATGTCCACATTCCATAAATTAAAGTTGATCATATCGTCGAGATGCTTAATCTTCTTGCTCTGACACCAGTTGTTAGGAATTTAGCCGTGGCGGAAGGGTGGTTGTAGAGAAGAGACAACCGATCAATACACACAATCAAGCAAGTAAACCAAACCAAACACAATGTGCACAATTTGTTCCGGTTCGGACAAATCCAGAACGAGATGATCAATATATTATTCAACTAGAGAAGATACAATAGTTATAATCACTCTCACCGAGAACCTATCTATCTCTCAAGTCTCATTATATGATATTTGTTGTTTACAATAGAAAACTCTTGGATGAAGTACTTGATGCTTTTGACACAACTCTCAATGGAGGCCATTGCAATGATATATAGAAATCTAGAGACTCCTTAGGTTATAGTCTTGATATAATAAGCATCTGATATACTTTGAAGAGAAAGTCATACGACAAGACCGTACGATCTAACTTGGAGAGGAAACTGGACTCTAAACAATTCCCCAAGAATCAGCCCAAATATGTGTTGTTGCGCCGCTTGCGGTCGACTGTTAGAAATAGCAGTCGACTGGTTTGGTTTCAACCAAGTCAGAGAGCAACCCAATTTAATGCAGTCAATTGCTATTCCCAGCAGTTGAATGTAACATGTTGCTGCTGCTGCTCCTTCCTTCTTCCAACATTTTCTTTGAATCATCTTCTCGCTTTACGGTATTCTCTTCACATTGAACCTAGTATGCAAGACATAAACTAAACACTTTACTTTACTGGTTGCGCTAATAAACACTTCTTACATCAATGGTTGTAGTTTTGAAGCAACATTTCAAACACGCTAAAAACAATTCTTACTTTAATGGTTATTGTTTTGAAGCAGCAACTTTGTACAAGCTAAAAAAATAGTTCTTACTTCAATAGTTTCCGTTTTAAAGCACCACCTCTGAATGAGCTAAAAAATAGTTCTTACTTTAATTGTTTCCATTTTGGAGCAGCTACTTTATACACGATAAAAAATAGTTCGTACTTTAATGGTTTCCGTTTTGAAGCATCACCTTTGAACGTACCAATAGCCAGTTGTTACTTTAATTATTTATGTTTTGAAGCAGCACCTCCATGCACAATAAAAAACAATTCTTTAAAGGTTTTTGTTTTGGAGCAGCAACTCCCAACACGCTAAAAATTGTTCTTACTTGAATTGTTTTTGCGTTTTGAAGTAGCACCTCTCCACACAATAAAAAAACACTTCTTACAAAATGGTTGCCATTTTGAAGCTGCACCTCTAAACACGCTAAAATCACTTCTTACATTAATGGTTGTCGTTTAAAGAAGCACCTCTAACTAGTTAAAAACCACTTTAACTATTATCTTTGGTGAAGCGATGCTTATAAATAGAGCTTGATGACCATATATTTGATACTTCTAACTTATGCTTCTGTAGAAATCATCCTAAATATACTAGCGTTGAGAAGTGGCTCTTTGGCTGCTGGTTAATGAATCGGAATTTGGTAAGTGATTTAGAGAAGTCTTACATTGATATCAATATACTACACAAAATTTCTTCTTAATCATTCCTTTCAATGATAACGAATTTCTAGTCAAATTGGCTCAAATTAGTGTAAAACTTCACCTCTATGAAGTAAATTCTGTATACCATGTATAGCATTTTGTCAGCTAATTGATGGTAGTGTTATATTATTAGTTAGTTCTCTCATACGGTTGTTTTGGAGTATAGCATCACTGTATTCTTACTATCTTGGATTAATGGCTATATTTGTACTTTTGTTCCTCCTGATTCAGGCGACAGAGCGGATGGGATGGAGGAAGTTGGAAGTAATTTTTTATTTCCTCTTTTTCTGTCAGTTCATTTAATTATTGTAATTCCTTGTGTTCTATCTCCGTTCCTTGTATGCATACCATAAATCATTCTCTGCATGAAATTTTATTACAGCTTCTATATCTTACGCAGAATTCAACGACATTTGAGGAAAATCTTAATGTGATACAACTAATAAATATGAGGAATGAAGTTGTAGAGAGAAGGATGCATGAATCGAACAAAATGCCTGAGAAACTACTGCAAGGACATCATTTTGTGAGATACGAAAAAGGCAAGAACCCCCTGGATTTTAGATTGTTTAAAGCTAAGTTTCCATGGATATTTTCCTCAAATATAATTCAGTAGATTTAAACTCCATATTTTGAGTTTTAGTTGTGTTTCCTGAATCTGAAGGAGCTCAGCTCGATTTCTTGATGGGTTGGCCCAAACTCAACAAGTAGTTTCAAAAATTTATTGAAACTTCCCTAATACTATACAACAACAACAACAACAATAACAATAAAGCATTTTTTCCAACTAGTTGGGGTCGGCTACATGAATCCTGGTTTTCCATTCTGCTTGGTTTAGCGCAATATATTCTGTAAAGTCACAAGTTTCCCTAACACTATCTTTAGATATTAAATCAGAGATGGTCAAAAAAACATGAGAGAAGAATACATGGACGACTCCATCAGGAAAAGGAAACGCACCAGCTATAGGGTCTGAACGATGGGTAAGAGAGAAAGAGAAAATGACTCAGATGAGAGACTCCAGCGACATGGTAGAGATACACTTCAGATGGGAGTGGGTGAAGGGAAAAGGCAACGTCTTCAGGACAGAGTACCTCAATCGATCCGTAGAGGACGATCGAGGGAGAGGGGCCAAGAGAGAGATGATAGAGATAGGGTTGAGGAGAAGAGGAGGCGATCTCTGGAGATCAAGCCAGAGGGGGAACAAAGAAGGACCTATGCAAAGGTTGCTAGGGGGAAAGGCTATGCTGAACATAGAACTTCACAGAGAACCATTGCGCCATTGGAGGAGACTAGGAAGACGAGGAATGATGAAGAAGGAAAGTGAATATTGGTGAGGCCCAAGAAGGCTAGAGTGACACAGCGGCCGACGAAGCAGCTCCATAGCAACTCCTCCGACTCTTGAAGAACGACGAGCGGTGCTCAATGTCACAAATGTGCTCAGCGTGGGCATAAGATCAACGAGTGCCCAAATCAATGGTTTTGCTACGCTTGTAAAAACCACGGCCACATTTCCACCACATGTCCCAAGACTAAGGCGAATGTTAGAAGGTCCTCAACACCTCCCATAGTTCAGACTATCGCAGATTCCATTCAGAGCAGAACAGAGAAAAGTTCGGCGGGGGGTAGGAAGGTGGTCAAGGCAATCATCACTCCGACTCCTGTCATGGCGGATTTCGAGCGACGCTACTCCGCTTGCGTCATGATCAAGGCACAAACCGGGTCACCCACCACCGTCGACATAGAGACCCTCATCTCTGCAAACACCCATGGAACAGAGGAGGGGAAATGGCAAGTTCAGCAAGTTAATCAAAGCATCTTCCTCGCACATTACCCAAATCAGAACCGTGCTCAGGAGCTGTTAGATCTGAAAGGGTTGGAGGGACAAACACGTCAAGAGTTCTTGATCACCTTTAGTCAATGGACTAGAAAGTTGGGTGCGCTCAAACCAGAATCACTTCCATCGGTTTGGATAAGGTTATTCAACATGTTTGGGTTTGATCAGGATTCCAAAACGTTATTCGAAGCTCTGGGTACCTTATAGAGATTGACAAGGGAACACACTTGCATAACAGGATGGACTTCGCTCGAATCCAAATTGGGGTTGAGGCCAAAGTGGATATTCTGTCTATGATTCAAATAGAATTCGAGGGAGATGTCTACGAGGTCAAAGTTGTAATGGAGAGGAAAAAGAGCGTCTCCTTCAAGGGAACGGCAGATGTCGGAGCCACTCCAGATTCTGGAAGGGTTCACAAGAGGCTTGGGGATGATGACCAGGAACCGTTGGATGAAGATGGGGAATAAGTCCTCTCACTCCGTAGATACCAAAATTCTATCTAGCTTCGTTAAGGTTGGGTTTGACTGCATGTTAGACCAAGTAAACCTTATATCGCTCCCCTGGATTTCAATTAGGTGTAGTTCATTGATTGTGATTGAACCGTTGTCTGTCTCTTTCATCGGATCCCCTACCTCTGTGTTCATTAATAAATCTAGTTATATTAAAGCCCCCACCACCACCACCCACGAGCCAGTCCATCTAGCACGGATTGCACAAATTTCCTCCCAAAATCCCTCTCTACGGCTAGCGTTACATGGGCCGTAGACCGACGTGACCATGTGTTCCCAACCATCCCTTTTACGCTTGATCTTAATAGTTATCGAAAAGATACCCCCGAAGTCATCAATGACATCAAACTCCTTGGAATCTACACCCATCACTATACCCCCTGACATCCCCGTCGACATCTTGAAACGCTAGACAAAATCTCTAAGTGATATAAGCCTTCGAAATCTTTGTTATGCGGATCAACAATCTTAGTTTCTTGTAAAGCGCAAATAGAAGGATTAATCCTAGCTATAGAATCATTCACTAATCTAGTCCTAACCTTCGATCGTATCCCTCTAACATTTCAAAAGATGTAACACATGGATACTAACTAAATTAAAAATGTCTACTCACTCCACTTCCCACCTACTTAGGAGGCTCTATAGCGAAAGTCTATAGGCTTCTTCTCTAATGATTTTACTCCTCTCTAATTGATCAGAAGTGGAGAATCCCATATCTAACCCTAATATGCAAGCATAATAAAGAAGCTTATCATCTAAAATGAAATTCAGAATAGAGAACGCACCTCCGCAAGCTGACGTTGGCTCCTTAGATTTAGCTGTCGATCTCTAGGCCCCTTAGAACCCCATCTGTTAATTTGTCTCTTGCTCTTTCTTTTGGCATCGTCAAATCCTTTCTTCGCGATTTCGGCCTTAATACTCTCCTGAATGAACGGTGTTAGAGCCTTGACCTTACTCTCGAACTCTCCATCTGAGTCTGTAGTCTCAATACCCACTCCATCTAAGACACCGATTCTCTAGTTGATTCCCTTTTGGACCCCATATCTTTTTCCCCCTCGTTACATTCACCTTTGCCCTCTCTGTGATCTGATTCCCCTCCATCCACGTCCTCCTCATCTATAGTCCCCACTTCTTCGTTGTCTCTCTGCACCCCTGGAGCGACCAGATCCGAGCTCTGTATAAGATTTTTACCTTTATAAAACGAGCACTACCCCCTTAGAAACAGTCAGCGAGCTCAGTGAGATCGCCATGATTGGGCCTTTCACCTTCGCGAGTTGGGCCTGGCCTCCCAAAGAAAAGAGTTTTTGTGATGGCTCTGACTGTGCACTCCACCACTTAAAATCTGCAGTAGACATACTCAAAATCTCCATCTGTCTATTCGTGGGCCCCTACCAATTTCGAAATTTTTGGAGACTCAAGCGCTATTTTAGCAACGCTAACACTACCTCGTACCCCTATACATGGCTGTCCAATCGCTGTCTTTTCTGCTTCGAATTGACGTTTCCATCCCTCAGTCCCTTCCCCTCTGAACCCTTCTCTGACAAAGCCATCCCCTATCACCTTTTTACTGGCACACTCCTTATCCCGTAGGCCACCCCGATCCTATGTTTGCTATTGTGAGCGATCAGGATTTGCCTTCCTCTGATTTGCTGGCTTGAATTGATCCACTTGATTAAGCTGCTCTCCAAGCAACGAGCGGTTCTGATTTGATCTCGCCAAATCCGACGGCAGCCCTTCATCATCTACCTCCTGCTTGGATTTGAAATCCGTCTCTGAGTTCGAGCCTGAGTACTCCAGCAAATTTCTGAATGATACCTTCTTCTTTCTCTTTACAATTAATTTAATTACGTATCTCTCCTCCTTGAACTGGGCTATAATCCCCGAAGGGATTAGGCTATGATCGTCGACCCCAATCTGAATTCTCACATACTTTCTTCTTGCTTGAGTATTGGTATTCTTATCAATGTTGATCAGATAGCCAAAGCTGTGAATGAGATTTTGAAATCCCGACTTAACCCAACACTGAAATGGCACGTTGAATAGTTCCACCCACACCGTAGACAAGGCATCGATGTTCATCGCCCCACAGTTTCTCGACCACCTACTCATCGTGATGTAAAACTCTTCCCCTTCAAGACCCCCGCTTGCCAACAATTCCCTCGTTATCTCGTCCGTTTTGCAGTAGACCAAAAGCGAATCTTCCTTCACTTTTTGAACCTCCCAGTTCAACCTCGAACATGGTCGCACGGCATCTGATAGCAACCCCTTGATGGCCTCGATTGTTGGGTATCCCGTGTGCACCTTGAGCATGATACTATACCTCAATCTACTCTCAAAGTCGGCCATGATCGGAGTCGGATTTATAACCATCTTAACGACCTTCCTCCGACAATCATTGCTCTTCTCCGACCTCGCCAGTTTGGCCTTGCTACCCTCTCCAATACTCTGTTTGGTTGCATGGGGTGAAGCAGAGTACGCACTGCCAGTCAGCTTGCTCTTTGGGCAATTCTTCGAAATGTGCTCAAACTTCTTACACGCGTAACAGAACCAGTCGTTAGTGCACTCGTGGATAGTGTGTCCCCTCCCCGTGCATTTGTGGCACATGACTAGCTTTGGAGCCCTTGTCGGACCCGACGCTGATGAGGAGTTCACTATCTTCGCCTTCCTCTCAGCCTTCTTGACCTGTTTGGGCGTATACAGTATCCATTCCCCCTCATCGTCCTCCTTCTTCTTCACGATCCCCCTTACCGGTGAGAATCCATCTCTGCGATACTCCCCACTTGCGGGTTCCCCTAGTGATCTTTTCGTTGCTTTTAGATATGACCCTTTATAAGTCGTAGGTGGACATCGAGCTCCTCTATCCCCTTCTGGCGATATCTTATATCTAGTCTTCGTCGGAGCTCTATGCCCCTCCTCTCCGATCCCTCTGTTTGCCGGACCTTTATGGTCGTGACGAGCATCTCTGGCGCGCGAGCGATGTCTTCCTCTCGCCTCTTCCCCTGTATAGCCTATCTTGCCTCTAAGCTCCAGCCGTTGCTCGCCTTCCTCGTCCCTTCCTCTCTTTGTCATTGGGCGTTGTGGATTGTTTGCGGCGTGGTGGACCTTCGAGGTGTAACCTTTCGACCTCTGGTGGAGCTCAGGGTAGTTTCACCTCTCTTCGTCTTTCATTTCTTTTGGTAATGAAGTTAGGATTACTCTATTTTATTATGGTGTATTGTCTTTTGTTAAGATGTATCTCTCCTTTATTAGAACAAGAGAGTTGGGGGTTTGTTTGGTTTTGCTCCCAAAAAAAATGTAGTTAAATAGGCTTAATTGAGAGATGGATGAAGATCATCCGTCCCTCTATTTTTAATTATTAAATTATTTTTTAATTACTGATTTACCCTCTCACCAAAATTAAGTAGGCTTAGGATCTTAAAGGCAAAATTGTAATTTCAAATTTTCATAATTTTTTTTTAAAAAAAAGGATAAAAGGCTCAGACGGATTAACAACATCCGTCTGTCCTTTTTCCCCCCTTTAGGCTCAGTTTGGAAAAAAAAATTTGGGACAGATGAAGAACATCTGTCCGATGTTTCAGAAAATAATATTAAAAAAAATAGCGTCAAACGGAGGATCATCATCCGTCCTATTAAAAAAAAATCACGTGTTTAGCAATAACAATAGCAGCAACGATAGTGGAGGCCACATATAGTTTCTAAATCCTAATCGCTAAAAGTAGAAAATTTAGACGAAACGATAGTGGATGCTCTCATTTATTCAAAATGAACGTCTCTTTATTTCATTTTAGGTTCGAGGCAGTCTAAAGGAGCCAACTTATCACTTGAAGTATTTCTTAAGATTGGGGTCATGGTCAGGGCCGGCCCCAACCTTGAGGCCGGTGAGGCGGTTGCCTCAGGCCCCTAATTTTTTTACTATTTTAGGGGGTCCCAAATTTGTATTTTTCTTGTAAATATAGACACGTATTTTGCACGTAAAAAATTATATTGTAATTAGGGGCTCCTAAAAATAATTATTTGGGCTTTTGATCGTGGGCCCCCGAAAACTGAGGGCCGGCCCTGGTCCTGGTATCTCAATCTTCTCAACTGGCCGGCCAGCGCAAGAAGGCAGCTCGGACTGGTGCGTTCTTGGGCAGCACCGAGAGCTGCAATTGCTCACCGTTAGGGAGGTGGTGAGAAGCCGGCCGGCCAATGGAGGAGATCTGATTTGCCATCTGGCCTTCAAAATAAAAACATACCAAGTGAAGACGAAGTGATGCCGAGACACCAAAGAGGAAAATTGAAGAGACAGATGGGAGTTCTCTCAGAAACTTTATGCGTAATAGCATCTCATACAGATGGTATGAGTTTGGGTTAGAACTCAAGTTCCGGTCATCGGATTACTTAGATAGCCTCCAATTCAATTTCTGTAATTGCGCATTCTTTAATTACTTTTCGTGTAGGTACATGTATAAGACAATGCTTTCAACTTACAATGTATAAGACAATGCTTTCAATCTATCGAGTCCATAGATAAGATGGAAGAGATAGGTCCCTTATCAGATTCTTTTCGGTCGGAAAGACGATCTTGTAAGCAAGATTATGCGGACATCCTCCGTCTAGACCATATTAAATGGGCTCAAAGGGCCAGGGTCCACTGGATGAAGGAGGGCGACGCGAACACTGCTTTCTTTCATAACTTCGCCTCCTATAAACAACGTTGCAATCAGATTTCTTCTCTATCTGTTCAGGGAACGGACCTCACTTCAGATGAGGCTATTCACCGGGAATTTCTTTCTTTCTATAAAAACTTGATTGGTTCTCAGAAACCCCGCTTTATTGAGCTCGATTGGGCTCACCTTCATGGTCCCCAATCGCACGATCTTTCCTCGCTCGAAGCTCCCTTCACTCTTGAAGAGATTAAGTCGGCGGTGTTTGCGCTAAAAAGCGACTCCGCCCCAGGACCCGATGGGTTCCCTGCTTTCTTCTTTCAAAAATTCTGGGATTTGCTTAAGTCCGATCTTCTCAAAATGTTTCAAGATCTTCACCAGGGTTGCTTGTCCTTCGACAGGATTAACTACGCTCACATTGTTCTCATTCCCAAGATTGCGGGAGCTCACCTGGTCTCTAAGTTCAGACCTATTAGCCTCATCAACACCTCTTTCAAAATCATCATGAAAGTCCTTTCTTCCCGTTTAAGCTTGATCATCTCTCCTATGATTGACTCTGCCCAATCGGGCTTCATCAAAGATCGTTTCATTCTCGACAGTGTTGCTTCGGCTCAAGAAATCATTTTCCACTGTCACAGATCTCACACGGAGGGCATTCTTCTCAAGCTTGATTTTCAAAAAGCCTACGATAATGTGAATTGGGATTTCCTTCTGGACATCCTGACTCATAGAGGTTTTGGTCCTAAATGGATCGCATGGATCAAATCCAGTTTATTCGCTGGGACCTCTTCTATTTTCCTCAACGGTATGGAAGGACACAAGTTCAGGATCAAATGTGGCCTCCGTCAAGTGGATCCTCTCTCATCTCTTTTATTTTCTCTGGTAGTCGATGTTTTTAGCAAGCTCCTTCGGAATGCTTGGAATTCGCATATGATTGAAGGTCTCGGCAGCTCCCCTTTTTTTGAAGGAGTGCTCAACCTTCAATTCGCGGATGACACGATTATTTTTACCAAGCCAACCACCCACTCTCTTCGTAACCTTAAACTTCTTCTTTATTGTTTTGAAATGGCTTCCGGATTATCTATCAACTTCCAAAAATCCTCTGTCCTCTAGCTGGGTGGATCTCCCAACCGTCAAGTGAAAGTCTCCAATTTTTTAAATTGCCCCATTGCGGCCTTTCCCATCCTTTACTTAGGTGTTCCCCTTCGCTGGGGAAAGTTGAACAGGTCTGATTGGTTCCCCCTTATAGATAAAGTTGAGGCGAGGCTTAATGTTTGGTCAGGCAAATCTCTGTCCAGAGGTGGTAGATTGACCCTTATTAACTCTGTGATTTCCGCCTTGCCTCTTTATCTTATGTCCTTTTATTTTTTACCCTACTGGGTGATCAAAAGGATAGATCAAATCAGGAGTAATTTTTTCTGGACTGGGACTTCCTCTTTTAAACCAGGATCTCACCTGTGTCAGTGGAAATTGGTTTGTACTTCTAAAGAGGAAGGAGGTCTAGGTGTTCTGGACCTTCGTAATCACAACATCGCTTTACTTGGTAAATGGTTATGGAAACTCCATAATTCCGATCATTTACCTTGGATTCGATGCATCAAAGATTATCGGTCTATCTCTGCTAAGTGGTGGGAGTTTCCCGTGAGTGTTAATCCTCACGCCTCTTCCTTCTGGAAGGGTGTCTGGAAAACTTCGCCTGCTTTTCATTGCAGTATTTATCGTACCTACTATGAGGGTTCTATAGCTAAATTTTGGACTGACCTTTGGATAGGAAATTCCACTTTAGCTACTGCTTTCCCTTCTCTCTATCATTTGGCGGCACTCCCATCCGCTTCTAGAGAGGACTTTTTTAGCTGGATCAGCAATACTCGTAATTGGAGTATACCTTTTACGATAGATCTTCCACTATCTTTGTCCGAGATTTTTAATGATCTCATTGATTTACTCAATAACTATGCTTGGAGGCCTTCTTAGGGCATTGCTTGGCGTTGGTCGCCAACAGGCACTTTTTCAGTCAAATCTTTTTATGGCTTCCTTAACTCTAGAGGAGTTCTATCTCCGATTGCTAAATTCTTCTGGAACTCGTGGGCCCCCCTCAAAGTGAAGATCACATCTTGGTTGGCTTTTAATAACAAGTTGCTCACTGTTGATGTGCTTAATAGAAGAAATTTAGCCTGGGGACAACTTTGCTCCCTGTGCAATCAGCACTCAGAGGATGTGGATCATCTTTTTGTTCAATGTCCCGTCATCATTCCGCTATGGAAGATTTGCTCACTAGCGTGGGGTACGGGATCCTTACCCCCTGTATTAGCCTCTGTTTGGTCGGCTAAGCCTTCGAACTCCTCTTTTCGAAGTGCTTGGATATTGTCGGTTCGTACTCTCATTTGGGTCATTTGGAAAGAGAGGAATACCAGAGTTTTTCAGCACCGCGTTTCTTCTATATCCGCGATGATTGATGATTTTTTATTTCTTTACAATCTTCGGGCATCGGGATTGAAACCCAAAGACAACGACTCAATTGCTTTCCAAAGTTTAATTGATGCAGTTCATTGTCTGCGCACTCTTCATGCTTTATAATTTTCCTTTCCTTTGACTGTGGGCTTACCTTTTCTCTTCTTCTCCTTTTCTTATTTGCAGGATTAATTTTCTCCCTAGGGGAGCTTCTGACCCCATGTTACTATCCATGCTGTTTTCTTTTCAACTGAAGCTTACTTTTGGTGTCGGTTGGGTTTTTTGTGATGCTGATGCATTCTCCATATATGGGCTGTTATCCCCAGATGTTTGCTTCTGTTCTTACGATGCTATGGGCATCTTTTTTTGTAGACGTTGCTTATATTATTTTCTATTAATCTAGTCTGTGGATGTTTCTTTTGGTTATGGCGTTGGACTGATATTCTCTTTTTCTAATCATCTTTTCTCTGGGTGTGATGTGTGTTTAGTAGCCTCCTGAGGCTGCATTTGTTGAACTTATTGGCCTTGCCATCTCCGTTCATAGCATTTGGATGGCTTGATTTCTAAGCTTTTGGGTTGTTCTCATTGGTGCTTCTGGAGATGTTGTTACTGATCAGTTGTTTTGTATCATTTACTTTCGGTGGAGGGTATTTCTAGCCGGTGGATGGCTTGATTTATTCTTTACTCCTTTCTCTTTATTTGGCTGGCGAATTTTATGGTTACATTTCAGTCTAAGGCTTTTTCTTTTCTCTTTCGTCTGATTATCTGGGTGTGTAGAGTGGTTTGCGTTCTCCTTTTGGGCATGGTTGAGGGGCTGCCTGGTTATGCCCACTTGTTGCTATCCTTTTGCGCTGTCTCGAGTTTGCATTCCTCGTCTCGTGGTTGGGACTGCCTGTTTTGGGTGCTTTCAGCTACCCTACAGTGGTGGTCTTCAGTGGCATCTGCTGTTGGGTTTGCTTTCAGCACCCTAGTGGTGGTGTTCCTCTGTGGGTGTTGTCGAGGAAGCTCGGGTCTTGTTTCGGTTGGTCTTCTCGTGCCGTTTAAGCTCCCTGATCGCTTGCTTGTGGTTCGGTACCAGCTGTGATGGAGAGGCCCTTGCTTCGGAGAGATTCTTATTATCGTTTCACTAGTGTTTTCTTTGATGTATTTCTTTTCTTTATCTCTGTTATCTGTTTCCATTTTACGGCTTGTAAAATTTACATTTTGATTAGTTTTAATATATTTTTGATCTGATGGCTGGGGTTGTAAGACCCTATCCGATTCAACCAAAAAAAAAAAAAACTTACAATGTATAATATGTATGTAATTTATCAAGTTACTAGGTTTGCCCCTTGACACGTGCCTACGGCACGTCTTCGGAACAGTGCACATTGTTTGATCATATAAAATAGTTTTGGAGATCCAGCAAATTAATTAAAGTAGCAAACATAGAGCAAAAAATATATATTATATGATTTTTTTGATTTTTTGAATTATTTTTAAAGTTTTAAAATTTTTTAATTTTTTTAATTTTGTAATATTTTAAAATTTTTAAAATTTTCATTTTCTTAATTTTTTTGAATAGAAAAGGGAGAAAGAGAGAAAAAAAAATTAAATAAATATAGGAGTTGTTTTGGGTGGGAGATTTCAATTTGAGTTTTGGGGGGAACTTTTAGAGGGAAAATACGTTTTGTAAGATTAGATCGGGACCTTTGATTTTTAGGGGATTGAAGGAGAGCCACTTGATAGCTTTCTTTGTGTTTTATTATATAGATGTATTCTTAGTATTCCCCCAAAATATATTGTTGTCCCTTAGTATATAGCTTCACAGGTGCAGAGTTTCTAAGGGTGGTGGTGTAGATATGTTATTTCATTTCGCTAATTGTCTATTTATGACAATCAGCAATGCATAATACAATGCATAATACAGACCATTGAGTCGTAGCTTAGATGGATACAGAAAAGTCTCAGGTTGAGACCATGCTACACCATAGCCCTTTATTAAAAATGAAAGACAAACAAACCACAGAGTACACATTGTATGTTGTGAGACTTGTTAGAAAATGGGTGTATTAACACCATTTTAAGAATCATTTTCAGGCAATTTTTTTAGTAAGATCTACTATGAATTAGAGCATCTGTAGTTGTGGGCTAAATACCCAAAATTTGGAAAAAATTGGAAAAAGAGAGCTGCAGTCGTCGTCCAAATACCCAAATTTTGGGTATACGATGAACAGTACATTGCCAAATATAGCAGACGATTTGGCCAAAACCAAAATATAGCTAACGACCTATTTTATTTCGTCCGTCAGTAGAGACGAAAGATAAAATTTCGTCTCGTAGGGGAGACGTACAAAAAGTGCTTTCGGACGATGGATTAAACCCCGTTTGAAAAAAGAAAAAATTAAAAATTAAAAAATTAAGAGACGATGCATTATACACCGTCTCAACCGAATCCGCAAAATGCCAAAATAGGAGGACGGTAGATTAACTACCGTCCCTCCCAAAAAGTTTTTTTTTACCTTTGTATGATTACCATTTTGCCCTTTTATTTAACTTCCGTTCACTTCCGTTGTATAATCCTTTTGACCTTTGTATAATCCAAAATAGGAGGACGGTATGATTAACTTCCGTTCACTGTCCCACCAATAAAAAAAAATAAAACAAAACAAAACAAAACAAAACAAAACCACCGGCGACTCATTATACACCGTCCGTTAAATGCGGGATTGAGATTTCATGCTTCATGATTTTTTTAATATTTTTTCGATTCAAAGACGATACATTATTTTGCGTCCCGAAATATTTTTCAAACCGCACACTCTACGACGATAGACAATCTTCCGTCTTTTAAAAAAAAACATACGACGAATCGAATATAGCTTTTAACGACTGCAGCAAGATTCTTTTTTTCCTATTTCTAATTGCTATTTACCCAAAATTTGGCAAGTAACGACTACAGATGCTCTTAGTGAGAGATCTTTATTGATTTGTGTTCTCCTTTATGCGTAGATCAAAATCATATATTTACTTATTCAAAACGGTTAAGCGGTGAATAAAAATTGTCGAACCGAATTACATAAGGCTTATGTGCGCACGCATATCCTGCGGTCACGAATGCCGGACCGACATGAACTTCACCCCGTGCAGAACCTCTTTTTGCTACAGTTTGGATTTTTATGATATGTAACGACTGAAATAAATGCAGAAATATTTTTGTCTGCCATTTAATTATTCACGTTTTAAACTGTGGAAACGGTTTTGTCCGTCATTACAGCGGTGCAGTCAAAATTCTGTCTGCCGTTACATTCGGTGCATTAAAGGAGTTGTTTGTCGTTTCAGTGGATGCAGTCAACAAGTTTTATGTCGTTACGATTTTCACCCTAACCCTATAAATAGAAGGCCCCCCTCTCCCCTAAATACACATACCGGAAACTCTTCTCTTCCCCCCCCCTCTGTTATGTGCTACAAGTCCGGTTCCATTCTTCGGTCATTCGGTGATAGATTCCAATCGCTGTCCAGTTCGAGAGCTTGACGTGGTGCCTGCGTCAACTCTTCTATCGTTGCATTCTAGGAGACAGACGCCTAAGCAAATTTCGGTACCCGGACGAGGCGAAATCTGTTTTAAGAAGATTGTGCGGTACATAAGCCTTAGTCTGTAATTTTGTTATTTCTTTTCTTTTCTTTTCTTTTTATTTGTGGGTTTTTTTCCCTCTTCGTTTTTTTCCCCCTCACATTTTGTACCTCTCCTCTATATTTAGTTGTATTGCAAAAGATATTTGTAAACAAGAGTTTGTAACAAGGCTTAATGACGTGGTAAATGAGATAGAAAATAATACGGCATATTGGAGCAAATGATGAATAATGAGCACCGTCACCATCATCATCAAATTGGTTAAATCTGTAGACTATAAGCTTTTAGTATTAGTTGGGTTCAGGTGGGGACAAAATTGAAGTGGATGAGGACGTAATGTCCATTTTCCATTTGCTTTTATGTGTGAATGGATTCTAACACAGACATCCTACCTGCACTTTCCCCTAACAAAATGGCTGAATTGAGAAGAGTCGTTATCTTGTCACTCAGACCACCACCTTTTTAAAAAAAAGAGCTGCTTATAAACATACATTGGTGGACCTGGATAATTCTCGCTTTCGTGATGTGGACGCCCAATTTGAACCCCGAAAGAGATCGAGAGAAATAGACTTGTTGTTGTTGATGTTGTTGTTGTTTGTTCACATATCAAATCAAGGTGCAGTATGTACAATTTACAATTGCTAAACAAAGAACAGCAATCAGTAATAACTACTTCTGAAAGTAGTTATTAAGCAATCCAATAAGCAATTAACAGAGAAAGAAACGGAAGGGCCCCACACCGAGATCAAGACGTAGAATTAGATAGAGAAGTTTTTGGTTTGGGGCAGGGGACAAAGAGGTTTGAGAGTGACATCAGCATGGGCATTGCTGCATACCACCTTCGTCTAGGAATGTTGTTCTGTTTTACACGAAAACAATGAGAGAGAGTTGATAGATTGCATTGGATTGGATTGGATGCCTTGTGCGCATTTAGTGATGCAGATGGTTGGTGAAAACTAATTATACCTTTACAGCCTGTGAGAAATTGACTTGATCGCTGCGTTTTCAGAGTGAGACATGGATGGCAAAACTAAAATGCCGGTGATTAGCATGTGTACTGCGTGTGCATTTTATCTTTGATCAGTCATTGAAGTAGACAATAGATGCAAAGCACGTCCACCTTTTGTCCTTATTGCAAACGACTAGAATCTCAACTCTGTGGTTATAATAGTAAAGATTCGACTCACCCAAGGGAAAGGGGGGACATTCAATTCAGAAATGTTTGATGAGTGTTTTTTTTCTTGAGAAAAATGTGACCTCATCACCGCTTCATTAATAAAAAAATAATAATACAAGTAGTATAGAAACAATACATCTATTTGTTCCTAGTGGAGAACAATTAAAAAGTTAAGCCTACATCTCTAACTAGTCTCTTTCTAGGTAAACTTGTAGACACTGTATCTGTATCATGTTCTCCCGCCTATCTCTCCCAAATGTAATTTGGGTTTCACAAAAGTCTAATGTGGAATTCAAAAACCTCCGAGATAATACTCCACCCCCATGTTTGATGAGTGTTGATGATGATTATTAGGTGATCTCTCATGATCTCCTCTCTTCCTGTGGCAGTGGGCCGTAGGTGTGTGTCCCAGATGATTAATCAATCGAATAAGCCTTTTCACCAAATCCATTGATGCTCCAGACGCCGTTAGAAGGAAGTGTATGGTCATGAGACATAACCTTCCACCGTATTATGTACTACATGCTACTGATTGCTTATCATATATCATATATATTGACCCACTTTCACTTTATATAGACTGACAGCAAGTATCAACTGCAGGTTCCATCTCTAATCTCTAATCTCTAATATTATAATCCTTAGTGTCATTTGTAAATGTTTTGTCATTCTACCAATCCGTGCAACGCACATGCATAACTATTATAAAAAAGGTCCTACGTTCAAATCAAGACTACGTCAAATTTTTTATTTTAAAAAACTATATTTATTAAAACGTGCATCGCACGTGTAAACTTTGTCACATTGATAAAGTGAGGTGTCCAAATTCTTTCTTCTGCACAATGAAAGAAAAATCAATATTTGCGGAATGGATACAAATTCAAGAATGATAATTATTAGTATTTCTCAGGACAATACAAATCACAAAACAACATCAATATGCCAAACATAACTTCCCTCATCTTCACATCAATGTTAAATGACACCTTACATTACTATTATTATTATTACATCTTGTGTTGAAATAATTTGTTTGCACAAACTAAATACTTCTCGCTTGGACCTAAACCCAGTTAGTTCAAAGCATCCATCCTTCTGTTTGTTCTGAACCAATGCCTTGGTATATATACACACAAATGCTGGTTTTGTTGCGACTCTTTAACCGAGTTTGAACCTATCACAGTTCGATTTTCATGTGATTTGTGGGCAGAGTGCCTACATTAAACACACACATATAAATTGATACACAAATTAGACATCATTATTTTCCTCTTTTATAACAGAGTAGTCTATAATGGAGCAAGAAAGCTAATTAACTTTCTTTCGATTTGTTTACATACCCTGTAAGTTGTGAGAAGAGGAGATAGTCTCCAGCTGATTCTGCTGGCCAAAGCCCATTTGAACCACACTCTGGAGGTCATCTTCCCAGAATGCTCCTAGCTGAAAGGAGGGATTAAAATTATTTTTTTATTATTTAAATTTCTTCTCTGTTCGAAATGGCAATCCAATAAACTAAGAAAAGAGTAGCCACTAATTCCTTCATTATACCTGAGAAGCAGCATCCATGAAACTGCCATCGAGGGGAGGTAGGTGCATGCTGAGGGATCGGCGCAGGCCGTTATCTAAAGGGTTTACTGAACATTGAGTATCCATCCCGCCAGCGGTCAAGAAGCACTGAAGGCTAGGATGAGGAGGAACCTGTCCCTGACCCTGTGGTTGTTTACTGTAAGAAAACGCGGCGCTTGTGGCCTGCTCCAATGGAAATGACAAGTGTGATGACGACACTAGTCCAGAAGCGGGTTGCTGCGTCTGAGTTTATTATAATAAGAGAAACAAAATTCAGGGCTTTGGACTAGTTTTAATACTTATATATATATATATATATATATATCAGAGAATTGTAAAACTGACATCTTTGGGGAGGAGACTGTCCGCATTGAAATCTAACCGGGGATTTACCGTTGCCAATTTCATTGACAGGAACTGCACAAAAATAAATTTGAATCTGAGAACATACAGCTCTATACTGAACTTAAAAGTTAATTCAGGGGGCCGGGGTGCTGATACGCTACTTTCTATCTATTCAAAACAGTACCTCAACTTGCCGCTGCAGTGACTGCACATAGTTTATAATTTCATCAAGCATTACAGCCTTGCCAGTTACCTACACAATGTACACACCATATACATACAGTTACATGGTGAAGATAAATTCCTCCCTCGAGATACAGAATGACAGTTTGTTCGCATCACTCAAGCGCTCGCTCGCTCCGTAACAACACAAATACAATTCTGTTATTACCTTATTGCAACCAGGCACCAAATCCTGAAGAAACTTCATCCTCTCACTAATTTTCTCTCTTCTAACCTGGCACAATATATTGACAAAAGAAGAGAAAGTTGAGCAAGAATTCAAATCACGGAATTCTTCATTGACTTTGGGGATTAATAAATATACAACCAATTTTAGCTAGTAAAATTCTCACCCTCTCAGCGAGGCTGTGGCTATCGGTAGCTTGGCCTCTTCTTGCCCTAACATGGATGTAATCCAGCTTGGGAGGCTCAGCAGGCTTGGCATTGTTATCCTTCTCCTTGTCCTTGGTCTGTTTGTGAGCAGACTCGCCATCCTGCTCCACCTTCCCGGTCTCAACTCCGTTCTCCGGTGCGGATTTGCACCTCTTATTAGCATTTGAATTCTCCTCATCAGCCATCTACAGAATATCATTAAAAAAATTTCAATTCTCAACTGAATCACAATTGTAAAAATATAACACAAGTCTTAAAAATTTCCACAATTTTGTGTCTGTACATTCATTGTGATCAAAGCTTGTTCGTGGAAGGTGTTGTGCATACGGATGGATTGGTGTAGGACAAATTATAACCATACCGTAATAGAAAGAAAGCATCCAAACAAAACCAACCTTAAGAGGAGGAGGAGGAGCAGCAGCAGTGTCCTTGGCCTTGGGCTTGGCCTTGGCTTTCCTTTTTCTAACATTACCCTCGCCACCCCCGCTTGCTGCCATCCGTTCCCGCCCTGAACCAGCTGAATCTTCGGGCCTCATCATTGTCATCATCATCATTGACATCATCATCGCGTCGTCGTCATTATCCAACTGCCCACCTCCATGATCACTACTCTCCATCACATTCACCCCCATCTGCACCCCAGCATTGGATTTCTGCAACGACTGGCTGCTCGACAGCTCCCCAACCCCAACCCCCACCAACTGGGGATTATTGTAACTCCTCTGCCCAGCTCCAAAGCAGGAGAACCTCGCTGCCCTCTCAACAAACCCAGGATCAGCCGCAAAAGGCATCAACTGCTGCTGCTGCTGCTGCTGCTGCTGCATCATTGCCATGGTCATGGTCAGGTTGAGCTTGGGAGGCGAATTCAAAGGCGTAGTGTAGCAAGAAGTGTTGGTACTACTCTGATACTGGGAATTGGGAGGGGAGTTGGGATTATTGCAAATGCTTCCCAGCCGTCCGATCAGCTCCCTGATGACGACACTGTCCGAATTGGCTGCTGCTGCTGCTGCTGTAGGTGAAGAAACCAGAGAACTGAGTGCAGACTCAAAATTGCCTGCCTGTTGTTCTGAAGACTGGTCCCAGTTCAGGTTCAGGAACGGCGCGGTTGCCAGTTGATCAACCCCACCACCTGAATTACACGAACTGTAATTGTTGTTGTTGTTGTTGTTGTTATTCTTCATTTCCACCACTAATGCTTGCCAACTCAACCCACCACCACCAGTTGTTGTTGTTGGGATCAAACCATCCTTTTCCATGTTTCACAAACTGAGCTAAAAGCTGAGAACGAACAGAGGAGCAAGAACTGGAATCAAAGAAGATTTGAATTTTGTTTTAATTCATTTGTTTAATGAGCAAGGACAGCAATGCTTAGCGCAAAAAGTATAAGGAATTAGTTGGTTGGTGCATCATTTTGGAGGGGTTGAGGCTGAGGTGCTTTGTCACCTACCAATTTGATCTGATTTGATTTGATTTTTTTTTTTTTTTTTTTAAAGGCTAAGAGTGGTGTTAACTAAACGGTGGATACTTTATGCACTGTCTTTCGTTCAAAACTTAATCTTATTCAATCCTCTGGATTGCTGTTGACAGTCACATGCCAGTGTATTTTCTCTCTCTCTCTCTCTCTCTCTCTCTCTCTCTCTCTCTCTCTCTCTCTTTCATTATTTAGGTTAAGTTCCTCTAAAAACCCTTGCATTTTCACATTTTGACAGATAATATCCTTACTTTTAAAAGTAATAATAAAATTCTTAACATTGTTTTTTCTTACAACATATCACTGGTCTTGAGCAATAGACTTCTTTTAGTATTTGAGCTGTAACTCAGTGATCATTCTGAACATTATTTCTTGCTATAAATGTTTTATTCATATTGATGTATGAAATTGTTGTTTGTTATAAAGATGATTACTGATAGAGTACATTAGTAGCATTTTTGACTAAAATTTTTCTTGCAAAAAAAAGATGTTTTCATAGAAAATTGTGTACTTGTGATTTGTAAAGAACTTTATGTAAATTTTTTAATGAAATTCTTCTTGGACATACTTTACCAGTAAAGCTGTAGAAATGGTAGAAAGACTTTTCAATAGAAGTGGCTGCGCATGGAGGAGGAAGAGTAGTATGATGCAGCTTTACAGAATTGGCTAGTGGCCGAGTGTATCTATACCTTTAATTAACGTCGTTCATTTCTGTCGTTTAGTGTTTGTTGACATCTATGTAGATTTCGATTACTGGACTTTGTAATATGTAGTTGGAAGTACTGTATTTCGTTAATTAATCGTTAATGAAGTGATGACGGTAGAAATCTTTTATATATATAAAAAAAAGGACTTTTCATTGCAGTATAAAATATCAGGAGTGGCTAGTCTCATTTTTAAAAGTTAAGAAATTATCTGCCAAAGGCTGAACTTTTGTTCAGGGGTCCAGTGCAAGTTATCCTATTACATAAAAGAAATAGTATTAAAAAAAGAAAGAAAGAAAGAAATTTGATTGGTTTGGTGTGGAGTGGGGTTCCACCAACCAACCTCTTCTTTTCTTGATTAAAATATTTTTTTTTAAAAAAAAACTAATCTAATCTCCTACAAATATGCCTTCCAATTTACTTTGTTACTAAACTAATTATATTAGTTATTCTCAAAATAATCATAGTTTACTCAATTATCACTCCTCAATGCAGGATGCATGCATCGTGGATCGTTCCTTTGTTGAATTTCATCTCGTCCAATCATTGGAGTCAAAGAAAATGGTGGCCGGTGCACTGTGGAGGTTAAAATGTCAAAGTAAACCAACAGGAAGCATCAAATGGTTAGTTTATTCTTACTCTGAAAACTATTTAATTATTATCACCGTTTAATTAGTTTAATTTTAATTTTAATTTTAATCATTTTTATTATCGATCATGTACGTCCTTCATGCCCCGGTCAATCATTGATGTTCTCTCACTCCGCCTAATTAGGTCGTGGTCGGCCTCGCATCGATCTCTGCTTCCACTCAACTTCTCAAACACGGCGACGTTTTACGTTTTCTTCCTCCATCTCCTTCAAGTCCTTAAATCTTTCTATAGTTTTCTCGGGATGGGAAAAGAAAGAAGCACTTATTTGCGTTCTAATTGTCAGCTTCAATAACATTATGACTCAAATTCCTTTTTTTTTATAGAATAAAGATGACAGAGTCACCGCTTCATTAATAATAAATTAACGAAATAAAATATGCCTAATTACAAAGATCTAGACTACTATAAAAATTGACTATATTACTTAGACGGTTTCGAAATTAATGCACAACAATAAGAAATTAACATTTTTGCCAAGAATAATGCTACATCCACTACCAATTTCACTATATTTCTCTTCACTATCTTAGGTGGCACACTCCAATAGGTAGAGGATGATAGAGTAGGTGGGGGAACTCTCCAATAGAAGTATGCCACCTAAGATAGTGAAGAGAATGGTAGTGAAATTGGTAGTGGCTGAAGCATTACTCTTTTGCCAATGTTTCTAAGATTAGTCTTCCTAGACATTTATGTAAAAGTAATTATTTAACTACAAGAATTTGCTTACCAAGTCAACTCTATTTTCTGCACCGCATGAGAAGCCACAGGGCTGGCCTTGAGCTCCCGGGGTCCGAGGCGAAAGACCCAAATAATTATTTTTGGGGCCCCCTAATAACAATATAACTTTTTACGCGCAAAAAACGTGCATATATTTATAAGAAAAATATAAATTTGGGGCCCCTAAAATTGCAAAACATTCGAGGGTCTGAGGCGATTGCCTCATCGGCCACAAGGTGGAGACCGGCCCTGATAAGCCATAATGATCTTTTGTATTGTACATTCAAATTTCTAACGGTAACAGAGGGAACATGTATACATAGTATGGAAGATGAAAATGCTGAACTAAATTCATATCTTAACACGAACAATCTCTAATCTCTAATATTATAATGAGAGAGTTGGGGTTATTATTTGTAGATATTCAACTATCTAATCTCAACCATTCATTTTAAAGTATGAGTTATATTAATCATTCATTTATTCAATTGTTGCTAGTTACCATAATACCATCAAAGTCACTCATATAAAATAAAAGTTTGTGCCACTAGAAATAATTTGTAAAGAGTATGTGATAAGTAAAGGAGGGTCCAGTTCGAGGTTAGATTATATCTTATTATTTACTATATTAAAAAAGTTAATTAGAACGTGCATCGCACGTGTAGATTACTATCTAGTTTATGAGTAAAAGAGGTATCCATCCGCCACTAAGTTAAAGATCAACAGATTAGATGATAAAAGAAATGCCTCAAGTTTGATTCCATTTATTCAAAAAAGACATGTATCCAACTATATTACTATCCTAGATGTAATTTGTGTTTGAACATGTATCCAACTATCCTAGATGTAATTTGTGTTTGAAAACTGATGATGCATCCTACATGATTCACAATATTTTGCTTTTTCAGTCCAGCTTGTATCACCCATTCTTCCTTCGTTAATCTTTGGATTTATTCTTATTATTATAATTTTTTTCTATATGAAAGAGTTTGGATCGATCTAGATCGAGTTTGTATGTATAGGGCTCCAAACGAGCCGAGTCGAGCCGAATACTTTGAGGCTCGAGCTCGGCTCGTTTATTTATCGAGCTCACTTTTAGGTTCGAGCTCGACACGAGCCGAGTTTTGACCGAGTTGGAGCCGAATACTCGCGAGCTTCAGTCTAAAATTCACGTACCTTCAAGCTCGAGTTCGGCTCTTTTACGTATCAAGCTCGACACGAGCAGAATTTTGACCGAGCTCGAGCCGAGTAGCTCGCAAATAGCTTGATTCTTTTGCAGCCATATGTATGTACAATCTTATCATACAAGTATAATAATAATAATAATAATAAGTCTCACGAAATTAATAATTAGTTGAAGAATAAGATGCTTTGCTTTCTTAATCATTCCCGATAAAAGCGCCCGATTTGTTTATTGTACGTACCACCACTACCAATTCCGCCGACCTGAATTCTTTAATCTCAGAACGGCGGCCACTGAAATTACTTCTTCTACTTTCTAAAGATTTTTATTGCTACTTTTTTCTTTTTTTTTGGGTTTAATAAAGACTACAATTGCTTTCCGTTCTTTACTAAAAAGACTATAATTAATTACCTGTGCTATTTCATATATTTAAACAATTTAATTACAGTACGAGAGTATTATATATATATAGTATTATATATATATATATATATTCTCTTTCGGTTGCACACTATTTTTGGTGAGCACTCCGTGAACACTCACGAAATAGAGCACTTATGAAAAATCCAAACCGCTCATATTGTTCTATATGTCTAAGATAGCCTAAAAATAAAAAATCAAGTAATTTGAAGTTTATTTGCCCATCCATCATGCTGTTAGAATTTTCAGCCATACAATTTTGTGATGATGTAAATTATGGGCAAATGAACTTCAAATTACTTAATTTTTTATTTTTATATTATTTTAGGCATATAGAACAATATGAGCGGTTCGGATTTTTCATAGGTGTTCTATTTCGTGAGTGTTTACGGAATGCTCACTAAAATAGTGTGCAACCGAAAATTTCTCCCTCTGTATATATGTTTTACAATCTTAAATTTAGTAGTACAGAAATAATACATTAAAAGTACAACACTTAGGGTGCGTTTGTTTTAGTATTCAGAATTTCATTTTCAGAAAACTCTATTCTGAGTTGGCGTTTGTTTTAAGTGTTTTTCCCAAACAATATTCAGAATACTCATACCCCCTATTTTCCAAAACACCTCCTTTACTCTCTTCTCACAGCAACTACAAAGCAAGAGAGCTGGTGGCGCACGACGGGGGAGTTATTCAGAAAAACAGCTTTTAAACTCGGTTTTTCAGAAAAACAGCTTTCAGATAACAGTTTTCAGCAAGAAATATAACAGAACAACAGTTTTCAGCAAGAAATATAACCGAACAGCTTTTAAACTCGATTTTTCAGAAAAACAACTTTCAGATAGCAGTTTTCAGCAAGAAATATAACAGCATTTTCAGCAAGAAATATAACAGAACAGCTTTTGAACTCGTTTTTTCAGAAAAACAGCTTTCAGATAACAGGGATCAGCTAGAAATATAACCAAACAACTTTTAAACTCGTTTTTTCAGAAAAACAGCTTTCAGATAACAGTTTTCAGCTAGAAATATAACAGAACAGCTTCTAAACTCTCTTTTTCAGATAAACAGCTTTCAGAATACAGTTTTCAGAATACAATATAAACAAACAGCTTTTAAACTCATCAGAATAACTCTATTCAGAATACTCTATTCAAAATATCAAAACAAACGCACTCTTAGCATTTTTAAGTTAATGATCGATCTTGGCTTTAAATCATCCCTATTTACCGGGAACATCACAATTACCTTATTTATTTAAACAATTTACTAAACCATAGAGTCACGCTGGTTGATAGAAAATTCACATCAAGTCATTAAATCACCGGTCATAATGCTCAATGAAATATAGTATTGATTCTATTATCTTACCACATGTTCATGTTACAAGTCCACTACAGAAAGCCAAAATTGCACCATCTTAATACCAAACAAAATCTATTATTATGGAGGGATTATTATTACTAAACTATTTCTTTTGTTTCTTAATTTCCTCCATAATTGTCAATTCAAGAGGTTGGAAGTTGTCAGCCTAGAGATCTGTGCCATTCCATATTTAATTAATTTCTCTAATTTTTATTCTCTTGCTCTTGGAATGGAATCCTCCTATCTTTACAATAATAATATGTTCCTATTAAAAAAAGATCTATGTATATGTACTATTAATAAAACAATAAACCCTAGAGAAGACTAACTACATTTGAATTGATTTTATAATAGCATGTCATATAATATAAGTTTATAGTTTTACATACCTTGGAAGGAGAGTGGGAAAATATGCTTATGATATCTTATAAGGAAGAAGGATGTTCGTGGGATGAAGAACATATAGAAAGCACAAATCTTAGATAGAGAACAATTTAATCGTTGTGTCGCATAAATATCATTTACACTCTACCTATGAAGGAGAATCTGAGAGGGAAGGAGGGACACTAGTTGGGATGTGATCAGCGAACGGAGTGGAGGAGTTTACACTTTTTTGAGATGTTCCGGTGCGCGAAACTTTTTGTATCATCTATAATTATATCATTTTTGCGGAGGGGACTGTTAGGGATTTCCCACTAGAAATCCCTTGCCAGGATTTTGTTGAGTTATTCGATGCAATCAACACAAACCACCAAGCGCATATGAGATTATACCAAATACACCAAAGAACACAAATTTGTTCCGGTTTGGACTTTCGCCTTAATCCGGGGGAGAAAAAAACCAAAATGTTATTACAATTCTCACCACGACTCTCTCTCAAGCCTCACCAGCAAGTACTAGTTGTTTACAATTAGCGAATCACTCATTCTCTCTTTCAATGAAATACTCTCTCTCTCTTGGCTCTCAATAGAGGCCAATAACAACAATATATAGAGATCTAGAGAAAACCTAGTTTGATATCTTGATACAGTAACCACTGGATATTCCTGAAGAGATAACCTTACAATAGGAGCCGTCAGATCTAACTTGAAGAGCAAGTTGGGTTTCTCACGAATCACCAAGATCCGACCCAATAAATCCATCAGTACCGTTGTCAATCGACCGCACCCCTAAGGTTGGTCGACCGTCCCCCTCTCGGGACTTCTGCACCCTATGACCGGTCGACCGCCACTTCTGCAAATACAGCAACTGACTGTTTCCTTGCCTCCACTCCGTTTCCAATCTTCTCGATTCCTCTATCGTCTCTTCGTCTTCTTTATCCAATCTAGTATGTAAGACATAAACCCAACAATCTTCATCTTGGATTGCATACTCATGAATCCATACCTGTGTGATTTAAAATCCTCTAGACTCTTTTCCTTTTTTTCTTGCAAACAACTCATTTCAATGGCTTCCTCTGCTAGTTGAATATATCTCCACCTGTTTTTCTCCCGCTGTAAGCCCCCTCAAGGGCACACCCCAGTAGATGTAATCATGGAGGTGCCACCCTCCAGACGAACTCCACCTACCTCAAGGCTCTCTCCACCTTTCGACGATATTCGAACGTCGCGGTCTCGCTCGGATGATTCTAGTGACGGTATACTAGATAGTGCTTTAGGAACAATAGGCTTCAAACCACTTGGCCAAGGTTTCATGTTCCCACAAAGCTGGTAGAGGTTGTGCTGAATCTGCCCAATCCCCCTCTTACCCTTCATCACCTTGCGATAATCTTCCTAAACTGAACGAACTCCACCTGCATCTGTGTACCTGCAGTCCTGAACATCTAGAGTTCTCATGGAAATAAGGCTCCGCTTCATCAAAGGAATATGCATGCCCTCCTCTATTGTGTGTCCCCTTCCATCTATTATCTTTGACTCATTAGTTTTCTCACCCCTTACTTCACAAATCTTATCAACCTTCGTTCCTACACAACGATATGATGTAAATTTGCAAGTAGAAACCATCTCCCTCTCGGAGCAAACTTGAGAAGAACTAACTGAATCAAAAGAACAACCAGAAATCACATCTAAAGGACTTGAAACAAAAGCACTGTTTAAGCTTTCACCTGATTCAGCAGCACTTAATTTGGCACCCCTCTGACTCAATCGCTTGCAACAGTCTCTCATATAATGCTCAATCCCTTTGAACTGGTGGCTCCGGACCTTACCCCGATATACACTTTTCTTTCCAATCAAAGTACCATCCACCTCCAAGCAACTCACAAAAGTTGATGCCGTTTTCTGACTCTCCTTCCTAAGTGCATCTTCCTCCAACTTCTTGATCATATTTGCTATGAAAAACTTCTCCTTGGTAGATTTCTCGCCTAGCATGGTTATCATGTTGGATGGATTTAATGGTGAATATATTGAGTTGGAAACCCTTAGATCATCCACGTTGAACGCCCTCAGTTCAGATAACTCCATATTGAACTCCACTTCATGATCTAGAAGAGCGGTACTTTCCTTCATTGAGAAACCCCACAGCTTTCTTCGCTGGTGCACCCGAACTTGTGACGACGATCCCGAGTAGTCAGTTCTGAATCTTGCCCAAAGATTTGCCGTACTTCTCTTATACCTGACTTCGTTCATCAATGACAACCGGATTAAACCCAAGGCTTCTGAACACATCTTCTTCCACTTCTCCTGGTCTTCCTTTATCTCCTTCTAGGACTAGATTCAAGTCCTGTTGAACCGATGCTTCGTGCATGTCTACTTTCAAGAGATTAAAGTTGATCTTGCCGTTGAACCGCTTGATCTTCGTGATTTGATCTGCCATCATCTCCAAGGAACTCGAACAAACCCTTGAACCTGAAGCTCTAATACCAATTGTTAGGGATTTCCCACTAGAAACCCCTTGCCAGGATCTTGTTGAGTTATTCGATGCAATCAACACAAACCACCAAGCATATATGAGATCATACCAAACACACCAAAGCACACAAATTTGTCCCGGTTGGGGCTTTCACCTTAATCTGGGGGAGAAAAAATCCGAGATGTTATTCAACTAGAGAAGATACAAGAATATTACAATTCTCACCACGACCATCTCTCAAGCATCACCAGCAAGTACTAGTTGTTTACAATTAGAGAATTACTCAATCTCTCTTCCAATGAAGTACTTTCTCTTTTGGCTCTCAATGGAGGCCAACAATAACAATACATAGAGATCTAGAGAAAACCTAGTTTGATATCTTGATACAGTAACCGTTAGATATTCCTGAAGAGATAACCCTACGAAAGGAGCCGTCAGATCTAACTTGAAGAGTAAGTTGGGCGTCTCACAAATCACCAAGATCCGACCCAATAAATCCATCAGCGTCATTGTCGGTCGACCGCACCCCTAAGGTCGGTCGACCGTCCTCCTCTCGGGACCGGTCGACCGCACCCTATGACCGGTCGACCGCCACTTCTGCAAATATAGCAGCTGACTGTTTTCTTGCCTCCACTCCGTTTCCAATCTTATCGATTCCTCTATCGTCTCATCGTCTTCTTTATCCAATCTAGTATGCAAGGCATAAACCCAACAGGAACTTTTCTGTACGGGATAAGTGCTCGCTTTTGTAGGGGAATGAGTATCATGGCCCACTGTTGGGACACATGAATAGCATCTCTCTTGCTTGGTTGTTTGTTTCATTAAAATATCTTTAATGAAGCGCGGCGGACTAGTGCCCACCGTTTTCAATAAAAAAAAAATATATTATTTACACTCATTGGCTAGCGGCATTACTTTTTGCAGGTCTAGACTTGTTTATCTTTCTTTGGGTTTAGGTGGAACCCAAACAAAATTAGAAAAATTAAGAAGTAATTAGCATTCGCTTTGCATCAAAGACAACTAGATAGTGCATGCACATGACACAATCCATGTCTCCTGTTTCTTCTTACTAATTCCATTTATGAGCTCAAAGTGATATTGATTAATTAACTGAATTATGTAAAGTAACCCTCACAGAAAGCGAGAGAGCACAGAACTTCTAGAAAGAAAAAAAATGTTTTGTTCTTATATTTGCGATGTTAATTAGTCGACGTGCAAAGAATTACATATGTAGTTGAAGAAGAGTCGATTCCGTAAGTTCTGATGAGAATTAACAGCCGACGTAAGAATAAAACCTTTTTTTTAGAAACAGGATGGAGTGAAAACACTCCAGCCTAAACTAAATAAATAACCAAAATAGTTGTACAAAGAAACAATTTACAAGGGGCAAACTGAAAAAAAAGACCCCACACCGGCTCACACACACCCACACCCGGACAGGAACAACCAAATATAGTTAATAAGAGATTAGCACACCATCCACAGACAGAAACAAACTGACCCCCAAAAGCAATCAAAACAAAAGTAACCCACTCCAACAGCAAAGGTAGAAGACTGGAGACCAAACACAGCACCAGAAGCTTAGACGAAACAGAAGGCAAAGTCACACAGCCCCCTCCGGAGCATGACCAGAAGGACAACCGCGCCCGACAGCCGCCCAAGCGAAAAAGGACCTCCCGAGGGAGAACATGGCAACAACATCAGCCTGGAAGGGAGTCCATCCGAAAAAACACCACGTGACAGCCAAGAAAATCGGTTGGAAGCGATGAAGAGGAAAGAGTCGTCCAAACACCTGCACCGAAAACACAGAGGCAACCAATACATACTGTGTCTAGCCTCAGCAAGCAGAGGCCACATCCTCAAGCACCACCCCGACCAGAACACGATGAGAACACATCGATTGGTCGGCAACTCAAAACATATACATAAACAAAAGATGCTATCAGAATAGAGAGTAGCCAAGAATAATAATTCACAGCGGAACAAGAAAAGATAAAATGCATATAAAAGTAGAGGATAATAGTAGCGTAGAAAGAGGAGTCGCCATATAACAGGCAGACGAATAAAAGAAAAAGGGTAAGCACTAATGACACAGAGCCAATAGTCTACAAAAATCATAGCCCCGGCAGTGAATGAGAGCAAACCAAACTAGCAGCAACCAGCACCAAAAAACACCACAACCACCAACACCCAAAACACCACCTGCCAAGGCAAGCATCAAAAACTGATACACCCCAGCAACAACCACAAAAGAATAGGTATAGGAGTGCATAGCCAAGGGAGAAGCGAAGAACACAGCCATGTTAACTCTGCAAGCAAAGAAGAAAAAGAATAGGTTAACACCGAGACCAGAGTAATCGAGAGATAAAGGAAACCGAATAAGACACAAGCCATAGCCAACATAAGTCACCGCTCTACTAATACAAGAACACTGCATTAGCAAACAAAAGAAAACACAGAAAAAACTAAGAGGGACTCAAAACATACACCGCACAACATTTAGGGTGGTAGGAAGGTATTTTGCAAGAAGAAATTTTCTACCACCTCTAAATTATGAAAGTCCAATTCCAATTTTTTCTTTGGGAACAACGTTGAAGTTTTGAATTTAATAAAGAAAAGGAGTTCCTCAACGAGCAAAGGGATAGGTCGAGAGTCATTATTAAATAAGCGATTATTTCTTTCAGTCCAGATAATCCAAATCAACGCCATCATAGCCAGATCCCAAGATTTGAGCACCGCATTGTTGATATTAATACTCCTCCAAGACGTCCACCATGAAGTGATACAGTTAGGGCGGGAAGGGACATGCTAAGCATTTATACAGATTGTCCATAAAGGGGATAATGTAGGGCAAAGTAGAAAAAGATGATTAGCATCCTCTGGTGCAAATGGCAAAAAGTACACAGTTGCCCAATAGCTATATTCCGCTTATTGAGTTTGTCCATAGTCAAAAGCTTACCTTGTATGGTTAACCACACAAGAATTTTCACTTTGAGTGGGGCATAACAACTCCAAATAATCTTAGCCGAAGGAGAAGTAACCCCTCTGTGGTTAAGAAATGAATAAAAGGATTTAACGGAGAATGAACCCGAAGATGTCCATCTCCGGGATAAATCTTCATGTTGAGACCAAGCATAGGAATGTAACTCAGAGAGAAGAAGTACAAAGTTTGGAAGAGAAGAAGGGGGAAGAACCCTTCTGAACGGAATTACCCATTCAAGGGAACCTTGAGCATCCTCAAATGGTCCGCAACCGAGGCATTTGGATTAGTAGCAAGGCGGAAAAGGTCAGGAAATAAACCCGCATTCTTATAGTTGCCGATCCAGAAGTCGTTCCAAAAACATGGTTTTAGAACCATCAGAACATAATTTAAAAACCCCAATACGGAAAGGTGCAACAGCTTTCCACACACCTTTCCAGAAGGGGGATGCCGAGGGCGTTAAATTTGAGTGCAGTTCCCAAATTTTGTGCCGAAAATGGAATTTATGAAGGATTAAGCGAGCCCATAAGGAAGAATCATCTTTCAGGATACACCAAATTCACTTTCCTAAAAGAGCCAAATTCTGGTTCCTAAGGTTAAGGATGCCAAGACCACCATCTTTTTTAGATTTACACACAAACGCCCAATTACACAGGTGTTTACCAGGTCTATGATTGGCGGAACCAGACTAGAAGAAATTTCTTCTAATCTGATCAATTTTCTTAATAACCCAGGTCGGTAAGAAGAAGAAGGACATCATATATAGGGGAAGCGCTGTAAGGACAGAATTAATAAGAATAAGTCTAGCACCACGCGATAGTAGTCTACCCAACCAAGAGTTGAGTTTTGCTTCAACTTTGTCAATCATAGACATCCAATATGCCGCAAGAAGGTTACCCCAATGCAAGGGTATACCGAGATAGTGAATAGGAAAGCAAGAAGAAGAGCAATTGAAAAAATGCACAATCTTCACCTGACGGTTAGGAGCACCCTCTAACCACATGACCGAATTCTTATTAAAATTAATAGAAAGCCCAGATGCCTATTCGAAAAGATCTAACAGTAGCTTGAGGTTTCGTAGGACAACCCCATTGGTTTTGAAGAAAATGATGGTATCATCAGCGTATTGAAGGTTGAGGACTCCTCTAAAGCCTTGGAATCCACCTAGACCCTCAATAAAGTTGGCATTCCAAGCTTTCCGAAGAATCCGACTAAACACATCTGCAACAAGAGAGAATAGAAGAGGGGAAAGCGGGTCTCCCTGACGGAGTCTCCGCTTGCACTTGAACTTTCTGCCTTCAGTCTCATTAATGATAATGGGCGAAGTACCCGAAAACATACTGGATTTAATCCAGGCAATCCATCTTGGCCCGAAGCTGCGATGTTGAAGAGTTTCAAAGAGAAAATCTCAATTAACTTTATCGTAGGCTTTTTCGAAATCTAGTTTTAAAAAGATACCCTCTGAGTCTGAATGTTTACACCCATAGATAATCTCCTGGGCTGTCGCCACACTATCAAGAATAAAACTATCTTTAATAAAAACCGATTGCGTCGGGTCAATAAGAGAAGATATAACTAGGCTTAGACAAGCAGAAAGGACTTCCATAATAATCTGAAAAATCGAATTAAGAAGGCTAATAGGTCGGAACGCAGAAACTTTGTTGACACCAATCAATTTGGGAATTAGAACTATGTGAGCATAGTTAATACGGTCAAAAGACAAAACACCGTGACGAAGATCATTGAACATAAGTAAAATATCATCTTTTAGGATCTCCCAAAATTTTTGGAAGAAGAATGAGGGAAATCCATCAGGTCCCGGGGCGGAAACATTATTTATAGCGCTGACCGCCGCTTTGATCTCTTCCAAAGTGAAAGGAGCATCGAGACTAAATAGATCATGATCTTCATCACCATAGAGATGATGCCAATCTAGGTGACAAGAACGCCTGCCCGGCTATCCGAGAAAAGATTTATAGAAGGAGAGGAAAGTCGCATGGAAGTCGGCATCAGTGTGGACCTCAACATCGTTAACAATAATAGAAGAAATATAATTACATCGTTTACGATGAGAGGCAAAATTGTGGACGAATGTCGTATTAGAACCCCCCCTCTTTGAGCCAACGTGCCTTAGCACGTTGTGCCCACTTTAAATAGTCGTTCCGCAGTAGCGTAGCATATTCTTGCTTACACTCATTCTTGCGAATCCTAAGGGGAAAAGGAATGGGACCAGATTCTTCAAGCGAGTCAATGGAATTGATAGAAGAGATGAGAAAAATTTTTAGTTCATGAGAATGGCCGAATCTCTCTTTACGCCAAATTCTACATCCATGCTTAATAGCATGCAATTTGAGAAGAATCCGATCCAGACCATGTGATCCAACCACACTGGCGAGGCAATTAGAAATCAGGTTAACGAAAATTTGGTCTTCCAACGAAAACTTTTGTTAATTCGTCCCTTTTACTTTGTTTTAGTTTGAAGGGGGTTTATTTTTTTCCTTTTCTTTTTCTTGTAAAATAAACTAATTAATGCAATAAAAGGGTATGATAGTTTTCCATTCATGTGAACTTTGATAATTAGCTGTGATCCCAAAGTTGGTACAACCGACTGAGTTTCAATTATTTATTTGTGTTCTGCAATTGATAAAATCACATCTCATTAGAGGGTGGAGATAGTGATTAGCAAGGTTGAATGGTTCTTTTCTTCTTCTTATTCGTTTTCTTTTATTTTTAATCTACGTTGGAATATGATCACGTTTACTTTATCAATGAGAAAATAACAAAATTTCAGATACTGGGAAAGTGCATCAACCCAAAAACCGAAGAAAAACAGACAAAATGGAATAGTTGGCTAAAATGTCAAATTTAACAAACTTTGAGTAAAAAACTGCCGCAGTCGGTGGCCAAAGAGTAATGCTACGTACACTATCAATTTTACTATATTTCTTTTCACTATCTAAGACTATCTCCAACCATGCTAGCCATCTTTTAATTTTAGCTAAAATAACCAATATAAAGACAAAAATATGTTCCAACGGAACTAGCCAAACCACTCGTCAAACTAGATTTTTAGTATTCACTCCCCAGATCTGGCGAGTATGTACTGCCCACTAAACTTCTTCCCAAAACCAAAAAATTGCAAAATCGCAAAAATCAATTGTGAAAATTGCAAAATAAATCGCAAAAATTGCAAAATCAATCGCAAAAATTGCAAAATCAATCGCTAAAATTGCGAAATCAATCGCGAAAATTGCAGAATCGCGACATTTTATTTTGTATTGGGCTTTTTTATAGGCTTTTATTTTATATTTATATTTTATTTAATTTTGGACTTTAAATTATTAATGGTTATTCAAAATAGATAATATGGTTGGAGTAAAGACTTTTTTCGCTAGCCAAATTATCCATTTGTTATCCACTTTTGCTATTTTAGTTAGCTAAAATAACTAACGTGGTTGGAGATGCTCTTAGGTGGCACACTCCAATATGTAGGAGAAGATAGAGTAAATGAGGAAACTCTCCAATAGGAGTATGTCATCTAAGGTAGTGAAAAGAATAGTAGTGAAATTGGTACCGGGTGAAGCATTACTCATGGCGAAATACCAAAAATTTGGGTATGAGATGAATAGTAGTCTACTATATGTGGGAAGTAAAATAGGTATTTGAAAATTATAGCCGACGAAACATGAAATTTCATCCGTTCACAATTTTTTTGCTAAAGTGTACCGGGCTCCTTTTTTTATATATAAATTTATTAGAACAGACGGAAGATGATAAAATTTTCAAAATGATAGGCCTATAAAATTTTCTTACGTGGATGTTCTATGAAATTAGGCCTATAGGAATTGTTATGCATAATATTAGCTTTGCGATTGGTGTGTTCCTACGGTTCAAGAACTAAGATGGAATATTCATATGAACATGGTTTTATAGGGTTGTTTGAAGAAAAATTCCACTGTTTTGGCCCGCAATTGTCGAATGAGAGTTCATCATCCGTCCGGCACCTAATTAAATTTCTTTAAAAAAGTAAACGGGAAGAAATAAGAACTATCGTCCGTCCCTTTTTTTATAATATTTAAAAATCCAAATTTTGAGTTTAACAACTACAAATACAACTCCAAGTTCCTATTTCTAACTGTCAAATACCCAAATTTTGAGTTTGGACAACTACATATGCTTTAAGCCAAAGCAAACAAACAGCCATAAAAGAAAGAACCCCCAGGCTCAAGAGTGTGCTCCTCCAAAGGTCCTGGGTTCGAACCCTATGGTTCCCAAAGATGGGGATGTAAACACCTCTGGAGTGTGGCCAGTGGCTGTAGGCTATAGATGGGCCTGCAATCGCCTCACCACAGGACTGGGACTAGTCTGGCCCATAGAGGGGGATGGGATACCCAGTTAAATCAAAAAAAAAACTCCAAAAGCAAATAAAGATACGCAGTATTGTCGACCATGCAGCAACGGGTCTTCATTTGGTCTGGAGATGGTGAAAAGGATGCTAGGAATTTCATATTTGGTGTGACGTGGTACGGTTCAATGTAGGATGGCATTTGATCTAGCTAGTTGGCAGTGGAGGTGCAACGAAGAATAATCATATACAAATTTGATATTAGGGCTGCAATCGAGCCGAACCGAGCCGAATACCTTCAGGCTCGAGCTCGGCTCGTTTACGAAACGAGCTCAATTTTTAGCTCGAGCTTGGTTCGAGCAGAGCTTTGACCGAGCTTTGATCATATTCAAGCCGAATAGCTCGCGAGCTTAGCCTTAAAAAAAAAATCAAGCTTGAACTCGGCTCATTTACGAAACGAGCTCGGTTTTGAGCTCGAGCTCGGTTCGAGCCGAGCTTTGACCGAGCTCGAGCCGAATAGCTCGCGAATAGCTCGATTCGTTTGCAGCCCTATTTGATATCATCGAGAATTTTTTTAAATTTTTTTTAATAAAAAAATAGAGCCAAACAACTCCAGCTAACAAACAACATGTATAAATTAAAAGTGAAATGTGATAACATTGAAAAAATACAAGAATAAAAGGGGAAAAACTATAGTAAAGACGCAAGCAGATAAGATGTCTGCCGAAGTTTGCAGCGAGCAAAATATGACAAAGAATAGCCACAAGCCCCAACAAACGCAGCCTAAATGCAACAAGTCATTACAATAATAGTCAGGTCAATGCACAGAGAAACTCAATACCATAGCACACTCAAAACTCATACCGCAAAAAAACCCCTTGCCATCTGCAAGGAAACAGAGATGAAGAACAAGCAGCCAAAAGACACAAACTGAAACCTGTATAGCAACCAGGGAGCACAAAACACCAACAAGCATAGTAGAAAAGTAGCATAACATAAAAGAGTAACACTAAAAAAAAGGAAATTGCGAGAAACTAATAGAACGAAGAGAAACATTTAGAAGAAAGGAGTTCACTAGGTAAATAATGTGCAGAGGCAAGAGAAAGATGGAAATGAGAAGCACCAACACAATGAAGCTGAGATAAACATAAATTAACAACTTTAGGATGGGGGAGAGCATTAGCCCAGAAGTTAGTGTAGAAAAGCAAGTCCTCGTTTAAACAATTAATGGAACGACATGAGTTAGAGAAAATTTTATTATTTTTTTCTTTCCATATAATCCAAATCAAAGCCATCATCGATAGTTCCAATGAGGTAAGAAAAGAATGTTTGACGCAGTGCGATCTCTACTTACCCCACCAAGAAGATACGGAGCCCGACCTACTATGAACAAGACAAGCACTCTTGCAAATGGACCATAAGGGGATAATTAATAAATAAATGTCTTACGTTTTTGTGATGGAGATGACATAAACACATTTCTGGCCGATAGCGAGTTTTTTTTTTGTAAAGAATTTCAACAGTGAGAAGTTTATTATGAATAGTTAACCATGTAAGGTTGCGGACTTTAAGAGGTGCAATGCATTTTCACACAATATTGAAGAACGATGAAGAGACACCTCCAAAATTGAGGAAATCATAACAGGACTTAACCCAATAAATACCTGATTTAGTCAAACGCTAAATAATATCATCTTTAGGATGTTAAATATATGATCTAAGTAAAGTCAGCAAATTGAAAAATTGAGGTAAAGAGCAACATGGAGCGATCTATGGAATGTAATGTTCCAATTTCAGACGTTGTTATGGAGCACGAAGTACTCGGCAACTGAAGCGGAGCGGTTGACAACAAGATGGAATAGATCAGAAAAATTATAGGCGATACTGATGTTGTCGATCCAAAGGTCGGTCTAAAATTTGATGGATACTCCGGGACCACAAATCTTAAGCAGCCACATTTGAAGAGGTTAATAACTTTCCAAACACATTTCCAAAATAGAGAAGCTAAAGAAGAGAGGGAGGGGTGGAATTTCCAGACTTTATGACGTCTGTGATATTTGTGAAACGAGATGGCCATAAGATAAATCTTCTTGTTTGAAGATCTTCCATAACCATTTTTCCAGAAGGGCTATATTCTGATGACGTATCTACGAAAATATATACGTATCTCCAAATATTTTACCTTCTATGATTTGGCGTTCAACAAAGGTTTTGCAGTTAAATTGGAATACATATTGTTAACCAGAAAATTTTGAGTGTGATGAAAAATTAGAAACTCCAGAAGCCAGATTTTGGGGGGGGGGGGGGGGGGGGGGGGGGGGGGGTTGTAATGTTGTTTAGAATTTAGTATATTTTAAAGAAGCCCATTAGATAGTGGTATGGATTTCCAGGCCCATATTACCTCTTTTTAGAAAAGCCTTTTCATAGATCATTGCAAATGGGTCACATACACTACGTAGTACGTATTCGGGCTGAGCTTAATGTTTGGCCCAATTTAAGAGGAATGCTGCACATCTGCTAAGATTTCTCTCCTCATCTTCAATGTCTGCCACATTTCGACTCAGAATCTCATAAAACTGTGTATCTGGACTTCTCATTCATCTTCACTCTCCCAAAGCGATATGACCTCTATTTGCTTCCCCTCAATTTTAATTCAGGTGAAAACTCCTCTTTGTGTACCTTCTTTTCTCTATAGATACTGTTGTCTGTGCATTGTTCTGTTTTTTTTTTTTTTTTGATATAAGGGATGAGGTCCGAAAACCTCAGCCAACAAAAACAAAACAGAGTTCATACAGACTCTCAAAAGAGAGGTGGTCACAAAATACAAAACATCCTCATCCTGAGGAACCACCACCTCGCCCCAAACGACAGTTGTTTAAAGAGGGTTACAACCAAAAGAAAGACATAGAAACAGCTGCAGAAAGTAAGACAACGACCAACAGCAAAACATTAAACAAAGTTCTCCGAATCTGAACTTGAAGTAGTCTGGTCCAGATGAGCAGATTGAATATTGTGCACCAACAAAATCCCAGTGACCAATTCTTGGTTAAAAGCAGACATATTAGAAATCGTGGCCAGAGTGTTGGATACCAGAGCTTCCTCATCATCCTGAATATCTTGAACTGGAGCATTAAAAGGAACTTCCACATCATCATCTTCAATAATAATAGCAGAAACTGGAGAGGCCCCAGGAGGAGGAATAGATCCTGTCGCAGACTGATCAGCAGTCACAATAGCGCTGTTGCTAACTGGCACGAAAGATTTACAGGCATCAACTAACTTGTTCACTTCAACTTTGACCTTTTTAGCAGGAGGAAGGATATCTGTCCAAAAAGAAACAAAATAACAAATGGAATCCAGGACCTTAACAATATCAACAGATTTTTTATTAAAAATTCTATTATTACGTTCTAACCAAATAACCCAGATCAAGGCCATCATGGACATATCCCAGAGCAGCAGATTTTTCTTTTTAATTCTCTTATTCCTCCAAGAACTCCACCATGCTTTAATAGAAGGAGGGAAGCCTCTAAATCTAAAGGCCACTTTGAGAACAAGCCATACTTGTTTAACAAAGTTGCATCTAAGGAAGATGTGAAAAGCAGATTCATTACCAGACTCACACAAAACACATTTTTGGCCCAAAGCCAAGTTCCTCTTATTTAAGTTATCAACTGTGAGAAGACGGTTATGAATAGTGAGCCAAAGAAGAATTCTAACTTTAAGAGGAGCCACATTCTGCCAAATAAATTTATAGAAAGGACAAATCAAACCCCCTGCATTCAAAAAGTTATAAAAAGACTTAACAGTGAAAAGTCCAGAACTAGTCCATCTCCAAATAGATTTATTCTGAGGTTAGCTACCTGGAATTTGTCCTTAAGTTATTAAAAAAACAACATTATTTAAGGCAGCTTAGTTATACTGTTTCTATAATTTCCCTCATACAGGCCTCTATATAGACGATCTGTACCATTCATTCATCATGTTTCTTATGTTGCAAGAGTTATGCGTACAACAATTGAATTCATTTGGAGGCTTCTGGTCGGTCCATTTATCGCGTGATGCCAATTATAGTGTTATTGAAAAAATTTTCATTTCACAAGCATCCAAATGAGTTGATTTTTCATACACTCTTTAAACAGTGCTGATTGTTCATTATGGGTTCGGTTGTGTCTGTAAAACTACTCTATACGAGGAAATCACATGTTATAAGTGTATGAGGTTGTCTTTCCTCTTTCAAATTTGTAGAGATTCTCTTTTCTCTTTTGTCAATACATTGTTCTTTCTTTTAAATTAACATTTTTGCATCCATAGAAAGCTGCCTGGAATTTGTCCTCAAACTGATTAAAAACAACTATACTGAGGCACCTTAATCAAACTATTTCGATAATAGACATTAATTAGCATCAGATATGAAGATGGTCTTCAAGTATTTGTCAAATTCGACATACACGAAGCCATTCCAGCTCTATCACCACTAGTATTTTTCTTCATAAATTTATCAATGAACACTGACAATGATATGGGAGAAGAGAGAATATCCATTCATCAGTATCCGGACCTAACAATATGTTTTGCTCTTGATTTTCACTAAAGAAATGAATACAAAACACCCGATCCCATCGCTTAGCATAGACATAGACGAGGCAAACTGTTTGCCTCACACTTCCAATATCTATGCCATTTTATTTCCCAAGTACATGGTTGTTTGTTATTAAGTAGCTGAAGCTTCTACGAAGAAATATGGTGCACGCTCCTCTCCGTGGCATTACTCTTGAATTTTCCATTTTCCTGCTCGTCATGCTTGCGTTCAATCGTATCACTTTCTGGGCTTCACCAACTAGTCCTTCAGGTATCTCAGTATCTGACTGAGACACTCTCCCTTTAAGTTGTACAACATTCAAATGTTAGAAATCTTCTATAAAGTAGTTAGTTTATCCCAGAATTAAGAAAAAAGCTCTAGGGGCTTTTTTATGCTAAGCTTGCATTCGAGTTATAGGCATGCAGGATACGTTGGAGTTTACCTCCGAGTTTGATATATTATTTCTCTAAAAAAAATTAGGATTTTTTTTTTAATTATGTGGGATGCATATCTATTGCAACAAAAAGCAATAACCATTTTTTTTTAAATAACATTTTTGTGTCTTTAGACAGCTACCGAGATTTTGTCCCTAAGCCTTCGCATGCTTGCTAATTGAACCGTCCGTCTGAATCTGAATCCATTCCTTTCCTGCTGGTCAACACTTTTCTTTTTTTTATCGGATTGAGACACAAGTCTCATTTAGCCTGACTAAAACGGAACTACTTTAAGGCGGCTAGACACAAAGCCATTCCAGCACTATGACCCCTTGTGTTTTTCCATTAATTTAACAATTTGATCAAGAACATCGGCAATGAGAGGGGAGAATATCTATCCTTGTTCTTTTTTATTCTTTTCGGTTTAAACAACATGCTTCTCTCTCTTTTTTTTTAAACTGCAAAATGAATTCAAACACTATTACTTATCAGTTGATTCCTATCCCTTGCATATCACTGATCAATAGCGTGCATAAAGGTATAATAAGATCAATAGGCAGAGGCACTTGGGGAGTTGAGAGAGCACCTACATGGTCATGAGATGGATTACAAATATAGCCTAGGTCCAATAACATATAGATTGTTTTCTCTCTTACGGTGAAAGAGTGGTAGGCTTAATGAGAAAGTTTATCTTGTTTGGATTATAATAGAGAATTCTTAAAAAAATGAAATCCTGGTGAATCAACTTCACAATGGAGAACACCAGAAAGACACTGAAAGATGAAACAGTTGATACAATTCCAAAAAAGATGATCATACGATCACCTACAGATAGAATCCAAGGGCTGACCATTTCAAAAGTTAAATTAGAAAGAAGAGAGGAAACCAAATGAGGAACGAAGATAGGACTGGGTTAATTATTATGTTCTACTGTATCAATGATCTGAGAAGCCAAGCGAAGAACTTAGAGAGTTGTTGGCAAAACTATTTCTTGTGAAATGAGAAGCCAAGCAGTCGGTTTGTGTTTTGTTTTGATGTGTGGACTCGAGACCAAGACCCTATGTAATGCTTGTTGTTTCATTAATACCTCAGTAATTGAACGGTGATGGCTTCTTGGCCATCTTTGCATTCAAAAAAAGAATGCACTTCCTATCATATCATAGTAATTTTTCACAACATTGTCCTAGTTCAGGTTCCTATAATATGATAGGAATTGGTGTAACAGTAAGTCATTTGTTTCTTATATTTTCTGTATTCGAAGGCTAGTATAATGAATAGTATGTTTTAAGCCTAACCTACGAACCAATTCCTAACTACTCCATAATATCATATATTTACTCACAGGTTGTGGACTTGACTTCAACAAGTATCCCTATGTTCTAATAGAGGCTTGGGCAGGTCAAGCAGGTATATGGAAGAAACCAAGGCTGGAGGGAGCTCAGTAGATGATCAAGGACCAAGGCCGGGAGACCTTTTGCTTTGAATATGGGAGAAATCAAGCTTGTCTGCTCGGATATTTTGGAAATATTTATGTATTCGATGTTGTAACCTCTTTTAGTGTGGGTGGAACTCTATTTTGTAATAGGTTGGACTAGGTTTATTTTGTATTAGTGGGAACTTTATGTTTCGTTAATCAATCATTAATGAAACCGATGATTTCTTCTTTCTTTTTCTGTTCTGTGGTTGCCCTCTTTTCACCTTTCCCTCACGGTACTTGTACGCTATCGGTCTAGGTCATTTTATTTTCAAAAAAACAAGTATCCCTATAAAGTGGAGGGAGAATGCCTTGAGCCTCAGGATGAGAAAGTGATAGTATGGGACCATGTGAATACAACCAGGTGCTGCCGAAATCCCCTCAACTCCTTGTCCCAAGCTCTAGTGACTCAAAGCATCTTTTTAAGCCAACAAAGATGGCAAAACGGTCTATCAAATCGTTCATGCAACTTTGATACCTTGTACCTAGGAGATGGCAAGTGTGCAGGCCTTAGCCTATCTACTTTCAAGAACAACTACACCGGAGTATATACTGCGGCAACACAGAACTGTAGCCAATTTGTTGCCCCTAACTTTGGCGACCGATGTGGTGCTTGTGTGACTGCGATAACCAATATGACAGATTACATTATTAAGGATCTACAAGTTCAGGAGAATACCACTGAAATGACTATTTGCAGTATTGCAAGTGTTATTGCGGTTACGTCTAATGCCATTGGTAATGATACATGGGTAACAGACTTCTACAAATGCTTACCAGCCATGGACAAATATGAAGGTAAAATTGGTGTGATGTTATTGTTCTCTCTTTCACAAATGGTCCACCTTTAATGCCTTCACTCAGCTCCTTCTTATGAACCCTGGTCCCTAATCTTATTCCTTCACTCAATCTTCATAAACCCTGCACCATCTTATAAGACTAAAAGTATTTGCAATCTTCCCCTACAATTGGGAGGACGAGCATGCTCGCGAGGCTTATTTCATTATTTTTCATTTTAGTTTCAAATATAAGTACTTGTCAGGTAGACCTCCTGGTTATTGAATCATGGTCTCCCTCTTCCTCATACTTCCCATCCTAGTTACAGATGCACTGAACACTCTTAGCAAGAAAACTAATGGTAGGTTACTACGTGAGGGAGAATTTAATTGGAAGAAACATCTAGAAGATCTAGCAAACGTTGAAAAATTAGCTAGAATGTTTAGTTATATCATGCTTTATTTTGTGAGGATTAAATTAAAGATTTTATCATTTGGTAATCTACTTTTCGTTTAGTTTGTAAAGGAAGATTTTGTTTAAGATCTATTGTATTTTTTTTATAAAAAATTATCTTTATAAGCCTATTTAAGCCTCTTCATGTCAGTCCATAAATTCAGACTAGCTTATTATGAAAAAATGAAGTTAAGTGCTTTGAGCTGCATGTCATATCTCCCCATCTTCTTCCTCTCTAATCTTCGATAACCGCCTAATCCTGTAAATATCCTTCAAAACCCCGTTCTGCTCTGTTTCTGTCTTGTTCTGGGTCAATTCGTATTTCAGTTTAACGAAGTTATAGTACTATCTTACTCTTTCATTGACATTGCGACTAATAATATTTCCGGACATTACCCAACTAGTAGTTAATTATCCTTCAAAAACTATCCAGCGTTCATATAAGTACCCTTCAACATTCGATATCTGAATCGTCTTCTTTTATATGAAGTTCTGAATTAACGACTTCATAATCTTATCTGGAAATGGATAAGGTCTGCATTACATGGAAAACAAAACAATCTACTTATGTGGTACAGATTATCAATAGATACCGAAAATTGGTTTATCCCTCTCACTCTCTACAATACACACTTATTACATATATATAATACTCCTATTACAATACGTACATTACCCGTATAACATCTCTAATACTCCTTCTCAAGTTGGAGCATATATGTCATGCATGCCCAACTTGTCATTGATGAACTGTATTATGGCTCTCGCAAGAGGCTTTGTTAGAGCATCAGCTAGCTAGTGATCAGTACGAATATGTTTAGCCTCTATCTGAGGAGGCTCATACGGCGTGTCACTGATCTTGTTGCGAACCACATGACAGTTAACCTTAATATGTTTGGTTCGTTCATGAAACTCAGCATTAGTGGCTATGTAGATGGCAGACTGACTAGCACAATACATACGCATCAGCTTATGCTGAAGAATTTCCAATTCAATAAGTAATCGTTTGACCCATGTCATCTCGCATGTAAGGTCAGCCATAACACGAAACTCGGATTCAGCACTCGATCGAGACACCACATTTTGTTTCTACTCTTCCATAAAACTAAGTTTTCCACAACAAACACACAGTACCCAGTGCTGGATCTCCTAGTCGTTGGACAGCCATTCTAGTCAGTATCTGACCAAGTCCACCATCTGTATACAACAATCCTTTGCCAGACGAGCTCTTCAAATATTGAAGAATTTTCATAACTGCATTTCAATGGCTTGTACGGGGAGACATCATAAACTGACTTACTAACCTAACTGAGTATGCAATATCAGGACGAGTGACCGTAAGATAATTCAGTTTTTCTATAAGCCTCCTATATCTCTTTGGATCCTCCAACAGGACACCATGATCTGACAACAACTTGGAATTTGGGTCCATAGGAGTGTGTGATGGCCTACATCCTAGCATACTGCTCTCGGTAAGTATGAATTACATACTTTCTCGGTGATAAATAAATTTCATGCTTAGATTAAGCAACTTCGATCCCCAAGAAACACTTTAGTCACCCAAGATTCTTAGTTTGAAACTTATGTTGAATATATGACTTCATATCTTGAATACCATTATAATCATCTCCCGTTATTACAATGTCGTCAACATATACAACTAAAATGATTTTCTTCTCTTGATGATGTCGATAGAACACGGAATGATCATTATCACTCCTCCTCAATCCAAAATTCGTGACAACTTCAGTGAAATGGCCAAACCAAGTACGAAGAGACTGTTTGAGTCCATACAAAGATCGTTTTAAACAACAGACTTTAGTGGGCTTAGCTTTGCTAACAAAAGTGGAGGGCTACTCTATATAAACCTCGTCCTCAAGAATGTCATTTGAGAAAGACATTTCTGACATCAAGTTGATGAAGCGGCCAATGAAATCGAGCAGCCAAAACAATAATGATCCGAACAGAAGGCATTTTGGCCACATAAGAGTGTCTCATCATAATCAATGCCATAGATCTGAGAATAATCTTTAGCAACCAATCGAGCTTTTAGGTGAGCTAGAGAACCATTTGGGTTTACTTTAATTGTGTGCACTCATTTACAACCAACACGATGTTTGCCAGATGGATGGTTAATAAGATCCCAAGTACTATTTTCCTCAAGAGCAGACATCTCTTCTCGCATAGCCTGGCTCCAACCAGGATGTGATAGTACTTTTGATATGACTTAGGAACGTGGTAATTGTCCAAAGTAGAGACAAATGTATAATGGGCAGATGATAAGTGAGCATATAAAAGACGACTGTATAAATGATGAGCAGTGGAGCGATTCCCTTGGCGTATGGCAATAGGAAGATCAAGATCAGAATGCTCGCTAGAAGATGGTGTGGGTGCAGTGGAGGAGACCGAGGGTATAGTAGCAGGCTCAGGCGGTCGTGTATCATCGACTTGAGGCGATGGGACAATGGGCACAGTGGTGTGATCTGAGGGAATGGTGTCCGAACGTCGTTTATACACTTGAATAATTGTAGGCCGTTCGGGCATTGCTGGGGAGCACTGTGTTATAGAATCGGTAGAAGTAGATACCACAAGTCTAGGGTAGGTTGAGAATTCAGATTCAGTCACATCAGGGAGAACCGAGGTTAAACCAGAGGAAGTGTTAGATAAATAAGATTGGGACTCATGAAATGTAACATTAGCAGAGATAAATTGACGACGCATCTCAAGACTGTAATATCTATAACCTTACTGGGAGCGACAATACCCTAAAAAAATACATCGAATTGAACATGGAGCTAACTTGGAGCGACCAGGACGATGGTCATGGACAAAACTAACACATCCAAAGATTTTGGGAGGAAGGGGGAATTTGTCAACATTTGGAAAAAAAATGGAAAAGAGTGTTTGACCTCTGACACAGATAAGGGCATGCGGTTAATTAAGTGACATGCAGTAAGAACCGCATCCCCCCAGAAACACTGAGAAATTTGTCTATGCATAAACATTGTCCTTGCAACCTCTAACATGTGACAATTTTTACGTTCGGCAACCTCGTTTTGTTGAGGGGTCGAAGGGCAAGAAGACTCATGAAGAATACCATAAGAAGGCATAAAATTGGTGAACTCAGAAGAAAAATATTTTTTGGCATTATCACTTCGCAAAATTTGAACAGAAACATCAAACTGGGTTCTCACCTCGGCGTAGAATGATTTAAAAATAGACAAAATTTCAGACCGAGATTTCATTAAATATAACCATGTGGCACGAGAATAGTCATCAACAAAGATAGCAAAATATCTAAAGTCACCAAACTGAGACTAGACAGGGCAAGGTCCCCACACATTAGAATGAACTAAACTAAAAGGTCTACTCGACCGTTTATTGACTCTAGGAGGGTAAGACGTACACAAGTGTTTACCTAATTGGCATGACTCACAAGATAACTCCTTAAGAGACGATAATTTAGGCATCAACTTCTTCAGATTCTGTAACGACGGATGACCCAACTGACAATGCAAATTCAAAGGCGCACTCAAGCATGCAAATGAGGTAAGGAACACTGTCAAGATGATAAAGACCCTCTAACACACGCCATGTGGCAATAGTTTTCCCCGTCCCAAGTTCTTGAAATGCACGGTAATTAGGAAAAAAGGTAACTGAACAATCCAGTGTTTTGGTAATTTTACTAACATACAGTAGGTTAAAGGAAAAGGAAAATTTTGACATATGAAGAACATGATTAAGTGAGAAAGTGGAAGTAAGTTTTACATGTCCTCCCCCCCCCCCCCCCCCCCCCCCCCAACCAACGGGGAAAGTAGAACCATCAACAAGTCTAACATGTGGATGAAAGGATCTACTAACAGAGGACAATATATCTGAATTCCCAGACATATGATCAGATACACCTGAATCTATTATCCATGATGTTGGAGGTAAATTGGTTAAACTTGTGATACCTGGTCTCACTAATGTGACGGACGAAGAAGACCGCTATCGGGAAGCGTGATATTGCTCATTTCTTTTATATCGTCGGAACCACTGCAGCTCATTCTCTAGACAGTGATTAAATTAGAGGCTAGATGTGCAATGTGGTATGATTGATTTCCTTGAGAGTGCATGATGGGGCAATTTCCTTTCTTAATTGCTCACAAGCCTCAAACGGGTGCAATATGAGTTTAGATTTCTTTGCGGCAATTCATCAAACACCTTGTGTTCCACTCCAACATAGGTCAAATTCAAATTGAATCAAAACTTGGATATTTCTATTCAAGGAGATGATGAGTGTTGTCGCGGGGGGGGGGGGGGGGGGGGGGGGGGGGGGGGGTTGGTGGAGAGGGCCGGCACTAGGGGAACAAGAAGAATCGGATGATCGGCAGTGGAGATGGCCGGTAATGAGATGGGATGAGATCAAGACACTGTGGATTGGGGATCTACACTACTGGATAGAGGCTCAGGGGCAAATTGGAAAATGGGTCTCTTAAGGAATTGAAGGGAGTCAGTGTCAGGCTTCTGTTTGTCTGGGTTGGGATCACTGAGGTTGTCAGGAGTGGGGATGATGATCAGCTCACCTTCCATCTTGGTTTGCTTTCTGTTTCATTTCCTATTGATGATAGCTTCCAGGATTGCCCTCTATGTAGGTATGATAAGCTTGACAGAATTTTTGATTTAGCTCCGGATGTGAAGCCTTGGGATGATGAGACAGACATGAAGAAGCTAGAGACGAGTTTTATTTGATTTTGGAGATACCATGGAAGTTGGTTTATCCCTCTCACTCTCTACAATACACACTTATTACATATATACAGTACTCCTATTACAACATGTACATTACCCGTATAACATCTCTAATAGATACCAATAATGTGTGGTGTGTGTAAAGCTATTGCTAAGTAGCATCTGTTATGTAAGATGTTATGTAAGATCGGTAACAATCAACCGAGTTTAGTAGCCTCTCAAGCTTTCGATTGTTTGCTGAACATTAACTTAGATTTGATGACAATCAGGAAAATCATAACTAGGAAGCTGTTAGGTTTGTATTTTGACTGAAATATCTTCATGTTTACATTTTTTATTGTCTCTATTTTACCCTATTATTTTACTGATTTCTTTTGTTTTATCTTTCTTATGCCTTCAGAGGTTAATTCTTCTGGGTTTTTTTTGGATCATAATAGGTTGGCCGAAGCGATAATTCTTCTGGTTACTTCAAAATAAGCCGTAAGTGCCATTTTACAAGATAATTATAAGCATTATACTTCATGGCCGGAGTAACTAATCGGATGGTCTTCTCAAATAATCATATTTATTTTGGTTATCAGGTAGGGCAGTCATGGCGACACTAACAACATTAGTGCTAATAATCGGCATGGTTACACCTTAATAAAACTTGTGATGTTAGATTTCGTTGTATTTTTGTTTGTTGGTTGGGGTGTATGAGTTCCAGGATCCAGCATGTTGGGATCTGAACTTCATAAGCCTTATTTTTGATTGTATGTTTTGTTAAATTCTTTTTATTAAAACGCAGGGTATTCAACCCACCGTTTAACGATAAAAAAAATAATAATAATAAAAAAGTAAAAAAAAAACTTGTGATGAGGAAGGATGCTAACAACCCTGCTGAAGGTACAATCAACCTTATATATGTACTCGAATCCGAGCATAACTTAAGGCATCGTTCAATGACAACATTTCTCTTCACGCTCTGTATTTACAGGCAAAATGATTACTAAATGGTCCGGTCTCTTATCAATTTTCAAAAGCAGAGATTGAGAAAGCAATAAATTACGGAAATAGTAAAGTCGGTCTAGGGTCTGGAAGTGCTAGTTGGTCGGGTTTACCAGGGTGTTCTTCCAAGTGGCCAGCTCATAGTAGCCAGTGAAGCATATTTACAAGTCCGCGATGTCAGATTCTTTCAAAAGAGAAGTTGATCGTCTTTCAAAAATTCGACACCTAAACTTAGTTTGCCTTCTTGGTTGATGCGATGAGAATGGTGAGCAATACCTGGTGTATGAGTTCTGCAGCAATGGTAATTTGGCTTAGAATCTTCTAAGTTTTCGTTGAAACTACCCAAAATGCATGTTCAGTTTTTTTTTCTTTTTCTTTTATTGTTAAACGGTGGGTTGAATACCCCGCATTTTATTAAGAAGAATTTAACAAACATACAACAAAAAATAAGGCTTATGAAGTTCAGATCCCAACATGCTATGTCCTGAAACTCATACACCCCAACCAACAAACAAAAATACAACGAAATCTAATCCTACTGATCGGGTGACCTCGTCCAAGTTAATTTCTCGTGCTAATTTGAGCTCATTCTCTCTCTCGTGCCAACCAAAAATGCATGTTCAGTTACTCTTCGCTAAACATAAAGCTTAAGTGAATAACTCTTCTGATAAGGGAGTGATAGAGTCCTTCCATGGGATAAAAGAGTGAGGATTTTGAAAGAGTGTTCACTTGCTCTTAGATTTCTCCACAGTCATCCAGACGGGCTGTATTGTACATAGAGACATCAAGGTAATACTTTTCAGTAAACACGGAAATTAAGTCGCAGATTTAGTACCAAGCTGCTAAAATGTTCTCTAACTTGTGTTTTCTGAACGTTTATTTTCTTGCAGCTGACAAACATTCTACTAACAGAAAACATGGAACGAAAGCTTTCAGATTTTGGATTGGCAAAGTTGATCGGAATTGAAGAGAGTAAAGTTTTCACAGACGTTAAGAGGAACTATCGGGTACATGGACCCTGAATACATGACAAACGCGAAGCTCACATGTGCAAGTGATGTTTACAGCTTTGGTATTGTGGCTTTGCAACTTCTTTCAGGACGAAAAGTAATAGAACTTGATATTGAAGCTCGAGAAACATTGGCAATGAAGGTGTCTTCTTATTCTTTACAACAACATGAGATACAAATTATTTACTACACCATCGCATTAATTTTTATTTATTTTTAGGAAAATACTTGATCTTGTTTTGTTATTTGTTGCAGCCTGCTACAGCTAGCCAGGAGAGAAACTTATCCGAAGTTGCGATCTGTCTTAGAAATGATGGAAGTTAAGAGTCCGTTTGTTTTGTTATTTTGAAAAGAGTTTTCTGAATAGAGTTTTCTGAAAACTGTATTCTGAATCGAGTTATTCTGAAAATGAGTTTAAAAGCTGTTTGGTTATATTTTTTTTTCTGAAAACTGTATTCTGAAAGCTGTTTATCTGAAAAAGAGAGTTTAGAAGTTGTTCTGTTATATTTTTAGCTGAAAACTGTTATCTGAAAGCTGTTTTTCTGAAAAAAACGAGTTTAAAAGCTGTTCTGTTATATTTCTTGCTGAAAACTGTTATTTGAAAGCTGTTTTTCTGTAAAAACGAGTTTAAAAGCTGTTCGGTTATATTTCTTGCTGAAAACTGTTATCTGAAAGCTGTTTTTCTGAAAAAGCGAGTTTAAAAGCTGTTTGGTTATATTTCTTGCTGAAAACTGTTATCTGAAAGCTGTTTTTCTGAAAAAACGAGTTCAAAAGCTGTTCGGTTATATTTCTAGCCGAAAACTGTTATCTGAAAGCTGTTTTTCTGAATAAACGAGTTTAAAAGTTGTTCGGTTAAATTTCTAGCTGAAAACTGTTATCTGAAAGCTGTTTTTCTGAAAAAAAAACAGCTTAAAAGCTGTTCTGTTATGTTTCTTGCTGAAAACTTTTATCTGAAAGCTGTTTTGCTGAAAAAGACAGCTACAAAGCTGTTCTGTTATATTTCTAGCTGAAAACTGTTATCTGAAAGCTGTTTTTCTGAAAAAAGACAGCTGAAAAGCTGTTCTGTTATGTTTCTTGCTGAAAACTTTTATCTGAAAGCTGTTTTGCTGAAAAAGACAGCTACAAAGCTGTTATGTTATATTTCTAGCTGAAAACTATTATCTGAAAGCTGTTTTTCTGAAAAAGACAGCTGAAAAGCTGTTCTGTTATGTTTCTTGCTGAAAACTTTTATCTGAAAGCTGTTTTGCTGAAAAAGACAGCTACAAAGCTGTTCTGTTATATTTCTAGCTGAAAACTGTTATCTGAAAGTTGTTTTTCTGGAAAAAAACAGCTTAAAAGCTGTTCTGTTATGTTTCTTGCTGAAAACTTTTATCCGAAAGCTGTTTTGCTGAAAAAGACAGCTACAAAGCTGTTCTGTTATATTTCTAGCTGAAAACTGTTATCTGAAAGCTGTTTTTCTGAAAAAAACAGCTTAAAAGCTGTTCTGTTATGTTTCTTGCTGAAAACTTTTATCTGAAAGCTGTTTTTCTGAAAAAGACAGCTTAAAAGCTGTTCTGTTATATTTCTAGCTGAAAACTGTTATCTGAAAGCTGTTTTTCTGGAAAAAACAGCTTAAAAGCTGTTCTGTTATATTTCTAGCTGAAAACTGTTATCTGAAAGTTGTTTTTCTGAAAAAGACAGCTTAAAAGCTGTTCTGTTATATTTCTAGCTGAAAACTGTATTCTGAAATCAATTTTGCTGAAAAAGAGAGTTCAAAAGCTGTCCTGTTATATTTGTGACATTTTTTTAAATCAATTTGCGTTCATCATTTGCTGACATTTTTTTAATTGTTGCAGTTAGATTGCAATGTTGTACAAGTATTGGAACAAGAAACTTGAGCATGCATGTGAATGGAGCAAAAATCAGACGCCATCATCTCCAAGATTGGTTCGTCACGTTAAAGTACAAAATTAAAAGAAAATCTTGTATGGATGTTTTTGTGAAGCAACTAATCTCAGTTCATGTATTAGTTATGCAATTTGGATAAATGTGTTGATGTTATCACTGCCTCTTTTGGTAATTGCAGTACTTCAGTATTAACTGAAGAGTATTTTTTGGTTTGTTTTATTGAGATTGCATGTGAAAACAAATAGGATCTATTTTTTCTTTTTTTTGGATATGAGCAGTATTTGGATTTCTTGTATCGCGTGCAGTGTCTGGATGATTCTAACTAGTTGGATAAACTAATTCTGCTCAACCTGTAGGTTGCAGTTTTTCAAAAAGATTATATAATGGAAAATTTCTAAAGGCTGAGCCAAACAATTTATTAAGACAAATAAGCACTACATATTCGAAATAAAAACAATCCCATTCAACTACACTCAACCAATTTATTCAACAAACCAAGCTTACTTCATTACTTTTGTTTACATTGTTCAACAATCTTACCAATACTATCATTAATTGCATGGGATCGATACATATATTATGAAAATAAGTTCTACAATTTGTTGTCAGCAATCATTACAAACAAGCATGCTGTTAAATCTCCTATTTGTTGCCTACAGTCACTGCATGCCGCCTGGAGCTGCTGCTGCTGCTTCTTAACTCCCTGATTTAAAAACTGTAGAGCAGGCAGATCTATAAACAAAGAAACAAAATGAGAAACTTGCTGCATTAGAATTCAAAAATATTCAAGGAAGAATAAATTGTGCAGCAGAAACTTGCTACATTAACCATAGGAGGAAAAGGAAAAAGATAACCAAAGTTGAAATTTGCTTAACCAAACATTTGCAGACTGAGGCCCATGCTGAACAATAAGGAAACCTGAAACCTGAATCATTCTGAACCATGCTAAGAAGATTATATAAAGTGTAAGATAACAATGTTAACAATGCTAATAAGAAGCTGGAAACCAGCTTAAGCAGATTACAATGGAGACTTTGTAAAGAAACTGAAAGCAAACATTACAAAATAAAATACGGGAGGGGTGCAAACATTACAAACTTTGTAAAGAAACTTTGCGAATAAAATTTTTCTGGGCATTTCTTCCCACTTTGTATTGACTTGGAGGCATAGACTACAAAATAAAATATGGGATCAGCTGCCATCATCTCCCACTTTGTATCTTCCTTCACAACAAAAATATGTTCAAAAACTTCATACTGAGCCAGCTCAATTGCACATTTGTTGCATACCTATACAGCAGTATGCAATCTTTTTTTTTGGTAATAATCTCCCACCATTTTTTATGTACTCATCACAGCATTGTATTTGTTTGTGTGCCGTATAAACCATACTGTATGTAACAATCTCCCACCATGTTGTTACTAATATATAAACCATCAGTATGCCTTAAAAAACCACCATGAGGGGCACCCACACTCAGCCCAGCATTGTATCAGTTTGTGTGCAGTATAAACCATCAGTGTGCTAATGTTCTCAGAAACAAGATGAAATCACCATCAGTGTGCAATAACCAGTATTCTCAATAGTGTTTGGAAAAAACACTCAAAACAAAAGCCAACTGAGGATACTATTTTCAGAAAAAAGAAAAAAAAATTTGAAACAAACGCACCAGCATGCTGATGTGTATCAAATGCTCATGGCAGCATTGTATCAGTTTGTGTGCAGTACAAACCATCAGTGTGCTGACAATCTCCCACCATGTTGTTACTAATATATAAACCATCAGTATGCCTTAAAAAAACCACCATGAGGGGCACCCACACTCAGCACAGCATTGTATCAGTTTGTGTGCAGTACAAACAATCAGTGTGCTAAAAATCTCCCACCATGTTGTTACTTATATATAAACCATCAGTATGCATTAAAAAACCACCATGATGGGCACCCATACTCAGCACAGTACTGTATCAGTTTGTGTGCAGTACAAACCACCAGTGTGCTGACAATCTCCCACCATGTTGTTACTAATATATAAACCATCAGTATGCCTTAAAAAACCACCATGAGGGGCACCCACACTCAGCACAGCATTGTATCAGTTTGTGTGCAGTACAAACCATCAGTGTGCTAACAATCTCCCACCATGTTGTTACTAATATATAAACCATCAGTATGCCTTAAAAAACCACCATGAGGGGCACCCACACTTAGCACAGCATTATATCAGTTTGTGTGCAGTACAAACCATCAGTGTGCTAAAAATCTCCCACCATGTTGTTACTTATATATAAACCATCAGTATGCATTAAAAAACCACCATGATGGGCACCCACACTCAACACAGTATTGTATCAGTTTGTGTGCAATACAAACCACCAGTGTGCTGACAATCTCCCACCATGTTGTTACTAATATATAAACCATCAGTATGCCTTAAAAAACCACCATGAGGGGCACCCACACTCAGCCCAGCATTGTATCAGTTTGTGTGCAGTATAAACCATCAGTGTGCTAATGTTCTCAGAAAAAAAGAAACACCACCATCAGTGTGCAATAACCAGTATTCTCAATAGTGTTTGAAAAAAATACTCAAAACAAAAGCCAACTGAGGATACTGTTTTCAGAAAAAGGAAAAAAATTTTTGAAACAAACGCACCAGCATGCTGATGTGTATCAAATGCTCATGGCAGCAATGTATCAGTTTGTGTGCAGTACAAACCACCAGTGTGCTGACAATCTCCCACCATGTTGTTACTAATATATAAACCATCAGTATGCCTTAAAAAAACCACCATGAGGGGCACCCACACTCAGCACAGCATTGTATCAGTTTGTGTGCAGTACAAACCATCAGTGTGCTAAAAATCTCCCACCATGTTGTTACTTATATATAAATCATCAGTATGCATTAAAAAACCACCATGATGGGCACCCACACTCAGCACAGTACTGTATCAGTTTGTGTGCAGTACAAACCACCAGTTTGCTGACAATCTCCCACCATGTTGTTACTAATATATAAACCATCAGTATGCCTTAAAAAACCACCATGAGGGGCACCCACACTCAGCACAGCATTGTATCAGTTTGTGTACAATATGGAAATTAACCAAGTTAAACACAAATTGTTTTCTCATATCACAGAAGAAGTCATCCTCAAATTTGATGTAGAATTAAGGTCTTACGTTCGTTTAAAGCAAACAACAATAACTACTCCAAAGAGTATTAAAGGATCAGAATTTAACATCATCACTTCCAAAATTTGAAAGTGGATAGTATCCATTACAAAATTCATCATATCCAGTAACTGCCTTATTTATCAAATTCCAACAGCAGGTACACCATGGTGGTTTATCATGGTGGATAACTTTCATCATATCCACTGATGGTATATACTGCACACAAACTGATACAATGCTGTGCTGAGTGTGGGTGCCCCTCATGGTGGTTTTTTAAGGCATACTGATGGTTTATATATTAGTAACAACATGTGCAGGAGATTGTTAGCACACTGATGGTTTGTACTGCACACAAACTGATACAATGCTGCCATGAGCATTTGATACACATCACCAACAAATTTTTTTTTCTTTTTTCTGAAAACAGTATCCTCAGTTGGCGTTTGTTTTGAGTGTTTTTTCCAAACACTATTGAGAATAATGATACCCCCTCTTTTTCGAAAACTTAAAAAAATTTCCTGAAGTAATATCCTAAGTAGGCCTTTCTTTTGGGTGTGTTTTTTTGGGAAACACTATTCAGAATACTGATATCAGCAGCACCCCCAAAACCATAAAAACAACATAATGCTAGAATAAATTCAACCTAGTCGCAGTCTCAGATTCATCATGCTCAATGATAAAAACTCCATACTAGAGCTGCATTTTTTACAATGCCACGCCCATTAGTACAAAGCACTGTTCTTACAAATCAGTTCATCATTGACTATAGCGACATCATGTTCGTTAGGTATTAAAAACAAATGTATTCACTTACTGCTCTTGAAGTATTCTGAATAGTTTTTCATCAAAAAACACTTAAAACAAATGCCAACTCAGGATATTTGTTCAGGAAATTAAAAAAAAATTGAACCTGGAACAAACAGACCAGCATGTTTTCATGTATTATGATGCATCTGATTTGTTCAGATGAATTGCACTTGTATTCAGATGATTCTACTTTAATCTCTGATTCTGCAATCTGCATTGTGATGCATCAGGATTTGTGAATCCCTTTGATATTTGTTGTTGCAGAAAAAGAAAATCATATTTGTCGTAGGCTCAGATCGTTCAATTCAATGATAAAAAAATCAGGACAGGGCTGCATCTTTACAATGCCACGCCTACTGCCACTGAGTACAATGTTCACCCCCCCCCCCTATCCCCTTCCCACTTTGCCGTCAACAATAACTGGATTCATCATCATTGTTTACCACAATGGATTCATTCTTACTTAACCGTTCATTCCAAACATCAACCACAGATCAGTTTAAAGGGTATTATACATCATTTCAGTGGTTATTCAATCATATACCCCAATCTCAATATCCGTTGCTTGACGATACAATCAAGCAGAAAGCGGGAACGAGGTGGGGGAGGGACACATTCCACATTGAATGAAAACCTATCATCATTGCCTATTACGACACCATCTTGGTTAGGTTTTCAAAAATTGAATTTGGATTACTTACTGCTACCGACAATTCCATCCATTTTTCGGACCAATCATGTGCACGACATTGAATCCGTGCCCAATACCTGTTCATCCAAAAAATTTCAAGATGAAAGCACACACCTTGCAGAAAAATTACATTCGTTAAACAGTTCGAAAAAAGAATACAATGAAAGTGTTTACATTCAAATTACATTAGTGTGTTGCATTCCACATTGCCATGGCAATATCATCTCTTTTCCTATTCATATGTCTCAATTGGGAAGATGATAAATCCAACCCCTGAGATGTGGATGCGATATCTTCAGTGTGTTGGTGATGTACTAATTGTTCATCAGCGAGTTCCTCCAAAAATGCATCGTTTTATGAGTGCATACATATAAAATTGTGGAGTGCACAACAGGCTGTGACCATCATAACTTGATTTGTAAACAGGTAGTTTGGCATGTTCTCAAAGATGGCAAACCTCTTCTTGAATACACCGAACGTTCTCTCAATCACATTCCGTAACCTAGCATGCTGTTTATTAAAAAGTTGTCTAGGTTGGGTTGGTGGGCCCCTTGAAAGTCCTGTAAGTGGTATGGCTCACCACGGTATGGTGCCAAAAAACCAGGCATATTAGTATAACCACAATCTACTAAGTAGTATTTATCGTTCGGTGGGATTGGCAACAGTTTTTCTGCTAATGCAGTATGTATTACACGGGAATCGTTCGCACTGCCTTCCCATCCCGCGTAAACAAATGTAAACAGCATGTTAAAATCGCATGCTGCCAATACATTTTGACTTATAATACCCTTTCGAGAGCGACAAGCGTTGCTTCGAATAGCGGAAACTGTAGCTTTGATTAATGTGCCATCAGCAGCACCAATAGCTCCCTACATTAATGAATTCGAATAATAGATATCACAAATCCAAACTAGGAAAAAACTTTAATAATACATGACGCAATCAGGGTGACGTAATACCTAAAACCACGGGTAAAAGTCTGTGGAATTAGCGATTCTGTGATGTACAAGTGTATAATCAGGGGGTTTGATAAGAAATGTTGCTGCTCTTGCCAGACCTTTCAATACAATTGTAAAGTGCTTTTGGATTGTTTGAGTTGAGTGGTTAAACCTATTACCGGCTAGTCGCATTCTTGAACTATGACCGACAATATACAGGAAAATTGCCACGCTTTCCTCGAAAGACAATCGTCTACGACTTGAAGACTCCGCTGTTTCCTCGCAGTAGTTCCCATTTTGCAGGAAAGCACACAAGACCATAAAACAATCTTGGTTCATACGGAATATTCCATGAAACTCGGCCTGAAAACCCTCTAACATATCATTCATATATTCACGTCATGTTTGCTTTTTTTTAGTGGACCTTGTACGGTCAAGTTCTTCACATAATTCAGTTAGCAAGATTATATTCATCACCTCTTCGAGATCGTCACTACTGGATGAAGAAGTATCCATAACAGAGGATGCACTTGCAGTTGTAACTCACTATAACAAGAAGATAGAAATCAAATTGGGAAAATCTCATATCAAGTTCACACATATTTAATAATACGACTATATGTAACGAGATTTACGGAATCACAAAATAACATATTGAGAGAAGGTAGATTTCCACAAGCTCTAGCATTGAAAAAAGAAAACAAGGTATACTACTACTAGCAAATCTATTTTAGGAAAAAATAACACTAAATTTAAATTAATTTAAATAAGCAATTTGTTCACCGTCAAGCCGTCATAGTACAATAGACCTCAAGCAAATACGGAAATAATCATAAAAAATTGTGTACAACATGATTTGTTTATCTCGTTAGGCCGAATGGGATGACTACAGGGTGGCATAAAAATGAACCGCCAACTCCTGCTGTTCTGAGGGCATACGAAGGAAACCATGACAAATGTGAGGATTTTGAAATAGGTAGTGTAATGCTTTGAAAGCTACATTTGGATCAAGCCCTGTCATCGCATTTATTATATCTTGGCATTAATCCTGTTCAGTCAAAGCAGGGTTAATCGAGACATTACTATCCACCTTATTTTTATTCTTCAACCTGCTTCTTTTGACTACTTGAGTTTGCATACAGGCATCAAGATATTCTTTCACCATTGACATCGCTGATCCCCGGCCACTTGATGCACTAGATTTTCTCTTACGTGATCCCGACCCCGAACCCATTGGCACATCATCATCCTCATCAATCACATTTACGTGTGATTGATGGGAGTGGCCAAACTCATAGTTCATCCTCTGTGCCTCCTCATCCTCGAACCCCCTTTGTGTGGAAGCCCTTGCCACATTGCCCTGGGCTACAGAATCTTCCATTATTTTTGTCAAAGCATCAAAATGTGCCAACCCCTTTGTTGGTATTTTTTTGCAGCAGGATGTATCTGTTCATAGAATATGTTGTTACTATGCAAGTATTAGAGTGAAGATGAAGTATAATAAAAAGAATTCACAAACAAAAATCAAAGTTTGAGATTATATATATTAACCTTAACATATTGTTCCCAAACTGGTAACTCGCAAGTAACGGTTTCGTTGACTTCATCCCAACCAAAACCGCTCTGTTTCTTCATATCAGAAAACACCCTCCATTCTGATTTAAGTCAGTTATATTTTGACTTCAGTTGTGGTACCGTGAATGAACGGCCACACAGCTGTTGCATTTGTAGCGCAAAATTACTCCAGGTTTTTGCGTCGAATGTGTTGCTTTTTAGGCAATCACTGTCAACTGCAGCCTCCATAAGGTTGACAAAACATTCCATAATATGGGAAGGCCACTTCCCATAATCCTCCTCCACTGCCTTCTCCTTCCCCCTACCCATATTACTCATCTATATTGAAGAAATACCGATAAAAAAAAATGACAAATTCCTTCAATTAGTCGTTGTGATCAGATAACCTTAGGTTGCAAAGAGGCAGCGGTTAAACAAAAAATTGGCAACAGCGTATCATCAACGGCAATCAGTTTGGACCGCATATCATCAAAAAAAATTTGGTCCAAAACCCTATTAAAAATTGCCGGAAATTGGTACAGGAAAACAACCAAATAAAGTGCCCCACGGATCATACCTTTGATTGGAATTGCACAAGGAAGAAATTGTCAGCAAAGGATTCGACCTTGAGCAGTTTTTTGATTCGATTTGCCCTTCGTTCCCTAGCTCTTCTCCGGTATGCAGCACGGGTAGTGCAAACCATTAACCCCCAACCGAAACTCCTCAACCCCTCACCAATTCGACAGAGAAATAGACTGGTATTGAAGTCGCCAGCGAGAGAATCACACGTTTCCGCTCGATTTCACAGTAGAATCGTTCGGAAAACGTTGATTTGGGGGGGGGAGATCAGATCTGGGTTCAAAAAGAAGGGAGGAAGAAGGGACCGTACGGGTTTGAAGTGGGTAGGGTTAGAGGCCTCAAGGGAGAGACGGTCGAGAAGAGAGGGAAAGGGGTTGTCGCCGATAGTGAGGGAAACCAGATTTGGAAGAGACGGGCGAGAATAGAGCTCGTGAGTGATGTGAGAAGAGAGGGTGGAGAGCCGTTTCGAAAATGGGGGGGAGGAAGAAGACAACGAAGAGAGAGAGCTCGTGAGTGAGAAGAGAGGAGAGATGAGTTGGGTTTTCGAAAACGAGGGGTATCAGTATTCTCAATAGTGTTTTGAAAAAACACTCAAAACAAACGCCAACTGTGGATACAGTATCCAGAAAAAAGTAAAAAAATATTGAAACAAACGTTAGTTTTTTTTTTTTTTTTTTTTTTTTTTTTTTTTTTTTTTTTTTTTTTTTGGAGAATAAACACCACTTCATTGATAATAAATTAACGAAACAAAGTAGAACAAATTACAAAGAACTAAACTTCTACTACATCTACCATTCAAAAGATAGTACAGATACAATGACCACTCTAACTCGCCCCACTATAACTCCTGCTTTGCCTATTCCCCCTCCTCCGTGCGTACTCTACTCTTCGTATTTGTCTGACATGCCCAAGCCTGAAGTTTAGTATTGCTGAAAGTACTAATTCGAAATATGTTGCACGCGTGTTTTCGTGCAGGAGTGTGCTGCATATGATTTTAGGTGTCTACAGTGTACATGAACGTGTTCTCGTTAATAAAACTTGTGGGTGTACTGCACTTGTACTGTAGCATAAATCTCTACTATTTTAATGGGAGAGTTGGGGTTGTAAACAAACAAACCCTAATTTTGTAACTGAGCAAACCCGTGCAATATACGGCCAAACTAAATCCACCAAACATACCTGTGTAATACACGTGCAGCCCCTAAAAAAAGGATATTTTAGCAAATGCCCCCATTTAAAATGTGAAAACTAGCATATACCCCCACTATTTTTAAAAAACTAAGAAATACCCCTATCTCTAATATTATAATGGGAGAAGGCCTTAGCGTCATTTGTAAATGTTTTGTCAATCTATCAACCCGTGCAATACACGTGCATAACTATTATAAAGGAGATTCTAAGTTCAAATCCAGATTATGTCTAAATTGTTATTTTAAAAAACTATATTTATTAAGACGTGCATCGCACGTGTAAATTACTAGTGTACATAAATGGCCGGGTTTGAATCAGTGTTAAACTTTTTGCTTTTTGGGGGAAGAAATCAGTACTAATTAATAAAATAAAATAGTGGCCATTTATTATTATTTTTTATTGAATAAAAGTGACTCACCGGTCACCCGTTCTATTAATGAAGAGTTGAAGAAACAAAGTGTACAAAATATTACTTCCCAACATCAAGAACACATTAGAGGACATGCTCTAGCACAAAATACATTCAAATGTACAAACACCAATACATAATGCATAACTAAGGCTACCATCCTATCCATGAGGCGCAACACACCATCGACGTAGAGTGCGAGTGCCCACCCCTCAAACTACTAGTTCTGGACGTCTGTGCGCAGCCTCTTCCCCACCCCTACCTTACCCCTCAAAATAGTGGCCATTGTTAAAACAAAAGGGGGGAACTTATCATATATGAAACTACATGGACATCAGATACATATATACATCTCAAATAAGAAAAAAAAGGTCGAAGAAGTTAAAAGGAGAAGATGAAAAATAAAAATAAAAACTAAAATAAGCATCTACTCTAACTAGGAGCTGGAAGTTTCAATTCAATTCAACTCTTTAAACTTCTCTCAGTAAGCCTCTTGCCCCCCCTACAACACAAACAAGAAAATGAAGTTACAAATCAATTAAGGGAGAATAGAAGTTATTCGATAATAAAAGATTAAGTGACATTACCTTTTTTGGGCTAACAAGGCTTGTAAATTTGTTCTTGATCTTTGAAGGAGAGGAGTTGGAGGGGGAGGTTGAGGAAGTCGACTTGGTGCCACCTCCTAACTTCCTTAGTTGCTGCCTCACAAACTTGTCATAGATGAAAGCTGCACCCCTAAATTGTGGTAGCACCAACCAAGCAAAAAGCATCACCCTTATCTCATACCATATTGGTATCCTTCACCAACAAAATAAATAAAATCATATCAAATATATACATGATTAATTAGGCTTTTTTCTTTCTTTCTTCATTCTTTCTTTTCTTTTTGATTTTAAATGGTGGGCACTAGTCTCCGCTTTATTAAAGAGGTTTTAATAAAACAAACAACCAAACAAGAGATGCGTCCCAATAGTTGACCATGATACTCATTCTCCCTTCCCAAAAAAAACACCCATCCCATACATTATTTCTTTTCTTAAACAATGGGTTTGAAATATATACCATTTCAAGATGGGTTGAGCTGCCATCTCCATAAGAGTGAGGAATGAGTACAAGATCCAATATGCCAACCACTGCTCATCATCAACCTTGGATGGGCTCTCAATTGCCTCAATTGATGCATACCTATATATAATACAATATTTAACTCAACTTAATTAACTTTTAATCACTCAATTTTCATTCAAAATACCAAATAAACAACAAACAAGATATATGTACAATTTTAATTAATTAAGTTAAAGCTTACTTACAAGGGATACAACAACATAATTGAAGGCCTGAACAAATCAATAAAATTGTAAAGAAAATACATAATTAGTGCCAAACAAAAACAATAAACTTGTAACACTTGTTTTAAATTATGATTTAGTTATTTCTCATTAATGAAACCAACATATAAATTGAACCTGAAATAACAAAGAGTTGGAAAATTGTCTACTTACCCAGAGAAGGAGTGAAGATAAGAGAGGACAGTATAAAAGTGACCCATCTTTTTGAGTAGGGAAAATAAAAGGCTTGAGATTGGACTAGAAATGAACAAAGAGAAATTTTCTGTCGGCTCAGGTGGAATGAATGGGAAGAAGAAGATGAGCATTGGGGATGTGCATTTATGGAAAGGAGGAGTGAGGACACGTGGCAAGACAAGAACCATTTGATTATCGCCATGCACGTGGCAGTGTGGTGTTGAACCGACCAGATCCGGCTGTTCGATTGTCTCAGATATCTAGAGTTAAAGAAGGGTGGATAAAGTATTAGTAAAATGTTAAAGGGACTTTCAAAAGTGACTTAAGACAGTGACTTGATTAAGTATTTGTGTGGAGGGTGATTAGAGGAGTGAGGATGGGTTCTGACCCTTGGATGAGCCATGAGGAGAGTTGCTTTGAGATGTGGATATTTATCATTTTTCCGAATTTTTAGGAGATTATGCACAAACATGTTTAGATACACAGGGCTCACTCATATATAAAAAATCCACAAGGTAGAAATAGCTTTTCCAAAGATTGTGAGTTACGACTGCTTATGTGATCAGAGCATATTTTCTATTGAGATCTTATCCAAATCTATGTAAGGGGTAATTGAAGAAAACAATTTTGGAAAAAATGATTCTTATTCTTATTGTTCTTTATTTTTTACTGTATACATCTATATATATATATAAGGATTACATTCTTGGAGGAAAAGAAATGAGGTTGAGAGAAGATTGAGGGGTGAGAGATTTGAAAAATCTAATAGGAAACAGAATATACATATTAGTACTTACTACATTTCAACACTTTCCCTCAAGTTGGTGCATATATATTGATCATGCCCAACTTGTCAATAAATTTCAAGAAGAGCCGACTTGAAACTATCTTGGTCAGGATATCTGCGAGCTGATCTTCTGACTTCACTTTAGATATCTCAATGACTTTCTCATCCAATTTTTCCTTGATAAAGAATCTATCAACCTCTACATCTTTCGTCTTATCGTGTTGAACTGGATTGGCAGCAATATCACATGCTGCTTGACTGTCACAATACACCTTCATAGGTTCATTCGGACCACAGCCTAAGTCCTACAACAAGAGTTTCAGCCATAAAGCTTTCGCTATATATAGAGCTACTCCGTGATACTCAGCCTCTGCACAAGAGCGTGCAACAACATTTTGCTTCTTACTTCTCCATGTAACTAGATTTCCTTCAACAAATGTGAAATATCCTGAAGTGGAGTGCCTATCAATTATAGATCCTGCCCAGCATCAGTATATGTCTCAACCTTCAAGTGACCATGTTTCTCAAATAGGACCCCCTTTCCTGGAACAGACTTAATATATCTAAGTATTCTCATCACTGTATCCATGTGGTATTCCTGAGGTGCATGCATAAATTGACTTACTACACTTAAAGCATATGATAAATCTGACCGTGTATGCGCAAGATACATTAGTCGCCCAACCAATCTCTGATATCTTTCCTTGTCACAAGGCACATGATCAGAATTGTTGCAAAGTTTCAATCCTTCATCTAACGGTGTACCAATCGGCTGACAAGCAGACATTCCAGTTTCCTTCAATAAATCGAGAGCATACTTTCTTTGAGACAGAAATATACCATTTCTTGAGCGAGAAACTTCAATACCAAGAAAATATCTCAAAAAGCCAAGATCCTTCATTTCGAACTCTTGTGACAAGTAGCTCTTCAATGCCATTGTCTCCTCAGGATCATTCCCAGTTACTATCATGTCATCCACATATATAATGAGAGCAGCAATCTTACCTTCTTTCCTTTTCAGGAATAGGGTATGATCTGAATTACTCTGACAATATCCGAATGTCCTCATTGATTTTGTTAACCTCCCAAACCAAGTTCTTGGCAATTGTTTGAGACCATATAGCGCCCTCCTCAACCGACACACTTTATTATTGTGTTGGACTGGTCTATTTGATCCTGGCGGTAGATCCCTATAAACCTCAACAAATTGCTCCAACGACCAGTCAAGATTTGCAGCAAGTGACAATAGAACTCGAATAGTGTTGATCTTTGCCACAGGTGCAAATGTTTCGTCATAATCAATTCCATAAGTTTGAGTGTACCCTTTGACAACCAGCATTGCGTTGTATCGCTCCATTGAACCATCCGATTTATATTTCACTGTATAAATCCATCTGCATCCTACCGGCTTCTTCCCTGCTGGCAGCTCGACTATCTCCCAAGTCTCATTCTTTTTCAAGGACTTCATCTCCTCATCCATAGCTGCTTTCCACCTTGGATCGACTAAGGCTTCCTGCACACTGTTAGGAAAAGATACAGCAGATAATTGATTCACAAATGACTTATTTGATTCAGACAATCGGTGAGTGGACACATAATGACTGATGGGATACTTGATTTTACTAGTGGGATTAGGCTCATAAGTGGGTTTTGGGATACCTCTAGTAGTACGGTTTGAGAGTTCTCTTCTTGGAGCTTCGGACAGCGATGACGATTGGTTTTAGGGTTCTGCTGGGAGTAGAGATAGATCTGATGGTACTGGTGGTAGAGATGGTTCAGATGGTGCTGGTGGTGGAGATGGCTCATCTTCATGGAGGTTCGGCACTGACAGCAGATCTTCGTGGAAATTTTCTTCCTCAACCAAGTCTTCATTCGAGTGATTATCATTACTTACATCCTGATTTTCTCCCCTTATATCTGATTGTTCAGTCTGAATAGTAACCACTTCATCATAGGCAAGAGTTTGAACTTTACTTCGGTACTCCCCCTGAAGTTCAACCTCAGAGGAAAAATACATCTCATCTTTATGGAACACAACATTCATAGTCACAAATATCTTTTGAGTTGGTGGGTGATAGCACCGATACCCTTTCTTATTCTGTGCATATCCCACGAAAACACAGCAGACAGCTCGAGGAGTTAACTTATTGCGTTCATGTTGATGAAGATGAACAAATGCAACACACCAAAACACATGAGGTGGCAAGTTGACGACTTTTGGTGCATTCACAACTTCAGTTAATGCTTGAAATGGTATGGGAAGTTTAGGATATTAGGGAAAACTCGGTTGATTAAGTATGCAGCAGAAGAAATGGCTTCTTCCAAATAAATGAGTGGCATATTTCCATGGATGAGAGAAGCACGGACCACTTCGAGCAAGTGTTTATTTTTTCTTTCTGCAACCCCATTCTGCTGAGGTGTATACGAGCATGTAGGCTGATGAACAATTCTGTGTTCCACCAAATATTGTTGCAGATTTGAACTCAGGTACTCTCCGCCATTATCACTCCTAAGAACTTGAATCTGTGATTTATACTAAATTATAACATGCTTGTGAAATTTCTGAAACAAACCACTAACTTCACTTTTTGACTTCATCAAATAAATCCAGGTCATACGGGTACAGTCATCAATAAAGATCATAAACCATTTGGCTCCTCCAAATGTAGTAGTTTTGGATGGACCCCAACATCAGAATGAATAGTCATAAAATAAATGGAGCTTCTACTTGGACTTGGAGAAAAAGAGACACGATATCCTTTTGCAAGTTCACACACATCACACTGAAAGGCAGATATATCCAACTTCAAAAATAAATTTGGAAATAATTTTTTCAAATAACCAAAAGAAGCATGCCCTAGACGTCGATGCCATAGCCAAATATCTGATTTCTTCTTCTCAACTTCGGATCCTTCCACACTTAGAGCTTGAGTCAACTTGCTCGAACATTCAGATTCTAAATCCAGGTAATAGAGCTTTCTGTGTCTAACCCCCATAACCAATCATCTTGCGAGTTCGAATATCCTTAAACACACAATATGAAGGCCAAAAAACTACAATACAATATAAGGCAGTGGTTATTTGAACAACAGATAATAGGTTGAAATTCAAGAATGGCACAACTAAGGCAGTATCTAAGATTAGGTTGTTTGTGAGGTGTATGGTATCCTCACCAGTAACAGTGGCAGGATCTCCATTGGCAGTGGACACAGTTGATTTAGTGGATGGTTGAAAATTTTGAACTTGTCTAGAATCAAAAGTCATATGGTCGGTAGCACCCGAATCAATTATCCATGCACTATTCATAACAGAAGCAGAAATATTAAATACCTTACCATCATTACCTGCAGCTGTAACTAATGTAGAGGTGAGTCCAAAATTCTTCTTAGCTCCATCAGTTTGTCCCATGGTAGCGGCACAAGAAAATAACGGATCTGATCTTCAGCAGCCAATAGCAAGCGACACAACTTGGCCAAGAACAGCTCAAAGTCTCCAATAAACAGCAAAAACAGCAACAATCCAACACTCAAACAGCAACTCCACAACGGATCAAAATACCAAACACTGAGATCCAAATGCCAAACACAAGATCAAGATCCCTCCTTCTCAGATCAGCAAACACACAATTAACACGTGCACAAACTACGTGCAAAGAAACCCAAGCAAAGAGACAGCAACAGTAGAAAAGAGAGAGCCACAATGGCAGCTCTCGGAATCTGGCCGACGGCGGTGGATGGCGTCGCAAAGGCAGCCTGACGGAGGCAAGAGGGCGACGCCTGCAGTGCTGCAGTGCTGGTGACGGGATAGGGCGGCGTTGACGCTGGGGGGTCAGGGCGGCGCAACGGGAGGCATCGAAACAGGGAGGAAGGGAAGATCGGGATTGGGGGTTTTGTTGTCTGTCAACGAGAGCGGAAGGAGGAGGCTGAGGGGGTTGCAGTGTTGGCATCGGGAGGGCGACGAAGTGGGAGGTCGCGGCTGGAGGTCGGGGGTGATCGGAGTGGGATAGTGAGGATGAGGGCGATGATTGGAGGACGATGGATTCGACGAGGGGGCGACAAAGAAATGAAGGGAGAAGCAGTCGATGGGTGGTGGCGAAAGTCGTGGATGAGGGCAGAGCGGCGACGGCGACGGCGACGGGCAAGGAGGATTTTCGGCGACGGGATCTGACGGGATCGAGGTCGATGATCGGTGATGGGATCAACAACGGGATCAGATCAAGATGGAGGTGATCAGCCTCCTCTTCTTCTTCTTCAGTTGGCCTAGATCTGATTAGGCTCTGATACCATGAAAAAAATAATTTTGGGGGAAATGATTCTTATTCTTCTTGTTCTTTATTCTTTACTGTATACATCTATATATAAAGATTACATTCTTAGAGGAGAAGAAAAGAGATTGAGAGAAGATTGAGGGGTGAGAGATTTGGAGAATCTGTTTCTTATAGATTAGGAAACAGAATATACATATTAGTACTTACTACATTTCAACAGTAATCTCCGGACAAATCCTACAAATTTAATATCCTACTAATAATTTTAACAAACCTCAGTTTATAATCTGAGTATAATTACTTGGCATAACTCGTGTAGAGTGACAATGAATTTGTTATTCATTTTATTCATTAAATATTATTTTGTTAGAAATATTTGGATTGTTCTTTAAAAAAGTTTGAAAAAGTTAGAGGTTTCTCTTCTCCTATTAGCTCTTGGTGGAGTGTTTGGAGGAAAAAAAATGATTAAACCAAAGATTAGAATGCAACGAGACATTTCTATGATAACTCTTATTTGGGTGATTTTTCAAGGAAGAAATCAAAGATTTTTTTGTAAAAAAGTTTTCATATTATATGTATTTTTTATTCTCTCTTTTATTTTTTATTTTTTGATTAAAAGATGACTAAGGTCATCACTATTCTCTCTTTAATTTTATTAACCTTTGGTCTGAGGTTCTCCACCCTTCTTAAAAAAAAGAATATTGATCTTCATTCAATCAATATTGTTATTTAAAATTATATTTCATCTAATATTTCAGTTGCAGATTTTTCCAATGGGTGACAACAACATGATGTCAACAATCCTGATCCAGTCGAAATCTCTGATACTGGTGATGTGATGAGGGTATTCAGGCAGATGCTGAATCTGTTTCTGATAACTTTGCTAATGTGGATCCAATTTTCTGCGACCTTGGACTTTATGTCTGCTATGACTCCTCATCAGCAAGAATTTATCACTGGTGTCCTTGTGTCGTCTGTCCAAGTTACTTATGAACGGAACAAGATTACTAGTGATGTTGATTCTCTGGTGGTTATTGACCATTGACTGCTGCCAGTCTTCTCTTCTCTATGTTTGGCTTTAGTTATAGTTCTTTTGTTTTGAAACTATAAATTTTTTTTCTTTGTAGGTGTTTTTGTCTGTTGAAACTATGTATTTCTTTTTGCACCAGAATGCTATGTTTAATCCTTTTTTACAAGTACATGTATATGAAATGTTAATCAGCTTTGGACTGCATTATCATATACATGACCTAATTATTTGAGCTAACCTCATAATTTTTGCTTTTTGGTACCAAGCGTGTGATGGATTTATTGGATAAATGGGCCCCACAACGAATGGAAATCCACCGAGTTTTTTGATGACATATATAAGTGAATGAACTGCATTGGTGTTTGTAGATTTAGATCAGGTATATTAAAAATGGGGTGAGTCGATGATGGCTGATACATGCATATGTCACAGTGTTCATCTCTTTAAGTTGGAGTCGGTACTTAGCCATAAAAAAATTGGTTAAAGTCGGTGACATGGCGATTTATATATAGATGTTACTCAGTTGAAAATGACTAGTATGTAATGTAGGTGTTTTTCTCTTTTAAAAGAGTTGCTACGTACTCTTCGCATGAGATGAGAACAACGAAATCTCTACTTCTCCCAAACCCTAGAATTCCTCTTCATTCGTATACGCCACCCTCTACCCCTCCCCCCTCCACCATCATCTCCCTGTTTCGCGAAACCTCTGAGTGCTCAATCTTCAGCTCTTCTCTGTGCTCTCTACGGATTCAGTTGGCGGTCTCATGTCGAGGTGTTTGTCTGCTCAAGAATCGGCAACTGGCTATTATTTGTTCATACGTTCTTGGAATTTGTTGCAAGAAGCTGAGGCGTTGTAGACTGCAAGTGTCTTTTTTTTATACAAAAAAGATGACCGCATCATTGCTTCATTAATGAAAAATTAACGAAACACAGTAGAACGTGTTACGAAATTGTTAATCAGTAATCATACATAATAGCATGACTCTTTAAACTATAGGCTCAATTTAATAAAAGAAGATACAAATACATATACAAAGTCAATATAAGGCTATGACTTTCATCTTCCCGCCGATGTACTACTGGTCTACTCCTCTTCCTGCCGAAGCATTTTCTTCGCCCTCACATGACTTGCCCATTCAAGTGTCCTAGTGTTCGGAGTTGTGCATTTGTTGTCCTGAGTTGAGGAGGTTAGTGTTGCCGGTGAAGGAGATGTGACATTTTCAAGGGGAAATGCCGAAATACAGGTAGTAAATAGTGCATTTTTTAATATCAGAGAATATGGTGCTTACGAGAAACCTTTTTAAGAGTATCAATAGAGCAGTTATCTTAATGCACTACAAAACGCACAGGCTTTACCGGCGTTTTTTGTACATTTACCGGCGTTTATAAACGCCGCTGTAGATACCACCGGCGTTTTATGAATCGCCGGTGCAAGTGTCGCTGAATCGCGCGTCGCTGTAGGTTAGGGACATTGACCGGCGTTTTTTACGACCGCCGGTGTAGGTTAAAACTACACCGGCGGTCGCAAAAACGCCGGAGAATGTGTGTTTTCGTTTGGTAGTGCTGTTTTCGGCCATTACCTACACCGGCGTTCTTATACCGACGGTAAAGGCTGTCATTTTTTTTGCTGAAAGCTACACCGGCGCTTGTAAAAACGTCGGTGTAGCTATATTTTTTTTTAAAAAAAATTCATCATCCCAACTAAATCCAGCATCTTTAACAGTAAAAGAAAATGAAAATTTCCAGTATCTAAGCATGTTTGTCTATTAATTCTTCATCCCAACTAAATCATAATGTTTCCGGCTCAGAGAAACCTGCACACAGGTTTGTTCAGCCCAATTCTTGTACAGATTTGGATTTTGGTATACAACATCCTTAGATGACAGTTAACCCATTTTGGTAAAAAAAGCATGCTAAGATGACAATCAGATGACTAATATCCAGCATCTTTAACAGTAAATTGTAGAACCAATTGTTCAGATGCATGAATTCAGCATCTTTGACAGTAAAAGAAAATGAAAATTTCCAGTATCTAAGCATATATGTTTCTTCATTAATTCACCATCCCAACTAAATCATGATGTTTGTGGCTTCAAAAGAAGCCTGCACAAGGTTTGTTCAGCCCAATTCTTGTACAGATTTGGAGGATTTTGGTATACAGCCAGCATCCTTAGTTGACAGTTAACACATTTTGGTAAAAAAAATCATGCTAAGATGACAATCAGATGCATGCGATCAGTTTCTTTAACAGTAAAAGGAAATGAAAATTTCTAGTATCTAAGCATATATGTTTCTCCATTAATTCTTCATCCCAACTAAATCATGATGTTTGTGACTCCAAAAGAAACATGCACAAGGTTTGTTCAGCCCAATTCTTGTACAGATTTGGAGAATTTTGGTATACATATAGCATCCTTAGTTGACAGTGAACCCATTTTGGTAAAAAAATCATGCTAAGATGGCAATCAGATGCATGAATTCAGCTACTTTAACAGTAAAAGGAAATGAAAATTTCCAGTATCTAAGCATATATGTTTCTCCATTAATTCTTCATCCCAACTAAATCATGATGTTTGTGGCTCCAAAAGAAACCTGCACAAGGTTTGTTCAGCCCAATTCTTGTACAGATTTGGAGAATTTTGGTATACATACAGCATCCTTAGTTGACAGTGAACCCATTTTGGTAAAAAAATCATGCTAAGATGGCAATCAGATGCATGAATTCAGCTACTTTAACAGTAAAAGAAAATGAAAATTTCCAGTATTTAAGCATATATGTTTCTCCATTAATTCTTCATCCCAACTAAATCATGATGTTTGTGTCTCCAAAAGAAACCTGCACAAGGTTTGTTCAGCCCAATTCTTGTACAGATTTGGAGGATTTTGGTATACAACCAGCATCCTTAGTTGACAGTCAACCCATTTTGGTAAAAAAATCATGCTAAGATGGCAATCAGATGCATAAATTCAGTTTCTTTAACAGTAAAAGGAAATGAAAATTTCCAGTATCTAAGCATATATGTTTCTCCATTAATTCTTCATCCCAACTGAACCATTGATGTTTGTGGCACCAAAAGAAACCTGCACAAGGTTTGTTCAGCCCAATTCTTGTACAGATTTGGAGGATTTTGGTATACAGCCAGCATCCTTAGTTGACAGTTAACCCATTTTGGTAAAAAAAACATGCTAAGAAGGCAATCGGATGCATGAACTCAGATTCTTTAACAGTAAAAGAAAATGAAAATTTCCAGTATCTAAGCATATATGTTTCTCTATTAATTCTTCATCCCAACTAAACCATTGATGTTTGTGGATCTAAAAGAAACCTGCACAAGGTTTGTTCAGCCCAATTCTTGTACAGATTTGGAGGATTTTGGTATACATACAGCATATATCTTTGACAGTCAACACATTTTGGTAAAAAAATCATGCTAAGATGACAATCAGATGCATGAATTCAGTTTCTTTAACAGTAAAAGGAAATGAAAATTTCCAGTATCTAAGCATATATGTTTCTCTATTAATTCTTCATCCCAACTAAATCATGATGTTTGTGGCTCCAAAATAAACCTGCACAAGGTTTGTTCCGCCCATTTCTTGTACAGATTTGGAGGATTTTGGTATACATACAACATACTTAGTTGACAGTGAACCCATTTTGGTAAAAAAATCATGCTAAGATGCCAATCAGATGCATGAATTCAGCATCTTTAACAGTAAATTGTTCCATGGTCATACCTAGTAATACCAATCTCAAGAATCTCAAGAACCAATCTCAAGTAGCAAGCTAAATTAGAGAGTTGGGAAAAATTGCAGAACCAATCTCAAGAACATACCAACTACATCATCCTAGGGTTTGTGTAGAAATTTCAGAAACAAAAATTTTAAAAATAAAACGATTCAGAAATTTCAAGAACAAACCTAGGGTTTGTGTCAATTGAATGAGCGACGGCAGGGGATGGGGGCGACGAGGGGGGGAAAGGGCGACGGTGGGGGAGGGGGCGGCGATGGTGGAAGGGTGGTGACGATGCGAGTGAGAGAGAGAGAGGGTTGGGGAGGCTTGTAGCAACGACGGGAGTGAGAGAGTGGACGACGGAGGACGACGGAGCATGGGGACGACGACGGAGGGCACAGTGATGGCGGCCACGGCAGAGGCGGGAGAGCGCGAGGGAGAGGGGAAAAAAAATTGGGTTTTTTTTTGGAATGGTATAGGGTTTGGGGGAAATTTATTCCAAACCCTATACCGGCGTTTGTAGTTAAATGCCGGTGAATATGGCCTTCACCGGCGTTTTAATATAAAATGCCGGTGAATACCATAATTCCCCGGCGTTTTATAGAGGCCGCCGGCGTATAACCATCCAATTTGACGCCCCATTCTTGGTCTCTTCCTACCCCGGCGTTTCTGGCAAAACGCCAGGGAATATACGCCGGTAAATCCATCGTGTGTTGTAGTGATGTCTTAACATTGTACATTTTAGATACAAAATTTGCTAATTTTTTAGGTACAAAATATAATGTATCGAGTGTTTTGGTCACTCATATTTAAGAAAATTATGAGAAGATAAAGGTAATGTCAGACGGGTCATTTGAGAATTTTTTTCCAAAATGACCCTATTTGTGAAAATTTTTCCACAAACGACTTGTTTTTTTTATTCCCTAAACGCCCCACTCACTTTTTGAAAAAGCGAGTGTGGTATAATCCCTCACGCTTTTTCAAAAAGCGAGTCTTAGGGTTCAAAAAATTAGAAACCTAAGACTCGCTTTTTGAAACACCGCGGGTGATTAAGCCAGACTCGCTTTTTGAAAAAGCGAGTCTTGGCCTTTTTTGCCCATCAACACTCGCTTTTTGAAAAAGCGGGGGGAATTATCCCACACTCGCTTTTTCAAAAAGCGAGTGTCGTTTGGAACTTAAACCCCCCACCCCCAAACAGATCTCACTAATCCTCTCTTCTTTCTCCTTCTTCGCTCGCGAAATCCTAACCTAACGTCGATATTCTTCGATTTAACGCCCTATTCCATCAAATTAGTTGTCGAATCACTCCTAAATTCTTCATTATCTCATCCCAGTCCAGTTGCCCACTTTTTGTTTGCTGGTTCTTTCGAATTTTTTGGTGATTTCCGTGGCGTTCTTCCAAAAGGGGTTTGAACGATTTAGGGTGTTTCTCGTGGTTCGATTCTAGGGCGAATACTGTGGTATATTTTTCAATCTCTACATTTTCTATTGTTTTATTTATATTTAGAATTATTTAGTTAGAAATTGGTTAATTAGAAATTGGTTAATTAGAAATTGGTTGATATTATTAAAGGTACAATTTGCATCGTCGTTGAAAATGCGTAAAATTTGGTATAAAAGTTATGGGTATTTAGGGTGTAAAATTTGGATAGTCGGTTGAGGTGGAGTGGTATAAGTTTTGAAAAAGTGGATAAATGTAGAATTTGTGAGTAAAATTAGGATATAGTTATTAATAATCAAAATGTTCGTATGTGTTGTATATTTCTTGGTTTTATATTTTGGTATTGTTAATAATGATTGCTTGCTCCATGTTGTAGGATACTCTTTATTTAGAAAAATGCCACGGACTAGGGGAAATGTGGAGGTAGGTTCTAGTAGTAGACCCAATCGTGGCGATGGACCACGTACATCTTTCGGCTCACCTCTTCGCGGTGGACGTGGTGGTCGTCGTGGTGGCACCGCACGTACTAATATAAGCTTATAATTTTCTGCATTCGATTTGTTTCATTATCATACAATTAAATGTTATATTTCTTTGCTGATGTAAATGTTGTTTTGTAGGTCCCAAGTAACCCAAATGTGGCTGGTACTTCTTCCCCGGCCCCTTCTTCATCTACTATTCTCCTTGGAGGTCCAGGTCCCCTCAACCCCGCTCTTCTTACTCTTCAGTCGCACCATCGTTCTAGAGATGTGTGGGAGGACGATTCGAAGGAGTGTACATTCCGTGGGGGTCATCCACTCCCTATGCACCCACGGATTCACCAGATCTTACGAGATTGCGGACTCTACGGTATTGCACTGATGAGCGGCATCAAGTGCGATCGGCCACTGCTTACAGCACTCCTCGAGAGATGGCGTCCTGAGACCCACAGCTTCCACCTTTCAGTTGGGGAGATGACTGTTTCGTTGCAGGACGTTTCAGTACTCACAGGCCTTCCTGTAGCGCCCCAAATTTCTAATATGAGAGCTTAGAAAATAAGTGGCGAAATCCCAGCAATCCACTTCAATACAACAATAGTCACAACCAAAATCACTAAGATTTTCTTTCTTTTATTACAACAAATTTTTCAATTACAGCGGAAGTCTAAACATCTCAACACAAATTAATTCTTTTGTTTACAACTCAATAATAACTCATTATGCCATTACAATTTTACAACAAACACTAAATAGTCCAACTATCTCAAATTGCCCACTCAAGCATCCAACTTCCAATCTAAGCAATAACCTGCAACATGTGAGGCTAGAGTTGAACCCTAACCCCCAAAACTACGGGGTCAGCCATAAATTGTGTGAGTGGTAACAAATCAACAAATAACAAAAATGAACTTAAAACATAATATCCAACGAATAACGATCAAACACTAAAGTATGAAATAACAACAAAAGAATAACGGGTGATACCAAAACCAAAAGCCAAGTGTGTAAAAACAGGAAATCCGAATGCATAAAAGTGATTCCAAAAAAAAACATCATGACTACATGCTGACAACGATGACTACTAAGAGATGAAGATAAACTATGATAATTTGCCCATGCTTGATCATTCCGGAGATTGATCCCACATCACAGGTATTTTCCCTGGATAATTCAGGAGATCATCCCACATCTAAACATAGACTCATCATCACAATAATACCCCAAAAGTGTCGCCTCGACTCCGATCATTTCGTAGTTCAATCCCACATCTCAAGATAATTACTTGGATAATTCCGGAGAAATACCTCACATCACAAGTTAACTACTTGGATAATTCCGGAGATAAATCACACATCACAAGTTAACTACTTGGATAATTCAGGAGATTAAATCCTACATCAAAAGCCTTACTGAGGTGCATAACTCAAGTTCTCATTCGTCATGACACTACCAATGCCTGTCCTTATTAATTTGGGTTACTGAACAAATCTCCTAGAGTAGTGTACCCTACCGGACTAAATATCTGAATAACTGAAAATTCGCCTCAATGGGCCTCAACAAATAACTGAACAAATAACTCAACACCGGTATACTAGGGTCACTTACCTCTAGAGACTCAAAAACAAATAACTGAACAAATTCCCACTAAACAAGTGGCTCAACAACATATCTCAAAATCATGTTCTTAACTGAACATCTCAAAATGAATACTGAACTGAACATCTTAAAACAAATACTGAACTGAAGATCTCAAAATTATATGCTGAACAAAATGTCTCAAAATCAAACACTGAACAAAATATCAATATCCTTCAGGACCAGTCGACTGCATATCTTACCAGTCGACTGTCCAGAGGACATAATCCAACATTTCTCAAAAATAAATTAAGGCATGGTCAGTCGACATACCAAGGAGTCAGTCGACTGCCCCGAGACAAAAACAAATAATTTTCATCAAAAATATTCTAAGTATATAAGTCGACTGAAATGGTTCATAGGTCGACTGTCCCGAAAGGACTGAACAACATACAAACAGAAGATCAGTCGACTGACCTCAGTCTAGGTCGACTGTCCCGAACAAATCTCAAAGACTACAAGTACATCAGTAGGCTCGAACCAGTCGGCTGCTCTACATGCCAGTCGACCGTCGGCTACAGGTTTCCAAACAAAATAGATCTGAACACCAATCAAAACTAGAGTTTTCTAAAGATTTACTGATCACAAAATTAACTTGTATCCAGGCAATTAAACAACTCTCAATAACCTCCATCATGGATACATTTCTCAATTAATCAAATACTCAAATCTCATCTCCTCATGATCTAAACTCTTAATCCTTTGATTAGGGTTTTCTCAACAAAACTAAATGTCGTCCTCAACACATAAACAAGATTGGTTTGCAATCACTAGATCCAGATGTGTAATATCTGATCACAACATAATCAGTTCTTAATTTGCTTTCTAACAACATGGTCTCATAAATCAACATATCCTCAACGAATCTAAATCTTTTCTCATCATGGTCCAAATATCAATAAAAGTTCTAATCATCCATATCAAATAAAAGATCCATATCATATATACTATGAGATTAACAAACAATAGCATGACCATCACAACAATCATAACAAAGGTCTCATGTCCATCATTAATCAAGCAAATAAAGTACACAAACAAACAAAACAAAACAAAACAACCACTCACTTTGTTCTTGAAGAAAAATCCACAAAAAGCTCCCTCCTTTTGCTAGATCCAAGAATCCTCTTCTTGTTCCTCAAACGAATCTCAATAATCTGAATATACTCAATAACGGCTGGGAAAAGAATTTCCCTTAAATATGCCGGATTGAATTATTAGGGTTTAATTCCCACTTTGCAAAATAATCCTTTTAAGAGTACATCTTACACATATAATTGTATTCTTGAAAATTAAATCAAATATCATTTAAATTAGGATCTAATAGAAAAATATATCTCAACCCTCAATAAGTACTGATCGGAAAGTCCAGAAAACATCTTTTGCACTTCAACCCTTAAAATTGTCAATTTTGCAAATAAGTCCTTCTTTTCTCAAAAATTGCAAATAGTATCAATTAACTTCAGAAAAATCTGGAAAAATACTACATAAATTCTAAATAATAAATAATGATTTTTCATAAAGAAATCTTAATTTTTCAAACTTCTAAAAAATTATTTACACGTGTTTTGCATGTGTACAAAAGATAAATTTCTTGGAAAACATCAATTAAATCCTCAAAAATCATTTAAATTCATTTTCAAATAATTAAATAATATTTGAAAATACGGGGTTCTACACTTCCGGTAGATGGGCAGGCGGTGACAGGATCAATGGACTTCGACCCTCCATATTTAGTAGAACAATATCTTGGTGTCGAAGTGGAGACTGGGGCAGTTATTGGGAAACAGATTCGGTTGAAGTGGTTAAAGGAAAAATTCAAGGACCGATTGAGAGATGATTCGACTGAAGAGGAGGTCCACTTCTACTGCAGGGCGTACATTCTGACTCTTTTTGGAGGTGTGTTGTTCCCTAATTCCAGCGGACACTATGTCCATTTGATGTACCTCCCGCTTATTGCAGATCTAGGACGAGTAGGCCAGTACAGTTGGGGTAGTGCTGCCTTGGCATCCCTCTTCAGGAGTTTGTGCCTGTGTAGTCTCGGGTCCGTGCAGATATTTGGACCGATGATATTGCTTCAGGTGTGGAGTTGGGAGCGTATCCATGTGGGACGTCCTGTAGTTAGGACAATCACCCAACTGGATCCATCTCTCCGAAGACCAGCACATGCTACCTCCTATTGGTGTGTACTGGTCCGGTAACCTTACTTGGACTGCCAACCCCAACAGGTGCCTGACCTACTTTCGTGATGAGTTGGACAGGTTGGCAGATAACTGCATAGTGTGGATGCCCTACACGGAGGAGCGTCTAGCTCGACTGCCACCCATTTCCCTGTATAGGTGAGATCTTTGGCTAACAAAAGCACCACTGATCAACTTTAGCACAGTCGAGTTCTATTATGTGAACAGAGTGCTACGACAGTTTGATCTGCAGCAGGCAATTCCGATAGCTGAACCATTTAATGCGGACATGCATAAAATTACTGGAATGGGTCATCAAACAGGATATAATTGGGCCGCTAGCTTCTCGACATATGTGGAGAGATGGAATCTACACAGGTTTGATGAAATTATCCAGAACATTCCTCCATTTGATCGAGTCGTGCACGAGAACTATATGGGCTGGTATGGGAGGATGACAAGGCGATACATCTCTCCGACAGGGCAGACTCCAGCAGGCATGGTGGTACCGATACGTCGACCTGCAGAACCAGTAGATCCACATTCAATGCATTTGCCTATGTTTCAACCAAAGGCATCGGCTATTCGTACGATTGTAAGTTTTTTAGTACTATTAAATTCATCAAATGTCAGTATAATATTTTGATTTACAAGTATACATGTAGTGGAACTACAAAGTCCAACTTATTATATTTTGTAGACGGCCCAGACTTGGAGTATGGGCAAGAAATGTGCAGCTGTGCTGAGTAGCAACGTAGCCGATGCGGTTAAGGACTTCGCACGCGAGATGCTGACGTCCTACCGAGCACAAGCCGATGCGGTGGGAAAGGGGGCGACCCTCGATGCTATCCTAAACACTCCCGCTTATCGGACCAGCGCACGTGCTCCTCGTATGAAGAGAGTTGCCCGTAAACCACCGCGTCGGCCTACAAATGAGGAAGAACAAGAGGATGAAGTTGAAGAGGATGAAATCCAAGTATAGGGGGCAGAACAACAAGAGGAAGAGGAGCCGATAATAATGTCAGGTGTGACACAGAAAACTCCATCACCGCGAGGTAAGAGGCAACGGCGACGTCCCAACTTGTTCACCCCGGACCCGTGAAGCGACATCATATTTTGATTAAGTGATTTTTTTATTGTAATTATAATTTGAGTTATTGTGTATCTCAATCTTGTAATCAAATTTTGAAAAGTGGAATCAATGAAATTCAACATTTGGTATGGGGGGTGTGAGTGTGGTGTTTTATTATGAAGGTTTTGTGGAAATTTTTTGGATTCTGCTGAGAAGTTGGCTTGTTTTCGATTGTGGAGATGTGAAATGTGGTTCAAGTTGTTCTGAGAAGTTGGAGATGTGTATATGTGGATAAGTGGATTGTGGAGATGTGGAATGTGCTCTGAAGTTTGGATTGTTTTGTTGAAATGTTGTTAGATGTCCCACCAAGAGATCAACAATTGGCTTCTTCTGCATACAGAGCAAGACTCGCTTTTTGAAACACCCCGCTTTTTCAAAAAGCGAGTGTTGTATTTTGCAATTCCAGAGGTAAAGTAGCCTCTGGGAATGAAGCACACTCAACAGTCGCTTTTCAGAAAAGCGCGAAGTTCAGACCCAGACTCGGTTTTTCAAAAAGCGAGTCTTGGGTCTGTTTTCTTTTTGCTAGCAGACTCAAGACTCGCTTTTGGAGAAAGCGAGCCTAGTCATTATTTCCACGGTTTCTGAGAAAGCGACTGTGAAACCAGATAAGTATTGATCTCTGGTTATCTACAGAATGAATACTCGCTTTCCCAAACACCGCGTTTATTTATAACAGACTCGCTTTCTGAAAAAGCGAGTCTTGGGTCTGTTTTCTTTTTGCTAGCAGACTCAAGACTCGCTTCTGGAGAAAGCGAGATTAGTCATTATTTTCACGGTTTCTGAGAAAGCGACTGTGAAACCAGAGAAGTATTGATCTCTGGTTATCTACAGAATGAAGACTCGCTTTCCCAAACATTGCGTTTATTTAAAAAGCGAGTCTTGGTCCTGTTGAAAAAAATCTACAGGCGGAAGACTCGCTTTCTGAGAAAGCGAGGTGCTCTGTATAAGACTCGATTTTTGAAAAAGCGAGTCTTGCCTATGTTAATGAAATCTTTAAATTAGATTACAATACTCATAACGCAACAAACACACTAGGACATCAACAATTGATACAAACGAATTTTCAAAATAAAACTTTGTCGTCTCTTTCTTCATAATTTAATACAATTACAAAGTCCAAAATAAAAAGTACAAGCATACAGTAGTTAAATGTTCTGAGTTCCACTATTAGTGCATCGCCGCTTATTGTGTCCTTGAAAACCACATTTTGAACATTTCATCTCCGTACCACGACTTGACCTATCTCTCACATTCATGTCATTGCGGAATCTGGTAATTCTAGGCCTGCCCTTCCTTTTATGTCGCAAACTAGCATCCGGTACGAGTTTTGGTCCATCAATAATAGACCAATATGCTGGATCTAGAATAGGATGAAACAGTGGAGCGTATGTTTGTGCTAATGAAGTAACGGTGTAAAATTTATCAACGAGATGCTTGTGATCGATTGCACGATATGCACAAGCTGCCAGTACATGAGAACATGGGATATGGCATAGATGAAATTTCATACATGTGCACGTTTTCGTTCCCAAATTCACAGTGTGCAAATTCCCACCCTTCCTTTCTCCACTCACCATGCGTATACCCGTTCTCACGGAAAAAATGCCCGGTTGATGATGGACTAGACTCATATTTATCCCAGTGAATAACGGCTCCTGTATTTGCTGCTTGAATTGCTATGAGTAGAAAAGGCAACTTCGTGTATGCTTCTTCGAAGGTACCATACAACCTCTCAATCGCCTTTTGTTTTGCTAGCCATGCTTTCTTATACGAAATCTGATAATTATATTGTAATTTAACAATCCCAATAATTGACCTCGGTGTTAAACTGGTATCCTTTTTTACCACATCAACAATCAGATTACAAACAAGATTGTAATCAATTTTACGGTGATCCTGATTCAACGTTGGATTCGTACATGTGTGAGGCCCAACTATCTTCTTCACCACAAAATTCGTCCCGCCTTTTGGAACCATTGCTCGTAATCTCCAAGGGTAGCCACCATCACTTACTCCGGGGGGACCTTGCACGATCTCCTCAATGGTACGTTTTCTAGGTGCCATTTTGCATTTAACAGTGTACAGTGACGGTGTAGATTTCAAAGTTACGAATTCACGATGTTTTTTGATAGAATACAACTTCACTGCCTGTTGAATCGACTGCTTACTTATAAACTCCTGTCCAACATACAATTTGTCTACATTGGACGAACCAGACGACTCTTGTGGAACTAGGTGTACTCTAGCACCTTCAGCCATCTCCTCGGTAACATGAGCGTCAACATTGGAGTAGCTATAAGTAGCTCTGACTTCATTAGAACTGTTGTTCGTAGGATTTACATTTGCACCACTATCATCATCATCTTCGTCTCCGTCATCATTTTCACCAATATCATCATCTTCATCGTCTGTTTCTTTCTCTTCTTCATCATCGTCTAATAAGCTGTTGTTACAGACTGCATTTTGAAAGAGTTCAAATACACTGTCATTTGGAACAGAGTCAGGAACCGGACTAGGTTGGCGTGGCAGCTCAACATTTAGAGAATCCGGGATTGTTGAATTTGTGAAGGTGTTCTCTTGTGAGGATACTGGATTTGGTTCTGAAGATTGAGCGAGGTTAGACCTTATCTGCTGTGTAGGTACTACCTTTATGAAGCTTGAACTGGGAATATCATCTGGCTGAGCATTCAAAATTTGAATTTGCTGAATATATAACTCTAATGCAGACCAAGCACAATTGGGATCAAATGCCTAGCAATCAATGACTTCAGCGCATTATCAGTAGGTACGGGCACTGTCATAAAATACTGGCCATCTCCTCTTCCTGCTGCGTATCGAGCTAAAATTTTCACATTCCATTAATTCCTATCCCAATTAGTAACTTCATATATTTTCTCAACTACTTCTTCAAATGTAATGGTACGGGGTACCCAATCTATTTCCGGATCCAACAGGCTATAACAACAACCAATCTTTGGATCACGAATTATTTCACCACCAAAGTAAAACCAAATAGGAATCTCCAAATCCATACCTACGTTAATTTATACCAATAAGCGAGTTATTATCTATCCATAAAGAAAACCTAATGAAATTAACAAAATAATAGGGCAATAAACATCATACCTTCACAAGATTATTTCGGTCAAATAGTTGAAGTTGCTTTCCTCTTCAAGTATACCCAAATTCCAAAATTTAAACCTCTATCGGAAGATGGGTTTAAGGTGTCCAAAGCAATTTTATGGGTTATTCGACAAATTACGATGGTACTTTGACGAATTTGAGATGAGAGATGGGTTAGGGTTTCGGAGTTAGAAGAGGAAGAGAAATAAGAGAGGAATAGCCAGATCTGTTTGGGGTGTGGGGGTTTAAGTCCCAAACGACACTCGCTTTTTGAAAAAGCGAGTGTGGGTTAATTCCCCCCGCTTTTTCAAAAAGCGAGTGTTTCTGGGCAAAAAAGGCCAATACTCGCTTTTTGAAAAAGCGAGTGTGGCATAATCACCTGCGGTGTTTCAAAAAGCGAGTCTTAGGTTTCAAATTTTCTGAACCCTAAGACTTGCTTTTTGAAAAAGCGTGGGTTATTATACTACACTCGCTTTTTCAAAAAGCGAGTGGGGCGTTTAGGGAATAAAAAAAACAGGCCGTTTGTGGAAAAACTTTCACAAATAGGATCATTTTGGAAAAAAATTCGTCATTTGATCCAGTGGAGAGTTTTTTTAATTTTTGGAGTAAATGTTGAGGGTTTCATAACTTATACCCTTATTATTAATTAGTAATTTATATGTGCAATCGTCTTAATAAATATATTCTCTAAAAGTAAAAATATTGACGTAGTCTGACCTCAAACTTGAGACATTCTTTATATTAGTTATGCATGGGCGATGCGCGGGTTTGTTTGTCTACAACTCTCCCATTATAATGTTAGAGATTAGAGATTTTTATATATTTTTTTTATCGTTAAACGGTGGGTTGAATGCCCCCGCATTCCATTAAAATTTTTTTAACAAAACATACAACTAAAAATAAGGCTTCTGAAGTTCAGTTTCCAACAGGTTGGATTTTAGAACTCATACACCCCAAACCAATAAACAAAAAATACATCGAAATATAATCATATTGATCGTCCGACCTCTCCAAAGAGAATTTCTTGTGCCAATTTGAGCTCACTCTCTCACTCAGTCCCTCGCTTGTACATCGTTTATCCTCTCCAACTATCGCCTGATCCCCTCAATCACCCACAACAGTGACCCAAATGTCAACCCTAAAAGCCACATGGGAGACACAACATGCACTGCACCAATCTGACAACTTCCTGTCCAGATTGAGTCATCGTTCTCCCCCCCTCCCCCGCTTAATTCTTGTTGACTCTCACCACCACAACGCGACGAGGTAGACGTCGCACCTGACCCTCCAAGCCCCCCTGAAATGAAAGAGTCTAAACAACACCTCTCTCTTTGACCATCTCGGTCAAAGAAGAGCTCAAACTATAAACTTCTCTGGCAAACGTCGCCCACACCAACTAGGATCCATTTCGCTGCTAATTGTAAATCGGTTGTAATTTGGATATTAAGGAAAATTTTGGATATTAGGGGCTCTTCGAAACCAGTTCAAATTTCACAACCAACACTGAAATTCAAATCTCCCATATACTTCTCATACCCAAATCAAATAAGAATTCCAACACAGTTTGAAATTCGACAATCACCCCCCCCAACCAAAATCTCCCTCGACGCTCCCCCGCTTGCCTCTACGGCCGCCACTACTCATCGACACTGCTGCAGCCCCCTTGGGATGCTGCCATTACCCCTCGGCAGCCCCCCCTAATCACCTGAGCAGCCCCGACCCACCACAACCCCAACAGCACAACCCCTCCTTGGCAACCTGCATTGCCACGACCCACACCGACCCCCCACGCAGCACCTCGACCCTGTCGACGGTTGCGCACGCTGGCCGTCGTCACACCTGCCACCGTTGCCCCCTAGGCCGTGCCAACCTCCGTTCAACGCCAGCGACCTCGTCCAACTAGCCTCGCAGGTCCCGATTTCCGGCCATCACCACGATGAACAGAAACAATGGGTTTAGGTAGATAAAAAGTAATGATGGAGAGTAGAAACAGGTGAGGGAAAAGATTGTTGAGATTTGGGGAAGAGGAGTGGAGGGGATCGACGGAATCGGGGGGGGGGGGCAAAAAAAAAAACAAAAAAAACTTAGATCTAGGGTTTGTTGATGAGTTTTGGGTTTTTTTTGGGGAGTGCTTCTCTCTAGAATCACAGATTAGAGATTATTATTATTACTACTTGTACTATTACTCTTTGATTAATATTCTTTTTGTGTGTAGGGATAAGCAACATGCGTGCATGACAAAGTATAATAACTCTCTCGTTAGTCATGTTAATAAAAAAAAAAGAGCTTTTTCTTTCTAGAATTCTAGAGAGAGAAGCTCCCAAAAAAAACCCAAAAGAAACCCTAACCCTAGATCTGATTCTTGGGGGGGCGGCGGCTAGCTTCGCCGCCCCCTCCCCACCTCCGTTCCCAACTTCACCTCTTCAACGGTCTCCTAGATCTCTCTGTCTTCTCCCTCGTCTTCTTGTTTCTCTTCAAATCCCTTATTTTCACATCCGGTGGGTTCTACGTGGCGTCGATCCCGACCCGCAAGGCGAGATGGTGGGGGGTTAGCTGTTGGCACTGTTGGGGGTTCGGTCTGGCGGCGGTCAGTGGGGGGCGCCAAGATTTGTCTTGGCGTTGATGGTGCACCGGCAGTCAAGGACTGGAGGCTAGCGTGAAGGCAGGTCGGGGCGACCGACGCTCAGTTGGGGTTCAAGTTTGTGGCACCGGGGCTGGCAGCGGGAGAGCGGTCAGACGCCGGCATGGGGTTGCGCATGGAGAACGTCGGGAGTGTTGGCGCTGCCGTGGAGGTATGTGGGGGAGAATGGGGAGAGAGGCCGGGAAGGAGGGGGAAATCTTAGTTCCAAAATTGATTTCGAAATTGATTTTGAAATTTTTTTGGGGTTTGTGAGTTTTGTTGTTAGGGATTCGATTTTCGAATGCATGTTTGAAAGTCGTGTTGAAGTTGAGGAACCTCTAATATCCAAATTATTGGGGTCGGATTAGGAGGCATCGATTGATGCGGGGATGGTGCTAGCATGGTTCTAGCATCATCAGGGCTTCGTCGGGAGGTGCTGGCATTGTTGGTGGCGTTCGTCGAGGAGGACGATGGCTGGGGTCGGGATATGATGCATCGGTTGATGCAGAGATGGTGCTGGCATGGCTCTAGCATCATCGGGGCTTCGTCGGTAGGTGCTGGCGTTGCTGGTTAGGGGATTGGTCGGCTGTTACTGGCGTTGCTGGTTCGGAACTTCATCGTCTACTGTTGGAGAGGCAGAAGAGGTCGATGGCATATGACGGAAGAGGTCGATGGTAGCAACTGGTGCTGCTGGTTTGGGGATTCGTCGGCTAGTGTTGATGTTGCCGATGGGAAGGTGGGAGAGGGTGGAGTGAGATTTTCCTCCACTAAAAGCTCATCCCTAATATCAAAATGATTTTTCCTAATATCCAAATTACAACCGATTTACAATTCGCAGTGAAATGAATTCTAGTTAGTGTGGGCGATGATTGCCAGACAATTTTATAGTTTGGGCTCTATTTTGACTTGGTCTGGTCAAAATGAGGGGTGCCTTTGGTCTGTCTCATGTCAGGGGGCTTGAAGGGGTCAGGTGTGAAGTTTGCCTTCGTCGCGAAATGGCGGTGAGTGTCAACAAAGGTTAAGCGAGGGGATGAGAACGGGGACTCAATTTGGACAGAAATATATCAGATTGGTGGAGTGCTTGCGGTGTCTCTCATATGGTGCATAGTGTTGACGTTTGGATCACTGCTGGGGGCGACGGAGGCGATTGCACAATAGTTACGAAGGATAATCTGTGTACAAGCGAGAGACTGAGTGAGAGAGTGAGCTCAAATTGGCACGGAAAAATTGCTCTGACGAGGTTGGCCGATCAGTAAGATTAGATTTTGCTGTATTTTTTGTTAGTTAGTTGGGGTGTATGAGTTCTAGAACCCAGCTTGTTGAGATCTGAATTTCATAAGCCTTATTTTTTGTTGTATATTTTGTTAGATTCTTTTTAATGGAACGCGAGGGGCATTCAACCCACCGTTAAACGATCAAAAAATAATATGTATACATATATTAATTAAGACCTGAAAAGATTGAAGTAGGATTACTCTTCAATATTCTCTCATAGTTTCAATGCTTATTTTAGATCCATATATAATCGCTCAACATTTCTTTTGTCTCAAACCCTATGTAGTTTTCCTTATCGCATCGGATGAAACATTTATCTTCAGCTTCCTTTAAGTGATTTGTCCAAAGAGTCATGCCAGCGCCTACCCCCCACTCCCGAGGGTTTTGGATTTGCACGCACGCTTTCATCACGACAACATGGAATTGATCATAGTCAGTTTGCTTCAGAGCTTGCCAAAACTTTTACAATCAATTTCAATTCCTATCCATGTAATGTCATCAACATGCATGGGTTGCAAAGTACTAAGTTATCAACATACTCCCGAAAGTGAAGGATATATGGTTGGGTGTAAGGCATTGATGGGCATGCAAGTATTGCGCTCGTGTTATTGGTGGGGCTAGTAATCCTACTACTAGACTCTTTAAGGGAAAGTATGGTGTAAAAGATCGATCGATGTTAATTTGGAGCATCAAATAACCTAAGGTGTGGGGTTTCAGCAGTGTAAAGGGCAGTCTCTGCGGGAGTTGAGGTGGTTAAAAAACGAGCTGTGATCGATGGTCTTTACGTACATTAGAGATGGTGAGTCGATTAGTGCTTGGAAGGATCTTGGTTAGTGCAATGCTTCCTAATGGTTTGCCTTCTCATAAGGTTAACAATACGTACTGAGAGACCTGTAAGGATATATTAATCCATAACTAGCAGAATCATATTATACAGTCTACGTACATGTAAGAAGAGGTTTATTAATTTCACTCGATTTCTCACTAAACCTCACCTATCATATTATACAGTCTACGTACATGTAAGAAGAGGTTTATTAATTTCACTCGATTTCTCACTAAACCTCACCTTCTTTATAATATTTTATCGAATTGCCAAAGTGAAACTCAAAATGGATCCTAAAATCCTTAGTAGAGAAGAAGCCTAAGAGCATTTGTAGTCATTCAATTTCAAAATTTGAGTATTTGGTATATAGGAATAGAAAATTTGAGTATTTGGTATATAGGAATAGAAATTTTGAGTTTGAGCTGTAGTCGTTTTGACCCACAATTTGGGTTTTGATTTTACAATTTGAACGGACGATAGATGAAGTCTCGTCCCAATTTTTTTTTATAAATAAAAATGTGTTGTACGAGGAATGATTTCCCGTCCATTGATTTTTCTTTTTAAATAAAAAACCAATATACGGGTAATCATTTCCCGTCCATTGAATTTTAAAAAGAAAAAAACAAACAAGCGGCCCTTTTTTTTTAACAAACAGACGGGAAGACAGAAAAATCATTTCCCGTCCGAGGATTTTTTTTTATAAAAAAATAACCACGGAACCTAGATTTTACACCAAAAAAATCATCCGTTTGGGTATTTTTTGAATTTTTTTTTCTTCAAAAAATTTTTTTAAATAAAAAAAACACACCAGACGGAACACCTTCATCAGTCTGGCATGTTTTCAGTAATTTTTTTTATAAAATAATTTGTTTTTGACGAGAACTAGACGACATATCTTCATCCGTTCCTTTCATCAAACGGATGAACATTCTTCGTCTCCTATATTTAGCAATTGTCTAAAGAAGCTGCTTAGTTTAGCAGACTACTGTTCATTTCTATCCTAAATTATGAGATTTTAACAAACAACTGTAATGCATATTTCTAAATTGATTTCTAATTTTTGAGTTTTTACCCAAGAGAGTGGATGCTCTAATAAACTTGAGCATCAACTGACTTCTAATCTAGTTATTGGGCCGTACAAATATTGTCCCGGCCCAGCTCAGCATTCTCCTCTTTAGAAATTAGAATGACAAATCAATCCTTCGTTTCCTTCCAATCCCAAACCCTAAACCCCCAAAATCTCAGCAACGGCCGCAGAAGCCGTCGCCATGGAAACAGCAGCACCGTCTTCCCTCTCCAACAACAAGCGCAAGCTAATGCAACGCGGCGGAAAGGGGAAGAAGAAACCCAACAATAACAGGAAGCTCAGGCCCGTCGAAAAGCACAAAAAACCAACTCAAAAGATGATCAAACTTTACAAGAAACGAGCCCAAGCCTACGACTCCGACGACGACGAAGAAGAAGAAGAAGAAGAAAATGAAGAAATTGAAGAGAAGGCCGGGGAGGAGGAACCAATGGATGAGGAAGCTTTCAGCGATGACGAAGAAGATGATGTTGATGATGATTTGGATGATGAGTTTCCGTCTGACGAAGACGACGAAGAGTACGAAAGGAGAGACCGAGGTGGTGGCATCAAGTTTACGGAGGGTTGCAGGGCGTTTAGGACCGCGTTCTTGAAGATTATGAAGAAGCATCTTGCTAATGACCCACTGGTAACTTTTCAATCTTTGGAAATTTCATTTTTTTAGATTACTTGTAAGGAATGTTCGAAACTGTATGAACCCATTAGCGAGACCCCAAAAAAACCCTAATTTATTTGTATGAAAGAAGCAGAGGTTGATAGTTTTATATACTTGTATTCTAACACGCCCCCTGCAAGTGAAGGGCCCACTTTTTTGTGGACAAGTGCCCAACAAATTGTGTTATAACGATATTTTGTAAGTCTTCTATATATATGTGCACCTAGTGCTATTCGAACTTGGGTTGCTCTGATACTGTGGGAAAATGTTTCTTTGAAGGGTCCAATTTTATTGGCGAACAAGAAGCTTGTTGCGGAGAAGCTGTTGGAAGAGGAAACTGAGCATAAGGCAAAGGGAGTGGCGAAGAAGGAGAAGCATTTGGTTTGTACCTATTCAACTAGTTAATTGATGATTGGGTTTTTATCGTAGTTGCTAAATTGGTTGTGCTTGAAATAGGCTGGGGAGAAGGGGCATGTAAAACCTGCGAATTATTTGGATGCGAAAGAGAAGCTTCTCATTAGTACTGCAACTAAAGGAGGTGTTTTTTTTATGTATATATATTTCATCTTGCTTAATATGTTTGTTGTTTCGGCAATACTTACCTGAATGTATTTTTCATGTGAGGTTTGGAATTTCAGTGGTCAAGTTGTTTAACGCGGTAATACAGTGTTCTCTCTGTTTCTTTTACCTCTTCTTTTCAATCTGAGCATCTCGAGTTGAAGTAATTCTGTAATAGTTTTATTTATTCGATGATTTGTAACTAACATGTGCAGGTCAATAAGGCACAGAATCCACAGAAAGGCTTGAATCCTTCTAATGCCAAGGATGCAAAAGGTTTGTATATTGACATTGATTATTACAAAAAAAATCTGTCATTTTATGTTCTGAACAAGGTTAGAAAACTGAAGGTGTAAATTTAGGCTAAATTATGGAAAATTACTATGAGCTTTAAAGAATTTTCAAAAAAATAAACACAAAAACTAATGGAATTTAAAATAAAAAAAAAAATTATGTGCAATTCCCATAAGCTAATTTTAGCTGAATAACTTAGTAACTTATTCTAAACCCTGTTATTCTGCAAAAATGTAAACTTAATGGGGATATGATTAGGTCTACAACACTTTCTACATTTTTTGGGGACATCTTAAGTTCTTAAATTCATAAGTTTAATATTTCGACGGTCCCTAGTAAGTTCTACTATGACAGAGGTAAATTGGTTCTACCCTCAATTCTTTGATTTGAAACGTTAAACAACTTATAAAAGTAACTCCACTCTATTTTCTTTCATCTTTCTCTACTGAAACTCTTTGATCTTTGCTCTTATTGCGATGAACCTTACCGAAATCTCTGTTCTTAGTTTCAATCATCTTAGCGAGCTCATTTTTATGTCTTCTCTCTTTCTTTAGTAACAACCATCTTATATAAATGTCCTAAGCTTTATATTTACAGGGTATTTATTTTCCCCTGATGGCTTAGGAAAGTAAAGGTGAAATTGGATGGAGGGAACCCTGTCTAATGAGACTCTCCATACAAATGGCGATGCACCCAGGAATTCTTGGCGAGGCCTATTGTTTTTTTATGAAAATCCACCCCAACCTGATTCACTGGAATTTTCATCGAATAGGGCTGGGATTGTATTTTCTTGTTAAAAAAAATTTAAAACCGAGGTCCTGCATGGTTTTTATAGCTTAGAACATTTAATAATTTTTTTGTGCTTTTTTCCGAACAAATTAACGAAAACAAGGTAAAAATTTCCAACTTTTAGTGGAGCCCCCCCAAGAAGATGTGAATCCTTCAATTTGCTTTCTATATTTTTTGGATTTTTAGCTACCAAACTGGCCTTAGTGTCACTGCATTTTCTTGGCTTGTTCGTGTGTTTATTGTGCATTGATCTCTTAATTTTTCTAAGATATCTCTTACAAGTGCAGTCTAGGTTGCAAAATTATCTTCCACTTGATTGTGTACGAATTGCTTTTGATTACGACTAGGCATTCTCACATTATTGGCAGATTAATATACGTGATTTACTAAATATATGTTTAATTTTCTTTATTTTCTCCTCAGAGTTGTCAAAGCGAAGGAAACAAACCTTCTTGTCGGAGCTTAAGAAGTCAACAACAGAGTCACGTGATAATTCGTCTTTATTCAACTTCTCTAAGGTATCCAAAAGTTGTATAATTATATTGTTTTTGTTTTATTGTCATCATTGTTCCCCTTGGACTATATTTTGGGCTACTATGTAACTTGCATGCACATTTCTCTTGTTTGTTATGGTTATTTTTTTAGCAAATGAGGGAACTTGTCATTAAGACAAGTTTAATGAAATTAACGAAGAGCAAAAGAGCACTTAAAAGATATCTCTCACCCCTCAGCATAGTTAATAATACATCCCAAAAATAAGAAATCAATGTGAATGAAACAGCTGAAGCAAGAGAAAAAAATATGCAAAGCACATGTTGCTCAAAATCCTACAATGCACATGTGGTTGAACTTTGAAGCTGTCCGGATCGACAACAGTGAACTTAGGGTCGGTCTCCAAAAATTATTCTTTATCCTGCACTTCCTCGATAAAAGAACCTTCCCAGCAAATAAATTAGCTTGTATCTGCAGAAGAGTCGAATAAAAAGTTCAATGTCTGCTAAAAAAGTGTTCTTGTTCCTCTCTTAAAACATTCTTCAACTAGCTGGTGAACTGTATGGTACTTGATCAGATATATGGAGACAAGCTAAACCAATTTGATCAAATTGATGGGGAAGCCATTGCGCCATGGCGACCCTGATGCTAAGGTTGTTCAATACTTATTCCTTCATTTCTTTCGAGAAAAAAATGAAATATAGTAGTAGGTGTCCACTGTTTCTATTTATTATAGCAGAGACTGTCAACTCCTCTCGATAAGGTTTCCTATGTGAGGATGACATTTTGGGAGCCCTGACACTTCACCTGCCTAGCAGTGGGAGACAAAAAGCTGCTTGAGTTGAGCAAAGCTATAAAAGGATTTACTATAAAATTGATCATCATTGCTAATCTATATCTAATGATCCCTATAGTTATAAATCTGAGCTTCCTAGATTGATTATAGCAGAGACTGTCAACTCCTCTCGATAAGGTTTCTTATGTGAGGATGACATTTTGGGAGCCCTGACACTTCACCTGCCTAGCCGTGGGAGACAGAGAGCTGCTTGAATTAAGCAAAGCTATAAAAGTATTTACTACAAAAATTTATCATCATTACTAATCTGTATCTATCGAATGTGCACAGCGAGGGTTGCTATTCCACGGATTCGAAAGAGTCACCAACTCACCATCTATCTGAATGACATAGCTGACATAGACTCTGTCCTAGTCTAGTGATCTTCCACCACAGTTTGCTAATCAGCGGCAGATTCCAGAATCTTATGTTATGGACACCTACATCCAGCTCATCTTTACAAACCCCGTCCCACCTTGCTTTAACTAGAACATATCACCATCGAAAGAGATAGTTTCATATTGTTCACTTTTACCATAAAATAATATTTTATTGATCAACTAGATAATATTCTTGTGAATTAACTTGATTGTCCTTGTGGTTAGCAGTCCATTAACATTTGCTTTGTGTAGGTTAATAAATCTACAAATAAAGGGAATAATGATGAACCTCAGTGGGCTCCTTTACGGGATGGTTACATGCTTTCTAATTCGAAATTGAAGGATTGGGATAGGATGCCAGTAAGTCTCAGAAATGAATGCCATTCATTCATTTTTATTTAATTTTTCTCATGGATAGATTTTTGGTTTTCTTCTACTTTTTCATGGAGATGAAGTAGTATACTTGCACTGTTCGTCATTCAGGATCCTGCTGCTGTAGTTGATGAACGGACAGGGCCACTGGGGATTTCCTCTGATGAGGATTAACAATTAGGCATGAAGAAATTTGGGGTAAGTGGCTTTTGGAATCAATTAGTGTGGACCTGTATAATCTTGTAATCTAGTACTTTCTATGGATCTAACGGATTTTCCCATTAGAAACTACAGTGTGGCCACATCGTTTATTGAAAATAGAAGAATGTATAAAGAAATTGTGTCAATTCATTTTTCCATAAGGGGCCGTTGGCTGGTAATCTTATTAGCGGATGATATTATTTTAATATTGGCCAATATATTAGTTTTGGCCGTTGCCTAATACCAATTGAAGTTGTAACATTGTTTTCTGATTTTTTTTGAGCAAATTTTGACAGTATACGAGGGAACCCAATATATTGACCAATATATGAGACATATCAGCCATATTTAAAGCAATTGTTCACTGTAGTATTTAATATGATAACACTTCTGTGTAACTAATATATACAACAACTTAATACATCTATCATGATGTCCTCTGGCTTATTTGATAAATGTACATTTTCGTAGTTAGGTATATATATTGTTGAACAGTGAAAGGCAATAAGAAAATTAATGTACCTGAAGAGAAGTAACACACAATAGATAAAATAGTACTAGAGCTATTATTACTCTTAAAAAGTTGGACACACTACATGGGTGAAGTACCCTGCCTTATATAGGCATACAGAGGGAGGCCACATTGCATAATTTCCGCAACAAATTCCTAAAGAATAGGGCAATTAACAACCCATGACTAACAACCTAACACTTGACTCGGTAATAAGCTAACTCTTTATTTACTCTAACAACTCAAAACAAATAATAAACTTGGTGAAGACCACATGCTGACGTTGTATTCTAACACCCTCAACACCAGCTTACGTTCTTCCTACCATCCTGAGCTTCTTGCTGAGACCTCCAAGCTTGTTGCTACTCAAGCCTTTGGTGAGCAAATCTGCAACTTGGTTTTCTGTCTTAATATGTTCTAATACAATTTCCTCTTGCATAACTTTTTTCCCTGATAAAATGATAATGCACCTCTACATGTTTACTTCTTACATGAAAGATTGGGTTCTCCGCCAAACTTATTGCTGACTGGTTATTGCTGACTGGTTGACGCAAATCCTTCAATAATTGTATAAGCCAAGTGCTCTCTTGAGCTGCCATTGCTGTAGCTCGATATTCTGCTTCTGTTGTTGACAAAGACACAGCTGGCTGCCTTTTACTGCACTAAGAAATTGCTCCAGACCCAAACTTAAAAACATACCCGGTAGTTGAGCGTCGGGTATCATGATCACCTGCATAGTTAGCATCACAATAACCAACTATCTTGCAATCTCCACCTTTCTCATATAAGATACCATAGCCAAGCGTACCCTTAAACATATCTCAGAATTCGTCGTACTGCTTTCAGGTGAGGCTTCTTTGGATTTTGCGTGTACTGACTCATCACACCAAATGCATAAGAAATATCAGGTCTTATTAACGTTAAATAGATCAAACTACCCACCAATTTTCGATACATCGTTACATCTTCCAAATCTCTCCCTTCATGAGCACTCATTTTGGCGTTTGGCTCCATCAGAGTCGAAATTGGTTTGCAATGAAGCATTCCAAACTTCTTCAACAAATCTTTGGAATACTTTTGCTAACAGAGAAGATTCCTTCTTGAGTACGATCAATCTCCAGACCTAGAAAATGCTTGAGCTGACCAAGTTCTTTCATCTGAAAACGAATTGATAAATTCTTCTTTGTTCGCAGTATTTCTTCTTCACAATCTTCTGTTATGATTAAATCATCCACATATACTAGTACAATAGCTAGCTTCCTTCCATTAGCTTTGACAAACAAACTAGAATATGCAGATGTCACTGAATAACCACCATGGGTCAAGAATTCAACAATCTTACCATACCAAGCTCTCGGTGCCTGTTTTAACCCATAAAGTGCCTTTCGTAGCTTACACACATATTCAGAACGATCTTGACTCTGAAAGGCCATCGGTTGATTCATGTAGATCTCCCGATCCAACTCCCCATGTAGGAACGCGTTCTTCACATCCATCTGCCACAAGTTCCAATCTTTGTTAGCTGCAAGTGCAAGTAGGACTCGTACAGTCGTAAGCTTCGCAACTAGACTAAAAGTTTCATCATAGTCTAGTCCATATTGTTGAGAGAACCCCCGAGCTACCAAGCGAGCTTTGAGCCTCTTAATTGATCCATCTGTGCGGCACTTTATCTTATACACCCATTTGCAGGAAATATGCTTTACATCTCTAGACTTTGGTACTAGCTCCCAAGTCTGATTCTGTTTTTATGCAGCAATCTCCTTGATCATAGCATGATTCCACTTCGGATTCTGAAATGCTTCCTCAAATGTTTTTGGTTCTTTTGCATCTGCTTCTTTTACTATGGCAGTGTTGGCATATTTAGGGTTCGGCTTTCTGGCCCTTGTTGATCTTCTAAAAGGAGATGGTGCTTCTTCTTCACTAGGGTCCTCTTCTTCGCTTGGTTGTTCATACACACCAGTTTTCCCTGGACTCCGAGCTATGCCTGTCTTGAGATCAGAACCATTATCTTCATCTTCTAGTTCTCCTAAACTCAACTGGATTTGAGTAGATTGCAACTCATCTTTAATAACATCTGATTCTGGTAGTATCTTCTTCTCTGAGGACCACCATGAAAATGCTTCATCAAACACCACATTCCGAGAAGTGTAGCACTTTCCACTTGTAGGATCACAACACCACCATTTTCTTTGATTGTCATATCCTACAAAAGTACACTTAACAGCCTTCTTGTCCATCTTGCTACGTAAATGGTCAGGTACAAACACATAACATACACAGCCGAAAACTCGAAAACAGCTGACTGTAGGCTTTATATTCCACAATTTTTCAAAAGGCGAAAGAAACATAACCTTTGTTGAGGAAGCCTATTGATTATGAAAATCACAGTCTTCATTGCTTCTGCCCAAAATCATCCTGGAACATTCTTCGCATGAAGCATACTTCAACATATTTCTGCCAGGTGCCTGTTATCCTTTCTACTACTACGTTTTGCTGCGGAGTGTTAGGACATGTGAACTGATGGCGTATTCGGTGCTCCCGAAGAAAATTGCTGAACTCGCTTGAGATGTACTCTCCTCCATTGTTGGTGCTACTTTCTTGAAGTCATTGAACTTTGAAAAGGTTTCAGACTTTTGCCTCATGAAATAAACCAACACGTACCTTGAGAAATCATTAAACCAACACGTACCTTGAGAAATCATTAAACCAACACGTACCTTGAGAAATCATTAATAAAGATCACCATGTACTTCATCCCGCCAACCGAGGCTTGCTTGACGGGCCCAAACACATCAGAGTGAATTAACTCTAACAGTTCATTTGCTTTAAATTTTGACTCTTCATACGATAACTGATGTGCTTTGCTATACTGACATCTTGCGCAGACTGTATCTGTTTTTACTTGAAGTTGGGGAAGTCCTTTTAGCACTGATCTTTTCATCACATTTTGCTTGGAATAGCTAACATAACTCAACCGCGTGTGCCACAAGTCAGTCATCTCGTTCTTTCTCGTCTTGTCTACATATGCAGTTTCTGTAGACATCACATAGACCGACTCTAATCTCCGTCCCTTCATCATCGGTTTTTCTACAATCTCAAGGTCGCGATAAACCTTGACATCTTGCAGACCAAACAGAACAAAATGACCAGAAGATGTTAATTGTGATACTGAAAGAAGATTTTTCTTCATACCTGGAACATGGTAAACATTTTGAAGCGACGTCTCATTCGCACTATACTGGGGAGGGACTATCGTATTACCGATGTGAGTTATTGGTAACTTTGAGTTGTTGGCTGTCACTACAACTTGGTTTCCCTTGTACTCTGACAAATTCTGCAACTATTCTTTGTCACGCGTCATATGATTCGAGCATCACGAGTCAACGATTCAATCTTTCTCATAATCAATATGTTCATACGTAGTTGCTGTAAGAGCTAACTCCTTTTCTTCTGCCGCAAATAATGCCTCAACATCCTATTTTTCTTCGTTTTTGGAAGTAGCAGCGTTACTCTCCACTGACTTTTTCTTTGACCAATACGCTTTCGCCATGTGACACTTCTTCCTGCAATTGTAGCACTTCCCTTTAAACTTTCTGTTGTTGCCATGATTCTTCGAAGCCCCCCCTGTACGATTACATCCTTCGCTTTGATGACTTTTGCCTTGTCATCATTCTTTTAGACCCACCAAATGTAGTTTGGAATTTTTTCTGCTTTTATTGGCGTAAAGTGCTTCCTCCTCACCCTTCAACGAGATTCCTCCCATTTGCTTAGCCAGTGCTTTTTGTCCAACAAGCAAATTTTCGAACTCAACAAGTGATGGTTGATTTTGCCATCCCTTGTGAAACATGGGTACTAAAAAACCGGCCTCGTACCACTATCGGGTACGAATCCGACTCGAGTACGCCCCGATACGTTTCGGATACGTATCAGGTGCGTATCGGGAGCTTTAAATAAATTTTATATATATATATATATATATATATATATATATATATATATATATATATATATATCATGTGTGGTTTCAGGTACGTTTGGGTGCGAGCGGGTACACAACGGGTGTGTTTGGGGTGCGCCCGTTTGCATTTATTATTTGAAAACAACCCTTAATCGCTTCTCTTTTTTAATTTTTACAGATCGACTCATCTCTCTCTCTCTCTTTCTTCATTGCTCGCTCCCCCCTTCTTTCAGGAAAAAAAGAAAAAGAAAACTCTAATCCCCAATCGCCGCAATCACCGTTGTCGCCGCCATCGCGTGTTCACCAGCTTTGCTTCCTCCTTCCTCTTTCTCTACCGCCCGCCAACGTACCCCCCCCCCCCCCCCCCCGACCTCGTGACTCTCGCTCTCTCTCCTCATAATGGTGCGAGATCTTGCTTTTTCCTCTTTCACCACCGCCGTGTGATCCCCCCCCCCCCCCCCCCCCCCCCCCCCCCCCACACACACACAAAACAAGGTTTGATCTTCTGGTTCCTAAATACATATTAGATGAGAATGAATTTAAAATATGAAATAATAAGTTAATTCAAATGAATGAGAAATATGGATTTAGGAAGTTCACTGTTAATTGAGCATCAGAGAGTTCACTGTTATTATAGATATTACTACACTATTAATTGAGTTGGGAATGTAATACTTAGTTTTTGTTATAGATTTTCTTTGATTGTTCTACTTCACTGTTTGATTCTTTTTGTTCTACTTCACTGTTATTATAGATTTTCATTGATTGTTCTACACTTCCACTTCATTGTTATTATAGATTTTACTACTTCACTGTTATCATAATTGATTGTTCAATTAACAATTATCTTAGTTTTTAATGATTACATTTACAATTTCTAGATTACAATGATTTATCTAGTTATACTTTTTGCAATTTTGAATTTTTGTAACATAATATATATTAAATTTATTATTTTTATATTCAACGTATCCTTAACGTACCCGTATCCTAAATTTTTGAGAAATCACGTATCCGCGTACCCGAGTCGTGTCGTACCTGTATCCGTGCTACATAGGCCATCCATGTATTGCAGCAACAAAGCCCTTATATTCAGGCCTTAAACCATGGATAATTATTCTTTTCATCCTGATTTTCCCGATTGGAGCTTTCGGATCCAACTCAGAAATTTCGTGACATAGTGACTTCACCTTGTGAAAATACTGAGCGATCGGCATGTCGCATTGTGCTAACGACAAAAGTTCGCTCTGTAAAAGTTGAAGCCTCGTGTCGTTCTTCTTTGAGATGAGCATGGCGAATGTATCCCAATCTTGTTTGGGAGTTTTGGCATCCCGAATATGTTCTAGCACATCTTCGATCGTAGTCTTTAAAGCGAACATTGCCTTGCCCGCTTTTATCTTCCATTTCCGTGGAGTAGAATTTGCATCATCTCCATCTGGAGATTGGTTGCTTAACTTCGCTTTCATTGACAACCTCCCACAAATACATGTAGACCAAGTAAGACATCATACATGTAGACCAAGTATTGTAGTTCTGGTTGTTGAGCTTTTTTTATTCTGCCAACAACTTGAAGATCACTCATCTTGTCAAGAGAGAGAGCTCACCAAAATATGATGCTCACAATAACCTGGCTCTGATGCCAGATTGTTGAACACTGGAAGACAATAAGAAAATTAATGTAACTGAAGAGAAGTAACACACAATAGATAAAATAGTACTAGAGCTATTATTACTCTTTAAAAGTTGGACACACTACATGGGTGAAGTACTCTGCCTTATATAGGCATATAGAGGGAGGCTGGCCACATAGCATAATTTCCTCAACAAATTCCTAAAGAATAGGGCAATTAACAACCCATGACTAACAACCTAACACTTGACTCGGTAATAAGGTAAGAACCCTTTATTTACTCTAACAACTCAAAACAAATAATAAACTTGGTCAAGACCACATGCTGGTGTTGTATTCGAACATATATGATGTGAATAATTATTCATGATACAAATATAAGCAATTTTGTCACAGATATACTTTGCTTCTAAGTAATTTAGCACGTTCAATCATTATGTGATTAAGTGATATCATGTAGACAATTAAATTTGAGTTGTAATTGTATTATTTGTGTCAGATATAATTTAATTGTCATATATAATGTATATATGTGGTTATTTAAATATAATTAAGGGTCTATATTTTCGTCCCATATGACAACCAGATCCGTACTAAAGACTGGGCAATATATCCCGATATCTGATATGAAAAATTACAAATTACCATCCAATGCAATGATACTTAGAACATTGGTAGATGACTTTTATGTATTGTGCATTCTATATGACCTACTTTGAGATACATGAAACGTGCTCATCAGATTAAGCCAAAGGACCGTCATCCATCAATTGTTCTTTCAAGTTCTCTAGGATCCTCGAATTCAAGATTCAGTATGCATATTGTCTCAGGAGACATTTAATTGTTCTCGTCCATTAATCACACTTTGTTGCATGCTGCAAGTATCCATATCATTTTTGGTGACATCTAGATGATTTCTTCTATCACTACTCTAGTTATAATTACTTGTACAACAACGGTGTTTATTTCAAAATTTCTGGCTGTACTTTACATGAATGCTTCCCAACAATGGTGTTTTAAATGTCCTCTGTCCGACATGTCTGATATGTCCTCGAAGGATTAAAGTTTTTATGTCATTTATGCTGTGAAATGTCCCTGACATATTGGATTTAATCCAATATGTTTCCCGGAATATCACTGACTTGTCTGCAACATGTTGCACAAGTTTCAAAGTTACCCAACATATAGTTGTCACTCACACTTTTCTAGATATATAGATTCCATTCCAGTATTTACCTAATAATATCGTTTACTAGACACCCTCTTATTGGAGATCAAGGGCTCAAATCGATTACTAGTTTATCCAAACTGCATCATACACTATGTTAGATCCTTTTTGCCTACAATTAATTTTCTTTTATTTCTGTGGTCCTTATTTTATTTACGTCTAACAATCATAGAAATTGCAAGAGACAAAAGGGAATTCTAAGAGTAGAGAATTTCTTCTAATTCCTAAGGTTATCTCTACATATTTAGGAAAATCTTTTATGCATCATGACACTGCTATTTTCTGAATGTGCCCTATCTATCCAAACGTTCTCCATCTGACATTTTAGAACCTTGCTATTAAGAGAGATACATAGGGCAGGATTTTCATTGCTATTGGGAAATTTATGAGGCAATGTCAGTGGAAAATGTCGGTAACGTCTTTGTTTGTGCTAACTACTAAGCTTCTTCAGTCTTGGGCAGATTGTCTGTAGGTCATTCATTCTCAGCTCTTCGTTTTGATCCTGAGTTAGTCGCTACCTATCTTAATATCTCAATTGTAAGTTATAATAGATCATTGCAATCTGGCAACTTGCAATTGAGCAAGCTCCTTATAGGTCATGACTGTTGCCAATATTAGATGCGACAATTCATTTATTATAGGCTCACTATCCAATATGTTCTTATTTTGCAAATGTTCTTTAGGGACCTTTTCTGTCTTTTAGGCTGTTTTTTTTGTTTCTTTGTTTGATTTTCTTTCCAAACATGTATATATGTTATCTGTTCTGTGTTCTAACAAAGTTTTGGTAGATATCTCTAGCTCTTAGTAAAACTCTTCATGTTGTGAAGTTCATTTTTTGTTTGTATTGTGCAGTTCATCCATGAGAAAGTGTTGGCATAAATCTGCAATTCAAGGTGTCCTTGTTAACTACAACGCTTTGATGCATCCCCTTTGAATTAGCTATGTCTTGCTCCGAAAGTATAAAAATTCAGACAAATCTGGTTTCTGGCGGTCCAATAGCATTTTGAATGCCATTTTATCCAAGCACCATAAATTTTGCCCCGTTGAATTTGTTGTATTTTTCCTTTTTTTTCTTTTCTTTCTATACCTTAATGTGTATCTTAGTGAGAATTTATGTTATAATTTTGATACATCTTTTATGACGCTTGTTCTCCATAGATGACTATTTAATGGAGGTTTTTGTGCATTTTCTAAGTGTTTTGTTGTCAACAAAGGTCTGTTCAATCAAAGATAGAGAATGGAAGCAAATATTTTTCTGCTCTTTTGTTAGCCTTTTTCTGCATTGGGGTTTATAAACAGCCCATTCTTTTGTAAATTAACAGTAAAATCTGTGCAGGTTCAGCTTTGACCAGTATTGGAGTGTCCAAGGATTCAGGTCAGCAAATGTTGGTGGTGGTGGATGCAGCGGTGGAGTCATATTTCAAAATTTTGTTTCGGTGATTAATCTGCACACTTAAAATTTTAAAATCTACGGTGCTGATCAAGCTTTGGTTGAAGGTATCGCTCTTTAAGATCATGTAGTGGAGTTTAACATAGATGATCTTAAAGTTTCAAACTTGATATATTTACATCTGACTTTATCCAACTTGATAACCACCATGCTAAAGAAAAAATCTATCAAGGAGAACTTTTTGGTAGCTTGTGTGTTCGAGAGCTTGGAGAAGAATGCACATAGGAAGGTGAGTCAGAAATAGGAGGCGTCTACTTCGATTACAATGGGTACATAGTAAAAATATAGTTTGTTGCATTTTGTTTTCCAAGATTCCTGTGATTTTCAAATGAAACTTGCAAGTAAAAGGCGCCGAAAAATTCCATATGCAATACCCAGGAACTCCTCGATCGAATGAGATAATACCCTAATTTTCCTTCTACTAAAACAATTTCAACCTTCTTTGAGGTCATTTGCTTCCTTTTTGGGTGTGTGTTGTTTACTCTAGCGGTGATTGGATACATAGCATGGCGTTGGACCTTCTTGCAACTTCCAATGTGGGAGAGCTTTATAGGAACTAGTATAATATATGCACATCTTTAAAAAAGTCATTAAATTAAATGAGTATATATTGAATAAGAAAAAAATAGTTTATATTTGAATATTTTGATTTGGGCTACACCTGTAGTGCATATTTATATTTGTTGAATATAGTTTGGACGTGTATTATACGTGTTTATATAGTTACAAAGTTATGGTTTGTTTGTTATAAATCTCAACTCTCCCATTAAAATAGTAGAGATTTTGAAGCCTCTCGCAACGCGAAGGATTCTTTCAAACTCATGCTAGAGTTTGTAAGTATACACTGAAATATTTTTTTTGGGTATAGATTTGATTAAAGATGATATTCAAGGTCTTTCAATAAAATGTTCAATACACAGTTAAAATGAAAGGAGAAGACCGTGCAACAAAATAATATCTCTACTATATTAATGGGAGAGTTGGGTTGTAAACAAATAAACAATTTTGTATTATTTCTTAGTGTGTGTGTCAACACGTGCAGTGCACGTGTTGGTAGATTATTATTTTTTTGTCCTTTTCATTCCCCCTCTCCATTTTTCCCACGTGCAACGCACGAGTATAAGACGTAGATTTTTTTTTGTCCTTTTCATCCCCCCTCCCCATTTTTCCCACGTGCAACGCACGTGTATAATACATAATTTTAAAAAATACATCGCACGTGCATTATACTAGTTATTAATAATAATAATCTTTCCTTGTATTTTTATTTTTATTTTACATGTTTGAATTCTTGTTTTTGATACAACATTAACAAATTTCTAATTACCACAGATTTTTCTCACATTCTTGTTTTACTTTGCTATTTTATTATTTTGGATGAATTTTATGTTAGGATTGATATTCAATAAATGCAATTTTTGTCCATCGGGAGATTAATGAAATCATATTAATACTCTTAAGTATTGTCTTGTTTTGTGGTGCATTCTCGTCTTGGTGAAAAGGTTAAAGAAGTCAGGTTCAAACCATATGCAAAGTAGACAGGTAAGTGCGTCGTACTATATTCACTTTTGGTTTGTGTATGAAATAAATTTTCCTTAACTTTTTTTATTGTGCTGATTTCTATTTTATGATTAGATATGGCCTGTATACAGATGTGGATATAGCCAATATACGATCTGATTAGAAAGCATCCCTACGGCTGCTCCCATTTCTCTTCGAATTTTTTGACGTAATAGGCCACTTTTTGAAATTATTTGCGATTATGGGCTACTTTCAAAACTATTAGCGCTCGTGGACTACTTGGTGCCACGTCAGCAGCAGCCGCTATTCTCATTAGCGACATCTTCATTTTGAAAGTCGCTAATGGGAATAGCGGGCTCTGTTTTAAAATATTTGAATTTTTTTTTTTTACTATCGTTCGCTATTCCCACTAGTGACCTTAGTATATATGAGGTCGTTAATGAGATTAACGACCTCAAATAAATGTATTGAGACACTTAGCGATTTCTAGAGAACTTTTGCTCTTTTGGGATTTTTTTTTTTCTTTTAAAAAATTGGAATAGCGACCTTAGTATATTTCAGTCGTTATTCGCAATAGCAACCTCAGTAGGAAACTCAATCTTCTTGTTCTTTGTAAAATTTACAAAATAGTCATACAACTAAGACCTCTGTTCGGAATAGTGGTCTTAGTACAATAAAGACCACTATTCTGAATACCAACTTTTGTACAACTAAGGTTGTCATTCCGAATAGCGACCTCAGTTCATTGAAGGTCGCTAATTCCATTAGCGACTTCATATATGCTTTGATCGCTAAATCTACAGTAAACAAAAATTTTAATTTTTTTTATTTTAAAAAAAGAGGCTATTATTCTCATTAGTGACCTCTAATAAGAATATACTGCTAAGAATAGTTGCCGCTTCTGACGTGGCATTATGTAGCCAGGCCATGAGGGCTAATAATTTCGTAACTGGCTCATACTCACAAATATTTTCAAAACATTGACCTATTTCGGTGAAAAAAATATTCTATCTCTTCCTCCCTTTCTCAATTTCACCTCAATTCCCAGTCAGTCAACGATACAACAACAAAAAAATCATCCCCAATTCGATGGAATCAGCGGGCAGCGGCGGCGGCGGCGGTCCAGCTCCTTTCCTGATGAAGACATACGAGATGGTGGACGACCCATCGACGAACGACATCGTGTCGTGGGGCCCTGGCCCGGCCTACAACAGCTTCATCGTCTGGAACCCTCCCGAGTTCGAAGCCAATCTCCTCCCCACCTACTTCAAGCACAACAACTTCTCCAGCTTCATCCGCCAGCTCAACACCTACGTAAGTAAACCCAAAAGCCCTTTCCTTTCCTTTCCTTTCCTTTCCTTTCCTCATCTAAAACTGAACTAATTTTTGGTTTGGTAATACTAATAGGGTTTCAGAAAGATTGATCCGGAGCGATGGGAGTTTTCCAACGAGGAGTTTATAAAGGATCGGAAGGACCTGCTGAAGAACATTCATAGACGGAAACCAGTTCACAGCCACAGCCAGACTCACCCGCCCGGTGCTGGTGGTGGTTTGGGCCATACTGATTCGGAGAGGAGGATTGCGTGGGAGGAGGAGATTGAGAGGTTGACGAGGGAGAAGGCGGCTCTCACTGCTGATTTGTGGAGGTTTCAACAGCAGCAGTCTGGGACCAAGATTCAGTTGGATGATTTGGAGAGGAGGCTCTTTGATATGGAGCAAAGGCAGGTCAAGATGCTCGGGTTTTTGGATAGGGCCCTTCGGAATGACAAGTTTGTTCAGAATTTGGTGAAGATGGCCGGGTCGGGGCCGGGGGAGTTGTCGGTGTTGCATAAGAAGAGGAGGTTGCCGGCCGCAGCAGCGGATTCTGTTTTGGAGTTACCTGACAATTGCTTCTATGCTACTGCTACCGATAATGGTAATGGTACTAGCAGTAGCGCTTCTAAGCCGGGTATGGGAGGTGTTTTATACCAAGATTTCTTTGATAAGTTGAGGCTAGGGTTGTGCCCTGCAGCGGTATCGGATAGTAGTAATAACAATGATGATGATGATGATGATGATGATGATAATGTGGTCATTGTGACTGCTAGGAGTTCGAGTGATGTGGATGGGAGCCCGAGAGTTGAGATGGATAGTAGGAATGTGAATGGGAGGAGATTGGAGTGCCTTTCTTTTGTGCAGGAGAATACCCTAGAGGTTTGCGATAGTGTGACTTCTATGTGTCCGAAAAGGGGCTCTTTGTTTTCCGGATCGATTGATGATGGAGATGGGCTGATTCTTTCACTTGCATCATCACCCATGCAAATAGACAAGGCTGGGAGTTCAAGTAGGAATCAGAATACAATCACGGAGGAGACGGTTGGTGTCGAGGAGGAGGATGATGATGATGATGATAAAGGAGTAGCGAAAACCAAAAATACTTTGCAAGAGGCCACTGGAACTAGTAGTCAAGGCTCTCCTCCGGCTGCTGTGGGAAGGGCGAATGATGTGTTCTGGGAGCAATTCTTGACTGAAAGGCCGGGCTCTTCAGATACTGAGGAGGCAAGTTCTACTTTGAGGAAAGACCCTTCTGGTGACCAGCAGGAAGAGAGAAGGCTCGCGGATGATGATGATGATAGCTTGATGAGAAACAGAAAATATATGGAGAAACTCTCCCTCTGAATCACTCAAATGATAAGATGTAAGATCTTATAACCAATACTTTTAGTACCGCATACAGTTATAGCATGAATATTGCATATAGCTCGAGGTTATATATATATATATATAAAACTTATGTATATAAATCTGAAACATCGTGCTCTGTTGTTTGTGAATATACAATCAATAAGGAAGACTTTTCAGGTTTGAAAATGCTTGCAAACTTAGGATGTTGGTTATTTGTCTGTAGATCTTCAAATATTTTTGTTTCAAATTTTGTTTGTTTGAATAATGCTTGAATTGAAAAAAGGTTGTAGAAAATTTGCTCACCGACCCTCTTCTCATAAGATATATAGCTCCCTCCACCTTTCACTAACGAAATGCATTACCGCACTGCAGAATCTTAGAATCGCCGACCAAAATTGTGTGGGGATTTGGGAATTTGGGGGGGGGAAATTACACTTTTAGAAGTAGAGTACGGGAAATAAATAACATGTTTTGGTGGTTTACTTTTCTTTTGGCCAAGGATTAAAATGGTAATTTGGATGTACGGTCAAATTTTAATCAGGGTTAAGTTAGAGATACTTCACTGACGTGACGGAGTACAAAAGCTAGGCTGTACATTGCTTGGGAAAAATGTGAATACGATCAGATTGTTGGGGCAAATGTGAATTTTGGCTTATAAGTTGGAGATCTAGGTGTCAAAAACTTTTACAACTTTTTGTAATTCCAGGGTGTGTTATGTTTATATGGACTACTGTGCTATAGAAATAACATCCTTATGCTGAGTTTAAAATATGTTTAAATCCCTTTGCAATTGAATACCTTTTCAATCTCATTTTTCATAGCTCTTGCTACTTGTTGTATACTTGTATATGCACTCTGGATTTTCTCAAATTTTGTATTGGACTATGAAGTAGTTACTTTTGTGGGGAAATTAGATCTCTAAATTGGTCTATACTTGGTTCATAGATCAATCTTGTTATTCTCTTGTTATTCACTTCCACTGAGAAAGATTCCAAGTTCATTTGTCTGAAGTTGCAAATGAGATTGGGAGGTTATCAGTTGTCATGATAGATCCAACTCTTGAATTTTTCATTATCATAAACCATCTTGCTATCGCACTTTTCCTTGAATTTGTGTTAATTTTCCTTCTTTTTCAGTATTGCTAGCTTTTCATTGATATACATACACCAACTTTGATGCTTACTGCTGTTTTATGCAATTAGGAGACCATATGTCTTTTAGATTTTACATCGGATTGAAGAATTATTGTTGACAAGAAACCCCTCTTCCTCAGAAATCCACCTTCCTTAGGTGCTAACAATTTATGGGCCAAGAGGGGATTTAGCCATAATTGTATGACTTACTAGGATTCAGTTTTGCACTTGTGCTACTAGAGAGGAACCCTTCGAATTTCTCCTTTGACAAAAAGAGTTCATAAGAAGAGGAAACAAGATAGAAAATAGATTTTCTGTCAGGAATTACAATCAATTTGTAGGAATAGAGAGCAAAGATGTGGTTTTAAATATAGTCGAAAACAAGCTGTATCGTATCAATTTTGAAGGGGACCCATCTGAACCTAACACTTTCAATTGGCCGTATTGCATTATATTGGAATGGCCAGTTTCATCATAGTTTCAAACCATGAACTCTTTTTGTATTTTTGACAACTTTTATCTGGCTGTATCGCTATCGCAACTAGAGATCGATGTCACATGTTTAGTATTGTTAGAACACAAGTGCAATTTTTCTTCGACCCTTCGACAACTTCGAAGTTTTAGCTTAGTAGCAAGACTTTCATATGGTATTAACCCAAGTTCGAATCCCATCGGCTACGCAATTTAGATGCATATTTTAAATTAAAAATTACCGTCGAGTATAGTCTAGGTCCCGTCCCTCAATTTGTTGGGCATTTATCTCGTTTCTTCGGGCTCTCGACTTGTGGGGACGTGTTAGAATATAAGTGCAATTTTTCTCTAACATTTCTATGACTTCAGAGTTTTTGCTTAGTGGTAGGGACTTTCACAAGTATGAAGATAATTCTTCTCCATGTATTATTGTCGTAGTAGATGGGCTATATTTGGGTGCTCTATGGCTCCTAACGCAGCGACGAATATCTTAATAATTGTTCTTAGGTTGTAACTAAAGATTGTTCTTAGGTTGGTTTGTTTGTTTGTTTGTTTTTTTATAATTCTTTTCTTTCTTTCTTTCTTTTTTCCTCTTACTTTTGCTATGGATGACATTGTACACTCAATATTTTGGTTGAAATCCTCGCCCCCCTCTCCAGATGATGAGATTTGAACCCCAGAACCTTGTAAAGAGGCTACTCTGTAAACATTGTGGACACAATTTGCTGTAATATAAAAGTTTGGTGGGTTTATTGAAATGTTATCGTTGAATCAGTAAGGTGCTTTGTCTGTTGAGAGTGTGCCATGGGTTTACTCTATCTTCATGTGACTGAAGAAGGCAGGGAGTGATTGGTATCACTCATCTCTCAAAACTCAATCCTTTCTCTCCTCTCATCTTTATTCTTGTGGCTGTGCGAGGAAGTCTTATGGTCTGTTATTGCACGCAATCTTATCTTCTGCTATTTTGTTGAATATTGATGATATGTAATAGTGCCAGTGCTAATTATTCAACGGATACGAAGGCATGATATATATATTATGACAAGTGCGAGTAAATATGTGCAGTGTATGTGCTAATTCTAATGAACATCACTAATTACCACAATACTTTATTCATCATCAGCATCCATTCTTTTGGGCTTTTGTATTTATTTTATCAACTGTTTGAAACGTACCTAACTACTGAACATGACACTGCTCAACTTGAATTTGAAAAGTGCACATCCATACTAGTAGTATTATGTTATGATTCACGAGCAATAGCAGCGTACAGTTTGTCATTGAACATCACAATGAACAGAATGCCAGTTGAAGCAGTGAAACAGCAGATAATTTATTTCCCCCTGTTCTTGCAAGTCCATAATAACACAATTCAAAATTGCACTTGACTTGGGCCCAAAGATGGGGTCCCGCAGCGAGGTGAAGACAGGAATCGGCGGGTGATAAAATCCTGCCATACTAGTTTAGGTGGGTGTGCATGTGCCGTGGAGGCAGTGTACGAAGCTAAACTGACGTACATACAATTTTGTTGGACCGAGCACGTTTGTCGGCCCACCCTCCAGGATTTTTGGAGGGATTTGTTGTTTGTACGGGTTATATTGCTTCATGTATGTTCTATTTTCTGTCGGTAGGTTGTAATTGGCCCAGTACTCTGGTTTTGTTTCTTTAATTTCTTATTAATGAAATATGGTGTCATATTCCACTTTTTCCTTCAAAATAAAAAATTGCACTTGACTTGTACTTCTGTTAACTCAAAATTGCATCGAGTTTTCTAATTATTGTATTTTTCTATAGGGAGAGGTAGGAACGCTTTGCAAATCTTGATAGGATTATTGCAAACTTGCCTTTGGAATTTAATTTAAAGGTATATCGGGAAAAACACCCATCATCGATGATGGGTGAAAGCAATAGATATTCTAAACTATCGGCCAAAGCGATAAACTTGTCCAACTCAGAATTACAGTCAACTCATATATGGAAACTATGTGAAATACTCAAATTGTCCTTAAATTTTTATTGTTTCTCTCTCCTTCTTTGAAATCCCCCAAAAAACCATTATTGTAAATAAAATAAAATAAAATTTAAAAAAAATTTTTAAAAAAAAACCAAAAATTTTCCCCCTCTCTTCAAAATCCAAAATCGAAATTTAAGTCCAAAAAATCTGCCTCTTCATCACCACCACCTAGCTCATCTTCATCATCATCAAAACTAACATTTATTTTTAATTTTTAATTTATTTATTGCTTTGATTGATGAATTTGTAGAATAGTGTTGAATAGATTTTTTAGAGTTGGAGAAGATGATGAAGTAGGTGAAGATGAGAGGAAGATGATGATGAAGGAGGTGAAGATGATGGGAAGGAGGCCGACGGACGTTGGATTGGAGGCCGAAGGGTGATGATGATGTTGGTGAAGGTCAGGGTGGAGGTGGGGATGATAGAGATGAGGAGATTTTGATTTTGATTTGGATTTTAATTTGGGGGAGAGAGAGAAACAATGAAAATTTAAGGGTAATGTTGATATTTCACATAGTTTTTGTAAATTGACTACAATTCTGCGTTTTGTTGGGGGGTGGGGGTTTATTGCTTTGATTTGGGGGGGGGGGGGGGGGGGGGGGGGGGGGGGGTTGTTTGTTGCTTTGATTCGGGGGGGGGGGGGGGGGGGGGGGGGGGTTTGTTTGTTGCTTTGATTCTATAAATGAGGAATGTTTTCCTCAATTTAAACCCCTTAATTTAAAGCTAAAGCAGAAACTGGGGAGTTGAAACAGAGAGCAGGAATAGTAAGGTGAGTACACACCACTGTTGCACAATTAAAGCCAACAACACAACACATAATAGGTGGTGAGGTGTATATCATCTGACCACTATAATATCCCACAAGTAGGCACACCCACACTGAGTCACTGACACTGCATTAAAAACCTTACCCAACTCAGAAAGAAAGAGTGGGAAAAAGAAAAGTGAGATCTCAATCCAAAACCAAACAATCAAAAGATAGAGAAGAGAAAAAAATAGACATGGCAAAGGGGCAAAGAGTACTCTCAATTTCTTCACCAATATCACTTGCATTAACAATCCTAACTCTGTTTCTCTTTGTCAGCAGCAGCAGTAGTGAAGGGTTAGTTGAGAAAAGAGTTGGAGAGTTAGAATGGGTAATGGAGGAAGAAGAAGGAGAAGTGATGATGAAGATGAAGATGAAGAGGAGAGTACTGATGTATTCTTCTTCTTCTTCTTCTTCGGAGAGTTCGACAGTTGGGAAGAGGTATATAAGCTATGATGCTCTGAAAGGAGATATAGTGCCTTGCAATAGACCAGGAATACCTTACTACAACTGCCATGCACTCCCAACGGCCAATCCTTACTCCAGAGGTTGTAGTATCATCACTGGTTGTGCTCGAGGAGGTTGAGTTTTTCGCTGGCTTTGTCTTGCTATCTCCTCATTAATGAAACAAGAAGCTGGCTGCTGACTTAATCAGTCACCACCTAAAGGGAAGGGAAGTGTAATATTTTTTTATTATAGTTTGAAGGGATCATAGTTCCTTGTCTATCTGGCTATCTGCCTTTTTTTTTTTCCTTTTTTTTTAATTTTAAAATTTGGGTTTAAATGCATTGTTGAGATGTAATTTTTTTGACCATAATGAATGAATGAAATGGAAGTCGAATTTTGTTCAGTATAGATTGATTCTTGGATTGCAGAGGAATGTGATGATGTGACTGGTAGTGGAATGGGTCATTGTGGAACACAGCTGGTTGGTTTGGATGTAAGGTGAAGGTCCAGGACAATCACATGAGAGGCTGAGGGAGGTTGGTAGGGGTGAAACAGCAGGAGTGGCAACCGGATCAGTCAGGCCCGTGGCCTGCCGGGACCGGCCCGAACCGCCTAAACTAGGCGGGCCGGTCCAGGTCCGAAAAATCCCCAAAAAACCCGAGTAGGCCCGAACCGTATAGGGGCTCAGGCCTGGCGGGCCTCGAAAGGTTTGGTCTGGGTTGGCCCGGTTGAGGCCGACAATTGAGTTCTAGCCGTTTTGGGCTTTTTTTTTTAAGGAGGTACTACGAAAAAGCACCCAAAATTTACCTTAATTCCTAAATAGTATCCAAAGTTTTTTATAATACCCAATTGGCACATGAAGTTCTTAAAATATGACCAAAAATTACATCCGTTAATTTTTTAACGGAAATAATGTGATATTACAGGAATAACCATTCTCTTATCTTTTAAGTTATTCTTCTTCTTTTTCACCGTTTCTGTTGTTTTGGTTTATTATTTTCTATTTTGGTGGAGATGAAGGTGATGGTTATGAGTTTCAGAAGTGGTGGAGATGGTGATCGATGGTGGTGGTCGGTGGTGGTCGGTGGAGATGGTGATGGATTTCGGAGGTGGTTGGACATGGTGGTTGGAGATGATGGTGGTGGTGGTTGATGGAGATGGTGGAGATGGTGGCCAGTGGTGGTGATGGAGATGAGTTTTGTAATTTGTATAAGGAGATGAGGTCAATTTTGACATTTCACACTATTCTTAACAGGTTTAAACCCGTTGAGAGGTATATTCGGAAAATATTTTATTAACTTAACGGAAAACTTAATGGCATGTGGTTTTTTGTCCTATTTTAAAAACTTCGAGTACTATTTGAGTATTTCAAAAACTTCGGTGCTATTTGGGTATTTCAAAAACTTCGGGTACAATTTGAGTATTATAAAAAGTTTGGGTGCTATTTGTGAATTAGAATAAACTTTGAGTATCATTTGGTCATTCCCCTTTGAAAATCTATAAAACTCAATAATTCCATACCATTTTCTTTATTCAAAAATCTTCAAACAATTCTCTCAACCCTCACATTTTCAAATATCTTCCAAATCAAGTTCAACAAGAAAGAAGTGAAAAAAATGTTCAACAAGCTAGTACTTCTCTCTCAACTCTCAAACTATTACTATTGCAATTTTTGATGAACTTTTCAACAAGAAGGTACTACCCTCTCTCAACTCTCAAGTTACTACTCTTGCAATTTTTGAAGAAAATAAGTGAAGAAACGTTCAACAAGAAGCATTATATTCTCAATTTTCTTTTCCAATTCTTCAATTACAATATCAATTTTCTTTTCCAATACTTCAATTACAATATCAATTTTATTTTTGATCTACTTGTTAGATGTAAATTTATTTGCTCGTTAATTTCCTATATATATTTTTATATTAATTCTATCTTTTTCATACAATAAAATGACATTATCGCATGCACATAGAAGTAGCCAAAATAATGCACAAGAATCAACATCTCACACTGCTTATATTCCATAACTAGAGTCCGATAGTATTAGAGAAGAAGATAGTTTTTCCGAGTTTTCCTATGCACTAATTCACAAACACAATTCGATGAAATCCTTCTAGAAGATACTGAAAACCAACCTTCTTCCCCAAAACATACAAAATCTACTTCTGATGTCCACTGTCATTATATATGGGAAGAGATTTTGCTTGCGTTGTATTAAGCTCCTAGCACGCATCGAGTCAATTTTCCTTCTGAACTCAGATCATGATCCTGCCAACACCAAATAACTACAGAAAACACGCAGTAGCAGCAAATGGTTGGGGGGTCCTGAGCGTAACTTGCTACTGCAGTATTCCTACACATACAGTTTAATACAAAACAACATCTGCTGTTCTTTTTTTCGGCAAAGTAAAATTATCAGCTATAAAAAATTAAGCTAAACATAGTAGACAACTTCAGCACAAAAGTTTAAACATTGAATGTCCAAAGCATATCACCTAACATAACAATGAAAATGTTCGGCAAAATGAAACAGGCTTTGAAAGAGTTATAACCTCAAGGTCAGCGCTATTTCAAGAAATTTGTAACATGCAATCAACAATACATAGTTGTAACATAAAGAAACACATCATGCACCATAAGTTGCACAAAATAGAACTAATAAGATCATTGGAAACACAAATAACAACACTTTGTAAATAATTATTCATCACAAAACATATACCTTCTTGCTCATATCACTCATTCCAACATGGAAAATCTCAAAATAACAAAATCAAATTCTAATAAATCAAAAGGGAGGGGTGGTATTCTTGGGAAAAAGGGGGGAAACAGAAAATAGCAATAAGCTAACATGTCTACCAATCTCATATCTAGTCTTGATTGACATTCTTGCTGAGTTGGTTCTCTTTGGTGCCGGTTTTTTCGCCCCTAGCAAAAGCCAAAGGACAATCTAGTACCTGTAGTGAGGAGGCTTGTAGGGACCCTCAACTGGGACGCTAATGTAATCAGCCTGTGACTGAGACAGCTTGGTGAGCTTGGCTCCAAGCTTGCCCAAGTGGAGGGCAGCAACCTTCTCATCAAGATGCTTGGGCAGCACATACACCTTCTTCTCATACTTGCCAGTTCCCTTCTCCTTCCATAACTCAAGCTGAGCAATCACCTGTACACATACACACCATTTTCAATATCAGCTCAGTACCCAAATTGCAGCAAATGAATTTAACTAAATGGTGCAAAAAAGACAATAAATCTCAATCAAAACTATTGGCAAAGATGGATACCTGGTTGGTGAAGGAACAGGACATGACGAAGCTAGGATGCCCAGTGGCACATCCAAGGTTCATAAGTCGGCCCTCAGCAAGAACAATGATGCCGGTCTTGGTGTCGGGGAAGACCCAACGGTCAGTTTGGGGCTTGATGGTGATCTTCTGGATCCCTGGGAAGGTTTCAAGGCCGTGCATGTCAATTTCGTTGTCAAAGTGGCCAATGTTGCATACAATGGCATTGTTCTTCATCTTCCTCATGTGCTCCAACATGATGATGTCCTTGTTGCCAGTGGTGGTGACAAAAATATCCGCATCAGAAACAACATCCTCAAGAGTGAGAATCTGGAGACCCTCCATAAGGGCTTGGAGAGCACAGATGGGATCAATCTCTGTCACGATAACGCGAGCACCAGCCTGCTTAAGGGCGGCAGCACAGCCCTTGCCCACATCACCATAGCCACAGACAACAGCAACCTTGCCAGCAATCATAACATCAGTGGCCCTCATCAGACCATCAGGGAGAGAGTGACGACACCCATACAGGTTGTCAAACTGTCAGAACAAACATAATAATTAATTAATGACATAATTTAAGATGTCAATGTACTAAGGAACCGAAGCAGATAAGATACTCAGATTGAAGATATTAGTAAATACATCAAATTTTCAGAATTAAAATTGTAGGAAGTATTTACATTACACACAGTAACTAACATAATTGAATTTTTGAAAAGTTAATTGAGCTACTAATTTTTTTGTTTGCAATGAGCCTAGTTGCAAGGAAACAAACGGAGTTTATTGCAATGATTACAGTTCACTGACATAATCTAACAAGTATTTTTCAGTTGACTGTCAAAGTGACGTAAACACTCTTAATAATTAATTTCAATAGCGTTGTCAAGACTGGAGAGAGATGTGGACAATGGTGGGGCTTACTGAGCCAAATAAGTTGGCAGGTAGGTAACTGTCCCACCTCCCATGTTAAGCATCACAAAATGTAGTAGCATATAAATTTAAATAGTATAGTATATAACTGAATTAATATAGATAAGCATATTTAAGGACAGCCAATGTATAAAAACACTGAAGGCAAAGCTTAAACACAGAAAACAACAACAGATAAATTAGGGGCTGTGATCAAACTTTGTAGACAAATCTAGCACTCCCAATACCATATGCATGTTGCGTGTTTAGTTACTTCCCTACTAGCTATTCTTTGGTACTATAATAGGAGAGTTGGGGTTGTCAACCTGAAATTTGTAGACATTCAACCATCTAATCTCAACCATTCATTTTTAAGTGGAAATTATATTAACCATTAATTTACTTAATGGGTATTAGTTACCATAATACCCGAAAAGTTCAAATTTATTTACGACATAATTATTTACAAAAAATGTCACTCTTATAAAATAAAAGTTTGTGCCACTAGGGATAATTTGTAAAGAGTATGTGATGGGTAAAGGGAAGTCTCAGGTTCAAGGCCATATTACATCTTTATTTACTATATAAATATAAATTTAATTAGATTAAAATTTTATTTTAATCTAATTAAATAAAAAATAGGGGCAGTATCACACGTGCAGATTACTAGTAAACTTATAATGGATGTGCAACTACATTCTTAATTTGTGAACAAAAATGAATCTTACTTACAACAATAAACAAAACAAAACCATATAGCACATAACAGTAATAGAATATAACAAAATAGATACTACAATGAATTAACTCTTTGTAATTTAACATACAGAAGTTGATAAAACTTAATTGTGATGTTATGATCAGATCTAGATAAAGAACCGGTATAGCTGAAAAAGTTCAATGAATTTTGATTTGTGACTATAATCAGATCTAGATCTACTAAATACAACTGATTTCCTACAAATAACATGAGAAGCCATACTAGAAACCTCATATGCACTACTCCTAAACACTAGCGAAAAAAGAAAAAAAACTCTTCACGACAAATGTTCAATTAAATGAACTTTAAAATTCAAATCCCAAACAAATTTGCTAAATAACAAAATAAGAATCAAGAGAAATCATCTACCTACAAACAAAAGAATTTTAATAACTAAGTTCCAAATTATATCCGACATGCATATTCAATCGTTTTTTCAACAAAAAAAAAACTAAGCTTGAATTATTATGCATAGCTCCTAATTAAAATATAGCACGAATGTCCAACTTAATCCATCTCACTAGATCAGCAAGCCTTTAGAATATGCAATTAGCTTTGCATTCACTTCTAATCGTTTACTCAACTTAATCTAACAAAGCACCAAAAATTAGGCTTAGTCAACTTTACTTAAAGATCTAAAACTCAACCCAATAATCAAATCAAATCCCAAAAATGGTAGTACTAGCTTGAAGTGCAAAAACCGCTCTTCATCTTCTCAAAACCCTTTAACCCTAGATCTGCAACTCAATCTCTATCATGGTAAATTGTATACTAAAAAAGCAACTACCCTAGATTTCACATCCTAAGATGTAGAGCTACAATTTCAAACAAATAATAGTAATAATAATCATAATAACAATAACAAGGTCTAGATTTGAGATACAGAATCTTCACCTTGCTCTTGGTGACGGAGTCATTGACGTTAATCGCCGGGAACAAGAGCGTCCCACTCGCCTGCATCTGGTACAACCTCTTCACCCCCGTCGTCGTCTCCTCCGACACTCCCACCAACCTCTCCTTCATCTTCCTATACTTGGTGGGGTCCACCTTCAACCCATCCTTAATAATACTCAACACAATCTGAAACTCCGCATTGTCCGTCGAGGTCGGGTCCGGCACCTTCCCGGTCTTCTCAAACTCCTCCTCCGCCTTGACCCCTTCGTGGATAAGCAAAGTGACGTCACCGCCGTCGTCGACGATGAGGTCGGGACCACCGCCGGGGCCCCAGTCGAGGGACCTCTCGGTGCACCACCAGTACTCCTGGAGGGTCTCGCCTTTCCAGGCGAAGACGGCGGCGGAGTCACGGGCGATGGCGGCGGCGGCGTGGTCCTGGGTGGAGAAGATGTTGCAGGAGCACCAGCGGACCTCGGCGCCGAGGGCGGTGAGGGTCTCGATGAGGACGGCGGTCTGGATGGTCATGTGGAGGGATCCGGTGATGCGGGCCCCTTTAAAGGGCTGAGTGGGGCCAAACTCGACGCGGCAGGCCATGAGCCCCGGCATCTCGACCTCGGCGAGCTCGATCTCGAGGCGGCCGAAGTCGGCCTGGGACATGTCCTTCACCTTGTACTCGCGGCCGGAGGTGGTCTTCTCGACGAGGAGGGCCATGATTAGGGTTAGGGTTTGGGGAGAAGAACTGAGATCGAGATCTAAAATGGGGGGGGGGGGGGGGGGGGGCTGTTGGTACTAGATCTGAGATCTGGGGTGAGAGTGACGAGATTATAGTGGGGGTGGGAGGGGCATTTATAGAGCGGTGGGGGTGGGAATGGACGGTTGGGATTTGGAGGTGGGAGGTGGGTGGATTTGAATCTGATGATTCGTGAGGTGGGGACCACAGAGTTGGTGAGACAAAGGTGGGTCAGGGTTAGGGTGTGAGGATGCGTGTGAATTAAAATGACATGGACATATTTTGTGGCCTACGGTTAGTCGTGTGTTAGCAAAATGATGGAAAAAAACTTGGTTGCAACTTAGAGTGGACTTTTTTTTGCAGTCAAAAATAATAAAAAATAAAAAATAATAAATTGTTAGAGTGAAATTTTTTGGGTCGTTTAGTTCTCTGCCCTCAAAGAAGAAGATATGGAATAGAGGTCAAAGACTCCTTGAAGCAAGAGGCTATCAGTGAACTCCAAACTCTCAATAATTACATTCGAATAGAAGGGAGTTACATTGAAGGACCTGAAGATGAGAGACGATGGATATTGGAGTCAAGCTTCAGATTCATTGTAACTTCATTATACAAACGGCTCAACGATGGAGGAAGAAGAAGCAAGGTAGCTGGCGTTATATGCCACATCAAAGCTCCAACTAAAGTTAAGGTCTTTCTATAGTTGGTGGGTAACGACGTTATTTTATCAAAGGTCAATCTGAGGAAACACGGCATCGTGGTTAACATGGTTAATGATAGATGTCAAACTCATGACGAGGATACGGATCACATTCTGTTCAAATGCATTCGAGCGAGAACGGTTTGGGGGGCTATGGGTCCTAGATTAGGCATTTTAGAGAGTCCTCAATCAAATTCCGAGGTGTGGCAATTAGTTACAACTAACAGTATTAGGAAGGAGGATATATCCGATGGGAAAATAGTTGTTGCTTCGACGATTTGAAACCTATGGCTAAACCGAAACGACTTATGTTTTTGTAGTTTTAATCATCGATGTTCAGTTACGATACAAAAAATTTCCCTTTGCATTAATGAATGGACAGGATACACCAGATCCAGAAAGAAATTGCGTTTGGAGGGCGACGACGAGTAGCTCGCTTTCATGCAGGGCGGCATTGGGATGATGGATAGTGTGGTAGGGTAAAAATGGCCTGCGGGCCCAACCAGGGCCCAATACAACGCTCACTCAAGAAAGGTAAAAATAGCAATCTAGCTCGGCTTCGAACCATTACAGGGTTGGCGCCGAACCTCAAGTGCACCCCCCCAGAGCCGACCTCTTCGTATTCGACGAGCCTCAGTTGTCCTCGGTCTCCGACCCGTGACAGCCCCATGAGCCGTCCCCCCCTCTCTGGCGAAGCAGGGGGTTGACCTGGCGCAGCCTAGGCCCTCCGATTCTCCCAGAAGCACAGAAGACCCACGATCAGCCATGTCAGCTCTATACCACTCCTGGTATTGACACGTCAGCCCTAAACCCCCTGGGCCTTCTGCCACGATAGGCCCATGGGCTTTCGGGTTCAGACCCGGCCCCCAAGCGGATCCAAACCCGGTTGGAATTCTCTATAAATACTAGACCCCCACCCACCTTTTCAGGTAATCAATCCTTTGCCACTTAAATTCACCTAGTTATTGCTACTCTCTCACAGAGACTGACTAGATCGTCGGAGGGTCCGCCACCGGGACAAACCCCGGTGTTTCAGGACCGTCTGCAGGTACACAAGACCTCGGATCCGAATCCTCTGATCCGAGCCCAGATCTCCGAGCCACCTCGAGGTCGCCACGAATTCCACCCGGACAGTCAAAGGTCGGCAGACGAGCAGCATTCTCCTTCAAATACAAATCGAGTCCGAACTCACACCTGGTGCATCCACACGTCTCCCAGAAATAAACCGCATCAGGTTGGCGCCGTCTGTGGGAACTCTGCTTCAGAAGCCGACCCGAGCACGACCATCAAGGCACCTCGACAGCCGAATTCTCATGGCCTCAAAGGGCAAGGGGGCTGCTTCCTCCATCAACCGACGGGACTCACCCCCACCAGTCGCTAACGCCGGTCCACATACTTCAAAACACAGGGCTCCCCATCAGGGATCCCAAAGGAACGTCGCCCACCAAGTCCAGCCCGACCTCCGAGGAGTCATCGTCAACCAACAGGTTGACCGCAGCAGGGGAAGGGCCGCTTCCAACCCGGCCCCGAACTGTCCACGACCACCGCCCGAGAGACGGGGGCCCGCACTCAGCCGCATCGGAAGACAACCTTCAGACCAACCGAACAGGGTCGAGGGATCCCCCGTCACTCAGAAGGAGTTCCAGGACTTCCGAAAAGAAATTCCTAAAACCTACCGACGGACCTTCAGGGAGGAAGACCCACAGGATCAGCAAGGTACTAGGGACCGGAGACTCTCACCTCCGAACCCTAATCCAAACCGCATCCAGGGTCGGGATCCCGAGTCCGAGGGACCCATGGGCACGCCATTCACCCTGCACTATATCCACGGGGGGCCCATGGGAGAAGAATCTGATACATCCCGAAAAGCCTTTTTCCGAGAGGCGAATGCTATCCAAAACAGCCCCTCCCCCAAGCAACAACCACTGCCGATCTCCTTCGCAGGAGAGGACCTCGAAGGAGTTCGCCTACCCCCCTGCGACGCCCTCATCGTTAACCTCCGCATAGCTAATTGCGAGGTTCGCCGAATCCTCGTCGACAACGGTAGCTCGGTAAATATCCTTTTTCTCAAAGCCTTCGAAGGTCTCCAATTATCCAAAGGGAAGCTCAAACCAGCCGGATACACGTCGCTTGAATTCTCCGGCGTCCCAATCGCAATAGAGGGGACTATTACCCTCGACGTCACCGCGGGAGCAGCTCCTATCAAAAGGACCGAATCCATAGATTTCATGATCATCGACGTAGGGGCGGCCTACAACGCCATTCTTGGCCGACCCGGACTAAACTCCTTCCAAGCAATATCCTCGGCCTACCACCTAAAGCTTAAATTTCCCACCCCCCAAGGGGTCGGCATCGTCCGAGGTAGCCCTGGAACAGCACGGTCGTGCTACATAACAGCTGGCGAAGGGGGTGTATTCCCCCTCGACGCCGTCGAGCTCGAACCCGAGAGAGACGGCCCAGCTCCCGAGCCGGTGGACGAATTAGAAGAGGTCCTGTTCGATGCCAAGGATGAGTCGAAGTGGTTCCGGGTGAGCCGCTCGCTCTCCGAGGACTTGAAGTCAGGCATCATCGCCTGCATCCGTCGCAACGTCGATCTCTTCGCTTGGAAACCCTCCGACATGCCAGGGATCTCCGAAGACTTTATCATGCATCGACTAAGCGTCATTCCTGACTCTAAGCCGGTCGTCCAAAAGAGGCGCAAAGTCGCCCCGGAGAGGCAACAGATTGTAAAGACAGAAGTGGACAAACTCTTGTCCGCTCGATTCATCCAGAAAGTCAGTTACCCCGAGTGGCTGGCTAATGTCGTCATGGTGAAGAAGGCGATAGGGGGTTGGCGGATCTGCATCGACTTCACGGACCTCAACAAAGCTTGTCCGAAAGATCCTTTCCCCCTCCCGCGCATCGACGCTCTCATCGACGCAACCTCGGGGCATGAGCTACTATCCTTCATGGACGCATTCTCGGGGTACAATCAGATCCGAATGTTTCCACCAGACATCTCCAAGACCTCGTTCGTCACCGACCAGGGTCTTTATTGCTACCGTGTTATGCCCTTCGGGCTGAAAAATGCTGGAGCCACGTACCAGCGACTCGTCAACAGAATCTTCAAAGACCTGATCGGTCGCAATGTGGAAGTGTACGTCGACGACATGCTTGTTAAGAGCCGGGCCGGGCCGGACCACGTCGCCGACCTCGAAGAAGCCTTCGGTGTCCTCCGACGTCACAACATGAGACTCAACCCAGCTAAATGCGCCTTCGGCGTCTCCACGGGGAAGTTCTTAGGGTTCATCGTCAGCCAACGTGGCATTGAAGCAAACCCCGAGAAAATCCAAGCCATTATTGACATGTCCCCGCCCCGGAATGTCAAGGAGGTTCAAAGGCTCACAGGTCGATTAGCGGCAATCGGCCGTTTTCTCTCCAAATCAGGAGAGAAGTCTCTCCCCTTTTTCAAGGCCTTGCGCGGAAAAGGGGGCTTCGAGTGGGGTACCCCTCAACAAGAAGCCTTCGAACAACTAAAGCAATACCTCGCCAACCCGCCACTCCTCAGCAAGCCCGAGCCAGGCGAGCCACTGTGGCTCTACCTGTCCGCCTCGGACAATGCTCTTAGCGCCGTCCTAGTCCGAGAGGAGGAAGGGGTTCAAAAGCCGCTGTATTACGTGAGCAAAGTTCTCCTCCCAGTAGAGACGAGATACGCAAAAATAGAAAAGGTGGCCTATGCGTTGGTCATGGCGGCCCGGAAGCTTTGCCCTTACTTCCAAGCCCACTCCGTCCAAGTACTGACCGACCAACCACTAAAGACTGTCCTTCACAAACCCGAAAACTCTGGCCGCTTAGTCAAGTGGTCAATCGAGCTGAGCCAGTTCGACATCAGCTATCAGCCAAGGGCGGCCATTAAGGGACAGGCCCTCGCCGAATTCATAACGGAGTGTACCGTCTCCGAACAGCCTAACCTCGAAGGATCGGATCCGACCTGGGAGGTCTTCGTCGACGGTTCGTCATGTGAAACCGGAAGTGGGGCGGGCATCATCCTTCGTGGCCCCGACCAATTCCTACTTCAATACTCCCTCCGCCTCAACTTTCCGGCCTCCAACAACGAAGCAGAATACGAGGCCTTAATCGCCGGATTGACCCTCGCCAGCCGAGCCGGGGCCAAGCAAATCCGGGCCTTTAGTGATTCTCAACTCGTGGTCAATCAGATCACCGGAGAATACGAAGCCCGCGATGAACGCATGATGAGGTATTTAACGGTAGTCAAGCGACTCCTGGCGTCCTTCACCTGCGCCGCGGTTATCAGAGTCCCCAGGGAACAGAACGCTCAAGCAGACGCGTTATCCAAACTGGCCTCTTCCTCCTTCGAAGGCCTCGATCGGACGGTGCTCATAGAGGTCCTACTGAAACCAAGTATCAGTGACCCGGAGCTGGAAGCAATGTGTGTGCAAGAAGGGTCCCTCCCGAACGACTGGACCACCCCCATCAGAAAATTCTTAATCAGTGCCGAGCTTCCCGAAGACAGAGTTGAGGCCAGACGAGTCAGAGTCCGGGCTGAAAGATTTGTCATGATCGATGACATCCTCTTCAAACGTTCGTACACATTGGCCGACGGCAAACCCTACCTCCGCTGCCTCACCAGCGACGAGGCCAGCTACGCCCTCAGAGACCTGCACGAGGGGATCGGCGGATGCCACATGGGGAGCAGGACGCTTGCTCGGAAGGCCCTAAATCAGGGGTACTATTGGCCAACCATGCTCCAAGACTTGCTAGACTTGGTCAAGAGGTGCGGCCCATGCCAAAGATTCTCCCCTATCAAAAGGCTTCCTCAAGCCAATCTCCGGTCTCTGGCGAGCCCTACGCCCTTCGCCATGTGGGGTATGGACCTTGTGGGGCCCTTCCCCCCAGCGGTGGGACAAAAGAAATTCCTGATCGTCGCCATCGACTTCTTCACCAAGTGGATCGAAGCCGAACCACTGTCCAGCATCACCGAGTGCCAAGTACAACAATTCTTCTGGAAGAACATCATTTGCCGGTTCGGAATCCCTCGAATCCTCGTCACAGACAACGGAACCCAGTTCCAAGGTCAAAACTTCCAAACCTTCCGCGCAGACATCGGCATCCAGCAACGTTTCTCCGCCATTTGCCACCCTCAATCCAACGGCCAGGCGGAGAACGCGAACAGACAAATCCTCGACGGCCTCAAAAAGCGCCTCGACAGTTCCCCCAAAGGGCTGTGGGTCGAGGAACTGCCCAGCGTACTATGGGCGCACCGAACCACCCAGAGGATCCCCACGGGGGAAACGCCATTCAATCTGACCTATGGGACGGAGGCAGTCATCCCCGTCGAGGTCGGATTACCTTCTCCCCGGATCATAGCCTTCGATGAAGCTGACAACACGTCCGGCCTAAGGGCCAACTTGGACCTCGTCGCCGAGGTACGAGAGAAGTCTTCAATCCGAAGAAGCATCTACCAGCAACGGATCGAGAAGTTTTACAACAAGAAGGTCCGACCCACAAACATCAGGGCAGGGGACCTGGTATTACGTAAGCTATCGGTCTCCAATCCAACCAAGAAGAGAAAATTGGCTCCCAACTGGGAAGGCCCATACCGAGTAGTCGAGGCTGTCCGCCCGGGTACATACCGACTGGCAGACATGGACGACCGACCCATCAGCCGACCCTGGAACGCCGAGCACCTAATGAAATTCCTGGAAGAGCGAGCCTAGGTCCTAGCCTGACTAAAGTAAAATAAAACTGATGTAAGCTATCGTATGTAAAGGGCCCCTTCAACGGCCCTCCCTACCTGGTGTGAAAGAAGTCTCTTTTCGCTAAAATCCAAACCTCGCCTTCACCACACCTCTGACCAGAGCAAAAAAGGAAAAGATTTCTTTATTTCATATTCTTTTATTTTGTTCGGGGAAAACAAACAAAGACCGTTACAAGACCACTCCACTCATCTCAAACTAAAGGAAATCACCGCCTTAGGGCTCCTCGGATCCAGCGAGGGGCGGGATCACTCCGACCGAACGACTTGGAGCTCTCTCTTCGTCATGACGGTCCATCGGTTCTGCCACAGTCGACACACCGGCCACGGAGCTCTGAGCATCAACGGATCGCATACGCTCCATCAGGAGCGTCGCAGAGGGGACCCCCTCCGCTCGCCGACCCTCCGAGGAAGATAGCGAGACGCCCAACATCGTCCTATAACGGTGTATCTCCATCTCCTTCTCCACTATCACATCACGAAGTAGCTTTTCAGAGGAGGGCCTCTGCACCGAGGAACTAGACATAGTATATCCGAGACCGGCGCCCCCGAGCTTCCGATCCGCAATCGCCCTCCTCAGCCGGCTTGCCTCCTCACTAAGGGCCTCAGACTTATTCCTGTAGTAATGGAAAGCCGCGTCAGTGTCACGCACCCCCTTTCGGTACCGAACCAAAGTGGCCTCCGGGGCCTCAACCTTGCTCCGAAGCCACGCCACGTCGGAACGATGGGGGTCCGCCTCAGGAGGGGGAGCCGAAACCTGCGAGAGAACCAGCCCACTCAAAACATATAAGCAAGGAGGTTCGGGAATATTCAAGATCAAAACACTAGGCCAGCCAAAAACCCTCTTTTTATAAATATAGTTTCTCCTCACAAAAAATGCGGTGGCCAGTCCGCGGAAGGCAAATACAATCGAGAGAAGGAAAAAGAAGGACAAAAGTTATACAGCTAGTTTCCCCACCTCAGTGTCGGTCGGGTTCACGGGGGGGTCGGCGGCCTGGTCGCCGTCGAACCCTTGTTCACCAGGAGTCTTCGGTGTCCCCTCAATCTCCATATCAAACTCAAAGTTGGACAGGTCGATAGTAGGGTAGAAGTGCCTCACGTGACTGAGGGCCTTCGCATAACAGTTGTCCTGGGCCTTGATCACCAGGAGCTGACACGACTTCGTTAACTCATCCTTCTCCGTCGCCGACCTCTTCTCCTGAGCCGTCATCGTCTTCGCCCATTCCTCCTTCTCCTTGTCAAAGGCCGCCTTCATGTCCGTCTCCCTCCCATGAGAGCCTTCGAGCTCTACCTTCAACTCCTTCACCTCCTGCTCGGCCTTGTCAGCCCGGTCTCGCTCGCGCTGCAAAGCCGCCTCATAAAGGCCTCTTACGTGGGCCCCCTGCACGGTCGCCTGCAATATCCCGACCATACTAAGAAACCTGTCTTAAACGACATGATCTGAAAGCAAGTGGGCTCGGTTGACTTACCAGCACATTGGCCTGCGCAAGACGCACGTACGCCTCGTCCAGGGTCTGGGCCTTCATATCCGAATGGTCCCGGGGGGTCGCCAACTTATCTGCAACCTCCACGGCCTGGCGCCCTCAGACCAGGCAATCACCCTCTCGGATCGACCAATTCGGCACCCATGGTCGCCGAAGTCTCTCCTCTATCCCGGTATCCACCAGGGGACCCTTCCCCTTATCGAGGTCGGTAGTCCTGACCTGATCCGAGCCGCCCTGAACCACCGCGTCCTCGCCTGTCTCCGAGCGAGTCCTCTTGACCCTCGGCTGGATTGGGGCCTCAGAGACCACCTGGGACAATTCGGTCGTCTTCACCGCGTCCCCCTTCTTCTCGACCTTCTTCTTCTTCATAGCGAGCCTCAGCGCCTTAATCGATTCTTCATCCATATCTGTAAAAAAATCCATTAAGAACAATGAGCAAGAAAGTACAAAAAGATCGAGAGGAAAGAAACAACCACATACTAGAAAGAACGGCCGGGCTCAGTCCAACACTCGCCAGGTGGGCCTCCGTCACCTTCGCCCAATCGATGCTGTACGACAGACGGAGGCGCTCAACAAACCTCCACTCCTCCGCCGTCAGGTCCCCCGGCCCCGGCGTTTCATATCTCGGCTTCGAATAATTCCACCGGGTGGGAATGTCCCAAGGGTCCTCGCTCCAAATCACCAAATATTTCTTCTTCCAAAACTTGATAGAATCCGGGTGACCGTGGACTACCTTCCCCTTACCACGAGGCGAAATATAGTATACTCCCTCTGGCGATGAGCTGATCATCAATATCGCTCGGAACACATTCAGCCGCAGGGGAACCTTCTGCTCTTCGCACAACAGCACGAAGCAGACGATCTGCTTCCAGGCGTTCGGCCCAAACTGCATCGGCGCCAAAGACGCCCAATTCAGCACCTCCCGAACGAATGGATGGATCGGCAGCCTCAGTCCGGAGATAAAGGCATCCACAGGGAAGATACAATACCTATCCGGCAGGGGGTCCGTCGGCCGAAGAGTAGAGTTCGGCAGCAGAAGCTCATAGTTGGACCCAATGTAGTAGGCCAACTGCAGAGCCCCTAAGTCACCTACCCCCAAAACTGTCGGGTGTGCGTCCACCATCACCCTCTTTTGGTCCAACGACGACGGCTGAACCCCAGAGAGCTCCTTATCGGAGAGATCGTCGGGATAGCAACGGAAGGGCTTGGGTTGTACAGACGATCCTATAGTCGGATCACCGTAAACTGGTACCTGACTCGAGCCGCCGATCCCCGACCCCTTCTTCCTCTTCGAAGCTCTCTTCTTCTTCTTGGCTCGCTCCGGCGAGGGACTAGACAACCGAGCCAGGCCGGTCGGGTTCCGGTGCCCTTCGGCGGCATCCCCTTCAGAACCACCCCCCTCTCCGGAAACCAACCCGGGAGTCCGGACTTCTTCTGAACTACTGTCCTCCTCCTCGGAGTCGCTGCTATCCACCACGAAATGCCTCCGAGATCGCAACGGCTTCACACCATGAACCACTTCCTCCTCGCTTACCGTATCCTCCCACGAGATCGATTTGGAGGCAGGCTTCACCCCCCCCCCCCAGACGTCGATGCCGACGAGCCAGACTGAGCCCTATCCATCTGTATCTAAGCTAAAACACACTTACCAGTTAAAACCTGAGATCACTTCGGAAGAACGGGCCTACTGCAGGAAACTGAAGAAACAAACACTGAAGAGTTGGAGGATTTTTTGTGAAAAATGAGGAGCAGGAAAAAAGTGGGCGGTGGGAGGAGAGGGGAGGATATTTATAGGGGATAGAAACGACTCCTCGATTTCCGCAGTCACTATTCACTGATTGACGTACAACTGCCACCTGGAGAATTACGCCGCGACCTCGAAACATGCGCTGCTGACGTCACCCAGCGCCAGGCTGGCAACCCTGCGCAGGGGTCGGTTCGGATGGAGGGCTCGGGGGGGGGGGGGCAATGTTTTACTTAAAAATTAAGGCTCCAGGGTTCGGTTGGCTCACCTCTCACCCGCGAACAACTCGGGGCTTACGACCTCGGAAGCCGAAACCCCAAATTGTTCCCGGGTGGGAGAATAGCCACCACCACCTGCGCCCCGGACTCCAGAAATCGGTCGGTTTCCCCCTCACCCACGAACAACTGGGGGCTCACAGCTTCGGCAGCCGAAACCCCAGGGCTGTTCAAGGGCGGTAGGAAAGCCACCGTCGTCTGGAACCCTCTCGGACAGCAAACCGACTCCCATATCTGAGGCTCTTCCGCCTCAGGCCCAGAATGCGGTGGGCACCGCTCCCGACCGGATCTCTCTCGGGCCAGACAACCGCGCAAAGGCCGCAGGAACCAAAGAGAGATCCGGACGGCAGAGTCGCCACCAATCCGGATCGGGGAATAAAATCTTTTTTAAGAAAAGAGACGTCCGCCGAAGCAGACACCCCTGTGGTGATCGAATCCTCAGAGGGGAATTAGGTATTTATAAACCTCCACCGTTGTCCTACCACTATGGCAAGGGGAAAGCCAAACGACGGAATCCCATGCGTCATGCTTTTATTAGGCGGCACCATTTAATGCCCCTAGGGAATTGGAACACCTGCACAGATCCCAGGGCACCCCCTAAGCACCGCAAAGACAGCAGACTACCCCGCTTAAATCCCTCTGGAGCACCGGCTCGCCATCACCCTTACCGACCCGTAATCCCTCCTCAACTCGAGGTTCGGTCTGGCACCTGGGTACTCTTCTTCGGAAGATCCACCGGCTCGCCATCACCCTTACCGACCCATAATCTCTCTTCAACTCGAGGTTCGGTCTGGCACCTGGGTACTCTTCTCAGGAAGAAACAACGGCTCGCCATCACCCTTACCGACCCGTAATCCCTCCTCAACTCGAGGTCCGGTCTGGCACCTGGGTACTCTTCTTCGGAAGATCCACCGGCTCGCCATCACCCTTACCGACCCGTAATCCCTCCTCGTCTCGAGGTTCGGTCTGGCACCAGGGTACTCTTCTCAGGAAGAAACAACGGCTCGCCATCACCCTTACCGACCCGTAATCCCTCCTCAACTCGAGGTTCAGTCTGGCACCTGGGTACTCTTCTTCGGAAGATCCACCGGCTCGCCATCACCCTTACCGACCCATAATCTCTCCTCAACTCGAGGTTCGGTCTGGCACCAGGGTACTCTTCTCAGGAAGAAACAATGGCTCGCCATCACCCTTACCGACCCGTAATCCCTCCTCAACTCGAGGTCCGGTCTGGCACCTGGGTACTCTTCTTCGGAAGATCCACCGGCTTGCCATCACCCTTACCGACCCATAATCTCTCCTCATCACGAGGTTCGGTCTGGCACCAGGGTACTCTTCTCAGGAAGAAGCAACGGCTCGCCATCACCCTTGCCGACACATAAACCCTCGTCATCTCGAGGTTCGATCGTGCACCAGGGCCTTCTTCTCAGGAAGAAACAACGTCTCGCATTGCCCTTGTCAAACGCGTAATCCCTCATCATATCGAGGCTGGGCCGGACACCAGGGTACTCTCCTCCGGATGATTCAACGATTTGCCATCCCATTTCCACGACCATGAACACTCCTCCCCGGCTAGCTCCCGCACCCCCGCAGGAGTGGGGGGCTTGTGTGGTAGGGTAAAAATGGCCTGCGGGCCCAACCAGGGCCCAATACAATGCTCACTCAAGAAAGGTAAAAATAGCAATCTAGCTCGGCTTCGAACCATTACAGGGTCGGCACCGAACCTCAAGTGCACCCCCCCAGAGCCGACCTCTTCGTATCCGACGAGCCTCAGTTGTCCTCGGTCTCCGACCCGTGACAGCCCCATGAGCCGTCCCCCCCTCTCTGGCGAAGCAGGGGGTTGACCTGGCGCAGCCTAGGCCCTCCGATTCTCCCAGAAGCACAGAAGACCCACGATCAGCCATGTCAGCTCTATACCACTCCTGGTATTGCCACGTCAGCCCTAAACCCCCTGGGCCTTCTGCCACGACAGGCCCATGGGCTTTCGGGTTCAGACCCGGCCCCCAACCGGATCCAAACCCGGTTGGGATTCTCTATAAATACTAGACCCTCACCCACCTTTTCAGGTAATCAATCTTTTGCCACTTAAATTCACCTAGTTATTGCTACTCTCTCACAGAGACTGACTAGATCGTCGGAGGGTCCGCCACCGGGACAAACCCCGGTGTTTCAGGACCGTCTGCAGGTACACAAGACCTCGGATCCGAATCCTCTGATCCGAGCCCAGATCTCCGAGCCACCTCGAGGTCGCCACGAATTCCACCCGGTCAGTCAAGGGTCGGCAGACGAGCAGCATTCTCCTTCAAATACAAATCGAGTCCGAACTCACACCTGGTGCATCCACACGTCTCCCAGAAATAAACCGCATCAGATAGCTTCTGGGAGATGGTGGTTTAGTAGCTATTTGTATTTTCTTTTTGATTGCTAGCCGAGTATTGGCTACTTAGGCATTAGCCTTTCTTTTGGGGCTGTTTTGGTTTATTTGGGGCCTTCGGGCAGAATATGTATTATTTATCGACTGTTTCGTTAATTATCATTAATAAAGCGATGACAATAGTCATCTTTTTATCAAAACAAAAAAAAAAGATATGGAGGATTGAATTCTAGTTTTAGGTTGGTTTTTGTTCCAGTACTCAGGAGTGTAAATGATTTTATCACTTTATAAATAAGTTTTTTGTAGAATAAAGTAGTAGATAAGTACATGGGTGTCAAAAAATAACATATTACTGTATCGTATCGATATCATACCGTTATTATACCGAACATTACCGAAAACTCGATAATATCGTATTAAAATCTCGGTATTGTACCTTATGAAGATTATATGGTATAGTATGGTACTGGTATCCAATATTGATATCGATGGTATACCGTACCATACCGAGTATATTTAATATATATTTAATTTAATTTAATTTGATTTTTATATTTAAAAACGCAGGCCCATACCCATTTTCTTTTATTTTCCATCCTAGCATAGTAGCACTGGCAGTACAATATACCTCTTCTTCTTCCTTTTTTTTCTTCTTTGAATCTAGGGTTCCCCCACACACGTTGCCGCCTGCCTTCTTCAGCCCCATCGGCCCTCAAGAATGATAACTGACTTCCACAACTCCGCTAGCAAAGGTAAAGATCCATATCTTGAAATTGCCCTTGTATTTTTTGAAGAATTTTTCGACCAATTAAGGAAATTTAGGGTTTTCTTTATTGATTAATATAAGATCCATCTTCTTCTTGTTCTTGTCGAGTTTTCTTGAAATCTTGAATTGATGAGAGAGAAACAGTTTAAATAAGAGTTAGGAAAGCATGAATATCTTTGGTGATTATGATGTGGGAAACAAGTCTATTGTAAAGTGCTAGTTATATTAATCACAAGTAATTAGAAATTTAGGATGTACAGGATCTTTATTTGATTTTCCATCTAGGAAGAATTGCAAAGCTCCTCCACTCAATAGGTAGTGACAATACTCAATCGATCTTAACAAATAAGATGATTGGTGGTCAAATTAATCCTCGTACTTCTAATCAAAAGATGCTTGAGTTAAAAGTGGTGCTATTTATAATTAAGGATGAACATCCATTTCAGATTGTTGAAGACGTACGTGGGTTTTGTTGACTTATTTCATGACTAATTTTATCTTTCTACCCTCATGTAATTGGCGTTGCTTTCATATTCAAATGTAAATACTTATATATTTTAAGGTTCGGTAGTGCTGTGATACTACCATTACCTTACGAATATTTCGGTATTACCGAACTCGGTAGTACCAAAATCTTTGCACAGTAATGGTAAAAAAATTTGTGTACCAGATACTCCAGTACGATAGACAGTACAATAATGGTACGGTATATCACCCCTGGATAAGTATGTTGCATATCATATATAAAATATGTTTTTCTAGGAAAATATACGTGTGTATACATAACGTGCGAGGTAAGGATTTCTTAAAGCATCCACTATTGTCTGCTAAAAACCTAAAAAATGGAAAATTTGATCAAAAATCTGCCACTATCGTTGGCCAAAAACCTATTTTTGGCCAAAGCGTGAACACTACTCTGCTATATATAGCAGAGTCAAATAACAAATGCAAAATATAGAAGACGGAAGAAGATCTTCCGTTTTTTTTATATTATCTTTTATTTTTATTTTATATATATATATAATAATTAAAATGGAAAGACGGAAGATCTTCTTCCGTCCCTCTCCTTTCTATTTTTTTTACGTCAAATTGTTAAATGGGAAAGAGACATGTGATTTTTTTTCTTTCACTTTTCGTCATTTCCCTTAATATATATATATATATATATATATATATATATATATATATATATATATATATATATATATATATATATATATATATATGCCCAAACAGAAGATCATCATTCGGCTGGGCATATATATCTATATAATAAAATTCAAAGATAGCTATATATGCCCAAACAGAAGATCATCATTCGGCTGGGCATATATATCTATATAATAAAATACAAAGATAGCTATCAAGTGGCTCTCCTTCAATCCATAAAAATTAAAGGCCCATATCTAATCTTACAAAACAAATTTTCCCTCCAAAAGTTTCTCCCCAAAACTCAAATTCAAATCCCCCACCCAAAGCAACTCCTATAATTATTTGATTATTTTTTTCTCTCTCTCTTTCTCCCTCCCTCTTCTATTCAAAAAATTAAGAAAATAAAAAAAAATTAATTTTTAAAAAATCAAAATTTTAAAAAATCAGAATTTTAAAAAGTTAAAAATTAAAAATTTTAAAACTTTAAAAATAACTTTAAAAAATAAAAAAAAATCATATAATATGTTTGATGCGGTTTGTTTTTGGTCGCAGTGTGGATGCACCAGGTGTGAGTTCGGACTCAATTTGTAATGAGGGAAGAATGCGGCACGGGACGATGAGCGAGGGGCTCGCTTCGGCGCTTGAGGATCGGCTCGGATTGCCTCGCCTCGAGTACCTGCAGACGGTCCTGAAACACCGGGGTTTATCCCGGTGGCGGACCCTCCGACGATCTAGTCAGTCTCTGTGAAAGAGTAGCAATAACTAGGGAAATTTAGGTGGCAAAGATTGATTACCTGAAAAGGTGGGTGAGGGTCTGGTATTTATAGGGAATTCCAATCGGGTTTGGATCCGCTTGGGGGCCGGGTCTGAACCCGAAAGCCCATGGGCCTGACGTGGCAGGAGGCCCAGGGGGTTTAGGGCGGACGTGGCAGTACCAAGAATGGTATAGGGCTGACGTGACAAAGCCCTAGGTGGTATTTGGAGCTGACATGGCTGATCATGGGGCTCCTGTGCCTCTGGGAGAATCGGATAGCCTAGGTTGTACCAGGTCATCCTCATTCCTCGCCAGGCTGGGAGGACGGCCAGTGGGGCTGTCGCGGATCGGAGGCCGAGGGCCATCGAGGCTCGTCGGATACGAGGAGACCAATTCTGTGGGGGTGAATTTGCGGCTCAGTGCCGAGGCTGAAGTGGTCCGGGGCCGAGCCGGATTGTTGTTTTTCTTATTTTTGAACGAGAGCCGTCCTGGGCCCTGGTTGGGCCCCAGGCCATTTTTACCCTACCACAATGTTTTTTGCTCAACCCCCAAAAGTTTCTCATATAATATGTTTGCTACTTCAATTAATTTGCTGGACCTCCAAAACTATTTTATATGATCAAACAAGGTGCACCGTTTCAAGATGTGCCATAGGCACGTGCCAACGGGCAAACCTAGTATATATATATAATCCCCATATGGAAGATCATCATCCGTCCGGGTAAATTTTTTACTTTTTTTAATTATTCGCGCGACCAAACGGAAGATCTTCTTCTGTATGGCTTAAAAAAAAAAGAAGAAAAAAATATTGTCAAACGGAACATGATCTTTCGTTTATCGAATTTTGGGTATTAAAAAAATTATTTATTTTATTAGACGGAAGATGTTCTTCTGTATGTAGATTTTATAATTTTTTAAATCCAAATTTTAGCTTTAACGATAGCAACGCAACTCTTTTATTTCCATTTCCATATTGCCAAATACCTATAATATTATTATAGTATCTATAATATAGTATGAAATGATAGTGGATGCTCTTATAGATATTTGAATTTTTAAGAGTGATTGTATGTAAATTATATTTTGAGGTTTAAGAAAATTGAGCATTGACATTTTCCATATTGAGCTTGCATTTTTGAATAATATCGTCAATTTATGGTTGAAGTAGATAGGTCACCGAGACTAATTTTCAATTCGTGCAAGTTGTGCTCGAGCACAACAAGAATGGGCATTCGGTGAGATCTCTGTATCATCGGATTCACTTTCGAGGATGCAGACCTAGCTGGGCACAGGTGTTGTGGAAGGTGAAATCCCCCCCTAAAGTCAGAGTTTTCTTATGGCTAGTACTCAATGATGCCATCATCACTAGGCAAAACCTGGCCAAAAGGCAACCACAGGTGGCGACCAATTGTGGATTCTGCGACTCACAGGTGGAAGATTTAAATCACCTTTTTATTCATTTCCCTAGAAGTAAGGCAACTTTGGTTGAGGTACTCCGAGCCTTAGGAACAGGTGACTACCCATGTGTATATGAGGACTTGTGGATTGGTCCAAATTTTGCAACGATTTGCCATGATATGAAGGAGGCGTGGTACATTGCAATAGCAGCTACAACATGGGTGTTATGGCTTGACAGAAATAATTTTTATTTTCGTGCTTCATGTAATAGTATTTCTGGTAACCTGACTCACATAATGCATCTAATCTCTTTTTGGGCGACAGTTGCGGCCACCGAGGCAAGAGGGAGGATAGCCAACGTGTTCCAGGTAGAGGAGTTTGACGATGAGGAGGTAGAGTTCGGGCCAACGCTGGATTGAGGGACTGACTGCACCAGTCATGACAGTGCTTTTGCCAGCTGGGGTTTTGTTTCTCCCTAATGTACTCTCTGGTCGCTGGAGGTTGAGTAGTTAGACCCACCCCCCAGGGTTTGTTGGGGGTGTATGTTTGTTTTCTTGTATTTTTTTCTGTATCGTATCTTGTTTTGTACTGTTGGTTTCTCCCGGTATGCCGGGGTTGTTTTATTAACGTCTTATTAATGAGATAGGGTGGCTTTATTCCACCTTTTCCCTCAACAAAAAAAAAGGAATGGGCATTATCTTGAAGCCACCAAGTTATCACCTTAGTAATCTTGTATTGCTAGTGTCGTTTTTATCGTTCTCAATTTAGACAGAGCTGGCCGAAGATCCGGGTTGCCCCGGTCAAATTCATATTATTTTTTCCCCTAGTAAATTTTTTAAAATAATAATAACAAAAAGTAAAAGTAAAAGCAAATAAAATATTTTTCTAATAAAAGGAATGATTACATTGTCTTTTAGGTTAGATTGTACTGACATAGTGGGTTGTTAAAGTCCAATTATGTTATCCTTATATGTTATACATATACTAGGTTTGCCCGTTGACACGTGCCTACGACACGTCTCCGAAACGGTGCACCTGATTTGATTATATAAAATAGTTTTAGAAGTCCAGCAAATTAATTGAAGTAAAAAACATATTATATGAGGAAGCAGCATATCTACCTTTTAGCTCAGCCATCGCCTTCTTGATCATTAGCTTGAACTTACCTGGAATGCATATAGTTTGTTAGAAACACTGCATAGAGTTTTTTTTAACTTCAGCATCACTTTTAGGTGCTTGTAATAGTTATGCAAGGACATGATCATAGAGATTTTATAGAGTTTATTCTAATCTCATAACCACTATAAGCATTTCTAAATACAATAGTAACCCAAGTGCAGGTGTGAATGTATCTACAATACAATTAATTTAAACATTTATTTGTGTGATACTCAGTTTGTAATTAAAATACCTCTTATTATTATTTCAACCAAAATGTAATACATGAAGTTCTTATTATCATTTCTTTTATCTCCACTTTGTCTCCCCATTGCACATTTATTTAAAAAAAAATCAAAATGGATCAATAACAAATTTACTTTAGCTGTTTTTTTTGAGTGGAGAGTTTGCACCATTCACTGGTAAACTCTAGTCATCCCAATCCTATATATCCAAAGTGTGAGCTTATCCATGCGGTTATGCACTCTTCAAATAGGACTCCATTTTCTGAAAGATCCTGGCTTTCGTTACACTAAAAGTTCTTATATGTTATGTTATCCATAGTTTCCAATAAACAGTGAAGTAAACACTTCACAATAGTATATTCTCTTATAGTGAAGAAATTAATGTTGCATATTTGCTAAGTTATTTTAGGTTGCTGATCAGCTTACCTGTCCTGCTATGGTTTGGAAGCTCAAATCGAGGCCACCAAATAATCCATCCCTCACTTGCGTACACCTTAAATCAAAACCAACAAAAAACTCATCAAATAAATCACTAAATTAAAAATTTTTAAACCCCAAAATAAAACAATCATACCTCTCTGAACTTAGATCTCATGCACACACAAAATTCGAGCCAGCAAAAAACTGAGTATTTCCCTGTACACACAAAATTAAATATTAGAATGAGAATTCGGTTCATGAGATGAAATTAAAGTCGCCATATCGCATGTAGAGGCTTTCGATTCGGGGAGGGAAGTCTCTGATACGGAGTCGCTTGATATTCGTGCTCGATTTGGTGGAGGGAAGTCGCCTATACGGAATCAGCAGCAGATCAAATATCAGCGACGACCTCTTGATTGGGGTTCAACACTGGATTTATATTTGGATTTGCTTTGAGATTCGTGCTTGAGAGGACGATGGAGGTTTCGCCAATAGAATGAAAGCAAAGGTTTAAGAAAATGGTTTTAGGAATTTGGAGTTAGCGGCTTAAAAACCATAGGGGGGAGGAAAATTGGAGCTCTCTGGTTTGGAGAATAGAGGGAGCAAACTGATCTGAATAGGAGAGAGAGAGAGAGATAGAGAGAAATAATTAAATAAATAAAGGAATTTTTTAATTTTTTTTAAGGGGGGATGTCTTTTTGGAGCTTATATCTGGACCATTGATTTCCTTATTATTGAAGAAGAGCCATTTTATAGCTTTTCTTTGTGTTTTATTATATAGATAGGGGCTTAAAAAATATTGTTGTCTCATGAAAGGAGGGTTGCCCAAGCCTGCGGGCTTGTATTGCCATATTTACCTGATATCTGGACCCAACCCAGATCCGATCAGGATCCGGCAATGGATCGGAACCAACCCATCTATATAGGTCCGGGTTCGGGTCTACTCAAAATAGAACCGACCCGGACCCAGATCCAGACCTGTTAAAAAATACCTCAAAAAATTATGAAATTTGAATAATTGTGTTATTTGGATATACATATAAATAGTAATTGTTGAATATAGACGTGTAAATATATTATTTATTCATGTACTTAAGTGCAAATTTTTTGGAACTGAAGGATATCGGGTGCAAAATACTTACGTGCGAATATTTATTCTCCGCTACCAGATCCAATGAGTAGATTTTTTTTAACTTGGATTTAGACCCGGATTCGGACCCGGTTCTTGCAAGTCCAAGTCCGGGTCCGGATCCAAATTTTGGACCCGTGAGATATCGGATTCGGATCATGGTAGTGAAGGATCCGACCCGATAGGATCCGGTAGCAAATCTAGCTCGGCTAACACCTGGGTCGAATATCGGGTTCGGATCTTCGGATCCGGTAGCAAATCTAGTTTGGCTTATCCCTGGGTCGGCCCTGAATCTAGGAAGAGTGAAGTAAGAGGGTGAATTCAAACGTTTTGACTATAAGGTAAAATAAATTTGATCATTTTTCTCCTTTTTGCAAAAGAATAATAATGATAAGATGACCTTTTGCAGATCTTGTATGTGAACTATGCATAAGTGGAGACTTTTCTTGTCATACTCAAGCAACAGTCAAATGTTAGCAAATAAAGGAAAAGTAAAAGTTTTTTTTTTGTGTGTGTGTGTGTGTGTGTGTGAAGGAAAAGGTAGAATCTGGCCACCCTGTTTCATTAATCATAGATTAATAAACAAAACTCAGAGTACTGAGCAAACAATAAAATTCTAGAAAGAAAACAGAAAAATATTCTCCACCCAAAACATGGTGGGTGGGACAAAATACAGACAGCGCATAAGAAAGCCAAAACTAATACATCTTTTCCCCCAACAAGCCCTGGGGTGGTGGGTATCACTGTCTCACACTGCTCATGCCTCAGTCAATCGTCGGGCCAATCTCGATCTCCTCGTTGTCGAACTCCTGTACCTAGAACACTATGGCAATCCTGCCCCTGGGACCTGCTGCTGCCACATTAGCCCAAAATAAAATTAGATGCATAATGTGATTTAAATTGCCAGAGATGGTATTGCAAGTTCTACGGAAGTAAAGATTGTTTCTATCTAGCCAAAGCACCCAAGTCATAGCAGCGATCGCGATAAACCACGCCTCTCTCATAGCCCCCGTTCCGTCGCGAATAAGGACCCCACCCATAGGTCGTCGTATGAATTAGGCTAGGGTATTGAGACGTCCCTAGTGCACTGAGGACCTCGACGATAATCGCTTTGCTCCTAGGACAGTGAAGGAACAAGTGGTCTATAGTCTCCAGGTTGACCTGGCAGAACCCACAATGAGCATCCAGATTTGGTTGGCGCTTAACCAGGTTCTCCTTAGTGAGGATCGCATCGTTCAGCACTAGCCGAATGAAAACTTTTATTTTCAGGGGTGCTTTCGTTTTCCATACAATATTCGACCATTTTGGTGTGCAACCCCTAAAGTGGACGCAGTTGTACATTGAGCGGACCGTGAACTTGCCGTTCTTTTCCAGATCCCAGGTCTTCTTGTCAGGCCCCTGAGAGCAGCCAATACCAGTGTTTGAGATGTATGCCTGGAGTTCCGTCAGTCTGCGTTGGGAATCCGTGTCAAGCGGATGTTTGAATGCTGGGTTCCAAGCACCTCTTTTTCAGGCTGCTGCCACCGTGCAGTGTGGTAGAGTCGCTTACTCGTATAAGTCTGGGAATATGGACCTGAGTGGGTGGTCCACGCACCACTTATCCCACCAGAATCTAGTGAGTTTGCCATTACCTATGACTGACTTAACACAACTATTGAAGGGTTTGTATGCCTTGGTGATACCCTTCCAGAAGTGAGATACTCTGTGGCCTACCCTGAAGCCTAGGTTTCTAGTTCCATTCCCGTGCATATAACCCTGGACAAACTGCTGCCACCCTTCTCCATTGGGATGAAAGACTTTCCACCACCATTTACCCAGTAGAGCCAGGTTCATATCCCGAAGATCGATAATGCCCAGGCCTCCGTAGATCTTTTTCATGCATGCCTTCTCCCACCTAATGAGATGATATCCTCCTCGGTCTGGGTCCGTCCCTTTCCACAGAAAATGTTTCCTTGTCCGGTCAATTCTTTGAATAACCCATCGTGGCATCTCGAAGAAAGCGAGGTAATAAGTAGGAAGGTTAGACAGGACTGCATTGATGAGTGTTGCTCTCCCTCCCAAGGAGAGGGCTTTCCCTTTCCATCCTGCTAGCCGTTTATCGACCTTATCAATGATTGGGAGCCAGTCTGCCTTTTTGAGTCTCCCGAGTCTCAGTGGCAGTCCAAGGTACTGGATGAGAAACCTCTTGACGGAGCAGTTGAGAATAGAGGCGTGCTCCAGCGTCTCATCTGGGGGCAGGCCAATGGGGATTAGGGCGCTTTTGTGGAAATTAACTCTGAGTCCGGACCAAGCCTCAAAGCAATATAGAATTCCTTTGAAAACGATAGTTTCCCCTAGGTCTCCATTGCCAAAAAGCAGAGTGTCGTCGGCATATTGGAGTATGGAGCAACCTTGCCGTTGTACCCCTTTAGCCACTGGTACAATCCAGCTTGCTCTACTGCATCTGGTCATCATTGATCTGAGCACGTCTGCCACAATGGTGAAGAGAAGGGGGGATAGTGGATCTCCCTGTTTGAGTCCTCGCTTGCAGGGGAATGGGTGGCCTACCAAACCATTGATCAAAATGGCCGTTTTGCTAGTGGTGAGACACGTGTGGATCCATCTGATCCATCTGTCCCCAAACCTCTGTCCAACCAGTGCTTCCAATAAATAATCCCATTCCACTAAGTCATAGGCTTTCTCGAAGTCTATCTTGAGGAGGTAGCTCTTTGCATTGGAAGCGTGACACTAATGGATAGTCTCTTCAGCTATGGCAATACTGTCCTGAATGCATCTCCCCTTAATAAAGCCTGTCTGGTCCTGTCTGATGAGGCCATCCATTACCTTACCCAATCTGTTATCTAGGGTCATAGTAATGATCTTTACCGAACAATTAAGTAGGCTTGTGGGGCGGAAGTCACCAATGCATCGTGAATCCTCTTGTTTAGGGATAAGCACCACCTCCGCGTAATTGACTCTCCCCAATTTTAGCTTATGCTCATAGAAGTCATCGAATAGTTTTAGCAGGTCTCCTTTGATTTCCTCCCAAAATGTCTGGTAGAACATGATCAGGAATCCGTCTGGGCCTGGGGCTTTATCTTTACCCAGTTGTTGGACAGCCTTCCATACTTCCTGTTCGGTGAAGGGTGCTTCAATGGATTGCACTCCAGGACCTGGCTCACCTGCTTGGTCCTGCCAGAATTCGTGCCAGAGCAGGGTTCTGAACTCTGCTTTGTGCCCAAAGAGGCGCTTGTAGTGGGAATGGAAGGCCAGCTTAATAGCGTTCTCGCCTTGAATTAAACTAGCATCCGAATTGACGGATTGGATGAGGTTAGTTCTACGCCGTGCACTGGCAACTCGGTGAAAAAAAGCGGTATTCGCGTCTCCCTCCTTGAGCCATGTGACTCTCGACCGTTGTTGCCATCTGATTTCCTCTATTCTGTAGAGCTGGTCAATGTCCTGTCTGAGCTGGAGCAATCGCATCCGTTCTTCCTGTAAAAGGTCCCTAGCTTCTTCCGTCTTCTCGAGTTCCTCAATACCTTCAAGAAGGGATTCTTTTGTTCTCCAAATTAGAGCAAATCTGGTCCGGTTCCACTTCTGTAGCTTGCCCCTTAGCCTACTGATTTTTTCACACCATATCGCAGTCGCCTCAATGTCCTGGTTGGGCGAGACCAACACTCGTTCACCATGTGGTGGAAACCCTGAATTTCTAACCAGGCCTTCTCGAACTGGAATTTTACTGGCTTTCTAGGTTGATCCTCCCCTGAAGATAGGAAAATTGGCACGTGATCCGAAGTTGGCTTAGGGAGGGACTTAGCAGATGCTAGAGGGAATTTGGTTTCCCATTCCCTGGAGACCATGACCCTATCTAACTTGGCTAAAGTGGGCTACGCCTGCATGTTTGACCAGGTGAAAAGTCTATCCGAAATGGGGATGTCAACCAATTCCAGGTCTGTGATGACCTCATTAAACGCTTCTCTATCTAGTTCACTGGCGCCTCTTTCTCTGTGCTCAGAGGCAAATCTAGTGATATTGAAGTCACCCCCCACAACCCACGGGTGGGGCCAGTGTATTTTGACAGATCTCAGTTCCGTCCAGAAGGCCATTCTAGCAGTGGACGTGTGGGGCCCGTACACTACCGTGACCGATTGGAGCCATTGGTCTGACTTTCTCTGTAGCAGTACCGATAGAGAGAATTGCCCGTGCAATTCGTCAATACAACGGAAGACGTTGGGATTAAAACTAGAGCGATGCCCCCAGACGTCCCAACTGATGGTAACATCCTCCATTCGAAGATTCGACAACCCCCTACTCGCTTGAGTCTAGACATGTGAGACAATTTGGTCTCCTGAAGTCCCACGACGTTCGCCTTAGATCTGGCTACGACTTCCTTAACCATCTCTCGTTTACCCCGCCCACCCAGGCCTCTAACGTTCCAGAAAAGGGCATCCATTAAGTACTATTAGAGGGGGGTACGTTACTCGAATCTACGTTTGATTCCAAGATGAGCCTAACCCTATCTGACTCCCACCCTCTAATTTGATTGAGAAGTCGGGGTTTCTATCAATATCATTAACCACAAGACCACATGTTTCGGCTAGATAGAAAATTTCAGTAAACGGTTGTTTTTTTAGTGAAGAGTAAGTGAATACTGGATGGAAATGGCAGCTCACTAAGATTAGTTTTTTCCACATTTGGTCTAGTGTCTGCACCACTTAGAGCAACTCCATCCGTAATGGATTCATTTTCATTTTTGGCAATTTAAATGTTATTTTTTCAAAAAATAGCAATCAGTTCTGCAATCTACAATCATGCATCGTTGCTATTTAGGTTGCCAAATATATATAATAATGTATGATAGTGTATATATATTATTTACATAAATATATATATGTCATATATATATACAATATTATATATACATAAATATATGTAAATTTGGTAGAAAAAAGGAAGAATATTGATGATTAGACATGAAAATTGTCATTTTGTTTGTCAAATTTGAGAGGGAAAAATGACAATTCTCATATTTGGCTACTCAAATAAGAAATGGGTGTTGAGTGTATTTCTTATTTGGGTTATCAAATATAAATATGATAACATATTTGGCATTGATCTTATCCCCCCCCCCCCCCCCCCCCCCCCAGGTTCTCTTGCTGTGAATTTAAACCAGTGTGAGGTAGGAACTAGGAACCTATCCTACTTTTCTTTGGGTTTTTTTTTTTTTTTTGGGTAGTGCTTCATTCACTACCAATTTTTTAATTATCTTAGGTGATATATTTCTGTTGGAGAGTTTCCCCACTTATTTCCTCTTCTTCTAATTATTGGAGTGTGCCATCTAAAAATAGTGAAGAGAAATATAATGAAATTGGTAGCGGATGTAGCATTATTATTGTTTTTTTTACTTCAATTCAATTAAGGATCAGCATTATGTCAGTGTCTAGAATCCAGCAAGTTATTATTTAGTAATTGTGTAGAGCTTGTGTCGCTTTTGTTGTTCAACCATCTGAACTCTGAAGGGGGAATGCAGTAATCATGTGAATTCAAATTTGTGACTTCCATGTAACTCATTTCTTTTTTCATCATTGTCGCAGAAAAATAAAAAGAAGACGACTTATTGCAAATCTTATATAAATTTTTAGGCTCCGTTTGGTGTTTGGTATTTTGTCTGAGTGTTTTGGATTATTTGAGAGCAGAAGTTGTCGCTCGCTTATTTTCCATCTTTCTGCATGTTAGAAATTTGTTGCTCAGTTTGCGACTGCCCATCACTACGAACTAACCATTAAGTAATAGTAGATCAAAGCAAGTACATAAAACACACAATATTTATCACAGTTTAGGCAAATCCTAATTCAGGGGAGAAATAATAAAGATATTATTCGACTAGAGAAAATATAAGAGATATGACACTCTCATAAAAATTCTACCTATCTTTCAAAAGATAGTACAGATACACTCATAACTCTCACACGCCCCCACCACAATTTCTGCTCTGCCTACACCTCTTCCTCCGATCGAACTCTACCTTTTGTATTTGCTTGACTAGCCCAAGCATGAATGGACGCAAAATTTTTATGCATCAAGACCGGGAATCTGCTGTTGTGATTACGAAAACACAATTCGTTACGATCTAACCATAGACCCCATAATGTAGCAGCTGCTGAGATATTCCTAACTTCTTTAACCTCCTTCTTGACTACTCTCACTCTCTAGTGATCCCAAATATTTAATCTCGAGCTCGGACACTCAAGTAACCCATAACCTAAGCACACTACCTCCCAAGCTAACCTTGTCCTATGAAAAGTGAATTAAATGTGATTAGTGTCCTCATCTTCATGCTAGGCATCTCGAGCACCTAACGTCCAACTGCAGGTTTCTTTTGCGAAGGTTGACTTTTGAAAAATTGCATCATTCACAACTAGCCAAAGAAAAGCTTTCACTTTCATAGGTGCATGTGTTCTCCAAATTGAATTGGCTTCCTTGCTTTTAATTCTTCCATCGTTAAGCCACTTGTACATAGACGACACCGTAAATGTATCATTAGATTCTAAGTTCCAACTTCTCTCATCGTCTGCTCCGTTAAGGAACTGGCCCTCCGTCCTAATGAAGTCCTTCAGTATATGCAACTGACGAATACATTCCTGGGTAGGCTGATCACGTAATCGAATTCTGAGTCTAACATTTCTCCATACGTCGTTGACCAGCATATCCATGTTCACTGCATCTACGACGACCTTCGGAAAAAGGGATTGAAGTGTGTTTCTCCCACACAATTTATCTTTCCATAATCGTGTCTCTTTCCCGTTGCCAACCACGCACCTCGTATTAGCATGAAAAGTCTCACCCATTTTCGCGATTCCTTTCCATAGGAAAGATGCCTTACCATGCTCACTTCTCCCTTCGAATTTGTACTCCGATACAACATGAATGATTTGCACCACCAATTATTGCGTCTTTTCCTCATTTTTCACCACCACTTACTCATCAATGCTTTGTTCATGTCTCGCAGATCTAAGATTCCTAATCCCTCGAATTCCTTTCTCTTGCAAATTCTACCCCAATTAACCAGGTGAATACCTGTATTGTCCTCGTTTGCTGATTTCCATAAGAATCTTCTTCTACATTTGTCAATTTTATCAATAATCCATTTCGGAAGTTCGTAAATTGACACAAGGTTCGTTGGCAAACTGTTTAGGACTGAATTAATAAGCGTAATTCTACCTAGCGAGAGAAAGTGCCCCTTCCATACGGTCAATCGATCTCCTTTCTACCTTCTCTATCAATGGTTGCCAGTCCTTCTAAGATCTTGACTTTATTATCCACATAGAATTGTGGGCAATACATTGAGATCTTGACTTTATTACCCTTTTCGTTGAATTAGGTTGAATCACCGACGAATTGAAGCTTTATTTAGTTACACAAGAATAAAGAGAGAAAGAAGCAAACGAAACAACTGAGTATAGCTCATCATACGATAAAGAGTTTGGAAGGGCCTAAGAAAGATCTCATGTTGAAGATCATATTACAAATGAAAAGAACATATATGACAATTCAAGTTCAAAATAGTTAACCGGTTATATACATTAGATGATTAGCATTGCATTCTGCATACCTTTTCAAAGCTTGATATAACAAACAGAAATGAAAAGTACATGAAATGAAATACATACATATAGGTTAGGGATCATTCTCGTTTCATGCATAGAACCTGTTAGGAGAATTGGACCTGAGTGTACCAAGTGACCTTTCTGGACTTGATCTGCAACAGGAAGAAAGGGAGAAGTAGCTCGAGGCGTGGGTTGCACTTTCTTTAAGAAACTATTTGGCCGATTCTGGAGATGAATCGTTGATCACCAAATACTTCTCCCGGGATACAACGAGCTTCTGATCTACAGTGCTGCTGAGTCTCCAATCGCAGCACGTACCAACTTGCACCAGCAATTAGCAAATTAAAAACCACAGAGAGTAGAATTTTTGAGAGAAGATTGTGTGATAAAATTTTTTTTTGTTTTCGTTTTCTATATTTTTCTGTTGTTCCCATAGATGACCTATACTTATAGCTTGTAACCAGAAGCTATTAATTTGTATGAATTAATAACAATTAAAAATAAAAACGGCCATGTAATGAATATCACACAATATATTGCCCTAAGGCCCGGCCCGGTCATAGATATATAAATATATATGTAGAATGCAGGAATTGAACCCCCAACCTCTTGTGAACTCAAAACTTTAACCGTTGGGCCATGAGACAGTATTGATAACAAGATGAGTGTTTTGAATGTATACTCAATTCCAACAGAACCTAACACTTTTATAGAATAGTAAAGATATTTTGTGATCTCACAAGAACAAGGTGACTCTCATTTAATTCGAGGCCTTCATGTATTGCTTCAATCATATTAATAAATCAGGCTTGAATCGTGATTAGTGGAGGAAGGGAAGTGTCGGTGTAAGGGAGCATGCATGAGCATGTGGAATGTGATGATGCTGCTGCAGCCTGCAGACAAACAATATACATTAAAGTATTTATTTATGCGAATTAACAAAATTAGTACAGCATCTACAAATCTAATTGAAACCATGCACATTATAAATTATTCTAATTACTACTTGACATAGGATAAATAAAGCAGCATCAATTAGGGCCTCTGATATCCTCTGGATCCTCCTCCTGTGATCATCAGGCCAATTACAGTCTAATGAGCCTCAGTCAGCCCAGGTCTATGAGCAAACGGGTCCAACCCGACCTGTTAGGGCTCCAGACCCGTTTACCCTAGCCTATAAATACTCAATTCCCTCCTCACTTTGGCAGGTAATCAAACTTTCCCCACCTGAACCCTAGCTGCCCAGTCTCTGTTCCAGTGACTGACTAGATCGTCGGAGGGCCTGCCACCGGAACTTCTCCCGGTATTTCTAGGCATTGTGCAGGTACAGAAGACCCAAGCCGAGCCATCCTCAGCCGAGCCACTCCACACTACCTCGCCGTTCCTACTTCCGAGCCGGCTCCCGCTACCCGGAGTCAGAGCAGGATCAGTACCGCAGTAGGACTATCACTATATAAATTACAAGAGCTCACACCTGTTGCCCCCACACCTAAAAAACAAATAATATCACTACTAATAAGATAACTAATTAATGTCGTCACTTTTGCAGACATAGTGGGGACTTGATTTTGTACTCTGACTGTGATGAACGATGAGATCTGGCTTTCTATGTATGTATCTTAGTGTTTGTGTGTGTATTTCATTATTCTTCTCTCAAATTAAAGGTATATATTTATATAAATATATACCATCTTAATTAATAATGAGCACAAAAACTAAAAAGCAGATCTGAAGTCGAAAGTCAGGAGCAGTTGGTAGTGGTACCACCCACCTTCGCTATTATGATGTTAACGGACAGCTACCCCACAAATAGTCTCAAATTCATCTTTTTTTCTTCTTCTTCTTCTTCTTCTTTAGTTTAATTTTCATTCAGACCTATACTAATATTCAATCAATACTTGAACTTGACGATGATGGGGGAGTGAATCTCAAGTTTCATGGTTGGTGAGTAAAGCACCAAGTAAAAGAGTCAATAATTCCCCTTTTTTTTGGAATTCTAACACTCCCACCCAAAATCTTGTGATATTTTCTTCCGCGTAGTTTTTTTGTTTTTGTTTTTGTTTTGTTTTTTGTTTTGTTTTTTAAAGTAAACGGTGGGCACTAGTCTCCGTATTGCATTAAAGAGATTTTAATCAAATAAACAACCAAGCAAGAGGGATAATATTCATGCATCTCAATAGTGGGCCAGTGGGCCATGATACTCATCCCCCTACCAAAAAGAGGACACCCATCCTCTACATAGACGTCCCCGCCCCAAAATATGAAATAATTACAGATGATACAAAAAATTCCTATCATCGGAACATCCCAAAATAGTGTAGAATCCTCCACTCTGGCCTGCCGATCACTCTCCCGCCGGTGTCCCACCTTCCTCCTTCCTCCTCAGACTCTGCTTCACAGGTAAATGTACTGATATCTGCATACAATTTTTTAATCTTCTTTGTTACTTCAGCACCTGCCATTTGGGACCAGAAGTTTATTCTTTTTTTAATCAATTCCCCCCAAGTCATCCATGTTTGTTTCCAATAGCACTACAAATGGTTGGCAGGTAAAAGTCTGTTAGATATTCGTGACTATGTACACTTTAACTACTGTAACCTCATACAATATTACACAAACTTATATAATATAATATAATATAATATGTAGTATAACTAATGCAATACAGCATTGTGACAGTGTAAAAATGGCCTGAGGCCCATCCAAGGCCCAATACAATTCCTACTCAGAAAAGCAAGAATACCGACCTGGTTCGGCTCCGGACCCCTTCAGGGTCGGCGCCGAACCTCGTGTTTGCCCCCACAGTGCCGGCTTCCTCGTACTGACGAGCCTCAGTATCCCCCGGAGTCCGATCCGGAGCAGTCCCTCATGCCGTCCCCCCTCTCTGGCGGGGCGGAGGGATGACCTGGCGCAGCCTAGGCCCTCCGATTCCCCCAGAGGCACAGAGGACTCACGATGGGCCACGTCAGCTCCAAATACCACCAAGGGTTTCGCCACGTCAGCCCTATACCACTCCTGGTATCACAACAACCGCCCTAAACCCCCTGGGCCTTCTGCCACGTCAGGCCCATGGGCTTTCGGATCCAAACCCGGCCCCCAAGCGGAACCAAACCCGGTTGGGATTTTCTATAAATACTAGACCCTCACCCACCTTTTGGAGGTAATCAATCTTTTGCCACATAAATATACCTAGTTATTGCTACTCTCTCACAGAGACTGACTAGAGCGTCGGAGGGTCCGCCACCGGGACAAACCCCGGTGTTTCAGGACCGTCTGCAGGTACACAAGACCTCGGATCCGACCCTTCCGATCCGAGCCCAACCTTCAACGCCTCTCCGAGCTCATCGTAGCCCCCAGAAGGTCAACCGAAGGTCGGCAGACGAGCGGCAATCTCCTTCAATACAAATTGAGTTCGAACTCACACCTGGTGTTTCCACACGTGCCTCAGAAATAAACAGCATCAGGTTGGCGCCGTCTGTGGGAACCAGCTGCTCCAGAAGCCGATCCGACCCAGACCCTCAAAGGCCATCGACAGCCGAATCCTCATGGCAACCAAAGGCAAGGGGGCTGCTTCCTCCGTCAACCAACGGGACTCGCCCCCACCCACCAATAAAGCCAGGCCACGCCCGTCGAAACACAAGGCTCCCTCTCGGGAGTCCCAAGGGAGCGTCGGCCGGCCGGCCCAGCCCGACCTCCGGGGAATAATCCTCAACCGCAAGATTACCCGCAGCAGGAGAAGGGCCGCTTCCAACCCGGCCCCGAACCGCCCGAGGCCACCGTCCGAGGTACGCAGACCCGCGCTCAGCCGAGTCGGAAGACAACCCTCGAACCAACCAAACCGGGCCGAAGGAGCCCCCGTCACTCACAAGGAATTCCGAGACTTCCGAAGAGAAATGCTGGGGGCCCTCCGACGGGCCCCCAGGGAAGAAACCCCCCATTCCCGAACAGGGTCGGACGCCGAAGCCAGCGCGTCCCGCCCTTCAACGATCCAACCAGAAGACGACGACGTACTCCTAAGGCGCCTACAAGAAATGGAGGACCGCCTCGATCACGTAGGGGACGGCGGCCGAAGAGCGCCTCAGGGGTACAGACCTGTCCGTCCTCCCTTCTCGGCCCCAATCCTCCAAGCAGAAATACCCCGGAATTTCCGACCCCCTCAATTCGAGACCTACGATGGCGAAGGGGATCCCGCTGATCACATGGAAGGTTTCAAGACCCTCATGATGATTCACAGCGCCTCGGATCCCCTGCTCTGCAGAGCCTTCCCGGCCACCCTTCGGGGTCCTGCTCGCGAGTGGTTCTCGAAACTCGCCCCCGGCTCCATTTACTCCTTCGACCAGCTCGAGGGGAATTTTCTAGCCCATTTTGTCACTAGCAGGAAGGCCGAAAGGACCAGCGCCTCATTACTCAGGCTCAAACAGGAAGAGGGGGAATCACTCAGGGTGTTCGTCCGGAGATTTACCGCGGAGGCAAGGTCGGTCTCCTCCCTCGACCCAGGCGTCGCTTCAGCGGCATTCCGACACAACGTCCGCCCCGGACAGCTGAAGGCCTCTCTGGCCAAGAGACCCCCCGTCGACTTTCCCGACCTCCTTAATAGGGTCGAGAAATACATTAGGGCAGAAGAGGCCCTAAATCCCGAAGACGCCAAGGATCCCACCGTGAAAGGGAAGCGGAAGACCGAGGAAGTCGAACCACCAAAGAAAGCTCCAAGGGACCCGGGGGCCATGAAGAAGGTCCCGCCAGTCCCTCGCTTCGAGAAGTACACCCCCCTGACGCATAACGTATCCGCCATCCTCTTGGAAATCGAAGACAAGGGCATTGTCCGACTACCCCCCCGATCTAATAACAATAAGAATCGAGACCAGCGCTTTTACTGCCGCTTCCACAGAGATCACGGGCATGAGACCGACCAATGCCGAGCCCTAAAAGACGAAATTGAAGGGCTCATTTCCAGAGGGTACCTCCGAGAATTTACCCGAGAAGGCCCACGGGATCGGCGAGCCGCTAGGAACCGGGGCCAATCGGCTCCGAATCCTCCTCCGAACCAGACCCAGAGTCGGGACCCCGATTCCGAGGGAGCCGTAGATATCCCTTTTATCTTGCACTGCGTCCACGGAGGGCCGATGGGAGGTGAATCAAAAACTTCCAGAAAAGCCTTCATCCGAGAGGTGAACGCTGTCAGAGACGACCCCTCACCCAAACTACAATCAAGGCCGGTCTCCTTTTCAGGGGAAGACCTTGAAGGAGTCCGCCTGCCCCACTGCGATGCCCTCGTCATCAACCTTCACATGGCTAATTATGAGGTCCGCAGGATCCTCGTCGACAACGGTAGCTCGGTGAATATTCTCTTCCTCGATGCCTTCGAAAATCTCAGGTTACCCCGAGGCAAACTCAAGCCAGCCGGGTACACCCTGCACGGGTTCTCAGGCGTCCCTGTCGTGATAGAAGGAATTGTTACCCTCGACGTTACCGCCGGATCGACTCCTGTCAAGAGGACCGAATCCATGGACTTCATGGTGGTCAACATCAAGACGGCCTACGACGCCATACTTGGCCGGCCTGGACTCTGCTCCCTACAAGCAGTGCCTTCGGCTTACCATCTGAAGCTCAAGTTCCCCACCCCTCAAGGAGTCGGCATCGTCCGAGGCAGCCAAGAAGCGGCGCGGTCGTGCTACATGACCACCGTCGGGGTGGGTGTGTTCCCCCTCGACGCCGAACGAGCATAGGTTATGACCCGGCTAAATGTAAATCTGCTTTTGTATAAACCCTCACTTGTAAAAAGCTGCCTTAGCGGCCCTCCCTACCTTATGCTAAAGATATCCCTTTTTGTCCGAACCCAAATGTCTCGATAATCGCAATACGAGTCCGGACCAAAAGTCCTTCCTAAAGCCCCTCTTCGATCCCTTGCGGAACGATGGAGCCAGACCTTGCCTCCGACATTGCGTACTACACTACTGACCGGAGCGGGGAAGGAAAAGGATTCTCCTTTCATACCCCTTTTTATTTTCGTTCCACAGAGGAAAAATAAAACAAAAGAAAAACAAAGACCGATACAAGGCCGCTCCACTCATCTCAAATCAGGAAGATCAGGGCCCCTCAGGCCCAACGAGGAACGGAGAGTATTTCGGTCAAGCAACTAGGGGCCCCTCCCCTCGTTATGGTGCTCCTTAGCCTCAGCCACATTCGACCCTCCAACCACAGAGCTCAGGGCGTCATCCGGTCGCGCCCACTGCAACAGCAGCAGCGCAAAGGGAACCCCCTCCGCCTGTCGACCCACGAGGGAAGAGAACGAAGCACCCGACATCGCCTTGTAACAAAGCACCCCCGTCTCCTTCTCCACAAAGATGTCGCGAGGTAACCCCCCGGGAGAGGACCTCGGCACCAAAGTACTAAGCCCGGCCTGTCTAAGGTCCGCGCCGCCAAGCTCCCGATCCCACACCGCTCTTCTCAACCGGCGCGCCTCCACGCTTAAGACGGCGGACTTATTCCGACAAAAGTTACAAGCCTCATCAGTGTTCCGAGCCCCCCTCCAGCGACCTACAACCAACGGCAGACAAAGATCAGGCCTCGGCACAAAAATCAACAAGGAGATACAGAGTCGACAGGCTTACCTGCACAGTGGCCCGCGCCAGGCGGGCGAACGCCATCTCTACGGGCTCGCCCTCCATCACCTTGCGATCGCGAGGGGTCGCCAGTTTCTCCACCACCTCAACGGCCTGGGTCTCGTCTGTCAGACGGTCCCCCGTCAGAACCGACCAGTCAGGAGCCCACCGCTGCCGCATTAGCTCCACCACCGGATCCTCTTCCTCGGCCTCGACCCAGGGACCTTTCCCCTTGCCGAGAACAGGGGCCCCCGCTGCGCCCTGACCCTTCGAAGAAGCCGCGCCCTTGCTCATCTCGGAGCGACCCCTCTTGGTCCTCGGCTCGAGTTGGACTTCCGAGATAACAAGGGGCAGCTCCCTCGGCCTCTTCGCCGCCTCCGCCTTCTTCTTCTTCTCGGCATTTTCCTTCTTCATGGCGAGCCGCCTTGCTTGGATCGATGCCTCATCCATATCTGCAGAAAATAACCATTAAGAACAATGAGCGAGAATGTACGAAAGGATCGAGGGAAAAGAAACAACTACATACGGAGAACGGCGGGGCTCAGTCCAACGCTCGCCAGGCGAACCTCCGTCACCTTAGTCCAATTAATACTAGGGGACAAACGAAGACGCTCTACAAGCCCCCACTCCTCGACCGTCAGATCTCCCTGCCCCGGCGCAGGATAACTCGGCTTGGAGTAATTCCATCGAGTCGGGATGTCCCAGGGCTCTTCACTCCGAATTACCAGATACTTTTTCCTCCAGTCCTTAAAAGAATCAAGACGGCTATGAACAACCTTCCGCCTACTCCGGGGGGAGATATAGTAAACCCCCTCGGCTGCCGGGCAAAGCGCCAGCAACGCGCGGAACACGTTCAAATGCAAGGGCACCCGTTGTTCCTCGCACGTCAGTACAAAGCTGATTATCTGCTCCCAAGAGTTCGGCCCGTACTGCATCGGCGCCAGGGAGGCCCAGTTCAACACTTCCCGAACAAACGGATGGATCGGCAACCTCAGTCCAGAAATAAACGCGTCCACAGGGAAGACACAGTACCAAGCAGACAAGGGATCGGTTGGGCGAAGAGTAGAGCTCGGCAGCATCAACTCGTAACTAGGCCCTATGTGGTACGCCAATTGCAAGACTTCCAAGTCCCCGCCATCCAAGGCGGTCAGAATCGCGTCCATCAACACTCTCGTCCGGCTCGGCGAATAGGCCTGCACGCCAAAGAGCTCCTGATCGGACAGGTCGTCCGGATACTGACGGAAATGCTTCGGCTGCACGGGCGAACCAGTCCCCTGGCTCGAGCCACTAGTTCCCCACTCTACCTTCCTCGGAGCCTTCTTCCTCTTCTCGGACCGCTCCGACGAAGGAGTGAATAAGGGCCCCCGACCAGTCGGCATGGAGTTCGGACCTACCCCCGGAACCATGGATCTCCTTACAATGCCGCCCTCGCCTCTCTCTCCCTCGGCAGCCGACTCCAAAACACGGACGTCGTCCGAACCATCAGTCGCTTCCTCCGACCCACTACTCTCCACCACGAAGGGACGACGAGAGCGCGACAACCTCGCACCATGTGCCGCCTCCTCAACCACCGGTTCCTCCCACGAAACCGTGTCAGGAGACCCGTCAGCATGCACTGGCTCCTCCTCGAGTACGGGCTCCTCCCAGGACGTCGAGTCGGAGATAGGCTCCACCCCCCCAGACGTCGACGCTGACGAGCCAGACTGAGCCCTATCCATCTATGCCTAGACTAAATAGGCTTGCTAACTCACCTGGAGTTACTTCGGAAGGGCAAGTCCGGTACAGCAAGACGCGAAGATGAGCGCTGAAGTATTGAAAAATTTTATTTTGAAAGAGAAAGGAGTGGACAAATAGGGGAGAGGGGGGACTATTTATGGGAGATAGAAGCGACTCCTCGATTCCCGCGAGTACTGTTCACCTATCCAACATGCAACTGCCGCCTAAGAATTCGCGCCACATCCTCAAAACGTGCGACGCTGACATCATCCATTGACAGGCTGGCAGCCAGTCACGGAGGCCAGCGCAGAAGAAGTATTCGGAGGAGGGAACATTTTTATTTTTAAGATTTAAGGCGCCGTCCTCAGACAGACGCCCCGGGCTCCGAGACTGGGCCGGTTCCCCTTTCACCCGCGAGCAGCTCGGGGCTTACAGCGTCATCGGCCGAAGACCCGAACTGTTCCCGGGTGAGACCGAAACCGCCTCAACCTGGAGCCCTATTGGGACACAGAATAGTCAGCCTCCAATCGGAGAACTACTCATCTACCCAGGGCCCAAAGCTTCAAGACGCCCCCCTCGGCAAGCACCTCGGTCAAAAGCAGGTCAACACCCGAAGGCCGAAAGAAGTGCTCCATCCCGAGCCAGTTGATGCAACTGCAAAGGCCCAGCCCACTCCAGCAACCGAATCTTCGCAGTTGCAAACAACCGGCCCGGAACACCCTTCATCCCTCTCGGAAGGATAGATACTCCGCTATTGCAGACGGCTCACCCTTCGACGTTCGGTCGCTATCCCTCTCGCCCGGACCCCCCCTGGATCTGACCGCCACCTCAGGGCCATCAGATCTAAGAGAAGATCGGGCGACAAAGAAACTACCTCTCCGACAAAACCAGGGGCAAGAATTTTCAAGAAACAGGCGTCCGCCGAAGCAGACACCTTTATGGGCCAAACAGACCGCCTTTGCCTGGATTTGAACCACAACGAGAAAGGGGGGGGGGGTACTTATAAGCCCCCCCCAGGGGCCGGCCATTATGATGTGGGGAAAACCAAACGACGGAAGACCATGCGCCATACCGTTACTTAGCGGCGCCATTAACGCACCTAGGAAATGGAAATCTTGCGCAGGTCCCCAGGCGCCCCCAAAATGCTCCGCGAAAAAACGGACCACACTACTCAGAGCAACCCCAAGGCACAACGGTTCGCCCCATAAACGGCCCGTAACTCCCCCTCACCAACTCGAGGTCCGGTCTGGCACCGGGATACTCTTCTCAGGAAGAAGCAACGACTCGCCTTCACCCTCACCGACCCGTCATCCCTCGCCAGCTCGAGGTCGGATCTGGCACCTGGGTACTCTTCTTCGGAAGATCCACCGGCTGGCCATCACCCTTACCAGCCCATAATTCCCCCTCGTCTCGAGGTTCGGTTTGGCATCGGGGTACTCTTCTCAGGAAGAAACAACGGCTCGCCTTCACCCTCACCGACCCGTAATCCCTCGCCAGCTCGAGGTCGGGTCTGGCACCTGGGTACTCTTCTTCGGAAGATCCACCGGCTGGCCATCACCCTTACCAGCCCATAATTCCCCCTCGTCTCGAGGTTCGGTCTGGCACCGGGGTACTCTTCTCAGGAAGAAACAACGGCTCGCCTTCACCCTCACCGACCCGTAATTCCTCGCCAGCTCGAGGTCCGGTCCGGCACCTGGGTACTCTTCTTCGGAAGATCCACCGGCGGGCCATCACCCTTACCAGCCCGTAATTCCCCCTCGTCTCGAGGTTCGGCCTGGCACCGGGGTACTCTTCTCAGGAAGAAACAACGGCTCGCCTTCACCCTAACCGACCCACAATCCCTCGCCAGCTCGAGGTTCGGTCTGGCACCCGGGTACTCTTCTTCGGAAGATCCATCGGCTAGTCATCACCCTTACCAGCCCATAATTCCCCCTCCTCTCGAGGTTCGGTCTGGCACCCGGGTACTCTTCTCAGGAAGAAGCAACGGCTCGCCATCACCCTTGTCGACGCGTAATCCCTCGACCTCTCGAGGTTCAATCGAACACCAGGGTACTCTTCTCTGGAAGAGACAACGGTTCGCCATCACCTTCACCTACACTTTGACCCTCGACTAGCTCGAGGTTCTATCCAAGCTTCAGGACAACACCACCAGGAAGGCCCTGTGATCCGCCCTCCCATTTTTTACAATCATGAACACTCCTCCACGGCTAGCTCCCGCACCCCCTGCAGGAGTGGGGGGCTTGTGTGACAGTGTAAAAATGGCCTGAGGCCCATCCAAGGCCCAATACAATTCCTACTCAGAAAAGCAAGAATACCGACCTGGTTCGGCTCCGGACCCCTTCAGGGTCGGCGCCGAACCTCGTGTTTGCCCCCACAGTGCCGGCTTCCTCGTACTGACGAGCCTCAGTATCCCCCGGAGTCCGATCCGGAGCAGTCCCTCATGCCGTCCCCCCTCTCTGGCGGGGCGGAGGGATGACCTGGCGCAGCCTAGGCCCTCCGATTCCCCCAGAGGCACAGAGGACTCACGATGGGCCACGTCAGCTCCAAATACCACCAAGGGTTTCGCCACGTCAGCCCTATACCACTCCTGGTATCACAACAACCGCCCTAAACCCCCTGGGCCTTCTGCCACGTCAGGCCCATGGGCTTTCGGATCCAAACCCGGCCCCCAAGCGGAACCAAACCCGGTTGGGATTTTCTATAAATACTAGACCCTCACCCACCTTTTGGAGGTAATCAATCTTTTGCCACATAAATATACCTAGTTATTGCTACTCTCTCACAGAGACTGACTAGAGCGTCGGAGGGTCCGCCACCGGGACAAACCCCGGTGTTTCAGGACCGTCTGCAGGTACACAAGACCTCGGATCCGACCCTTCCGATCCGAGCCCAACCTTCAACGCCTCTCCGAGCTCATCGTAGCCCCCAGAAGGTCAACCGAAGGTCGGCAGACGAGCGGCAATCTCCTTCAATACAAATTGAGTTCGAACTCACACCTGGTGTTTCCACACGTGCCTCAGAAATAAACAGCATCAAGCATATTTTTTAAAAATAAGAAAATAATAAATTTCTTTTGAAAAAGTTATCTAATAACATCTATATAATAATGAAGATTCCAATTTCCTTTTAGATGGAGTAAGAGTGAAGAGTTATATCCTACATTTGCCCTTTTTTTTATTAAAGAAAAATGAGAAAAATTCTGGACAAAAGTGGTTTAGCATAATATGTTGTATAGATTCCAAAATTTTAATTAATTTTCAGAAATTCTAATTAAATTTCCGTATTTAATAATAATTTTTAGAATTTTAATTTAATTTCATAATTTTAAATTATTTTAAATTATTTTTTATTCATTTATCGAGCTGACGCGATTTTTGGAGCGATCTAGATCGTTCATCGAGCATGTGCTCGCCCACTGTGTGGAATAAGATGTGAGGATGATGTGGTGACATCGCGCGACATGAGATGTTGATCACGTGATGGGCTCGCCCGCTGAGTGAATTGGACATGCGTGAGTGGGTGGCGACGTGACACGATCGGAAGCCTCGGTTATGCATGTTTTCGCACATATAGACGATCGGACGGTCGAAAATTGAGCGGAGGTGGCGGCAGAGTGTGTGCACGTGTTAAGGTATGTGTGAATTTCTATTTTTAATCTCATTTCTCTATTTCAAAATGGAGAAAAAAGAGAGGGACTACATCATCTCTCGTATTAGCATAATATATAGATATAATTCTACGATCAAGGTTTGAAGGTGAGTTGCACAGAGCTCGATGTAAATCGGACGAGAAACATGTCATGACTGGAAGTGAAATTACACCATATAAGTGTAAAACCTTATATTGAGAATAAAACCGTGAATATAAGTTCCTTGTATATCATTAATCAGAAATTAATAAAATATTCTCAATATTGAAGGATACAAATAAAAGATAAAATACAGACAATATTATTTGAACCCGAATACATGAAAACTAGCGATACACCAACATTGATTTCAAAAGAGATTGTTTCGGTAACCTGACTAGTTCAAAACTTTGTTCTACATCGACCCTTTCAGTCAGGGCCGGCCCTGATTTCCGGCGGCGCAGAGGGAAAACCCAAACATTTTTTTTTCGGGCTCCTAATCAGGGGCGAAGCCTGAACAATTTTATCGGAAGAGCCAAGAAAAAATTCTATGAGTACATGTAAAAATATAGAAATTTTTTCATAATTTTTAGGGGGGTCAAACAATAAAACTTCGAATTCAAGGGAGCCAAATGATAATTTTTTCAGGGTTTATAAAAATTTTTATAGTTTGAAGAGAGTTTTTGAATATTCTGGAGGGGCCCGGGTCCTCACCATGCTCCGCCACTGTCCCTAATTACAATATTTTTTTTTTTACACGCAAAATACGTGTCTGTATTTACAAGGGAAATATAAATTTGAGGCTCCTAAAAGTGTAAAAAAATTGGGGACTTGAGGTGGCCACACCTACCTCAAGTTGATGGCCGGCCCTGCTTTCAGTGCAGATCTAATTGAGTCCGGCCCTGCTTTCAGTGCAGATCTAATAATTGAGTTGAGTATGTAATGGGAGTGGTGGTGGGCGAGGCTTGATGTTATTAGCATCATGCTTGTTAATTAACTTTGGCTTTGGGTGGTTGCACCAAACCCTGCATGAGAGTGACCTATACAGGACCTTTAGATACCGTATCTCACCTACTACCTTGTTCAACCAACTAATAGCAGTATGTATTTGTGTATAACTAGCTAAAAATAATATATAATTTATGATAATGACATCAGGTAGGTGTAGGCGGCCTCAAAGATAAAAGATTGGAAAAAAAAACTAGGATATGATAGTAATTGGATTCATATCGGTCCTGAGAAATAAAGATAGAAAACAAATAGTTGGTCTTCTGACTCTCAATCAACTTTCTAATTTCCAAGCCAAGCCAAGTGTATAATTTTCTTTTTCTCACTCCATGGCTGCCACATAACCAATCTCATCATTAGGCACTCGTGTCAATTTTCAAACTAATTCTTACCTCACTTATTATTGAGGGGTTGTTTTAATTTGAAAATTTTAAGAAAATTTTCAAGTTTGCAAGTCTAATGTGAATTTGCTACCTATACAAATGTCTTTGGTAATTATAGATTTCTATATTTTATATTCTATTATATACAATAATTATGCTAAATCATTTTTGGTTCAAGAATTTTTTTTCTTCTTTCGGTTAACATAAGAAATAGAGCAAATATAGGAGGCAACATCCCACTCTTTTTCCGTCCAAATTTTAAAATGCAATCATCTCTAAACTCTAATATTATAGTATTATTTCTAAATTTATAAATTTACCAACACGTGTATAACTATTATAAAAGAGATTTTAGGTTCAAATCCACACTATATCTAAATTTTTACTTTAAAAAATTATATTTATTAAGACGTGTATCACATGTTTAAATTACTGGTATTTCTTAATCAAATACTAACAAATGTAGAATATTGTATAGATGTTAGAACAGAATTATTTTTAAAAAATTATGTAATGGATCTCAATGCAAATGTAACATGACCCCCACATCACATCACACTTATTTGTACAATCTGCTATAAATATTTAAAAACGACAAAAAAAAAGGGAAAATTTAGTGGCGGCAACAACCAACGCCCCCTCAGTCCTCACCCTCCCTTTAAATCTGACACTCCTCATCCTCAGATCGAATTTTTTGTTCGTACTGACCTACTTTTTGAAAATATTTGGGGTCTGATGCATTTTTGAAAATAATCAACCGATCTGATTCATATTGAAAATAACGACATAGGTTATTTTCAATAACGGCATCATTTTATATATTTTTTTGCATGCCGTTATTTACAGTAACGACATCAGTATATTTCTCATACGAGAGCGTGAATCTTCTGGCTTAGAAAAAATTCTAAGTTTTGAAACAACTTATAAATAATGCCGTTATTCTCAAAAATGACATTCGAATTACTGATGCCGTTATTGGAGATAATGACATCAGTTATAATAAAATGAACTGATACATTTGTTTGAAATAGCAGCAACAGTCTTCGACGCATTTCTCTTGCTTCTTTATCCGAGCACCAATCTTACATAAAGACGGCATTTCTCTTGCTTCTTAGATGTGTCTGGTTAATTTTATGTAGGAAGCTGCAGATCCTTTTGAGTATTGTGATATTGTGACGACCACGACTCACAAGAGTCTTGGAGGGCCAAGATCTGGTATGATCTTCTACAGGAAAGGACCCAAGCCACCTAAGAAGGGCCAGGCAGAGGATGCCGTCTATGATTTTGAAGACAGGATCAACTTTGCAGAGTTCCCATCCGTCCAAGGTGGTCCCCACAACCACCAGATCGGTGCTCTTGCCGTTGCTCTGAAGCAGGCTTTGTCGCCCGGGTTCAAAGCTTATGCCAAACAGGTGAAGGCCATTGCTGTCACCGTTGCGAACTATCTGATGAGCAAGGCGTACAAGATTGTCACTGACGGAACAGAGAACCACCTTGTTCTATGGGATCTAAGGCCTCTTGGCTTGACTGGTAATATCCATCAGAACTTCTCTGTTTAGTTATCGCTTTGATTCCTTTCCTTTCCTTTCCTTTCCTTTTAGTTGTGAATTTTTAGTGATGTTTTGTGTTTTTGTAGGCAACAAGGTTGAGAAGCTGTGTGATCTTGCCAATATCGATCACCGTTAACAAGAATGCTGTTTTTGGGGATAGCAGCGCTTTGGCTCCTGGTGGTGTTCGTATTGGTAAGACTAACTTCTTCGTCTTACATAGATTCTCCATTGTCATACTTTGGGATTTGGGAATTAGCTTGCTTGAAACTGAATGAGGTGCAAGGTGTATATCTGTAGACAAAGTTGTGGATGGTTGGTGCATCAGTGTCGATACTTGTTAATTTTATGGTCCTTCATGCAAAGCAATGCTTGTTGAGGCATTAGCTGAGACTATGTGTGAGAGAGAGAGAGAGAGAGAGAGAGAGAGAGGGGGGGGGGGGGGGGGGGGGGGGGGGGGGGGGGGGAGGAGGGGGTGATCGTGTGCAATTAAAAAAAAATTAAAATAAAGTAAATGCAAGAATGATAAGAAAAGCAAATACAGATGACTCAGCGATATAACGTGGTTCGACCCCCAGTTCTACGTCCACACCACCTACTTGAAGCAATTCTCCGCCACAAGCGTTCCACTATACTCAAAACTCTTGTACAGTGATTCTCAGATTTAGGCCGAGAGGCCGATTACACCCACAAGACTTCTAATCCAAGTCCCGTCAATCTCACCGAAGTGGAAAAAAAATGAAAAGAAAACCTCAAGATCGTTAAAGATCTTGACCGAAGAATACAACCAAATATATGCTCACGCTCGGATTGATTTACTGATGGATTAGTTCTCAAGAATTTTATTAGAAGTAATTAGATAAGAAAGACACACTGGATTCGTTAATGTTAATAGACGGGGAAGAGTATCAATCCAAAAATGGAAATGATACTTTCCAAAAATATACACAACGCAATGTGCGGTCGACCGTCATATTGGTGCGGTCAACCGTTCAGCTCTCTGACGTAAAGTAGAGAGGTGAAAGGTTGACTGCTTCTCAAACAACTCATGGTTGCGGTCGACTACGATGCGGTCGACCGGTCACGAAGTGCGGTCGACCGGTCATGCGCTGTTTATTCCGAATCCACCATATTTTCTTACCATAAACTAATCTTTCTTTAATCAATCTTATACAATTATAATCTCACGAAAATAGAAAGAAGAATCCAGATCTTGATATCTTCCTCTTTTGCTTGTGGACCAATTAATCAAGAATTTTTTTTGAATATCTTCCTTGTTTGTATATTTGTGAATCTCTCTTGGATCTCTTTTTGATATTATTTGATCCTGAAAATCTGACACACTAAATTCAAACTTATTAGTATGAGTGAGCACGTTTTGTGCACACCAAACTAGGAGTCAACAATCTCCTCCTTTTGGTGTGAACAAAACATGCATGAATGTTTGAAAATTTAAAGTACAACATATGAATACTCCCCCTGAATTTAGCACATCCTGTAATACAGATTTTCATATAAATAATTTGAAGATTTGAAGATTTATGAAATTAGAAGAGAAATCATATTGAAGACATTCAATAATTCTCCCCCCTTTTGGAATACACCAAGAGGGGATAAATAGAGGAGACATTCAAAAATAAATCTTGGAAAGTTCGTAGAATAAATCATCAATGAAAACACCAAAGAGATAATGAATACAATCTTGTTAAAAAATGGAAGAGAATCTTCTTACATGATACCGTTGAAAGCGACTCTTTGCTATACAGTGAGAGCTCTTCATAATATCATATATTCGAGATTCTCCCCAATATACATGAAATCAACAAAAAGAAAATCATAATTTTGAGAGAGGAACATTAATTTTAGAAGACTGAAAATATAGGCCAGAGAGAGAACCGGTCGACCGTACTCTGCGGTTTTTCAAAAGATTTCCAGAGAGCATACCGGTCGACCGCAAAACCAACAGAGCCCACAGAGAGCGAACTGGTCGACCGTACGGTTGACTGCAATAAGCAAACGTTAATTAAGACAAAAAATAATTAAGAAGTCGAGAGCATGCCGGTCGACCGACAAAAAAAATGTTTAGGCGGAAAGATCAATAATATTTAGTGCTCCTCTCAAGAAGTAAAAACATTTTTCATCTAAAGGTTTTGTAAAAATATCAGCAAGTTGCGATTCAGTAGAAATATACTCAGGTAAAATATCCCCTTTTTGAAAGTGATCTTTAATGAAATGATACATAATATCAATGTGTTTCGTGCGACTGTGTTGGTCAGAATTTTTGGTCATATGAACGGTGCTAGTGTTGTCATATTTTATTGGAATATGATCAAAGAATACCTTATAATCCTTGAGAGTATGTTTCATCAATAATACATGTGCACCACAGGCTCCTGCAGCAATGTACTCAGCTTCGGCAGTAGAGAGAGTAACAAAATTTTGCTTCTTGGATGCCCACAAGACAAGGCAGTCGCTCAAGAAGTGGCATGCACCACTGGTGCTCTTTCTATCTGTCAAGCTCTCAGTATAATCTGCATCAGAGTATCCTACAAGAGAAAAATTTCTATTTTTCGGGTACCAAAGACCTGTGTTCGGTGTGCCTTTAAGATATTGAATGATACGCTTAACGACAACCAAATGTGACTCTTTGGGACACGATTGAAAATGTGCACATAAACAGACACTAAACATAATATCAGGACGAGATGTAGTAATATAAAGTAAACTACCGATCATACCTCTCTAAGTAGAACTATCAACATTGTTACCAGATTCGTCTTTGGATAGCTTAATGGTAGTGGCCATCAGAGTTTTGTAAGCATTAGCATTTGCAAGTCCGAACTTCTTGACAAGATCTTTTGCGTACTTGGATTGGTTTATAAATATATCATCCTTTCTTTGTTGTATTTGAAGTCCAAAGAAGTACGTTAGTTCTCCCATCATACTCATTTCGAACTCATCCTATATTTGCTTTGAAAACTCCTTACAAAGATTTTCATTAGTGGATCCAAATACAATATCATCAACATAAATTTGAACGATTAAAATGTCTTTAAAAATATACTTTATAAATAGTGTAGTGTCGACTTTTCCTTTAGAAAATCCTATGTGAAAAAGAAATGAACTCAGCCGTTCATACCAAGCACGAGAGGCTTGCTTCAAACCATGAAGAGCTTTATCAAGCCGAAAAACATGGTTTGGGTGTGTGGGATCAGTGAATCCCGGTGGTTGTGCCACATAAAATTTTTCCGAAATAAATCCATTTAAAAATGCACTTTTAACAGCTATTTGAAAGAGAGTAAAATTCATATATGTAGCAAAAGCAATTAAAATACAAATGGCTTCAAGCCTAGCAACTGGTGTAAAAGTTTCATCAAAATCTACACTCTCTTGTTGATTATAACCTTGTGTAACAAGACAGGCCTTATTCCTAGTGATGGAACCGGATTCGTCTAACTTGTTTCTAAACACCCACTTAGTGCCAAGTATAGTCCTATTGTGAGGTCGAGGAACAAGTCTCCATACTTGATTCTGTTCAAATTGATTAAGTTCTTCTTGCATTGCAATGATCCAATCATTATCTTGCAAAGCCTCCTTAATATTCTTAGATTCAAGTATGGAAACGAAAGCGGTACAACACATAAAATTTTGAGCTTGAGTGCGAGTAGTTATCCCTTTGGACATATCACTTCGTATAAGAGATGGAGGATGACTAGACATGATTTTCCATGCGGGACGTCTCTCACTTGTTGAACCTTGCTGTTGTATATTTTCATCTTCCATAGCATCAATTTGTTGTGTAGGAATCACATTGATTTGATTTTTGGGTTCATCTTTGTCTTGAAGCACCACTTGATTTTGATCATTTGCTTGTGGTTCTTCTTCAATATGAACCCGTTTTTTTTCAACACGAACCCCTATCTCATCATCATCAATAACATGTAATATTTCTTTGGAGTAGGGATTAGTTTCATAAAAAATAACATCAATAGATTCCTAAATTATGCATCTTATTTTGTTGAATACACGATATGCTTTGCTACTAAGAGAATATCCTAGAAAAACACCTTCATCACTTTTACGATCAAACTTCCCCAAGTTATCAAGGGTATTTAAAATGAATACTTTGCATCCGAAGACACGAAAGTAGCTTAGGTTGGGAGTTTTGCTATAATATAGTTCAAAAAGAGTTTTCTCAAGATATTTTCTAATTATTACTTGGTTTATGGTATATCATGCTGTATTGACAGCCTCTGCCCAAAATGATTTGGGTAAATCTTTTTTACTAAGCATGGTACGAGCCATTCTTGAAGAGATCGATTCTTCCTTTCAACAACCCCATTTTGTTGGGGAGTGCGAGGCATGCGAACTCATGTTTTATTCCCGTTTTGTCACAAAATGATGTGAAGAGTTCGTTTTGAAATTCCCCACCATGATCACTACGAATAGTAACAATGGTGAGGCTTTTCTCATTTTCCACTCTACGACAGAATTTTTGAAATACATACACTGTGTCATCTTTTTGTGGCAAGAAGGCAACCCAAGTAAACCTACTATAATCATCAAGGATTACAAAAGCATATTGTGCACCACCATTATTACGTGTTCGTGATGGACCAAAGCGATCTATGTGTAAAAGTTCAAGGGGTCTAGAAGTTGATACCATTTTCTTTGGTTTATGAGAGCTTTTCGTTTGCTTACCAAATTGGCATGACTTACACGGTTTGTCTTTTTCGAATTTGATTTTGGGAATTCCTCTCAAAAGTTCCTTGCTTACAAGTTTGTTGAGATTGTCCATGACCATGTGACCAATCTTCGATGCCATAGCCATCCATCCTCATTTCGTGCGACAAAACATCTCATACTTTCCTGTGCTAATTCATTTGAATTTATGACATACATTGTTGCATTTGTTAGCAAGAAGTAAACAAGATTTATTGTCATCTAGTACAGTGCATGTATTATTACCAAACGTGACAGTGTATCCTTTTTCACATAGTTGGCTAATACTAATTAAGTTATGCTTTAGACCTCTTACCAGTAGAACATCCTCAATGGAGCATGAGGAACCAAAGTTAATTTTACCTTTACCAATGGTTTGACCAGTGTTATTATCTCTAAAGATGATGTCCTTCCCCTTTTCCCTTGATAGTGATGAAAAATATCTGCTGTCACCAGTCATGTGATTTGAGCATCCACTATCAAGGTACCACCGATCTTTAGTCTTGATGTGTTGGGGTACCTACATCAAGATTAGTAGGTATAATTTTGCGTGCCCAAATTTGTTTTGAACCTACATTTGTATCCTTTCCAATTCACACAAGATTAGTATTCCTTTATAGTGAACAGTTATAAGAAATATGCCCAAGTCTACAGTAAAAATTACATGTGATTCGACTATGGCTTGGGTCGTGCACACTTGTATGATTTATATTTGTTTTGTGATTGTGTTAATTTTTATACAAGTGTGTATGACATGATGGTTTTTGATGGGGTATTGGCTCTTCGTAACCAAGCTCTCGATTATCATGATAGGATCTTGAATCTTTTGTAATAAAGTAACTGGGTCCTTCATGCTTTTCAATAATTTTTTCAAGCCCAATTACCTTTTTACACAGTCTTTTTCTAGTTATCTCATCGTCTTTTGTGTTCCAACAAAGAGTATCTAGTGTGGTATCAAGAATCCTATTTTGTTTAAAGGCTTCATTACATCCTTCCACTACTTCATCAAATTTTCTTTTACATTCATCTAAGTCATTTGTGAGCTTGGCAATATAAACAGATTTCTCATGAATCTCTCTTAAGTGATCATCATGCTTTGCTAGCGATTCACAAATTTGTTGTTTTAAAATCTCATCTTCTTCTAGCAAAATATCATGATCTTTTTTACATGACTCAAGTTTTTCCAAGATTAGGACATCCTTATTTTTCAGTTTGTGATTTTTTGTTATGCAAGCGTCATGTATTTCATTAGAATTTTGTTTATATTGCCTAAGTTCACGACCTAGTTTCTTGGCATAGTCTTTCAAACTATTACACATATCTATAAGTTCATCATAAGTTGGTTGTTCGATTACCTCTTCTTGAGAAGGTGATTGCACCTCACCACTCCCAAGAGCCATGAAGCCGACGTTGTCGTAACCTTGCTCTTCCTCACTTGAATCCGAGTCTAGCCAAGTTGCTTTTAGCGCCTTCTTTTTCTGTCTTGGATTTGAGCGATAGTGGTCCCTGTTTCTGTCTTGTTGAATAGGACAGCTTGCACGGATGTGTCCGGGCTTCTTGCACTTGTAGCACACATCCTCCTTTTCCTTTTCCCTTCTTCTTGATACCTGCCATATTTCTTGTGTTTGTGGTACTTACGAAATTGTCTTGTTAGTAGCACAATGTGTCACGCCCCGCTTCCCAGAAATACAGAATACGAGTACGTAACATTGGCCCAGCGAATGACTAACGTCATCCATAAGCTGTTTATCCGATTAACTCAACATTGCGCAGACAATAATAATGATCTCATGAACAAAAATACTTGGAATGAAGCAATATAAATATCCAAATACAATAATAATAATCTAACGTCTGGAAACAATACTAAAATCCGGGACATAAGCCCAAAACAATAATAATCCAATCCAAAAATAAATACAAGTTCTCAATACATTAAGTCATTTAAAACGATAAGCAATTTAAAGCAGAAATCTTCAAAATGTTTGTTCTCCAACTCCAGCAGGCAATTCTTCTTCATAACCTGTAAATATTTCATCTAAAAAGAGAAAAAATAATTGTCCTTAGAGCAAGTCATAGACAGCAAGTAGAGAAAGCAGGGAACAATGAAATAACAGTATAACAATGAATCAATGGATCAATAGGGATCAATAACATGGGACAAAAATCATGATAGTTGATGAAATGGCTATAATAATGATGCAATATCAATAACAATAATCAATGATCAATAACGGTAACCTTAGCCAATATTCGATATCACTAGGAACAATATGCAGTGTCGATGTAGTGTGATCCTTAAGTCTATTAATTATTTTAATCCTAACTAATGTAGCACTTTATGCATCCATCCTTTTATTACATGGTTGCTACATACAAACAAGTTACGTTTTAGACTTAGTAGTGGGCTCTATAGTTCATGTACTCTTCAACATTAAACATTATTCACCTTTCGGTGCACGATATGGTCATCTGCAACGATACAATACACGATTAATTGAGTTACGGCTATAACCACAATCACCGATAAAACAATAGCCGGAACATTATTTAGGGAAATACAGGCCCCTCCTCCGAGTACAGTCCCTATATTGTCCACCACTAAAAGTCAACCCTTAAACCCCAGCTTGTTAATTATTTACCAATGAAACAACACAATATGCAATTAAGGGACAAGAGGTGAACAATAGTATCAATAAGAAAACAATAGGTTGATAATATGGATAAGACGGTTAAAATAGTGATAATAACTCATTGGGAACATGCAATGCAACATACATTCATTAAATCATGCAATACTACAACATAAGAATTATTAATCCATTAAAAAGAGAGATCTAAAATTCTGGACAGCATGCGCAGTCTGTACAAAAGTGCAGTTTTCCGCTGACTCAATAATCGAAAGTTGAATCCGTCAGAAAATCTGGAAACTAGACTTCCATACGGTTCCAACGCATACTTATAGTTCAAATTCCGACAACAGTAGCTAGGTCAAACACATGTTTCTTTACATGTTTTATGTTCAGATAGAAATTCGACATCTTGTTGTTTTAATTTTTGAATCAGCAAAAACTCAATATTAAATTCAATAAAAATATAATCTAGGCTCCTAAACATGTTGAGCAACAATCTGGAAATTTTCATAGCAAAATTTTATCATTTGATCAGCCTTTTTACTGTTTGAACATGAAAGATATGAGAATCTGAAAATCTGAAATATAAAAACACAGCTGTAGTATAACGAGCATAACTTTTGCTACAAAACTCGAAATCCAAAAATTCTAGATGTTATTGGTAACTAGACACTCAGGGCTACATTTCATATTCAGAAAGTATTTTATTTTAAGGTCATTTACTGGTTCGAAAACAGCGATCAAAGTTCAGGTCTGCATGCATGTACAGTTCTTAGGGTATTTTTCTTGTAAATAAATTAATTAAACAGGATGGGTATCAGTTCTATAGTCAATAAATTGTGTAACTAGCATGATAGGTGTTCAAACATGATAAATAAAATTTAGAACACATACATATATAAGTCTAACATCAATCAATCATCAAACGATCAAACAACCTACAACCTAACAATTGTCTTTAGAATAATTTAGTTGTATCGTGACTATTTGTGTAACCCTAATATCCATACTATATGATGTATGCATAATTCAATACTTTTGGAGTTAATTTGGCACGATGTCAAGAGTATTGGGGTTAGCTCGTGTAAACCCTCAATAAACCCAACGAAAGAGATAAACAAAGGATAATACAATAACAAAGAGATCTACTTGCAAGAAATTCAATAACACTTGAATCTGATACAATTAGCAATTCATGAGGACAGTGACTTGCCCTGTTAATCGGTGAAAATGAATACCAAGAATAACGTGATAAGAATCCCGAAGCAACGAACTCACGTACTAGTAAATCTCCAAAGCAGCACGTGCAAAATACGTGCATAAACAATCCAACCAAACACCGCACAAAGAGACAGCACAACAACAGCAGCAAAGAGACAACAACAGCCTTCAGCAATGACCAGCGCAAGGGGGCGGCGCCGGCGATCGGGGTAGGCGGCATCGACGCTGGCGTCGACAGGAGGTCGGTGATCGAAGCTGGGAGGAAGGCGATTGGAATTATGGGTTTTGGGGGTTTCAGATCTGTTGTTGTCGATTGGAAGAGGAGGCGGCTCAGAGGGGTGCCGGCGTGCGTCAGGGGGCGCGACGGAGGACGGCGACGGGGCTGCGGGGGTCGCCGGAGCAAGGGGTGGCCGGAGCTAGTTGGAGAAGACGTCGGATAGGGTTGGGGCAATTTGGGCGGGAAACTCACGGGAGAGAGAGAACGGGAGGAGAGAGAAAGGAGGAGAGAGATTAGACGGCTAGGGTTTTGATTTGTATGCAGAAATTAGGGTTTACAGTAGAGTTGTATTTATAGGGTACAATTAGGGTACTGGGTTGAAGAATTAGGGTCCAATGATAGCGGATTTGGGTCAAGAACACATCAAATTCGGTTTTAGGATTCAATTAAGAGATAAATCAAGATCAACACGGTTCAAATAAAAATACCCACAATTTCAATAAATAAAATCCACAAGATAGGTAACCCAATAAAAGAGAAAAATAGTTCATGAATGAAAATTTCAACCCAATTAAATAAATAAATAACACAATTGAAATAATAAGAATTGGGCTTAAAATAAATTGGAACTCGCCAAGAAAATCAGAACGGGTATAAAAATAAAATAATTTGATATATGAATTTTTAATTAAAGAAATCAAGAAATAACAATCAGTAATTATAATCATAATAGTAATAAAACCATACAATAAAATAATATTCGGGTTTAACAACTTTATTAAAATACTCCAATAATAACAATATACATGATTTGGGCTCAAATACAATTAACCGATAAATTAAGATTATATAACAAGTTTAAAATACACCATTACTCGAAATAATAAAATTTTCGATTGGAAAATATTTAAATAGAAAATCTCAAAACGAATTTAACACAAAATAAATTTATAAATGATTAAAATACTGAAAATATTTGGAAAGTAAGTATTTATGGGAACGGGGGTTACACAATATCCTCGTCTGACTCCTCATGATCTGACTCAGCTTTTGATGGTCAGGCCTTTTCTGCCTTTAGTGCAATAGTTTTCTCCTCAGTCTTAGGTTCAATCCCGATATTTTGCTTGTATCGTTTTGTCTCCAAGATTTCCATCTCGTACGTCTTTAGCTTTCCTTGAAATGTATAGTAGTCAAATCCCTTCTCTTCGAGAGTCTCTCTTATTGCCTCGGCCTTAATGTCCCACTCTGGCGTGAAACAGCTTATGAGCTTTCCGACCTTTCGGTCATCCCCTTACCCAAGCTCTCGAGCTCGTGGGCAATGATATCGAAACGGGCGAGCATTTGGTCCACATTTTCACCTGGCAACATGCGAAACACATCAAATTTATAGAAACACAAATTCACTTTAGCTTTTACCTCGGAAGCGGTTCCTTCATGCCGCTACAGCATGTTATTCCAGGTCTCGTAGGTTGTTTTGCAGTTACGCCCGCATCGCATTAGCTCTTCATTGTTCAACCTTCCATAAAGAGCCGTCATGGCTTTGGAATTTGCTGTTTTGAGGGGTAACTCTACCGATGTGAATGCCTTCTTTCCATCGCTAACTGTGATTTCTATTTTGTTGATACATACATTCCATACCTCTTCTCTGAGCATCTGTAAAAAATGAGACATACGAACTTTCCAGACGTCAGAGGCGGAGCTTAGTGAGGGCCCGGGGGTGCCCGGACCCCCCGGAATTTTCAAAAACTCCCTTCACACTATTGAAAATTTTATAAACCCTTCAAAAAAATTATGATTTAACCCCCATGAAAACTAAGTTTTATTGTTTGGCCCCCCTAAAAATTATGAAAAAATTTCTATATTTTTACATGTAATCATCGAATTTTACTTTAGCCCTCTCGGTAAAAGTTTTCTGGCTTCGCTCCTGCCAGACTTCATAGCATTTTCCATAAAAAAATGGTGATCGTGTAAGACTTGTCCCATTGGAGACGAAAGGCTCCGATGAGTACAAGTTTTGGGCTGGAGGGATTTCGGCCATTGGACCTTTTGCTTAAGCTATTAAGCTTTTTATAAAGACCTCGCTCTGATACCACTGTAAATCACCCTAAGGGGGGTGAATAGGGTGATCATGCGGAATTAAAAAAGAATAAAATAAAGTAAAGTAAATGCAAAAGTGATAAGAAAAGCAATCACAGATGACGCAGCGATATAACGTGGTTCGACCCCCAGGTCTACGTCCACACCATCTACTTGTAGCAATTCTCCGCCACAAACGTTCCACTATACTCAAAACTCTTGTACAGTGATTCTCGGATTCAAGCCGAGAGACCTATTACACCCACAGGAATTCTAATTCAAGTCCCGTCAATCTCACCAAAGTGGAAAAGAAATGAAAAGAAAACCTCAAGATCGTTAAAGATTTTGACTGAAGAATACAACCAAATATACGCTCACACTCTGATTGATTTACTGATGGATTAGTTCTCAAGAATTTTATTAGAAGTAATTAGATAAGAAAGACTCAGTGGATTCGTCAATATTAATAGACGGGGAAGAGTATCAATCCAAAAATGGAAACAATACTTTCCAAGAATATACACAGCGCAATGTGCGGTCGACCGTCATATTGGTGCGGTCGACCGTTCAGCTCTCTGACTTAAAGTAGAGAGGTGAAAGGTCGACTGCTTCTCAAACAACTCGTGGTTGCGGTCGACTGCGATGCGGTCGACCGGTCACAAAGTGCGGTTGACCGGTCATGCGCTGTTTATTCCGAATCCACCCTGTTTTCTTACCATAAAATAATCATTCTTTAATCAATCTTATACAATTATAATCTCACGAAAATAGAAAGAAAAATTCAGATCTTGATATATTCCTCTTTTGCTTGTGGACCAATTAATCAAGAATTTTTTTGAATATCTTCCTTGTTTGTATATTTGTGAATCTCTCTTGGATCTCTTTTTGATATTATTTGATCCTGAAAATCTGACACACTAAATTCAAACTTATTAGTATGAGTGAGCACGTTTTGTACACACCAAACTAGGAGTCAACAGACTATATTCAGTACCTTCTTGTAAATCACTCAAGTCCAAAGCTTTCAACTGAAAGGAGTGTAAGAAAGAAAATTGAGGATATCTGCAGTTTGCATTTTATAAATCCTGACGCGATCTTAGACTTTGTATAGGTGCAGGTGTGGATTACTGAAGTGTGTTTCCCTTTGAAATTGCAGGTACTCCTGCGATGACCTCAAGGGGGCTAGTGGAGAAGGATTTTGAGCAGATTGCAGAGTTCCTCCACCAGGCAGTTATCATCACGCTGAAGATCCAGAAGGAGCATGGGAAGCTCTTAAAGGACTTCAACAAGGGCTTGGTTGACAACAAGGACATTGCGGAACTAAAGGCAGCTGTCGAGAAATTTGCTGGTTCTTACGATATGCCTGGCTTTCAAATGTCTGCCATGAAGTATCCGTAATTAGGAGGGCTGAAACATCCAAGATGCATGTATCCTCACTTCACTTTCTTTGCTTATACGTAGGACCTCCTTAGTCTGCTTGTTTCATCCAGTGTTCCTTCTGATGTTGAACTTTTCTTTTACAGTTAAAAGTTTAACTTTTTTACGTATCTCTTCTGCGAGATTATAATTATCGTATATTGATTAAGGCAATTTCTACTCAATGTCATTTTCTAGTACTGATTTAAGAAAATAGTATGAAAATGTTGATTTCTTTTTCCTTTGGTGATGTCAAATAAGAATGCCGTTGATTTGAGTCTGTAAACATATCTCATTACTGCAACTTACTTTATCAGGTTTAGAGCTACACCCATACACATATCACTTGCTAAACCGAATGTTTTGTGGCTTGTTTGAATCTTGTATTGTTGGCTCTCTGCAAGATGCAGAGAATGGAGAGCTATTCGGGTGAGATCAGGGGGAGCCGATCATCCGCGTGCATTTAGAAATGTAACTTTCACAAGGACGTGCCATATGAAATGCGCAGCAGACATGCGGTATGATCTATGCCAGTAATTGTAGTTAAAGCTAACTGGATATGCCATATCTTTTTTGGTCTCATTCACAACACGGTAATACAACCAAGATCATTTATCTCGGAACTAAATACAATCCTCTGGTACATAGGAATGCATCGGTTGCTGGTGGATCAAGTATGGATTTCTCTTAGGGGTGGTTGGGTTGGCAGCAACTCAAATCCACCCTCTAATCATTATGTTTCTTCTTGGATTCAAAATCCATGAAAGTGAATTCGAGAATCACTTTGTTTGGCATGAACTCGACTCTAGCTGGACTGTAGGGTTCCACTTATTTTTGGTCTACTTTATCTTATAAAAACAGTGTTTTTACTTTAACTTGATTTTTTTGAGCAATCTGACCCACTTTCAACATTAAACCAACTGACCCAATTTTGGACATTAACCGTTAACGGCATAGGTTATTTATATGCCGTTGTTTTCAATAGCGGCATCTGTTAAAATAAAATATCACATGCCGCTATTTAGAGTAACGTCATCAATTAACTTATTCCCAATTGTGTGCTTTCTGACTTGGAAAAAAATACAAGTGCAAAAAAATCATATAGTTGATGTCGTTGTTTGGAACAACGGCAACAACATTCCAGATGTCTATGTTAGGAATAACGACATCGGTTATAATATTCATTGTCAGTGATAACTGATGTCGTTATTTGGAACAACGACAATAGTTCATTTTATTACTTATACTTGGTTAATCTGTTTCTGTGAACTGTTGTCGTTATTTCTAAAAATAACAACAGTTAGCTCATGTCATTGTTTGGAAGTGAGTTTAATGAGTATTATAACTGATGTCGTTATCTCTAACAACGGCATCAGTAATGCAAATATCGTTCTTGGGGATAACGACGTTATTTATAAGTTGTTTTAGTATTTGAATTTTTTTTCAAGTTCACACTTGTATAAGAAATGTACTGGTGCCGTTTTTCCAAACAGCCGCATGCTAAAAAAATTAAACTAATACCATTTTTTGAAAGAACGGCATGGGATTAACCTATGCCATTATTTAACAGTTAATGCTGACGTGTCCAAAACTGGATCAGTTGGGTAAATATTTTCCAAACTGGGTTACCGAAAAAATTCCTTTAACTTTATGGTTAGTTATAAATAAAAGAAGAGAATAAAACAATTCGGAAATGTGCTACAGTACACTTCCAACCAAAATCCTCTCCTCCTCCCTGGATTTCTAAAAGGTAAAAAGCAGGAAACCATAACAATATATGTCACTTATGTTGAAATCAAAATAAACAAGAAAATTCTGAAAACAAAAAAAATTCGATGGATTCATTATTCTTTATGTTGTTTCATAACAGTTATATTACGATAAAAATCTAATTAGGAAAGAGAATAGACGGGCATGGAACATAGTGGTAGCGGCAACTATGTGGAACCTGTAGCTAGACCGGAATAATTTATGCTTTTGCAAGATTGTCTATACTTTCTCAACCTCGATGAATAAAATTTTCTTCCTTATACATGATTGAGCAGGATATGCAGGGGCTTTAAAGAAGATGAAGAGGAGTGATGAGGCATAGAGGTTTTTCAATGGGGGAGGAAATGAATGGCTGTTGTCTTGGAGGTTAGTTAGTTGGACTTTTTTTCTTTTGATGTATGGGTTGTAATAGAGTAGGGGTGTGTTGTATGGAACCCTGTAGGAGGGTGTTTATCGGAACAGGATGCTCTTGATTTTGGTTCTTATCTCGTAATACTTGGTTTCGTTAATCATCATTAATGGAACGATGACGAGGGACGAGGGTCATCTTTTATATAAAAAAAACAGTTATATTACGGTAGAACGGTATAGCCCAATCTATAAACCAATCAATAAAAATAAATTCAAATTCAATTCCATTAAAAGCTATATATCAGGGTTGAAAATAAATTCAACACTACTTACTTCCATACAAACCTGATTAAAAGTCCACTTCTATGAGAACTCACTTCCAATAGTGCACTTGAAGCAGCGATGCACTTGTTTCTTGTGGGGTAGGTATTGGGAGCGCTGGTGGTGGTTGCACCGAACTAAATGGACTTATATGCAAACTAAGAGCATCCACAATGGTTTCTTAGAGCATCCACAGTGGTATTTCTCATTTGCCAAAAAATGGCTGCTACAGTAATAGCCAATAGAAGCGATCGCTGCAGTGGTCGTTTGCTATACTGTTTGTCAAAATTGAGTGGGACGGTATATGATATACCGTCTGACGTTTTGAAATTAAATTAAAATAGTTAATTACTTATTAACTATTAAACTATATTAATTAAATTAATTAATTAATATAATAATAACTAAACTTACTTATACAACTACTTTAACCTTAATTAACTACTAACCTACTGACTAACCTACTTTTTGACTTTTTGACTTTTTTGGTGGACGGGGAAACATTCCCCGTCTGACCATTTTTTTTTTGGGACCAATCACCTCCGTTCATTTAAAAATAAATAAATAAATAAATAAAAAACATCCCTCAAACGGGATATCATATCCCGTCTGATTGAGACGGGATATGATCTCCCGTTTGAGAGGTGTTTTTTAATAAAAAAATTAATAAAAATAGATCAGACGGGATATGATATCCCGTCCTCTCAATTCTGTTTCTCAAATATGAGAAACGAATATAGGTCGTTTGCTAAAAAATGGCAAAATGAAAAACCACTGCAGGGCTTCGTTTGCTAAAAAATGGCAAACTGAGAATTATAGAAAACCACTGTGGATGCTCTTATAAATGGCAAATTGCCATTTTATAAGAAAAGGAGCGCTGCAATGGTTTCTCATTTTGCCATTTTATAGCAAACCTGCTATATTCGTTTCTCATATATGAGAAACAGAATAGCGATTCTCAAATTTTAAAAAACGGTACAACATATACCGTCCGGTATATGTTATACCGTCTCATTATTATTATTATTATTTTAAAGTGGGTCGGACGGTATAACATATATCGTCCGGTATATGTTATACCGGCCACGTATATTATTTTTTTTTAAATTTTTTTCTAATCCAACGATCAGATTTATTCTAAAAAAAAAAAAAAAAATTAAAATGCTCAGACGGTATAACATATCCCGGCCGGGATATGTTATACTGGCTGATGCTAATTGTGGAGTTAATATACTTTAATAGGTTTTAGTGGGTAGGTTAGGTGGATATAAATAGGTTTAGTTAGTTTTTGGATAGGTTTAGTTATTATTATATTATTTAATTTATTTAATTAATATAGTTTAATAGTTAATAAGTAATTAACTTTTTTAAATTTATTTTTAAACGATGAGACGGTATAACATATACGGTAGCTTATTTTCTAAAAAATGAGAAACATATAGCAAACGACCACTGCAGCAAACAAGTTTATTTGCTATTACTGTAGCTGCCATTTTTTAGCATATGAGAAAAACGACTGTGGATGCTCTAAGAGCATGTGTAGTCGTTTGCTATTTATCCATAATATGCATCTTTGACTTAAAAAACCGCTGCAGTCGTTTGCTATTTATCCATATTATCGATAAATCGCTACAGTAGATTGCTATATTTGAGAATCCGCATAAGCTTTATGCATATTTGGGTGACGGCACATGATGTGCCGTCCCAAAAAAAAAATTATTTTTTTTTCGTCGGACGGCACATAATGTGCCGTCCCATTCGTAAATTATTTATTTTATTCAATTTTAAATCCCAAACCGAATTAAAAAAATCCAAAAATTCCCCCCCCCCCGGACGGCACATTATGTGCCAACTCATGCCCCCTGAATTGTCGGACGGCACATTATGTGCCGTCCCATTGTTTTATTTTAAAAAAAAAAAATTTAAATGTTTGACGATTATGCCTCCAAGTGCAACGGCTATTTTTATGGCCGTTTGGACAATCCAGCGGCTATATTTTTATCTCAACGACTACATTTTCATCTCTCTCAACTAGTTCACAATAATTTCCTATATATACTACTCAATCTCAATCAAATATTGGGTGAGATAGAATTGAGATGAATTTTTTTGATTGCCGAGAGGAGAGAGGAGAGGAGAGAATGAGATAGACAGAAGACAGAGAGGAAGAGCTTAAGGTAGTGTTTGGCCTAGCTTAAAAGTAGCTTCTCTTCTCCTTTAGAAGGAGAAGCTGGGCCAAACACATAATTTGAGAAGCCCACCAAAAGTAGAAGTAGCTTTTTTTTGTTAAGAAAAGGAGCTCCAAAATAAGCTGATCAGATCTACTTCTGGCTTCTCCTTTTTTTCTTCTTCTACACGTTCTCTTCTTTTTTACCCAAAATCAAACATAAAAAAAACTCCCCTGCCCCTTCCCCTTCCCCTTCCTCCACTGCAGACGTCGCGTCCGTCGAACTCGTCCGTCGAACTCGTCGAACCAGGTCGAACTCGTCGAACTCGTCGAAGTCGAACTCGTCCGTCGTTGTACTTCGCATCCGTCGAACTCGTCGAAGTCAGAACCAGGTATGGCTACCTTACCTCCGATCTTATTTTTTGAAACCCAAACAAAAAAAAAAAAACAGGAAAAAAGGGAAAGACCAGACGAAGACGACGATCATAGAAATGTCCAAACCCTAAAAAGCTCCACCCCCAATTTCACCCTCCGACGATGTCGCTCAATATGAAAACCCTAACCCAGGCCTTTGTTCAATCAATTTTTTTGACTTTAGATCTGTTAAACTAAGTTCGTTGTACATTCTGTTCATTTTCATTTTCAATTTTTATCTCTAATAATTGTATAATGCTAGAACAGAATGTTGTTACAACTCATCTGGTTAAAGACAAATTTTGGTTTTTGATTTGGATTGAAAGTTGATTACTGTGATTACCTAGAACACAAATTTTTGATTTGGTTAAACACAAATTTTGGTTTTTGATTACCTAGAACAGAATGTTTTGTGTGCTACATAAATTTCCCACCGTTCACTGTGATGGAATTTTTTTACTTTGTTATATGTTTATTAGATCTATAATGGAATTTTTTTACTTTGTTATATGTTTATTAGATCTGTAATGGAATTTTGTTGACTTCACTGTGATGGAATTTAACGTTCAAGTCTGATTGTAAGTGGTGGTTGTATATAATTTTTAAATTCTTTTTACTGATAATGCAAGTGCACAACCAATCTGCTCGAATAAGCATGTAGTTTAGCATTTTATCTCAGGTCGTTATGATCAGGTCTATGTTTAGGATGCTTTTGATTTCATTAATTCGAAACCTCTCTCAGATTTATATCTAACTGTCTGTATTAGATAATATAACTGGCTATCGTATACAAGAACTAGATCTGACAAATAAACATACCCATGCAAATTGCAGTGAATGGCTAGCCTGAAAATAGCAAAATGGGATTCAAATAGCACAAAAGTATTGCTCGACATTTGTATAGAAGAGATTCGTACAATTGGGAGACCAGGAATTGCGTTTAAAAGTAAGAAATGGGAAGAAATACGTGATGAATTCAATAAACGTACTAGTAAAGAATATACACAAAAGCAATTGAAGAATAGAATGGATACTATGAGAGATAATTGGAGTACATGGAAACAATTGGTGGGTAAAGAGACGGGCTTGGGATGGAACCATCAAACAGGAACGATTGAAGCTGATGCCACATGGTGGGAAGCTAAGATAAGAGTGAGTATTTGATGCTTTTTATTTTTAAATAATTGAAAGATATTGTAGAAAAATGGATTGTCTAATTGTTATTTATTTCTTATGGTTATGTAGGATAATCCAAACTATAAGAAATTCCGATATCAAGGATTGGAATTTGTTGAGGAGTTGCGATTCATATTTGGGGAGTCGGTTGCGACAAGTGAAGTTGCATGGACACCAGCTATAGGTGTGCCAATTGAAAACATTGATTTAGAGGTGCCAATTGAAGATGAAGTTAATGATATGGAAATCAATATTGATGAGGAAAGCCCCCAAGGAAACAAGAGAAGAAAGGTAACACAAGATGTAGCTGAAAAAGTGGCGAAGGGAAAGTCAAAAGTAGGAACCGCAACGGCTATGAGGAAAAATTTTGAAAAGTTAGTTGAAGCTGCAGTGAATAACAATGAAATTCAAAAAGAAGAGCTTGCAGCCACATCTCATTTCCATGGGCAGTATTCCATTCCTAATTGTGTTGAAGTGTTGAAAAGTCTGAAGGAAATGGGGCTTTTGACTGGTGGACAATTTTTATATGCTTTAAAGTTGATTAAACTTAGTGAAAATAGAGCCATATTCATGTCTTTGAAAGATGATACAGATTTCTTTATTCTCATGGATGGAATTGGGTTAGACAAACGCTTGACACTCCTGGTGAAAGTTACAACATGTTTAGGATGGAATCTCATGCCATTTTGAAACTTGAAAAGTTATTGGTGAGTAAGGGATGGTTACATCCATCAAAAGAAATGACATCGTTGGAGGCACTCACTATGTTTCTTTGGGGAATTGCACATAGTGAGACAAATCGAAATATACAAAATAAATTTGGAAAATCGGGAGAGACGGTAAGTAGGAAGTTTGGTGAAGTTCTTGATAGTTTATGTTTATTGGCAAAGGAAATTATAAGGCCTCTAGATTTTGACTTTGTTGAGGTGCCAAACAAAATTAAAGATGATAACAAATATTGGCCTTACTTTGAGGGATGCATTGGTGCTATAGATGGAACACATATACCTGCCATTGTTCCTACAAAAGATCAGATACGTTATATTGGTAGAAAGGGATATCCAACACAAAATGTCATGCTAGTGTGCAACTTTGATATGTTATTCACGTTTGTTGTTGTTGGTTGGCCTGGTACTGCACATGACACGCGCATTCTTTCATCAGTACTTGAAGAAATGAAACATGTGTTCCCTCACCCTCCTGAAGGTACTTAAAAATTTATATATATATTTGTCATTAAAATATTTTTTTTATTTTTATTTTTAATATAAGCTAATAATTAATTCTTTTTTTTTTGTATAGGAAAATACTATCTAGTTGATGCTGGATATCCAAATATGAAAGGATATCTAGCACCATACAAGGGTGAAAGATATCACATTCCTGATTTCAGAGATGGCATTCAAGCAGAAGGTTTACAAGAAGTATTCAACCATGCACATTCTTCATTACGAAATGTCATTGAAAGGACAATTGGAGTTTGGAAGAAAAGATGGCATATATTATGTGATATGAGACCATATCCCTTGATAAAACAACAAAAAATTATAGTTGCAACAACAGCACTTCATAACTTCATTAGATTATGTGGTATCGAAGATGAGGAATTCAACAGGTGCGATCATCTTCCCGGATATATGGATGACTACGAAGGGGAAAGATACAATGACGTGGAAATGACTTCATATAATACTAGAAGAGCAGTAGATGGTGGTTATATGGATACAGTTCGTACTCAAATAGCAGTTGCATTGATGGAAAATAGAAATCGTTAATATCCCATTTTATGATATTGTAAACACTTTGTCATTTTCATTGTCATTGAATTACCCATTTTGAATTGAATGATGAATTTTATAAAGTATCGTAGCCCTTTGATGTTTTTATTTACGTACATTTCAAATGTGTGTGTGTGTGTGTGTATATATATATATATATATATATATATATATATATATATATATTTCATTTATTAGTAATATAAAGATTTTTTTTGTAATTTGATAACTTATATTTCAGTCTTAAATAAAATTAAAAACTTAAATTAAGTGTAAAAGTAGCTTTTAATTGATATCTTTTGCCAAACAACTTCTAGCTTAAAAGTAGCTTTTAAGTTAAAAAAAAGCTGACTATCCAAACAGCTTCAGCTTTTAATTTTAAAGCTCTATTTCTAGCTTCTCCTTCAGAAGTAGCTTTAAAGCCCCAAAAAAGCTAGGCCAAACGTTGGTTTGGTTTGAGAATAATAGCCAGTTGATATATATATATATGTAGTAGAAGGGTATTTTGGGAAAAAAAACTTTAAAAAAGCCTGAAAATGGGGATTGATATCCGGAAAAGCAAAATGGCCAAAATTTTTTTGGATCACTGTCGGACAGCACATTATGTGCCGTCCATGATTTACGGGAAATTTTTTTTTGTTTTTTCTGGTCAGACGGCACATGATGTGCTGTCTCTCCTATAAAAAAAAAATAATTTTATTTTAGCCTTCGGACGGCACTTCATGTGCCGTCCCACCTAATTTTTTTTTTTTGGTATTTTTTTATCGTCAGACGGCACATCATGTGCCGTCGCTTATTTTAATATTAATAGAAAGTTAAAATATAGCTTAGAACGACTGCAGCAAAATTAGGATATCTATATCTATTTATCCATATATCCATATTTTACCATTCAACGACTACAGATGCTCTAATGGGTTATACAATGACCAGCTCTTGACCCAATTGCTTGATGTACAAATTCTACGACTCGTGGCTCATACGGTTCAAAACAAAGATAATAACCTACCCCTTCCTCAGAATTCAAATGGGTATGTATATACTCTGCTTGATTGACAATGGATACCTATTGTATGAGGTTTAATACAATTTACTGATCTACATAAACACTTTGATTCAGTAACCCAATTAGAGGGGGGTAAGTTTGGTGGGTGTTCCTAGGTAGGCTATTTAGATGATTTCATGTGCAATACATGTTTCATTTATGGCCTGTTTGGTTGCCCTGAAAATTGTTGTAGAAAGAAATCTGTTCGAAAAGCACCATTACCTTGGTTTGGTTGACATGGATTTGTTTGAATTTGGGTTCGCACTATAGCTACACTAGTGCGCAAATTTTACTGTTTTGTTCGGTTTCACTTTGACCATTTTGCCCCGAAAACACTCGCATGTTACTGTTCATCAATATTATATTTATTTATCTCTCTCACACACTATCAAACTTTGCAATTTTCTTTTGTCGTTAATATTATTTACAAAATCCTATTTAAATCAGAGAAATTCAACTCTCCTGATCAACATGGAACTAAAGTCCACGCATGTTTTTTTTTTTTTTTGATTATACTGGGTCTCCATCCTCCTCTACGGGTCAGACTAATCCCAATCCTCGTGACAAGGCTCCCGACCTTTGGTCGGGTTGTTGCGCCAGCCATCTATGCATAGCGGTCACTGGCCACCCCAGAGGTATTTAATCCCCATCTTTTGGGAACCTTAGGGTTCGAACCCAGGATCTTGGAGGAGCACACTCCAAGTCCCATCGCTCTTACCACTAGGCCACATTGTGGTGGTTAAGTCCACGCATGTTAAGCTTCGGTTTTTCTAGTCTAGATTTTTTCTTCTTTTTTTAAAGCTTTGGTTTATTTTGGCTTTTTAATTTTTTTTTACTTTCCGTATTTTTGAGCTTTACTTTAAGCGGGTTTAGGTTTTTTTCTTTTTGGGTTTCCGTTTTTTTTATAAAAATAATTTAGTTTAATTAGTTTAAACCATAATTAATTGAGATTAATTTTAAATAAAACTAAAAGTTAAAAGGTATTTTTAATTACTTTTCGCTATAGTATTTTTGCAACTCAAATAAACCAAATCTTTCATATAAAAATATTCCTGCTACACTAAATTTACATTCAGCAAAACTACTTTTTTAGAACTCATTTTCACACATTTCTTTTCACCATAATAATCTTACCATTCTAAAAAAGTTTTACAACCAGCTAAACAACCCCTTGGTTTAACTCGTATTTTATACCATAATTACCACTATACTTAAAAGTAACATCTTTTGAAACTAGAGTTATGCTATTCTTTTTTTTCGCTGAACAAAACATTTGAAGTTTTTCAGCTAAAGATTTTCTATATTTTCCCGTAGCCACCAACCACACACACTCAATAGCTCTCACCCCTATGTTATTCAAAAAGCTTTTCAGCAAAAAGATTTTCGGTTCACTATGTTGTATCTTCGTTCTTCTTTTTTGCTACATCCGAAAAAATCTTACAATCAGAGCCTACAGTAAGAATTCTAATTCTAATTCTTCAATCCTTTTTTTCAGAATGAAGATTCTACAAACTAAAGTATCTGAAGAACCAAATTAGAGCTTAACAATTGGGAAATAATAGAATTCTTTTTCAAGCCTACAGCTCCATTTATATAATTCCCAATGTGTGTGTAGCTACGACATTGTTTTAAAATATATATATATAACCCAGAATAGATTTTTTTTTTAATTATATGACACATTTTGAAAATATTTGCACTTATAGGACAATTGCCAAAGTATTTGCGTTTGTGAACTTAACAACTAAACTCAACATTCTCAACAGCGAGTTTAGTTGTTTCATGCTCGCCGTTGGGACACGGCGAGTTTAGTGCTAATTTTTTTAGAAACTCGCTATTCTCAATTGTAAGTTCAGTTCAAAAAATTTCTATGAAGACTCGCTGTTCCCAACGGCGAGAACATTTATACTAGACTCACCGTTGGAAACAACGAGTTTAGTTCGAATTTTTCAATGAAGACTTGCTACTCCCAACGGCGAGAACATTTACACTAGACTTGTTGTTGGATACGGTGAGTTTAGTTTAAAAAAAATTCTGTGGAGTTTTTTTTGGAAAATTCACTAAGTACAACATAATATTGCATTCTCTATGAAATTTCCTACATCATCGTCGTCCCCAACAGCAAGTCTAGTATAAATGTCCTCGTTATTAGGAACGGCGAGTGTTCTTTCAAACCTTTGAACTAAAATCGTTATTCCCAACAACGAGTCTAATATAAATGTCCTCGCCGTTTGGAACGACGAGTCTTCATTGAAAATTCTGAACTGAACTTGCCGTTGGGAACGGCGAGTTTCTCAAAAAAATTAGCATTCTACTCGCCGTGTTCCAATGACGAGCATGAAACAACTAAAATCACCGTTGGGAACAACGAGTTTAGTTTTTGAGCCTAAATACTTTAGCAACTGTTTTCTCAAATATTTTCAGATCCTTATGGTTTGAAAAACTACAGGCCGAAATTAGAGAACCTAGATTGGGCTCTGTATGCAATTTTTTTAATATAAAAAGGGATATTTTAGCAAATGTCCCCATTCAAAATGTGAAATCTAGCATATACCCTCACTATTTTTAAAAACTAAGAAATACCCCTAGTTTGGATGGAATCGTTAAAATTCCGTTAAGTTAACTTACGTGCATCACATGTAACATAGTAAAATGACCAAAATACCCCCAATAAATTTATTTTAGCAAATACCCCTATTCAGAATCTAAAAACTAGCATATACCCCCACTATTTTAAAAAAAGGGATATTTTAGCAAATGCCCCCATTCAAAATATGGAAACTAGCATATACCCCCACTATTTTTAAAAACTAAGAAATACCCTTCATTTGGACGGAATCGTTAAAATTCCGTTAAGTTAACTTACGTGCATCACACGTGACACGGTAAAATAACCAAAATACCCATTACATAAAGTAAGGGTTTCTTGAAGCAAATCTAAAAAGAGAATGAACCGTCTCCTTTCCGCTTTGCAAATCCGTATGATTTTTTCTCCGATGGCCATCTACCCCACCTTGTTATATTAGGGTTTTTAAAGAAGAAATACCCCAACCCTAATCAGTCGTTGACTCATTGTAAGCATCTTCTCCACCTTGTTATATTAGGGTTTTTGATAGATTATGTTTGTTTGATCGTTTCAACTTGATCAATTTTGTGATGTTTTTTTTTGAATTCTTTTTTTAAGAAAAATTGGTTGTAGGAAGAGCCATAAATTTTTAAAGGTTCGCATCCGAATAATAAAAATATAAACAAAATAATAGAACAAAGATTCAGATGCGAACCTTCTCGAATTCATGGCTCTTCCTACAACCAATTTTTCTTTAAAAAGAATTCAGAAAAAAAAATCACAAAATTGATCAAGTTGAAACGATCAAACAAACATAATCTATCAAAAACCCTAATATAACAAGGTGGAGAAGATGCTTACAATGAGTCAATGACTGATTAGGGTTGGGGTATTTCTTCTTTAAAAACCCTAATATAACAAGGTGGGGTAGATGGCCATCAGAAAAAAAATTATACAGACTTGCAAAGCGAAAAGGAGACGGTTCATTCTCTTTTCAAATTTGCTTCAAGAAACCCTTACTTTATGTAGTGGGTATTTTGGTCATTTTACTGTGTCACGTGTTATGCACGTAAGTTAACTTAACGGAATTTTAACGATTCCGTCCAAACTAAGGGTATTTCTTAATTTTTAAAAATAGTGGGGATATATGCTAGTTTCCATATTTTGAACGGGGGCATTTGCTAAAATATCCCTTTTTTTAAAATAGTGAGGGTATATGCTAGTTTTTAGATTTTGAATAGGGGTATTTGCTAAAATAATTTTATTGGGGGTATTTTGGTCATTTTACTGTGTTACATGTGATGCACGTAAGTTAACTTAACGGAATTTTAACCATTCCATCCAAACCAGGGGTATTTCTTAGTTTTTAAAAATAGTGAGGGTATATGCTAGTTTACACATTTTGAATGGGGGCATTTGCTAAAATATCCCATATAAAAATGTTGTTCTCTTTCTTCGAGTAAAACCCTACGGCGGCCCGTCGCCTCCCATTAATTTGTCAAGGTAAGAAGAAATTTTCATCTCCTCCTTTAATTTACATAATTCCCTCTTTAAATTTATGACACCCATTTGAAAATGCTAATGCTATTATTCAGTTTATAAACCAGAAACGAAAAAAGGGATTCGAAATCCTCAAAATGGGTCCTAATAATTACTGTCTTCATGATTTCTGAACCCAATTTTAGAAACCCTTGTAAAATTCTCGTTACATGTTAGGTCACTGCAAACTTTACATTTTTATTTGTTTTGGTGAATTGGTGGTATTTTGTAATGATTGTTTTTACAATGAAGTTTTAGAATTTTTGATTCTGTAATGGTTTGGCACTTTGTTTATACTACGGCGCTTGTTTAGTTGTAGACTTTAGGTTGCTATTGATTCATGTCGCGAAGCTTTATTATGTGAAGGTAACGATACACTCTGAGGCACAAGAGTACATTAGTATGCATTGGAACCACTCTGAGGTAGAGAGACTGAGGAAGTCGTTTAATGGACAATGCTTAACAGTTTATGAAGCATGTTGTTAAAACTTGGGATCCTTATTGGGGTATCTGCATGACAAAACCATGTACAACTGCGGTTGACTGTGCGGTCGACAGACCTCCTCTCGGCCAAAACCATGTACAACTGCGGTCAGCTGTGCTGTCGACCGTCCCCAGGACCGTCGACCGTCACTTTTCCTGGTTGCCGATGTTGTTGTCTTTCTCTGCTACTCTCTTCGACGTTTCAACCTTCGTGCTTCATCATATCTTCTTCTAATCTGAACCACTAGTATTCAAGATATAAGCCTAACAGGCTTGACAACGTGCTTGGTGATACCACAAGTTATTTAAAGCAAAAATAACGTATAGACAATTGCACAAGTATAGAAAAGAGTAACTTAAGTTATGAGTACTTAACAAGTAGATGCTAGAGAGGTAGAGAAGGCCACATAAACTGCCAAGATACGAGAAAAGTAAAGAACTCTAGATAACTATATTAGGTGGGAAGATCAAGGGAAGATGCATAAGAGAGAGGAGCTACTTTTTTTCATTAACGAGAGTCACGTAAGAGAATTTGATAGAACTAAGTGCCCTAAGTCATAATAGGAATTACAATTGTAGTTGGAGAATCTAGCCCAATGAAGTCGCAAATGTGTTAAGAAATTGAAAATTTTGAGGGGCGTAGGACGTTAAGATATCCATTGAGGTTTGAGAATGTTTAGTAAAATAAGGACTTAATGACTCACGAGGTTATTCAATAAAATTTTAAAGAAGGAGAAAATGACAAATGAGTTAAGGAAAATGTTTTGGTGTTGTTCTTAAGACACAGAGATATATAGTACTGGAAAAGGAATCGTTGGATAAAGTTTACGATTTGTGAATTAGAACTTTTAAAGAGAGATTGAGGATAGATTAAGAAAAGGAACAAGTGTGCTGGAAAACCAATTTAGTTTTATTCAAGAGATATCAATTGGAAAAACTTAAATATTTTCTAAGATGAATAAGGGAAAGGTGTAGGATGAAGAGAAAATGTATATATGGTTTTTGGTTAATCGAGAGAGCTTATTGTATGGTCCTTAGGGAGATTAATTGGTGAGTTTTCTAGAGACAAAACAGGTGTCTACTGTCTAGTTCTTAGTTGACGACATGAAGGATATGTATGATGTAGTAGGTGGTGTGGGAACTATTAGTGGGTAACCAGAGGCATTCTCTATCACCATATGAATGTACCAATAATCTTTAAGAACTTATCTTTTTTGCATTAGTTGTATTGGTTATGAATAACCTATTAGGCATATCCAAGAAGTGGTCATGGTGCATGATCATCGCTATTGATGCCATACTAGTTTCTTCTTCTTTTTTCCCAAAAAAGATTCATTGTATTCGATGAGTCATGAGATTAGAGAAAATTTTATTAGAATGTAAATGATTTGTAATCATTTAGCCCAAAAAATAGTATATGGAATGCTACTTTTATAGAAGTTTGTGAATAAATGAGAGTATAATTCCTTTTTGTGGTCAGTAAGTACCTCAGCACTGTCATTTTTTGCTACCTGGGATATTGAGGAGGATGTTGCTCATTGTATCAAATTGGCATGACTATAGTCAAGAAGTGAATCTGGAGTATTGCGATACAAAAATGTGGTAGACAATTATATGACTAGCCAGGCATTGGTCAGAGTGGGCAAATTTAGAATGGAAGAAAATGAGTGTTAGCCGAAATGGGCATATCATTGGGGACTAGCGGCAAAACTCTAAATGGTTAAAGAAGTAGTAGTATATCCATTAGAAATTAGTGTAGGCGAAGTAGTAGTATATCCATTAGAAATTAGTGTTAGCTCCAGCTAGTAATAAAATGAGGGAGAACCAACTACTATTTTTCTCTTTGAAAATCGTCATCTCCTCTTCCCTTTTTTTTTTCAAGTGGATGGAATGGTGCAGACAATGCTCATATATTACCATATCCCTCTCTTGAAGGGAATTCCTTGCACAAATCTCAAGAGGAGGAAGTAGATGGCGGTGATGTGAACTAGGTGATCACTTTGAAACAGGGAGCCCCTCGATCTCTATTTCCTAACATCTCACTATCAACAAGCTTCTCGCAAATTAAGATAGTTTTTTTTTCAAATGCAAACCAATTAAAACCCATGAAAATATAAAATAACCAAGCGTCATGCACATATAACACCAACAGAAATTTCAATTTTAACCCTAATTTTCATCATCTAGCACAAAAGCAGTCCGACAAAGCTTTACAATTGGATCTGTCATCAGTAGAGAGATTAGTTGAGTGAGTCGGGTCTATAGTTGTCAAATCGTGTATCGTATCATGCATCGTAAGTATTTTGTCACACTTTAAAGATCATTTTAGTGACCTTAAGACTATATACTTTAAAACTATGAATAAATTTATAACATTGATTTCATGGACAACCAAAAGTAAGTGCTAACGATATTCTGCGCGTTCGTAAAGCTTATAAAACCCGTAAAATCATAACTACTTGGAAATTTGAGACTTTGCAAGTTTGCAACTTTTACTTTCTAATATAATAATAATAATAATTCTCTAGTAACTAACTATGCAATAATACAATAGAAGAGAGTAAGTATTGTGCAATCAATTCAGTACATGATAAATACACATTCAAGTAAACATCAACCAATAATTAATCAACTAGACCTCTAAATATCAACTAGCAATTAATCAACTAGACTGCTAAACGTTAAGAACTAATTAATCAACTAGACAACTATAATAAACTATCGATCAACTACAACTAATGGTTGTCTACTGATACTTTATTATTACTATCAGTTAAATGGAGAGAGACACCTGGAGGGGTGGCTGTGTGGGGTTTTGAGGAGCAGACACATGGAGCGTGTGGGGTTTTGATGAGTGGTCCACATTTAATGATGTAAGCTTTATGTTCTCCATTCTATCTTTTGTAAAACATTATTTTTAGCCCCAAAACCTTCCGTTTTTAGCCCCAAAGTAAGCCCAAAAAAACATCAACAACAACAACAAAAACAACAAAAACTTTTGACGGCTAAAAGAAGACAAGAAGAAGGAAATGAAGAGAATAGAAGAAAGAAGGGAGAACGGGATTGCACATGTTGACGACAAGCGATGTGAAAGTCGCAGACTTTGTCGGAGTCGATGGCGATGGTCAATGACAATAGTAGATGCAGAAAATAGAGAAGGCGAGAAGAATAGAAGCAAAGGAAAAAAGAAACTACAATTGCAACTTTAACCCTTTCTGTTCTTTTTGTTTGAATGTCATCAAACTGTATCGTCTCGTATCGTGAATCAGCCTATACGTGTCAATACAAACGATACATTCACTATATCTAACGACACTTAACACTATTCAATACATGTCTTTGATACGTATCGGTTTTCCCTTGAATCGTCTCGTATTGTCGATACGTGTCACGTATCGTACGTTACTAACAACCAGGGCCGGCTCCCCAATGGAGGTCGGGGAGGCGGCCGCCTCGGGTCCCAAAATTTTTTTGTCATTGTATTTATATGTAGGTATTTTGCGCGTAGTATTTTTTAGGGGCCCCTAAATTTATTTTTTTTGGCTTTTGTTTTTAAAATTAGTACTTAGGCCGGCTTATTGTAGTTGAGTTTGGATTTGTATGGAGATTTTTTTCTCAAATCCCTAAATCTCCATCAATTTCTTCATATATATCGGTTTTTAAGAATTGTAACAAAAAAAAAATCCAAAAAATTTTCAACAATTTTTTTAAACATAAATTTTGTATGGGGGCCCCATTTCAGGAGTTCGCTTTGGGCCCCCGTAAACTCAAGGCCGGCCCTGCTAACAACACTGGTCGGGGCCATGCCAGGAAGAGCATAAAGTGAACAGGGGTAGATGACGAAGTCAATAAGAGCCTCCATAGCAAATGGTGTGGATGAAGCTCGTTAGGACTTGGATGCCAGAAAACGTGTATGTTTACGATGAGTAGGGGTAGAAGTTGTGGGGGAATTACTAGTTATGTAGAAATTGTTGGAACTTGCAGCAATGTTTTTCTTTTGTGGTCTTTAATGACTTCTTCAACAGGCTGTTTGATGCTTAGTCAAATCCGTTTGGTGTGAAGCCCTTATGGTCTTCAGGGCGATCACATCGCCTCCTTGAACAACCTTGTTTTACCTCCATTGCCTTGGTTTATTTACTTCATCTAATCTTATCTCTCTTACACCTCACCACTGCGTAAAATGTGTGCCTAATCTGTGTGCACATGCGTTTTCCAGAGTTCAAAATTTTGTTCAATTTTCAGACTCATTATGGATGCTGAAGTTACCAACATGTATGTAAAGGACTAATTATCAGTTTGGGCACTTGCAGGAACTAACAGGAGGATCATTTGGTAGCTTAATATTAAAGAGGGACCTGGACATTTTGGCAATGGAGGGAACGACTGTTATGACTTATGGGCGAGCAGTAGCAGACACTTGCAGAGGAAGATAGTGGAGATATTAAACAGATGCTACAATTGTATTTTGGGTAATATTCTGCGTAGCTATTGAACTTATCCCCAAGCTTATTCACCACTGCCAGTAGGTCATTCATCTGGATCTGCAGTGATGGCTTGGATTACAATTTTTTTAATCTTTAAGGATCAGGAAAAAGCCTTGGGGAAGGTTTAGCATCGCATGGTTGAAGCTTAAAGAGGTGGGTAAAGCTGAACTTTCATACACCGACATATTGTTAAATGTTAATTCAAGGTTGCTGGTTATGATTTTAGCCAATGATAATTTTATTGTGGGGAGGAAAGAGGATGAGGTCCTGCAAAGTCTATTTGAAGAATTCCAATATACTTGTCAATGCAGGAGAAGTTTATTTTTGATGACGATCTTGCCCATTAAAATTTATCACAATGCACATTGAAGCTTCAGTAGCTAATTAATTGGGTTATACTGGCTTCAGATCGCCAGTTTATATATGGCTAGTATATGACCTTGTGAAAATAGGAGGTGAAGTGAGGTATGAAAGTGTTATTATTTGTTGCTTTTCAGTGTATGTTCAATTTTATCTCTATTTACCAGTTCATACATGGTTGAATTTTAATTGTTGTTTGTAGTTACAAATTGCTATATGTATGCATGGATGAATATGTCATTGTGCATTGTTTATGTACTTGTATATATATAATCTATTTTTATTAACTGTTTTTGGTTAAAATGTGAGCAACAGTTTCAATGCTTAAGGAATGATGTACAATAACTATACATTTCTAGATTCATCATTCATCCGGCTGTCGCCTATTAATCTTCGACTGAAAATAAATGGATAATAATTACTTAGGCCTTTGAGTGATTAGGATGATCAAACTAATAGGCCCACCATATATTCACATTGAATTAAAGAATTTACTTAATCATCATCTTGTTGTGAAGGAAAACCTACAAAATGGTTCCAATAAAATGGTTGCGATGATGACAAACATATGACAACCCTGTTAGCAGTTAGAAGTATATTAACTTATGTGTGTATATCCTTCTGAAACACTTGTGGTTATTAGAAAAATGTTAAGGAAAGCAGGCAAGCAACTCATTTTTTATATGACCTTAATCCATTTGGAGAAAGGAGAGTGAAGAGATATGCAATAAAGAGCTTGATTGTATTCAACCAACTTCGCCTAAAACTTCTGGCTACTTTCTGGAAACTCCAATTCTTTTATCCTCTTTTACAGGAACTGAAACTGGTGAAATACAGGAACTGAAACTGGTGAAACAATTGAACTAGGTTCATATTGAGCTTCGAGAAACTTACTCTTAGTTTGGACCATCCATTAGGACTATACTTCTCAAATTGGGTTTCATTTGATTTCTAGTTTTCTACTAATTGTTGACCCAATCTCTCTGAGGAGGGCATCTTCCATGCCCAAAAGTAAGATTTAAATGTTCTCCCCGCTTTTTTAAAATCATTAGATTTAATTGGATGGTTGATATTTATGAAGTTTCCGATGGATATTTGAGATTTAAGTGGATGGTTGATATAAATTGAGTTTCAAACGTTGAGACAAGTGAATGGCTAATATAGGCCGGAGTTTTAAATGTGTCTATAAGTGCGTGTTTGTCCACAATTTAATCACTCGAATTCTCTAGTTATTATAGTAGAGATGTGTATTGTTTGGGTGTTGGAAGTTCCTACGTAATTATTTAAAATAAGCAAGTTAACTTTTAGAAACTAAGACTTATAATAGTAGAGTTCTATGGCTGAGTATCAGATGTCTATCTCTAATTAGTGATTTTTTAAAAAGCAAGTTAACTTTTTGAAATTAAGACATCATCAACAGTATTTAGAAGGCATACTTATGAATATTTAAAAATTTGGTCTTTTACATATTGAGAAATAATGGAAGTGATGTGGCAGCGGTAGGTGGTACTTCATTTTCCTTTGGAGTCAAATTTTATTTGGATTGATATTGGATGACCGACATATATGTTTTGCTTCCACATTTTGGATGGACACACAGGATAATATTTAATTTGTTTTGATATGAAAATTTCAGTTCAAGAACCGATTATCTTTCTGCTAATTGAGACAATAGGGGTAATAAGTTTGGTTTGGCTGCATCTGTAACTCTAGTTGGAGAATGAGCTATTTAGCTTTGATCATGGTCTAGATGACTTAGATTTGTTGATAAGATTAGGAACATGATTAAAGAAATTTGCTTAAAGAGTCGTAGATAGTTTTATCTATCATATTTGGCCTATAATAATAAACTAGGAGACCTATCAGATAGCAAAAGGAGTTTCTCTCTCTAGAAATTCTAGAGAGAGAAGCTCTCTAAAAAAGAAACAAACTCAAAACCAAAAAAAACCTAGATCTACTCTTCGGGGGCAGCGGCTAGGGTTCGTGGGGCCCCCCCCCCCCCCCCCCCCCTGTTTGCCGTTGCTCCTCGCATCTCTCTTCTCCGCTTCCTTCCCCGCCCCAACCAGATCCTGACGCCAGCGCCACTATCTCTGGGTTCCAATGCTGGTAGGACGGGATCGACGACATCGTCGCCATGGGGTGCTGGTGGGATCAACGAATTCGATGGCATGGGGTGTCAAGATCGGTTTCGCTCGCGAGTTCGACGACATAGACGATCGGTCAGGCACAAGCCAAAGGAGGTTTGCTGATGGGTTTCGCTGGCGAGTTCGACGGCTTCGACAATCGGTCAGGCACAAGCCGAAGGGGGTTTTCGTTGAGGTAGACGAGATCGCCGACATGGGATTCCGGACGTCGGACGGCGTCGACTTAGGTCATAGAGTCGGTCGTAGGGGCCCTCGTCGGACTGTGGAGTCGCAATCTAGTCGGGTGTGTCCCTCATCGTCAACATAGAGATGGCTGCGACTAGTTATGGATAAGAATCGGTAGTAAGCAACTGTGAGAGTGATTCTTTCTAGATGGGTGTTCATTGTACCGTCATTGGTGTTTACGGTTCCTCGAACGCGCAGCTTCAATCTGCGGCTTGAATTGGCAGGTATGGTTTATTTGGTTTGGTGCTGGAGAGTGTTAGGTGATGCAATTGGAATGGGAAAAGTAGTGTTTGAGCTTGGGTCTGTGTTGGGAGATGTGGGGAAGGGGAGAGATGAGATTGGGTTGTGTGTGAGAGAGAAAGGAGTAGCGGAGGAGTCCCTAATATCCAAATTTTCTCCCTAAATATCCAAATTACAACCAACTTACGATTAGCAAGAAAGTGTACCCTAGTTGGTGGGGCGGTGGTAGCCCGACAATTTTATTGTTTGTGCTCTACTTTGTCCTATTCACGTTAAAGTGAGGGGTTCCTACGGTCTCTCTCATGTCAGGGAGCTTGGAGGGGTGGTGGCGTTTATTCAGCAGTCAGGGAACTGGACAACCTACGTTGCGAGGGGCTAGTGAGAGTCAACGAGGGTCAAGCGAGGGGATGAGAATCAGGACTCAATCTGTACAGGGAGTTGTCAGATTGGTGGAGTGTCTGTAGTCTCTCATAGGGTGCTTGAAGTTGACGCGTGAGTCATTAATGGTAGCGACAGAGGTGTCAGTGCAAGCAGTCAGGGGAGAGAACATCCTTCGTTCCGAGGTGCCAGTGAGAATCAACGAGGGTCAAGCAAGGGGATGAGAATCAGGACTCAATCTGCACATGGAGTTGTCATATTGGTGGAGTGTCTGCGGTTTTTCATATTGTGCTTCTAGTTGACGCATGATTCACTGATGGGGGCGACGGAGGTGTCCGTGCGAGCGACGATACGGATAAACGGTGTACAAGCAAGAGACTGAGAGAGAATGAGCTCAAATTGGCATGTGAAATTGACTTGGACGAGGTCACCCGATCAGTAGGATTAGATTTCGTTGTATTTTTTGTTTATTGGTTGGGGTGTATGAATTTCAGAACCCAGCCTGTTGGGATCTGAACTTCATAAGCATTATTTTTGGTTGTTTGTTTTGTTAAATTTTTTAATGAAACACGGAGGGCCAAGGCCAACCTTTTACAATAAAAAATAATAAACTAGGAGGGTACACTAGAGGAGGAATGACCGCCTGTATTGATAAGGGAGGAGCATGAACTTCTTTTGGCAATGTATTTTGAGAATATGTATTTTGACATTTGTATTTTTGGTTTGTTGGAGTCGGGGAACACCATGTATGGAAGAGAGACTCCTGTTTTGGGTAAGGGAAATGAATATCATGGCCCGCCTGTGGGATACGTGAATTCATTGTCTGGTTGAGTATTTCTGTTGTGTTTGTTTTATTAAAAGCTTTTTAATGAAACTCGGGGGCTTCGGCCAACCTTTTATGATCAGAAAACAAAATAATAAACTAGGAGACCTGCACAAGATTGTCTTGATATGTTTGAGATATGATCAACTACACAGTAGGTTGGGAGCATTGACTGTGAAGTGAATACTTTGTCTGAATGCAATCTTCATTGTATCAAAATTCTAACCAATTTTATCTATGACTGTAAACCTTTTTAGCTTATTCTCCTGTCGACTGCAAATTTCTTGCAAACTAAAACCTGTAAATTTTTTGGAAAGGGACATATAACATTGGATTCCTTGCATGATTGAGCAACTTAAATCTTGCTATCTGATGATGACTTATTATAAAACCAAAGGTTCAATTCATTCCAATGTCTAGAAATGTAGTTGCATATTATTTAGTGGAAACTTTAGAGTACACTGTCCTTTGAGTATAAAATTATGCTAATCACATAATTTATGCATGGCGTGCAATATGAATCCAACTGTTATGTCATACCTTGTGTATTCTGGAAGCAAGTATTATTAAGAGTGTCATCAGAGCTATTATATATGTTTGCACCACAATGTGCATCTTTATGCTAGGAATATAGAATCGTCAAGTAACAATCAAGAGAAGGAAGCTAAACCTAAACCTCCCATTTGGCCGGGTACTCGAGCTAAATGCTTTAGGTTGGTAAGGTGGGTTGGGTTGGACGAGGGGTCCATGCACATGGGAATGTATGATGTGGATGGGCCCACCCAATGTGCAAAGGAGCCCATCAAACATCTTTCCATGCTGAAAGAGGAAGACGAGGGAAGGGGGGGAATGAATGTCGACAGTAGTTTCCGACAATCATGAATTATTTCATTCTTTCGAGTCAAAAATTCATGTAATTTCCATCCAGTTGATGTTTTGCATGGGACACTTATTTCAACACATTATTTTTGGTATTTACCAATTTCTCTACTTGTTTGTCATTTTTGCGATCTAAACGGAACGACCACGCTATCATGACAGGGACTCGTTTAGTTGGCTAGACCTACGAGAAGTAATAGGAGGATAGAAGCATCTATCTAGAATAAGGAGACTGATAAGGCTTGGAATACTCGTTTAGCATTTGTATCCTGGTTGTTTGGTATATATAAAAACTAAAAAATATATAATTAATTTTTATAACATTACATCTTGTATGTTTATATATTTATTCACTTTCATGTTTATGTGTAAGAGTCTAACTACAAGAGATTGTGCATGCTGCTTTAGTTAAATTGGAATCTATTCAGTTATAACATTTTTCTTTTAATCTTAAAGAGTGCATGTATATAAATTGCCGATAATAGGATTTCTCATTCACTGAATTCTGATTTCCATGTTTGGCCATTAATCGTAGATGCTAATTAGACGCATGTAGAAGATGACTCTTAGGGATGCGTTGTGACCGACACCGAAGATTTATGATAAAGCTTTGTTACATAAAAGTCGGGAAATTATGGTCTTTCTTTCATTTTCGTCATAATCTCTGAAAAAGAAAGTACATATTAAGTTATCCTCCTTTCTTTATCATATAAAAAGGTTCTCTAGGACCCGAGAACATGCCAAACCCCAAATTGCGGGGCTAACAGTGAATTTTCAATATGGCATGGTATCAAGTGGTTGCCGTCAATCTTTGTTCTTGCCTTGCCCCTTCTGTTTGACATTATTAGGGTTCCCATCAATCTTGCTGGCTTAACTGACCCTGGCATCATTATTCTACTAAGTTACAAAAGATATGAGTAGAAGTAGAATTATGTCTATTCCAAACTTTAATATCATATGCTTTATTATGTCAACCTATTGAAATTCAGTACCCACCAGTGAGTACCCTCCAAAATTCTTAGGCCGTCAAAATATTCTCTTTCTTTTTAGTACAATCACAAATTATTTCAGTCAGATTTGGAGAATTAGATGCTATGGTTTGTCGATTACTGTTAGTAATTCATCGGATTGGGCGCAATTATTAGTATGTTATGCACCCAGTGTTCGTCTTAAACCTAGTTTGTAGTTTTTCATAATCCTTAATTTCAGAGCTTTTGCTTTAAAATATACTCCTAGTCATATGAAGCTCCATCTTAATAAACATGGACATGGCCCAATCTTTCTTTAGCAACCAACTCCATTAACAAGATATTGCTTCAGATCCAAGAAAGCTCCATTTCTGTGGCTATGAGATTTATCATAGCATTATCATATGTATGGTGTATCTTCACCATAACCACCGTAAATGATTTTTAATACGAAGTTCTTCGTACGGAGGAGGATAGGAAACAAGGATGGTATTTTCACTTTCTTTTTGAAAGAAGTATTATTTTGTCATTGCCACTCCCAAAGTAATCAGTATATGCATAAATAAATATTACAGAAAGGAAAAGATGGTGCTATCTGAACTTTATTTGATCTCAAAGGAATGATTTGCATGCCTTTAATTCTCTTTTTGAATGATATGATTAGTGAACAGATGTTTCTCATTCATAATGTTAATTTTATAATTAATTTTGATATTTACTCATGAACAGACCATGGCTGTCCTTAAACTGTGATCATGTTCGTAAAAGTATATGGTATCTATCGAAAAGATCTGGGTACTCAGTCATGCTACTTTGTATCAAGGTCAGTTGCTAAGTTCTTTTAAGAAATTGGTTTGATTCAAATTAATTTTATGTATTCTGACTATCGAATTGTTTTGTTTCCTTTCTTCGCCTGTTTTATTATGTGTTTTCTAAAATTATCCGGAATTCATTAAGGGTTGACACCTAATTCGTACATTGCTTTGTGGTTGTTCTTATTGTTATTGCATACCGAATAATTTTTAAACTGATATGTTCAACTTTCCGTGTAGAGTTCGTACTGCATATATTAAGCTCATTCTTTTCGGAAATTTATATACTAAGGTCAATTAGTAATATATACCAAATATGTATACACACCATTTTCGTTGCATTTCTCTTGTATTTATATACATTGTCAATACCTGCTAATACAGACAGACAGGTTGTGAGTTTATATTTAGCCGGCACGCATATTACAGCCAATATTATTCAAACATGTACAGTCTAATCTAATATACAAAGATAAAGGGGAGTCATGAATCCTGATTAAAACAACTGTCTGGATTTGCATCCCTACAGCTTTTGGATACAGAAGAAAGAAAGAAAGAATACAAAGGAGAGGACCTCAACATAAAGAACAATGATTATTAAAGATTAAACAAAACAAAACAAAACAACCCTAAAAAGATAGAGCCTTTAGCTCTTCTTTTTTTTCCTCCTATATTGTCTATATCCTCCCCACGTTTTTGTTAACCTTAACCTTATTCTTCTGTTCTTGACCCTTGATTATAATTTAGTAAATACACTTGTTCATCACAATCATACATATTCCACATTTAGGGACAAAAACATCCATCACCATCATGGACAAAACAAAACACCCAACTGTTTTAAATTCACATTTGATTTTTTACCCTCCCCTTTTGGATCTACTATACCCTTAAATTATTGTTTTTTTTATACATGTAACAGAGCCCACCGACGCTTTTGTTTTGCTCCTATTCCTTTTGTCCGCCACCCTTGATCGGGGACTTGATGCCGTAGTACCCAACATACCACTTGACAAACTTCCTCAACCCGGTTGCGAGATCGGTCGTTGGCCGGTACCCGAAATCGTGCGCTGCCAAGCTAACATTAGCGTGGGTGAATGGCACGTCGCCATTTCGCGGCATCTTCACCACATTCTTCTTCGCCTTCACTCCCAGCAGCCCTTCCAATATGGACACCAGTTTGGTGACTGGCACTGGAGATGTGTTTCCCAAATTGTACACTCTTAGTTGTGCCGGTCTCTTCTTCTTCCCTCCACTTCCAGTACTCTTTTCTGCAGTGTCTAGTGCTCCTAGACACCCTTTGACAACGTCGTCGATGAAAGTGAAATCGCGGGCGACTTCTTTGCCGTCCTGGGTTTGGAAGACGGTGATGTGTTTGCCGTTGAGGATGTCTTTGGTGAATGAGAAGTAGGCCATGTCAGGTCTGCCCCAGGGTCCGTAGACGGTGAAGAAGCGGAGGCCGGTGATGGAGAGGCCGTAGATGTGGTTGTAGGTGTGGGCAATTTCTTCGCCAGCCTTTTTGGTTGCAGCGTAAAGAGATGCCGGTTGGTCAGTGCGGTGGAGTTCGGAGAAGGGGTTCTCTGTGTTCAACCCATAGACAGAGGATGATGAAGCCCACACGATCGCAGGCTGCGGGTTGGTGGCTTTCGCGATTTCAAAGAGGTTTACCAGGCCGGCGATATTGGATGCCACATAGGATTGCGGGTTCTTCATTGCATATCGCACTCCGGCCTACAAGTTATCCCAAAAGAGTTCAATTGACTAAATGAATAAATAAACGATATGGCATATTTCTTGCACTCTTATTATGTACATATACAACCCAATCAAACTAAACTAAAATAAAATAAGGGTTGGTTTACCTGAGCTGCGAGATGGAGGACATGGGTGAATGCCGCGATGTCAAACAGCTTGGTGAGCAGAGGCCCATCATTGATATCACCATCGATGATAACAACCCCGCGGCCGCTAAGCATCGACTGCCTCGCTCTCTTCAATGACGGGTCATAATAGGAATTGAAGTTATCAAGGCCAACCACGCCGTCCCCTCGCTTCTTCAAAGCGAGAGAACAGTGAGTCCCAACGAACCCAGCAGCCCCAGTGACAAGGACAGACATCCCCCCATCTCTCCGCGGAGCCGCAGAGTTTCTAACCTGCTTCTCCCAAGCTGCACCGCTATACTTGGACGACGACGACGCGCCATCATCCCCGTATAGCGCAGAGGCGAGGAGGCTGCGGTGGGAGTTGTAGGTCTGAGACTGGGACAGTGGTTGATAGTTGATGGTAAACACAAGGATGAGTACGAATGCTGTGAAGAGAGTTGCTCTGAATAGGAGCTTGGACGACGCAGCCATGATCTTTGCATTGTTTACGCGCCGGATGTAGCTGTTGTACCGCTCCAGTTTGCTCGTGTCGGCCGAGGATGAGTGAGCCATTGCTGGATAGAAGAACTACTCAAGGAGAAAGTAGCAGCTAGTGTCTCCTGAAGAAAAAAAGAGAGGGAGGGAGGATGGGGATTTAAAGGGCGTTTGGGATCCTGACTTTGAGCACTTGACAGCAGAGCAAAGAGAGAGATATTGAAGAGAGAAAGGAGTAGCATTACGTGTGGGACCCACACAAGTGTGTAAGAGAGAGAGAGAGAGAGAGAGAGAGAGAGTTGGTCTTGGTTGGATGCCACTTTCTTCTTAATCTTCCTTTTTTTTAGCTTCACCACTCTTAGTTAGTTATAGCATTTATTAATATTTGTTACTTTATCCTTTCTTTTATTCATTCACTTACTCAATCCTCACTATTTTTTATAAGTACGTTTCTTTGCCTTTGATTCTGCACAGATTTGCTTGCAAAAAGTCTGAATGCAGCAGCGTTCTTTCTAGTCAGTGTGAAGGAGGAGGAGAATATTAGAGAGATAGAGATAGAGAAGGTTGTTTCTGGGATGCATGACTGGCACATTCTCTAAAAGTCCACTCGATCAATTAATAACAATGTGCTTTTAACTTCTTGTATCTTGCAGTCAAAAATAGTACATCAAAAGTAGTACAATACTTCATCGTAGTATATCTTATAGTCAAACGCAGCACATAGAATGTATTACAAAACGTATGTAGTACTACTTTGTTTCTTTAATATTATATTAATGAAACGATGACCGGGGTCATCTTTTATCCAAAAAAAAAATGTATTACAAAACGGAATGTGAGTGAGGACGATGAATTGTGTGCGTGTGTTGTATATATTAACAGCTCGATCGATCGATCTTTTACAGCTCGAACTTTACTTGTTGGGTCTTGTATGTTAAGACATTACAATTAGAGTACCAATTTGGGTACAGTTTGGTACGGGGGTGTACATTTATACCATCTTAGTACACAGATACGTCAAATTTGCTTGTTGGTTGAATGGATTTGAGGGAAGGAGGATTAATGAGGGTGGATGATGGTTGTTAGGAACAGCTTGATGGGGATTGCTTACCAACCATTTATTAACCTAGCTACCTTATATCATGATCATGATTATGATGTATGACTATGAATTAATATAGCAATTAACCGTTGTAGTCAATGTCCGGTTTTAAATAGAAAGTGTAACTATACATATATGCAGTCTTTTTCTTGATGAAGTGGGGTTACTAAAGTACACCCCTCAACCACTTTGCTAGTGAATTAAAAGGTTACATGTTCAAAATTTAATTGTGAAAAAATTAAAGTCATGAAAGATAATATGTTGATCAGGTTAAAAAAATTAAGATACAGGAGCCGAACCCAGATGAAGTTCTGACCATCTGTCACAGGAAAAAGAACTAATTGAATAAAATGATTACCCACTATCAATTGTTAGGCTGGTAGCCTGCAATATGTTGAAAAGATATGAATATTATTACTAATAAAATCATGGAAAAAGTGAGAGAAGAGGAAGAAGATTGATTTTGAACAGAGATGCAGAACTGAAAATAATCATATGTTAATAAAGAAATAAAATAATAAATTTGGCAGCTTCCCATCACAGTTATATATATAATTGAATGAATGAGTTCAGTGTTCACACAAAGGAAAGGCAAGGCAATGAATGATTCGTGTCATCCCATTCTCAGTTAGCCGTTCATATTTGTACTAGTACGCACTAAGTGTCGGTGACTCTATTAACAATTATAATTAATTATGCTAATCATAATCGAGATGAATAAATTATAAATTAAGGAGGAAACCACTCTGGAATTCACATGACTTTTGTAAATTATATGTATGGAGTACCAATTAAGTAGTGTATGGTACTTAGTAGCTGGGTTAGCTTTATTCTTATGTGAGTACGAATATAGAATTTTTAGAATTCATTTGCATATAGTTTCTTCTTTATACTAGCTAGGAATAGGATTCATTGCATATAAACATCTAACTATATTATTTTGATAGGGTAGATAGATTCTTTCTTTTATACTGGCTTGAGAGAGACATCGAAATGAAGATTGAGACTTAAGTATAGCATTAGAGGATTTTGAGCGACAATTTCGGAGTAATTTGTCCTTTACATTTCTCTGAGTTTTTGTGTGTAGCGTTGCTATCGGGTCTTATCGGTTCGGGTCCTCCACTACCCGGATCCGATTCCTCACGGATCAAAAAATTAGATCCGGATACGGACTTGTAAGAATAGGGTCCGGGTCCGAGTTCTCCTTAAAATATATATCTGTCGGATCCGATAGTGGAGATTAAGTATTTCTGTACCTATATCTACGGTTCCAACAATTTTTGGACTTAAGTATATGAATCAATATTATATTTACGTATCTATCTGCAACAATTACTATTTACATGTATATCCTATAACTCTATTATTCAAATTCCAAATATGTGCGGATATTTTTAAACAGGTCTGGATCGTGTCTATTTTGAGCGGATCCGGATCCGGACCCAGACCCGGAAGTGCATAGGATCTTATTTTCGGACTCAGACCCAAATCCGTATAAATTAGGTCGGTTCCGGTCCAATGCTGGGTCCGGGTAACAGCTCTATTTGTGTGTCATGCATGTATCTATCCAGAATGAGTATTTGGATATTATTATCGTATGCATACATTAAAGACACTCATTCTATACCTGTTTAGAAGCTTAATTACTCTCAACTGTACAATACTCATTTTGTTGTTACTTCAATTAAATTTGATGGTTTTCTTTAATTAATCTGGTTAGTTTACATTAATAAAACTATCAATCTGCACTTGTGTAATGTATGACTTTTTCCTTTGCAAATTATCTCTAGTGACACTAATTTTTATTTTATATGAATGACAGTTTTGTAAATTAATAATTAAATATATATCTTAAATAAATTTTAACATTAAGGGAACTACGGTAACTAGAACAATTGAGAAAATAGATGGTTAATATAACTTTCACTTACTTAAAATTATATGGTTAAGATTAGATTAGATTAGATTAGATTAGTTAAATTGAATTGTGAAGTAAGTACACAACTACTCCGTAGTAGTTGACAGTTGTAGCATGCAAATGCAATGCCGTGGATCTCTTCTCAAAACCTGTATCTGAATTCAAGCCGGGTATTGTTGTGTTGTATGGCTCTAGATGTTTCGATCGCATTAAGGGTACGTATGTGTGTCTACTCTACAAGTACAAGTAAAGCTTTTAAATCAAAGCATCGGAATATGATGCAACTTTTTATCCGTTGCTAAATAAGAGACTTTAGTGTGATATTAAAACTGAGTAGACACTTATTAGATCTAGTTTTGGATTCGATCGAGTTGACTCAAAATCTGAATCTGAATCTGAAACAGAAACGACATTATATATATATGTAGAGAGGAGAGAGTATGAACAGATCCATTAATTAGGTTGTGAACAAAAAGCATTGCATTTGTCAACCCATTGAATCTGCATTAATTGAATTACTAACCCTAGCTAGTTTAACTATTATAAAATGTTAAACCTAATTAACTTAAACTAATTAAACTGAGAGTAGAGATCGATCACAGTTCGTCAATGAATGCAATCACATGGACGAGCTGGTTTCATGCATACATCTCCATTCCCAATCACACGCCCTTCTCGTGTAATATCTTTATTTATTTTTTGGAAGAATATTATTATTAATTTCTACTACATGCATTGCAGTATATTGAATATCATCATGCAATATATATATTAGAAAAAAGGGGTATGAGCAACTTGCTCATTTAGTAAATAAGCAATTGATGATGTGACATACATGTGATTAGAAAAACTTTAAAAGGGTTAGTTGTCAAATATATCATATGCATATCACATAATCAATTGCTCATTTACTAAATGAAAGAGTTGCTCATATCCCTTTTATCATATATATATATATATATATATATAGGAGTGATCCAATGAGAAACACTTTTAAATGAGAAAATGAGAAACACCATTATGAACCATTGGATCTAACTCACCATTAAAATTTTCATCAGACGGTGGATACATACCCCCAATCAAGTGCGGGTATTTTAGTCAATTCTGTAATGAAGCCATATACACCCTACCCCTTCTTTCTTCTCTTCTTCTCTCTCCCTGTCTCTCCCATTCCATTCTTAATTTCTCTCTCTTTCCTCTATCAATTCCCTATACTATCATACGCGTATGTTACCTATAACGCGTATGATATATATATATATAATGGAATGGGAGAAGGCCTTAGTGTCAAGGGCGAAGCCAGAATAATTTTATCGGGAGGGCCAAGAAAAACTTATATGACTAAATGTAAACATATAGAGATTTTTTCATAATTTTTAGAGGGGGGGGGGGGGGGGGGGGGGGGGGGGGAAACAATAAAATTTAGAATTCATGGGGGGCCAAATTATAATTTTTTTAAAGGTTTATAAAATTTTCAATAGTGTGAAGGGGGTTTTTGAAATTTTTTTTTTGGGGGGGGGGGGGCACCCTCAGGCCTTCACTATGCTCTGCCACTGCTTAGTGTAATTTGTCCATCTATCAACCCGCGCAATGCACGTACAATTAAAATCCCCAATATAACCCATGAAATCCGTACACTACGCGTTTAAATTTATTTCCCTCTCCACATCTCTCAAAACCCAATCGCCTCATTTCTCTCTCTCTCTCTCCCCCCCCCCCCCCCCCCCCCCCCCCCCCCCCCCCCCCCCCCCCCCCCCCCCCCCCCCCGCGATAATTCTCGATTCTTCTTTTCATCTCCCTCTTCGTTTCGATTCTCATCTCTCCTCACTCGCGACCGCCGCTTCCCTAACCCTAATCTTTATCAACTCCTATGTCACAGCTCAACCCTATCCCTAATCTCAATTAGCTCCTCTCTCGCTCGCGTAAACCCCAACCCTAGCTTCGATTTATCGATTTAAGGTATTTTATGCTCCTTTTGTTTTAATTTCAGTAAATTCTGTTTCTATTGCAAGTTTGACCTATTAGTAGTATGGCTATTATCTTTTGGGGTTTTCGTATTTAGATAATCAACTCCTATGTCACAGCTCAACCCTATCCCTAATCTCAATTAGCTCCTCTCTCGCTCGCGTGAACCCCAACCCTAGTTTCGATTTATCGATTTCAGGTATTTTCTGCTCCTTTTGTTTTAATTTCAGTAAATTCTGTTTCTATTGCAAGTTTAACCTATGAGTAGTATGGCTATTATCTTTTGGGGTTTTTGTATTTAGATAAAATAATTGTAGAGTTATTAGAAATAAGATTGGGGATGATGATTATTGTGTATGGATTTACATTGTTGCTGTAAACAGTGAGGAATGAATGTGAACAATATGGTTATATACGAATTGGTTGCTGGTTTTGTGAATGATTTAAGTAATAATTAACTTCTAAAGGGATGTAGATGTTGGAAGGTAACTTCTGTTATTTGGAAAGATGTAGAGTTGAGTTCAGAAGAATAAAATGGAAAAGATAAACAATTTATATTGAACTTTTTAGCTCATCTATCTATCTATCTATCTATCTATCTTCTATCTATATTATAATGGGAGAGCGGCAGTTGTAAGGTTGTAAATTTATTATTAAGATGTGCTTTGCACGTGCAAATCAAAGTTTTTACTTTAAATTTTTTAAATTAGTACGTGCATCGAACGTGCAGATTACTGGTGTATATATATATATATATATATATATATATATATATATATATATATATATATATATATATATATATATAGGGAAAAAGGGGTATGAGCAACTTGCTCATTTAGTAAATAAGCAATTGATGATGTGGTATGCATGTGATTGAAAATTTCTTAAAAGGGTTAGTTGTCTAATGTATTACATGCATGCCACATAATCAATTGCTCATTTACTAAATGAGCAAGTTGCTCATAACCCTTTTACCCATATATATATATATATATATATATATATATATATATATATATATATATATATATATGAGTAATACTTTAGCCACTACCAATTTCACTACCATTTCTTTCACTACCTTAGGTGGCATATTCCTATTGGAGAATTCTCCCACCTACTCTATTATTTCCTACCTATTGGAATGTGCCACATAAGGTAGTGAAGAGAAATGTAGTGAAATTGGTAGTGGCTCTACCCTATATATATATATATATATATATATATATATATATATAGGGTAATGCTACACCTACAACCTTTACAACCTTACAACCTTATGTGGCACAATCTCATTGGAGATGTGTACAATCCATTAGAACCTACTCTACAATACATTCCAATGCGATTGTGTCACCTAAGGTTGTAAAAGAAAAGGTTGTAAGAAAGGTTGTAGGTGTAGCATTACCCATATATATATGATTAATGCTTTAGCCACTACCAATTTCACTACCATTCTCTTCACTACCTTAGGTGGCATATTCTTATTGGAGAGTTTTTTCACCTACTCTATCTTCTCCTACCTATTGGAGTGTACCACCTAAGGTAGTGAAAAGAAATGTAGTGAAATTGGTAGTGGATGTAGCATTACTTTATATATCTATATAATAAAACACAAAGAAAGCTATCAAGTGGCTCTCCTTCAATCCCCTCAAAAATCAAAGGTCCAGATCTAACCTCACAAAACATATTTTTCCCCCAAAAGTTTTCCCCCCAATACTCAAATTCAAATCCCCCACTCAAAACATCTCATATATTTATTTAATTTTTTTCTCTCTCTGTCCCTCCCTTTTCTATTTAAAAAACCAAGAAAATAAAAATTTTAAATTTTTTTTAAAAATTTAAAAACTAAAAAAATTAAAAATTTAAAAACTTTTAAAATAATTCAAAAAAATCAAAAAAAATTATATAATATGTTTTTTGCTGGACCCCCAAAAGTTTCTCATATAATATGTTTGCTACTTCAATTAATTTGCTGGACTTCCAAAACTATTTTATATGATCAAATAAGGTGTATCGTTCCGAAGACGTGCCGTAGGCACGTGTCAACGGGCATACCTAGTATATATATATAGTTACGTTGTAACGGTAGTTGTATTATTGTGGAATCAATCTATAGTAGTTGTATACTAGTAAATATAATTAACTAGTTTCATTTCTCATTACCATGGTGTCATTGTCTTCGTGTCATACTCTTTTGTAGAGGTAATAATTAGTATTCTTCATGTGCTTATGTTTATCGAAATTGGTGGAAGACAGTGAACTGTAGTTCAAGTTGACAGTTAACTAGGTAGCAAAAGTAGAGTACAAAAGTGAAATTGTGAATTTTTCAGAATTGACCAAAATGCACAAAAACTTGCTACAATAGTGAAATCTGGGGTCGCCATACTTCACATTTTCTTTAAAAAAATTAAAAAAAAAATAGTGAAATCTGAATTTCTCATAACCGGCTTTAAAAAGGGAAGACTAACTCACAATTGAAATTCAAAATTTCTTGAAATTTGACATAAACGGTGGACTATATAACCACAGAAGATTGTCAAAACCACCAAATTCAGGAATTCTTGAAGTTAGATAACAAATTGTGGATAGCACAAACATCTGGTACATATTCTAAAAGTTGGTTCAAAACGGTGAATTCTAAGCTAAATCAGTGAAATTCAGAATTTTTCAACTTTTTGTAGAAAATGTAGATTATAACCTACAAAAAAGTCTACTCAATGGTGACATTTGGATTTCTTCAAAAAAAATGACCAAACAATAAGTTAGCTAAAAAAAGTGAAACTCGGAATTTATTGAAATTGACTACAAATCGGTGTTTACTATTAAAATTGGTATACAACATTAAAATTAAGAATTTGGAAATCGGCTAGAAAAGATCATCAGAAAAATTAGACTCACAATTTCTAGAAATATGCCAAAACAATAGACTATATCCCACAGTAGCCAAAATAATGAGATCTACAATTTATCGAAATCGGCTGAAGAGAGTTAAACTTATGACCATGAAATTAAGAATTGCTCAAAATCCTCAAAAAAAAGGGTGAACTTATAGTTGGATAAAACATGAAATCTAGAATTTCACATAATTTCACTGTGGTAGCTAACCTTTGAGGTTATATTCCACCATTTTATACTGATTTCAAGAAATCCGAATTTTGCTTTTGTATCTAGCTTTTGTGTGCTATATAATCTACTATTTTTTTTTAATATAGGTTTTTGAGAAATTTTGAATATACTGTTTTTTTTAAAGAAAAAGGTGGAATATGGCCATCCTGTTTCATTAATCAGAAATTAACGATACAAACCCAGCGAACTGGGCTAGATTACATTATACAGACAGAAAATAAAATATACATGAAGCAACATGACCCGTACAAACAACAAATTCCTCCAACAATCCTGGAGGGTGGGCCGCAAACAAACTCGGTCCAGCAAAATTGTATGTACGTCAGTTTAGTCTGGCAGGATGCACATTACCTCCAGGGCACATGCACACCTACCTAAAACTAGTCTGGCAGGATTTTATCACCCGCCGATCCCTGCCTTCTCCTCGCTGGGGGGTCCCCATCTTTGGGCCCAAGCCCCGCAGACTGAATTCTGACACCATGGCACACGCACAACGATCGCACCCTCCCACCAGCTCCACCATTCATCCTACAAATGCGCCAACAGTTTTCACAGCCGCTACCCATGAGATAGCCGTGAAGATGATACCTTTATCTCTCACACGATTGTGCTTTCTCAAACGATTTTCTCACCAAACGACTATCTCGCTCACCCCACCAAATACCACGCTCCAGGAGAGAGCCGTGGAGAGGATACCTTCACCTCTCTCACGCTTTTGCTCTCTCAGGCAATTTCTCACCATACAGACTCATCTCGACTCTTACCTCCCAACCCGAGTGAAGAGACGACGTCGTTGTTACGAGACAGCGGCCTAAGCTGGAGGAAGCTTAATAGCCTAATAGTAGACGTTGTCAAGACTGTACCGACGATATCGTTGGACACCCAAACAAGTGCGCGTACATCATGGAGGGACCCCATCTTCGGGCCCAAGCCCCACAATCGTGTAATACTACACCGTACTTCACACTCCCCACCTCCCACAGCAAAATAACAGTTGACCAGATCCGAGGTCAGATCTGGGTCATCTTCCCCACTGCAGGTGGACACGGCGTCGGTGCGAACTCCCCACCGTGGGAGCTCTCCACCTTTGGTCGGAAAGCGATGATAGAGCGCACATCATGGAGGGACCCCATCTCGAGTCTAACCCCACAATCATACAAAACTACTTGCTTCACAACCCCCAACCACAACAAAACAACCACTGGCCCCATGCCGAACCGCCGGCCTCACACAGTTGAGGTGGGCAAATCGGATCTGGGTCATCTTGGGGGGGGGGGGGGGCATCTCCATCGGCCAGGACCCCTTCCCAGATCCATGGCGATCTCGACCACAACGATCTCGACCACGGCGAACTTGACCCCTTCCCCGATCCATGGCGTTCGCGACATATTCGCGGGAGGAAGCTCTGGCGCGATACAGTCGCTCTGCGACCTGAGGAGAACGACCGCGATCTGAGTCGTCGCCGGAAGGGGCGGCACACCGGAGCGATGGAACTTCGCTGCTTCGATTGCGTCGTCATGGAGCTTCGCCCATCGTGGAGCTTCGCGATGGAACTTCGCAGTGTCGTCGTGGAGGAGGGGACCGGGAGGGGGGCGAAGAGGGCTAGCCGCCGCTGCCCCTATGGTTGTTCAGATCTAGGGTTTTGTTGGGCCCTTTTTTCAGATCTAGCTTCTCTCTCAAGTTATACTGTTATGAGCAGCTTTTGTGGGTGTTCACTAATTTCGTGAAATACAAATCTCAACAGTTTTTGTCAGTTGTAGGCATAGTCCTCAATTTTTTATTGATTTCGAGAAATTCTAATTGGTCATATTATGCTAGTAATATAGAACAACTTTTTTCCTTTTCTTTTCTTCTTTTTAACTTCGAGAAATTACTGATTACATTATTTTGCTAGCTTTTGTGGGTTATATACTACATCGTTTTTCTCCAATTTAGAGACATTCAAAAATTTCACTATTTTATGAGCTCTTTTTTGTCCGACATTCGAGCAATTCTAAAATATATATATTATATAATTTTTGTCCGTTATATAGTCCACAATTTTGACCAATTTCAAAAATTATTACATTTCACCTTTTTTTTAAAGCTTATTTTCAAATATTTACTTTTGCATTGTCGAATTTTACTGAGTGTAAGAAAATACGGTTTTTAACATGCATACCCCTAAAAAATATGATAATATCATATATACCCCTCACAAATGTATATTTTCGTATATGCCCCTAACAATTTGGACTATATTTCATATTTATCCCTATAATAGACCATCTCCAACGCTAATCGCTATTCATTCCAATTAGCCAAAATAGCGACTAAATCCTCAAAAATCCTCTCCAATGGACTCGCCAAATCAGTCACTATCCTGGTGACCTGATTTGGGGTCGCGATCCGCTCGCCAAATCTGGCGAGCGGGATCCGCTCGCCATATTGCGGATGGGTAGGGTTGTTCGCGGGATCCGCTCGCCCGATAAAGGAATCTCCATACGGATGGAGGAAGGAGATTGGGTTGGAAATGGTGGAGGAGATGAAGGGTCTGGTGGATGTGGAAGTAGTGGAGGTGAGGAAGTAGTGGAGGGTTAGTTGCGAGGGTGATTGTGTTTGTGGGGAGGATTATCAATGAGCATAGGCGGTTGGGGGATGGGGATGTAATGAAGATTGGAGGGTCGACGAGGGTTTATAGGCTACAGTGGGTTCCTAAGGAGATGGCGTGGCCGCTGCCGGCGTTGGCTGAGGAGAAGGAAGATACCCATCAGGTGAGAATTTGGATTATGATTTTGTTGTTGTTCTTGATTTTTGAATTTGGTTGTGGTTTGTTTGTTTTAGGTTGGAGAGAATGAGAGAGTGGATGATGAATTCATTTCAGAGAATGGGAGTTGTGAAGAGGAGGGAATTTGTTCGGATAGGGAGAAATTGACACCGAAAACTATTCCATGCGTAGAGGATTGTGTTGATAATGAGAAGGAAGAGGGAGCTGAAGTTGCCCTTCATGAGATCTTGATTGCGGATTCATTCATGACGTCAGCTCCGGAAGAAGAAGAAGAAGAGGCCAATCAGGTATGAAATTGATATGGGTTTGTTTAGATTCAGGTTTCTTTTTAGAGGAAGCTTCAGTTTTGTTTTGTTTCATGTTATTGTTTTTGAGTTTTGGTTATGGTTTGTTTTTTTGTTTTTCGTCTTTTTAGGATGAAGAGGATAGGAGAGTTGAGGTTGAGTGCCTGAGATCAGATGAGCTCATTTATGAGAATCTTGGAGAGCTTGGAGAGGTTGAGAAGAACTATGTCGATAACGAGGAAGATGCAACTGTTGATGGTTGTTGTTCTTCGGGTAAACTTCATTCCTTTATCTTATTGCATGTATAGATTGATGGGGATTTGGTTTCTTGGAGCTTTGGATACATTTTGAGTATGCATTTTGAGCTTTGGATACAGGAGATGACTGTGATGAAGCTTTGAGTATGTAGTGAATACATTTTGGTTTTCATTTTTGTCCATTTGTTGGCTGTGATGAAGCTTTGGATAATTTTGGTTTTCATTTTTGGCTTTGAGAGTATGGCTGTGATGAAGCTTTGAGTATGCAGTGAATACATATCAGATACACTTATCCATTGTTGTCATTAAAAAAAATAATAATATTATAACTATTTATTAGTAAATAAAAATTAAAACATTTATGGCTAGCCAAAATAGATAGCATGGTTGGAGTGTGAGTTTTTTTCGCTAGCCAAATTATCTATTTGTTATCTATTTTGGCTATTCTAGCTAGCTAAAATAACTAGCGTGGTTGGAGACGCTCTTATGAGACAAATAGAAATCAAATTAAAAAATCAAATTAGACAATCAAACGAGAAAAGATTTAAGAGCTTTAAGAAAAATAATTGAGGAAACTTATAATCTATCATTAAAAAACAAGATTTATGATAAATTTGGAAAAGTAACGTGAGGAAGAATATATAGTTCTCAAAGATGCACTGTTAGTTTGTCCATTTCTTGAAAAAATAAAGAAATTTTGAGACGAGTTAATGAGCCTCGATTGGATTAACAATTGTCCGGATTTACAAGGATGAAAAAGATAAAGTTTGAATGGTAAATAGTATAATATTTCAGTCATTTTTTATCAAGTTCATTAAAAAAAACTAAAAATTCAACATCGTTTTAAGTTTTTTCTAACTAGAGGCGTATTATAAAATGTAGCATATAATTTTGGGGACAAATATGATAATACATATTTGTGAGAGAGATATATATGATATTCACTTATTTGGTAGGGACATACATGTTAAAAACCCAAGAAAATAACTAGTAAAGGAGGTTCCAGCCCACAAGTTTCACGTACGTTTGGGTTTAGCTAGACCAGACCATACGCTAGATCACAGTACAGATTTGTCTTTCGAGGGACTAATAATAGTATTTCTGATAATTTAACTCACATTATGCATCTTATATCTTTTTGGGCTACTGCTGCTGCTACAGATCCTCGAGGGAGGAGCGCCAGTGTGTTCCAGGTAGATGAGTATGACGACGATGAAGTAGAGATTGGGCCGACGCTACATTAAGAGACGAGGCGACTATGCTAGTACAACCCTCTACTGCTTATTGATCCCCACCACCCCAGGACTTTGTTGGGAGGAGTTTAGATGTTGTGTTGTACTTCTGATGAATGTCTGATGTTTTGTTCTATTACTTTTGTCCCTCCCCCGTGTTAGGGAGGTAATATATTTTCTTTTATGTGTTGTAGGACCTTGTACTTTGCTCAGTACTCTGAGTTTATTTTATTAATTAACTCCTTATTAATGAAACAGGGTGGCCATACTCCAACCTTTTTTTTTAAATAAATAAATATAATTGTTCAGCTCTCAAAATTGGAATTCCACCCTTTTAAGTTTAGTTTCCAGCTTTTCATTTCATTATACATCACATGGCTTTGAGCAACTTGGGTTGAAAGAAGCCAACCACAAGTTTAGTTTTATGTATAATATGCCCAACTACAATGAAGAAAGCACATGGGTATTTTGTTTACTTAGTTATTACTTCATACTAATTTTTTTAGTACATGACCAAACTTTCAGAAGCTTCCTTTCTTCAAGAAAAACATGCTGTCTCCCGACTCCTCATGTCCAAGTCTTTTCACCACCTTAATGCTAAGTGTCGCGGAAGCGTCGATCTCCTTGATAGTCAACAAAGAGATATATATTACTCGGTCCCATATGTAGGGAATTAAGTTGAATAGGAGACCATCTCAGCAAGCAATGCAGGTCTGAATTAAGGTTCTAGATTTTGTACTAATTTACTATTAGATATATAGTTGAATTTCTAAATATCTATATAATAAAACACAAAGAAAGCTATCAAATGGCTCTCATTCAATAGGATTGAAATCAATGGTTCAGATCTAACCTCACAAAATATATTTTTCCACTCAAAAGTTCGCCCCCAAAACTCAAATTCAAATCCCCAAAATAACTCATTTATTTATTTATTTATTTATCTCTCTCTCATTCTCTCTCTATTTATTCATAAATTTATATTTTCATATTTCAGGTTTGTAAATTCTCATATTTTTTATGTATTTTTTTATTGCTCATGTTGTATTGAAAATAACAAATATCTTATCAACAGTTAAATTTCATCATTTTCCACACTCAAAGTCCAAAAAAGTTGAATTTTACATTCCCATTTATAATTATTTTTCAACATATACTAATAAAAATATCGACTTTTATTTACATCTAATTAATTATTGTTTTACTATTCAAACTTGAGCTACATAATTGTTGTTTTACTATCTACAAGACTTTCATATGTCGTATCGTTCCGAAGACGTGACGTGCCGTAGGCACGTGGCCACAGACAAATCTAGTCAACTTATAAATCTCAACACACAAACAAAATTTCAGTACATATCCACCAAATACTTAAATGTTAACTATTAGGAACATTACTTTAAGAACCCGATTCTATAATAACCACCATCCACATAAATCTCAACTACATACTTAAGATTTCATTCTTATCAACCATTCCACTTAAATCTAAAGGTCGAAGGAGTACCTTTTCATTACCATAAAATTGAGGATGTGACTTTGTCAATATTACAAAGCTATATAGCTTTTTATGTGCTTTGCATTTGCATGTGTTAAAAATTAAATATATAATATGTCAACATTGACATCTCATTCCTTGAAGCAAAACTAGGGAACATGTACATATGCTGCATTAAAAGCTATGTCATTTGCTTCTGAAATTTTTTTTTATGCCAATTTTTGAAAATATTTGTAAAAAGAAGACAGTTGTCAAACTATTTGCGCTCGTAGACTCAACAACTAAACTCGCCGTCGTTGGGACACGGCGAGTATAGTGTTAATTTTTTGAGAAGCTCACTGTTCCCAACGGCGAGCTCAGTACAAAAATTTCAATGAAAACTCGTCATTCCCAATGACGATGACATTTACACTAGACTCGTTGTTGAGAGTAGCGAGTTTAGCTCAAAATTTTCTATAAAGACTTGTCGTTCCCAACGACGAGAACATTTATACTAAACTCACTGTTGGGAACAACGAGAATGTAGGAAGTTTCACACAGAGTGAATCACTATTGAACTTGGTGAATTTTCGGGAAAAAAAAACTCAATTTTCAAATTAACTCACCGTTTCCAATAGCGATGAGAAAAGAGCTATACACACTGTGGGGAACAACGAGTCTACTGGGCCACCACTTTATTCACCCAAAGACACCAACTCGATCATTTCACCAAGTCTCTTTCTAACCCTTATTCATCCTCTTCCCCATTCAACCAGAACCCTGGCTCTCATCTTCATTTACTACCTTAATCATTGGTTAACAAGTTCACTTGATGGAATCTCAAACATTCCCCAACAAATCTCTAGCCACTATGTTCGTTTTTTGACAACATAAAGGTATGTTTTTGCTTGACTCATACAATGTATATGGATAGGATTAGGATTAGGATTATGATAATGATTTAACTTTAAATTAAATGTAGGGTTAGGGTTAAGGTTAGGAATTGAAGAGGGGTTGTGTTTGGTTTGACGTTAAGGTTGGGTTTATGTTATGCATATAAAGTGTTCGATGAATTGTACAAGTGATTGAATTCTTCGTTATGCACATTCGGTGTCGATGTAATGCTTAAGTGGTGACTTTTGAATGTAGGTACACCCCGCCTTTGTTAGTGGTGACTTGTTTGCGATCAATTGCATTCATATGTAGTAGTTGTACCTAAGAATTGTTTGTAGGCTTAGGATAGAGAAATGCATTGTAGTTAATTTTATCTCTAACAATTTTTGCAGGGTCAAAATGGCACGACCTAGTGGTTCTGGATGTCGTCCTCCTAGTGCATCCGAGCGGGGGAAAGCTCCTACAGTGTTAAGAGTTATTTTTTATAGTTCTGAACTCCATGAGACATCTATTTCATCAAACCAGTATCAATTAACAACAATTACATTTTCTTTTGTTGCAGGATATTACTGACACCCTTACAAATGCATATGCACTTGGGGGTTCTAGTCCCATAGACCCATCACTACTTAGGATGCAAGCCTCTCACCAATCGAATTTTGTGTGGCAAGGTGAGTCAAAGGACTTGACATTCCGAAAGTACAAAATGTTGCATCTACACGATCGCATTATCATTGGTGGAGGCGAGATTCTATGGAGTTGCCCTAATGGGGTCGGCAAAGTTGAATCGGGGTCTCCTAACTGCTCTAGTCGAGAGATGGCGACCGGAGACTCATTCATTTCACATACTGCATGGAGAGATGACGGTGACTTTACAAGACGTTGCCTTAATTACTGGACTTCCGATAGATGGTGTATCTGTGACTGGAAGTTGGGGCGCCGATAAGTTTCATCTTGTACGACAATAACTCCGTCAGGATCCGACTGAACAGGCTTTTATTGGTACATCTCTTAAAATTTCATGGCTAATGAAGTCGTTCGATAACTACTTGAAGCCAGAGTTGACTGATTATCAAGTAGAATGCTACACCCGAGCCTATCTTATGACGCTTTTTGGTGGTGTGATATTTCCCAACTCAACGGACAACCAAGTACCGTTGATGTATTTGCAATTGATTGCGGACATTAAACTAGCTGGCCAGTTTAGTTAGGGTAATACTGCTTTGGCCGTCCTTTACAGAAATCTTTGTCATGCTTCGTTGAACAATATACAGGTGGCAGAGCCGATGTTGTTACTACAAATATGGAGTTGGGAGCGATTCCACGTTGGTCGGCCGCGTGTAAGAGTCCAAAACCCGTTGTATAGTTTGGGGGTGTTTGGAGTCGATAGGTTTGCTCCTATTGGTGTTTATTGGGCTGGCGACCACACACATCGTGATGACCCCTGTGGGCCCCTCACATATTACCGAGATAAGCTCAATCAGTTGCATGTGGAATGCGTAGTGTGGGAACTATACACCGACGAGAGATTGGAGAAGTTGTCGCTATGTTGCACAGAACATAGCCATCTATGGTTGACAACTGCACCTCTCATCCACTTCTCCATCAGAGAGCATCCTCATGTAGATCGAGTACTTCGACAATACGATCTACAACAAGATATACCAGCCGCACGAACGTATGACACTGCCTTGCATGATGTCACAGGGATGGGTCGTTTGCTCGATATCGACTGGGCCGGATATCACCATAGTTATGTTCACTCTTGGAATGAGCGCCGGAGGAAAATGGTCATTGGCGGAATTCCTCCGTATGATAGACGAATGCATGACACGTACATGATGTGGTATACTAGGATCACGCGGTTGGTAATCGCACCTCCTATCAATCCTGTAATACCCTGATTTTTCAATTAATGAGAAATTATTTATTTTGCACGTGTTGTGCACGTGCAATATTTTTGTTTGGATTATTTTATCATGATGTGTATATTTAAATATAATTTTCTCAAATTATTTTAGTACAAAAAGCCTTTCTTTAAAGCCTTATTTTAATTTAGTAAAAAGCCATTTTCTTAAAAAGCCCAAAAACATTTTATTTTATTTATTTTTCTAAAATATTTTGGCCCAAAAAGAAAGCCCATGAATTAATTTATTTTAATTAAACTTGTCATGTAGAAGACCTTTTTTTAACTAAATTATTTTTGTACAAATTTAAGAGTGTACAAATTTGGCCTAGTTGCATGCACGTGCACTACACGTACACGTGCAATGCACACTCACTATTTGGAGGCCGGGTATCATTCTTTTTTGGAGGGATTTTTGATTTTGGGTGTGGAGAACATGGTGGTAGTTTCAAGGAAGTGGGTAGTTCTTCTAACTTCTACTTTGATCTAAACCCTTCATCCAACAACCACCAAGACAATCTTGGCCCTCCATTTCACTCATCTTTGAGTATAAATACCCCCCTTTCTCATGGCTAATTTTTCATATGCAAAGTGTATTTCTAAGTTATAGTATTATCATTGTGTGAGTTATAAAAGATAGAGAGTTGAGTGGGCTTTTGTTGCTTGGAGTGGCCGGCATCACCAAGGAGGGAAGCTTTCGGTTGGAGCTAGAAGAAGCATTCGGCATTGGCTTGGAGGCTTGGAGCTTGAGCGCTTTTGGCTAGGAGGAGGTGCTTTCGTCTACAAGGACTTGGTTGCGTTTGTTTGGGTTTTTCTCTCCATTTAAGGTGGGTAAAACATTTTATATTTCTAAAGTAGGTCCATGCTTAGTTTCAACCATCAAAGATGCATGAAAATATTAATAAGAGCCCACTTGAATTGAGTAGTTAGTATGTGAATGATTTGAAATGTGATGATTAACTTATATGACTCTAGTGTTAAAATTAAGTTGTATGTAGATTGCTCCATGTTCATTAATATGAGGTTATGATGGTAACAAAATTTAATTGAGGATGTTGCTATTGTCATTAGAGACATAATGCATGCTTGTTAATTGTGAAATTGAGATGAATAGACTTATATGTTGATATGGATATGGACTATTGAACTCACATGTATATTCGTTGAGTTAAGAACTAATTTCAGTAAATTATCACCATGAAATTATTGAATAAAAAGACTAGTAGATTAATTATATGGCAATGTCGAAAATACAATTTATTGTAGTTAGTAAATAAATCTTGGATTTTTGTGGGTGAAAAATACATTTCATTAGCACCAAAAAAAAATTATATTACTGGTATGAATTTATATGACTGAGGATTTAATCTGGAAGTTTTTAGAAAATTTTACCAAAGTAATAAGAGACTATGGCTTATTGAATATCGAGTTATTTTTAAAACAGTACGAAAATAATACAAATGGATTTTTAATTGGATTAGTGACAACCCGAGCCAGTGGCTCAGGTGGTCTTGGACCCCGGTTGGCGTCTCTGGGTTGCACAGTTCGAATCCCGAGCGGAACACTTCTTTTTGTTAAATTCCCTAAAAACAGTAAACAGCGAACTCAGGGTTTATATAGTCCCCAGTCGCTTTTATGACGTGTTCAGCGACCGGCCTAGTGGTCGGGGCTCTGTGCTGTCTTGGTGCGGCGCCTGGTTCGAATCTTGGGTTCAGCATATAAGGAAAAAAATATTTTTTGGGTGTTTTTGAAGTCCAAAAATTATGAAATAAATATGGTAATTCTCATAAAAATACAAGGAATTTTATAAGAGTGATTTGGGTATTAATTGAATAAAATACAATATGGTTTGTGAATAAAAGGCATAATTAGAGCTTTGGTTACAAGATACACACTTATGGAATTTATAACTTACAAAGATAGGCTATTATAAAGTAATTGACAAAAGTTCTTGTGGTGTGACATGATTTTATTTATTCTCATTGTGAGTATTGTGCAAGATATGAAGTATGAAGGTTGAAATGTGATATTATGAAGTTGTATAAATTCATGTATGATTATGAAATTAAAACCATGACTTATGAAAGGGAAAAAGAAGTTGTTGTTTATAAATATGAACTTTGTGAGTTAAAAGTATTCATTGTGGACTTGTGAATAAAGTGCAATCATGAATTGTAAAAGAAAGAATGAGTATGAAAACTCGACATGGAAATTGTTATGAGATAAAGATTGTGAAATGAAATTTGAAATAGAGTAGCTAAGTCTCCCCGGCATTGAGAAAAATGAATTGAGATGAAATTAGACCAAGGTTGGTCATGATGAAACAAATGAATAAGTCCGGTTGATGGAGAGGCTAACTCTAGAGATTATTTTGTTCATGATTTTTTTTATAAAACTAAGGACTAGTACATAGCGAAGAGGTGATGAAAGTAGAAGAAAAACATGAGTATGGGGGCCATCGGATAGCGGTGTGAGAGCGATCCACAGGCTGCCTGCTTGATGCGTCAAGACATGGCGTGGGCGCTACTCCGGAATTATCGTCCCGTTGGCGACGCTCGTGGGATGTTCGAGTGGCTATGGGTGGTGCCATTGTTCCATGGCGGAGGCTGAATTGTCCATAGGTTGCCTGCTCGATGCGTCGTGACAGTACGTAGGATTCCCCGCCAGGCTGCCTGGACATGGGCTCATAGATCATAGGACATCTAAGACACTACCGTAGTTACAGTAGTAGTTTAAGACATAACGGGGGATTGAACCCTATAAAGATGAAGAACGAATAAGGGCTTGCCCTCGGACCTATGTAGTATGGGATGCATAGAATCCGAACAAGTGTGCATTAGTGTCATGTAACATAATTAACTGCATTAAGGACTAAGTGCACAATCACAACACGACATCAATAGGGTAGTCCCTTTAGTTTGAATGTGACAAGTTTGTGTTTGCTAAATATGAAATGTTAAGTTATACTATTTCCGGCATAGCGAGGACGACCGTGTATAATGTTCGTCGGTTGAATAAACTGACGTACCCACAGTCTTATATGCAGGTAAATATCATGTTAAAGATTAAAGAGGATGGATGCTTAAAGATTACATTATGCTGTTGTATTTGTATCAAATTGTTGTATTTTACTTCCGCTGTGCAAAAGAAAGATGTAATTATGATGTAAACTCTGATGTATGATGAAAAGTTTTAATTTCCCTGTAAAATTGTACTAAAGAAAGTGAAAAGATCCTGTAGAACATCTCGAATTCAGTGTATTTGGGATTCGGGGCGTTACAAATCCACCCGCCCGAGTGATACTACCGATAAGGGTGCAAGATAAGGAACCATCTCCCACCCACTCATCCCAACAACCGATGTTCCAACCAAAGGCGAAGACTTTGGCAACCATGGTAAGAAAGTTTAATATTTATATGTTCGTTTGTACATTCGTATCACAAGTTCGAAACACATCTTCTGACTATGAAATTGTTGTTTTGTTCAAATATTATATCAACCAATTTGTAGATAGAGAACGCATGGGAGATTGCAAGAATCGTCGTTCGACGTTTGTCAAGTACCACATCCGATGTGACTGATGCTATGAAAGAGTTCGCACACGAGATTCTAGCACCATGTAGACGATCTCTTGATGTGGTTGGGGAGGGACCCGCATTCGATACATTTATGGAAGCACACTGTTTGTCAAGTCAACGTGGGCATGCACCGCTTCCTACCGCGCCAACACAACCCAAATAAGAGATTCAACCGCAAGATGAGGGGCAATGTTTCGAACGGCAAAGAGTAACTCAAGATGACAAGATTTTAGTATCCCAAATAACACAAAAAACCCCAACTCCAAAGAAATGTAAAGTTGTCGCGCACCGGCAACGTAAGAAGACAACTAGGTACACGCCGAGCTAGGAAAGTTGTCAATTTAGGTTCTATTGAAGCGGTTGTGATGTTGAGTTAGGAATCTATGTTGTCTTGTTTAGTTGTTTGTGAAGTTGTGACTTTTGTAGTTTGTGAGGTTGTGACGTTATCATTTTCTATAAAGTTGTGTTGTTTGTAGTTGTTTATTGAGTTGTGATCCTTTGATTCTAAATGAAGTTGTGACACCGCATTTGTCTCTGAAGTTGTACTATATTGGTTCCTCACAATGAAGTATGTGAATTGACGAAGTTTTGATGTTACAATAAGTTTATGAGAGACTGTTGTTTTGATGTTACAAAGTTTTACAGTTGACATTGTACACGGTGGTCGACGATTTCACTATTACGAATTCGCGGTGTTGATATTTTGAAAATGTTTTCACCACATATTGGACATCTTCTTTTGTTTCGAATATTTACCCAATGTATAAAGCATCTTCGTCGGCATTGGGAATTGAAGGGCCTTAAGGTTGATGGACAACTTGTTGGGATTTGTGGATCCAATACACAAGAATGAGTTGAAGAAGATAATCGGGAAGGAGAGTCGAAGTGGGAGCAACAGGTCAAGAGTAGCAAGAGCTACAGCAGGGTTGCGGTCGACCGCACCCCCCGACCGCCCAGGCAAAAAGACCGGTCGACCACGCAATCGACCGTCCCGCCCTCTGACTCAATTCTGTAGCTTGAAGGAATGATCGGTCGACCGCACAGTCGACCGACCCGCTCTCTGTTGGATTTCGTGCAGTCGAAGAAGAAGACCGGTCGACCGTCCCGACGCTGACTAAGATGAACGACTGAGATTAGAGATGTGGAATCATATATATATTGTATTGTGTACGATTTTAGGGTTAACTGAAACAAAGCCAAGAGAAAAGAGAGATCTACCAGCTGTCATTAAGAGAGAGGAAGATAGAGAGAAACCCTACACCTTGATAATGAGTTTTTGAGAGATTTGTAAACCTAATCTTCATATTTCTAATGGAAATCGCAGGAGTGCCTCTGCGCGTGGAAGTAGCCATTGTTTGGATGAACCTCGATAAAAATCTTGTGTGTTCTTGTGTGTTGCTTTTGTTTGTTCTTTGTTCTCTTGTTTTGATTCTATAATTCTTGCATCTCGTCGTCGTTGTTGAGTTCATTCCGCAGTTAGAATTCAACAAAGTGGTATCAGAGCTACAGGTTGGTAGTCTTGATTGAGATGGGGGACAAGAGTAGAATCAAAGAGTTCGATGGAACGGATTTCATAATGTAGAAGATCTAAATGATCGCGTATCTCCGACAGAAGGATCTAGATGATCCGTTGTTTTGTGTGAAGCCAGAAGGGACAGAGGTCGATCCGGTTGCGTTGGCATGCTGGAATAGATTGGATCAAAAGCGCTTGGGCAAATTCAGTTGTCACTGAGCAGGAAGACGCTATTTCATATTGAGAAGGCAAGAACCGCAAAGAAGACAATGGAGATATTGACAGACATGTTTGAGAAGCCGAATGCAGCGAATCAGATCTTACATCTAAAGAAGTTGGTTAACTTGAAGTTATCAGAAAGGGATTCGGTTGCTGAGCACATCAACAATTTCTGTATGGTTTACAATCAGATGGAATCGTCGGGTTTGAAGTTTGAGGAGAGGACACAATCGTTGTTGTTGCTATCCAGTCTTCCCGACAGTTACGACACAGTAGAGCAGACTATTACTAGCATCATGACTGATACGACAACCCTAAAGGATGTTACAAGCAGCATTATGAATGATGATGCAAGGAGGAAAAGGCATGGAGAGACTTCGGTGTCATATCCTAACAATACCATGCTGTCAGTTGATAATCGTGGTAGAAGTAACAACAGAGGGAGGTCACAAAGCAGGAATCACAGGTCCAAGTCAAGAACAGGACATCGCAATGGTGAGTGTTGGTACTGCAAGAAGCCAGGACACATGAGAGACCAATGCGAGGAGTATAAGAAAGCACAAGCAGGGTCACAGGTAGCCAATGTGGTAAGTGTTGAACCCCGTTTAGATTAATTGTGTTTATCTGCTGGATTTAATATTTTGCAAGATGATTGGTGAATAGACTCAGGTGCTTCTTATCATTGTACCCCCATAAGGGATGTTTTTGAGGATTACAGGACATGTAATTTTGGTGCAGTTTCAGTTGGTAATGGAAAGATATGTCTAGTTGTGGGTGGGTAGAGGCACTGTGAGAGTGAAAGCTCGCAATGGTGGGCAATTGGTCTTGTATGATACAAGACATATTCCGAGCTTGAAGAAAAATTTGATCTCGACTAGCAAACTAGACAAAGAATGGTTTACAACAACTTTTGGGCATGGAGAATCGAAGGTGACTACAGGTGTTAGGTTGGTGGCAAAAGAAAAGCGTGATGACACGTTGTACTTACTCAGGGGAGGTGATTCAGGTGATATCATTGCTACAGCATCAGTAGGTAGTTCCTCTTCAATTCTATGGCATGTCAGGTTGGGGCACCTTGGTGAAAAGGGTGTCAAGCAACTTTGTTCTAGGGATCTTTTGCCGGGGCTGAAGAAGGTTGAGATGAATTTTTGCGAGAATTGTGTGATGGGCAAACAGAAGACAGTTAGCTTTCAGTTGGGTGGGCGTGAGAAGAAGCTTGGAAAGCTAGAGTTTGTACATACAGATGTGTGGGGTCCAACTCAGGAATTCTCTTATGGTGGTAAGAGATACTTCATCACATTCATCGATGATGCTACAAGAAAAGTTTAGGTTTATGCAATTCGCAAAAAATCAGAAGTTTTTGAGGCATTCAAAGCTTGGAAGGCCAGAGTTGAGAATGAGACGGGTTGCAAGGTGAAAGCAATAAAGTCAGACAACGGAGGTGAGTACACAAGCAAAGAGTTTGTTAACTATCTGGCTAAAGAAGGTATCAGAGGAATCAAGATAGTTCCTAAGACTCCACAGGAGAATGGTATAGCAGAAATGATGAACCGCACGATACTCGAAAGGGCGAGATGCATGAGACTTCATGTTGATCTTCCGGTCCATCTTTGGGCCGCTACAGTTGATACAGCAGTGTACTTGATTAACCATTGCCCGTCTAGTGCCCTTGATGGGGCCAATCCAGAAGAACTATGGTCAGGTAAAAGTATTAATTATTTGCATTTGAAAGTTTATGGTTGTATGGCATATGCACTAATTAACAGGGAAGAAAAAAAAAGTTGGACTCTAAGTCCAGGAGGTGTGTCTTCATTGGCTATGGTGGCGATGAGTATGGTTACAGGCTTTGGGATTTTGTGGATAACAAAGTCATTCGCAGCAGGAATGTAGTGTTCAATGAAGATGTCCTATACAAGGACAGGCACACAGGTCAAGACAGTACAACCAGTTCAGAGTCAATTGGGGTTCAGACTCAGAGTCAGATTGGGATTCAGACTCAGACTCAGATTCAGATTCTGAAGGCAACCCTAGTGGTGGGGGTCCTACAGTGCAACAGCAGGTACAGGTACCACAGGCAGCATAAGAGGCTCATGGTGAGCCTATTGGGAATGAGCAGGTTATCCAAGATGAATAGGTACAGCCAGAATAGTTCGAGGAACCTGAACCGGTCGGTGAACCGGTACACACGTTGAGGAGATCGACACGAGAGATGATGCCAACCAGGATATTTGATCCATCAGCTAGTATTGTTCACAAGCATGTTCTGTACACGGATTCGGGGAAGCCAGAGACTCATGAGGAGGCTTTGAGGGACGATGCTCGAATTCAGTGGGAGTTAGCCATGAAGGACGATATGAGCTCCTTGGAACATAACCAAACTTGGGAGTTGACCAAGTTACCTGCAGGGAAGCGCGCTCTTATGAACAAATGAGTTTACAGAGTCAAAGATGAGGCAGATGGCAGTAAAAGGTACAAGACAAGGCTTGTTGTGAAAGAATTCTCTCAAAGAGAAGGTGTTGATTGTAGTGAGATCTTTGCAGCAGTTGTGAAGATGGCTTCTATTAGGGTTCTGCTTAGTATTGTGGCAGTTGAAGACTTGCACTTAGAGCAGTTGGATGTGAAGACAACATTTCTCTATGGTGATGTCGAAGAAGAGCTGTACATGAAACAACTCAAAGGTTTTGAAGCTAAAGGAAAGGAAGACATGGTGTGTCGATTGAAGAAGAGTCTTTATGGGCTCAAACAAGCACCGCAGCAATGGTATTTGAAGTTTGATTGCTTCATGAGAGGAAAAGGTTTCGATAGATGCGAAACGGATCATTATGTGTATGTTCGTAGATATGAAGACAATGATATAGTTACATTGGCGTTGTATGTGGACGACATGCTGTTAGCAGGTTCATGTATGGAGAAGATCAAGAAAGTGAAAAAGATGCTAGCTTTGGAGTTTTGAATGAAGGACTTAGGTGAAGCAAAGCAAATCCTCGGCATGAAGATCAGTAGAGACAGGAGAAGCAAGAAGCTTTGGTTATCACAAGCGGACTATATGAAGAAGGTGTTGAAGAGATTCAATATGGATGGCGTGAGGCCTGTCACTTATCCCTTGGCTGCTCACTTCAAGTTATCAATGGACTTGTGTCCTAAGACGGAGGCGGAAATGGAGGAAATGACTGCTATTCCTTATGCCTTAGCCGTTGGGAGTTTGATGTATGCGATGATGTCTACGAGATCGGACATTGCACAAGCAGTGGGAGTTGTCAGCCGTTACATGAAGAATCCAGGTAAATAGCATTGGGATGCAGTAAGGTGGATTCTTAGATATCTAGCAGGTACTTGAGATCACTCTCTTTGTTTTGAAGAAGATTCTTTGCATATACATGGTTATGTAGATGCAGATTTTTGGGCGATCGTGATGGTTGCAGAAGTACTACAGGGTATGTATTTACAGTTGGTAGAACAGCTGTTAGTTGGGCTTCACAGTTACAAAAGGTTGTAGCGCAGTCAACCACGGAGTCAGAGTATATGGCACTTACAGAAGCGACGAAAGATATGTTGTGGATTTTGAAGTTTATGAAACAGTTGGGCAGGAAGCTACCCATAGGTGAACTATGGTGCGACAGTCAAAGTACAGTTTTCTTGGCGAAAAACTTAGCATATCACTCTAGGACTCGGCACATCATTTTATCAGAATGGCGGTTGAGAAGAAATGGTTGAAGCTAATTAAGATTCTTGGTACTAAGAATCCGGCGGACATGCTCACTAAGGTGGTGGATAGCAAGAAACATCAGTTTTGCTATACAACTATTGGATTGTCTCCAGATTAATTGTTGAGAAGACTCGCAGAGGCACAGGCCTAGACTAGGCCAATGGAAGAATGAAGAACAAGTAAGAGACTTCGTGTATATGTCTCCAAGTGGGAGATTGTTGGGGTTTGTGGATCCAATACACGAGAATGAGTTGAAGAAGATAGTGGGAAGGAGAGTCGAAGTGGGAGCAACAAGTCGAGAGTAGCAAGAGCTATAGCAGAGTTGTGGTCGACCGCACCCCCCGACCTCCCAGGAAAAAAGACCGATCGACCACGCAGTCGACCGTCCTGTCCTCTGACTCAATTCTGTAGCTTGAAGGAATGATCGGTCGACCGTGCAGTCGACCGACCAGCTCTCTGTTGGATTTCGTGCAGTCGAGGGAGAAGACCGGTCAACCGTCAAGATAGACCGATCGACCGTCCCGACGCTGAATAAGATGAACAGCTGAGATTCTAAATGTGGAATCCTATATATATTGTATTGTGTACGATTTTAGGGTTAACTAAAACAAAACCAAGAGAAAAAAGAGATCTACCAGCCGTCATTAAGATAGAGGGAAATAGAGAGAAACCCTACACCTTGGTGGTGAGTTCTTGAGAGATTTGTAAACCTAATCTTCATATTTCTAGTGAAAATCGCAGGAGTGCCTCTGTGCGGGGAAGTAGCCATTGTTTGGGTGAATCTCGATAAAAATCTTGTGTGTTCTTGTGCGTTGCTTTTGCTTGTTCTTTGTTATCTTGTTTTGATTCTATAGTTTTTGCAACTCGTCGTCGTTGTTGAGTTCATTTCACAGTTAGAATTCAACACAACCACATTATTAACCCAGACAACCGTTTCAGACTCCACTGAATGTGCAATAAACCCTTGTTGAGAAAAAGAGCCCCTTCGACCTTGATTGGACTGGACGTTATCTTCACAATTGCTTTGTGAAGCACCACAAACATTAGCTATATTAGCTTCTTCATCTTCTTCATGTTCTTCACCCGTCTCATCTTCATCACCTTCTTCTTCCTCATCGACATCTAATAAATCGTTGTTCATACATGCATGATTGAATTCATCACTCATATTTTCATTATTTACCAAATCACGTATGAATTGAGAAGAGCCAGACAACTCGTCTTCCATGTTATTTGGTACAGTTGGGATTGAAGATGTATCTTCGATGTTCCTCAAATCTTCACGGGTATTCGTCAACCCAACGATGATGTTCCTTGATTCTTGAGTCGGGACTACACATAATGTGGTTGGAGTACACAAAACATTGCACTGACGGATTGGCATCGGAATTTTCTCAAGGTATAGCTTGACAACCGTCCAATTAGAGTTTGGATCTAGCGACCGTTCTATCACTGCAGCAAGAGCATCATCATCGATTAAGGGAACCGCCATGAAATATTGCCCTTGACCTTTTGACGCAGAGTGTCAACAATGGATTTTAATCATCCATTCAACTGATCACAGCTAGTAATTTCATATATCTTATTCACTAGTTCATGTTTTCTTATGTTACGATCAACTCAAATTACTTTTGGTTTAACACCTCTATAACTGTATCCCACTTTTGGGTCACAAAAACTTCCTCCCCCGTAATAACAACAAATAGCAAATTTGTATTCCACACCTACGCGTAAATAAATAAAATAATTTGTATGATGATCATCAATACACTCAATTGGACATTTCGCAGAACACTGGGCATCCGAAATGTCACCAAAACCAACATAGTTAACACAATTTTTAACTATAAGTAACTAATTTCATATTTCCCAATCCTAACCGTTCAATTTGAAGCAGTAGAAACATAAATGATGTTTCAGTTACAATTTCAAACAATAGAAATAAGTTTTGAACAATAGAAATAATACATTTATGAAGATGATATTCTTGATTCTGAGAAGGAGTAAAGAATGAACGTGCTTCGGAATCTATAAAAACATTCACACCTCTATGAATGCCAGGAAGAAGTAAGCTAGGGTTTCGGGTTTATGTGGAGAATGGGTAGAACGACTGAGATAGAGAGAAATGAGAGAAGAGTTGAGTTGAGTTGGAAAAGAGAAGTAGGGACCCAGTATACTCGCTATTCCCAACAGCGAGTGTAGTATATTTGTCCTCGCTGTTGGGAATAGCGAGCTATTCGATAGAGTTCATTTGGAAATTTCACAAAGTCCAGCAGTTGGGAAATGTGAAAAACTTCGCAGTCGTCGTTCGCAACAGCGAGTTTAGTACAAAGATCATCGCTATCAACAACGAGCCTAGTGTAAATGCCTTCACCATTGGGAACGGCGAGTCTTTCTTAAAAAGTTTGAACTGAACTCGCTGTTGGGAACAATGAGTTTCTCAGAAAATTAGCATTAAGCTCGCCGTGTCCCAATGGCGAGCATGAAATAACTAAACTCACCGTTGGGAACGGCGAGTTTAGTTGTTGAGTCCACGAGTACAAATAGTTTGGCAATTGTCCTCTTTTTGCAAATATTTTTTTAAAAAAATTGGCATAAAAAAAAAACCCGTTGCTTCTAGCGGTATTAACTTGAACAAGACTTTCATTTCACACCATGCATTGCCTCTCTGGGCAAGTGCACCTCACATTCAATAATTGTATGATCTGTAGATTTATAAATGTGTAATGTTCTAAGCTTAAAAACCCTTATTCTATATAGTTTCCCAAAAATTTAGGGTAAAATATCAAAAATACCTACACGTTTGCAAAAAGTACAAAATGATCCCCGGCGACGAGTTGTCTCCTGTTATTTTCCCTCTCGCTCCGATGGCTAAGCATTGATGACCTTTTGACCTGGCTGATTATATTTTTTTTTAAAAGAAAAATCATAAACCATCCCTCACTTTCATCTTTAATCTGTCATCTTTAACCCTAAAAAAACCTTTAAAAGGAGGGACAGTTAAGGGTTTTTTTTTTCTTCTAAATACAAATCAGTAAGATCAAAGGTGGCTAATGCTGAGTTCTAGCAGAGAGTCGAGAGAGAACTGAAAAAAAATAATCATGGGAATGATCTATTTTGTACTTTTTGCAACGTATAGGTTTTTTTTTAAATCCAAGTCAAACATTTGGGGTTTTTTTTTTTTACCCAAAAATTTACAATCAAATAAAAATTTACTGTATGCAGGCTCAGATGTTGACAATCAACCACAATCTAGAATGAACTAATAATAAAAAAGGATAGCAAGTTTCGTGTATTTATGTTCCATGACAAACCTAATTGACTAGTAAAAGTATAAACATCGACTGCCATATACTTTTGACAATTTTAACTATCTTAAACTTGCTTTAATATACGTACCTCCCTCAAGCCTTCATTTTACAAATAACTATCGTAATATAGAGTAGTTTTTTTAAACATTGCTGTAGTTAAGGTAGTTTGTTGAAATTAGATAATAAGTCTGAACTAGATAAGAGCATCCACAGTCGTGAATGGTTAAAAATAGCAAAATGCATATTATAAAAATAGCAAAGTGCTGTTTCCTATAGTCGTGAAATGCTATAATATAACGAACCCAAATAAAATATGATCAGTTTCGTCCCCTAGAAAAAATTGGTTTGAAATCATTTTTTTCTTAAATTAATTGAATATTTTAATAAATTAATTGAAAAAAAATATTACCATCAAGTTTCATTTCATCCTGGGATGTAACTTGAAATTTCGTCCAAGGAATTTTTTCATTTTCTAACCTATTTTTTAATTGTTTTTTTTTCTAATTTCATCGGACGAAACTTCAAGTTACGTCCCAAAAATAAATAAATAAATAAATAAATAAATAAATAAAATTATAAAAAAAAATTTGTGGATGAAACCTGATATAATATGCATATTCGCATATCTCTTCTCAAATATAGCAAACTTCTGTAGTGATTTTGCCAAAATATAGATAAATAACAAACAACTGCATCTCATCAATTGGTAAAATATGCATTTATAGAAATTTAGCAAACGACTGTGGATGCTCTAATTGTTGCATGTTTAGAGAGAAAAACGGAAGTCTACGAGGGGTACACAAATGAAAGCAAGTTAAGGGTACTCATCTGAAAATCGCCAAAAGTACAAGGTACTTTCCTCCAATTTAGCTTATAAGAGCATCCACAGTGGTTTTCTAAATTTCTCTATTTGCCATTTTTTGAGAAAAGAAGCGTTGCAATGGTTTCTCAAATTGCCATTTTTTTAGCAAACGGATCAATTCTGTTTCTCAAATTTGAGAAACGATTTGAGAATTCTCAAATTATAAAGGACGGGGAATGATTCCCCGTCTGTGAAATTTTAATATATTTTTTAATGAACAGACGGGTTATCATATACCGTCTGTTAATTTTTTATTTTTTATTTTTTAGAAACCGGGGTCAGACGGGAGATAATATACCGTCTGATTCAGACGGGATATCATATCCCGTTTGTGAGTTTTTTTTTTTTGTCTTTTTTTTTTTTAATAGATGAATGGCCGGGATTGGAGGATTCGGAAAAAAAAAAAAAAAAATCATCAGACGGTACATCATGATGTACCGTCTGTGAAGAATGGATTTAGTGGAGTCAATTAATGTCGTGCAGTAGGTTTAGGAGTATTAATTTGGGTTAGGTAGTGATATAAGTAGGTTTAGTTAATATTATATTATTTAATTTAGTTAATTAATTAATTTAGTTAATTAATTATAAAAAAATATTGACAAACGGTATATCTTATACCGTCCCACGGGATATCATATCCCATCTCTCGCGTAAATGAGAAAGATTTAGCAAATGACCACTGCACAATTGCTCGCCATATGCTATTACTGTAGATGCCATATTTTAGAAAATGAGAAACACCGCTGTGGATGCTCTAAACATTTGTATGAATAATTAAGTTATTTTATCTAGTAATCAAAGTTAGGAAGGTAAAACATGTTTCAGAACTGTTGTATCTTTGCGAATAATTAGCAATAGATAAATGTAACAGTTTAAGAAATTAGTACTGATTGGTCAAAATAGTTAATAAATCACTATAATAGTTCAGGAAAACAGAGTAAACTCCAATTTATAAGAAGAAAATGCGTCGATAAGAAGGTACCGAAGCAATTGGTAATTCCCTTCATAAATTAATGTAGGATTTCTCTGCTCTTCTTCCTTTTGCTAAATTCCTTTCTGTTTACTTTCAACTGAAAACAATGGCAGGAAATCACAGAAGCTCAAGTTGGAAATTATTAAAAGGGGAAAGAATCACAGAGATCATAGAGCTTATGACCGAGAATAATAAAAGAAGTCACACAATGGGGCTATCTTGATTTAACCTGTAATTACATTAGTTAATTTCAAGATAGATTATTCAGAATCAGAATGGGCCAAGCCATCCCCCACATGACATCAGCTAGCCATAGCATAATAACGCATGAAGAATCTTAACCTTAATGCAGATTCGATTATTGATTTAACAGTTCTACAAAAAAGTGTTTAAGGATTTCTTTGTTTGTTTACATGTTATGGATTTATGTACTTAAAACATTGATTATTGTTTTAACAGATCTACAAAACAGTGTTAAGGATTTCTTTGTTAGTTTACATGTATTTATGTACTTAAAACAGAATCTAAACTAGCCAATAAAGAAATCCAACTTGGCGATTTAGATGGTTGCCGACAGTTGACACAGCAAAGTGATTCAGCTTTTAGGTTTTAACAGCAGTTTATCAATGGAAATAATATTGATGAAAAAATAGCCTATGCATCTCAAAAAAAAATCTTGGATGATCGTCGTGAGACTGGATATCATGTATATTTCTTCAATGGTTATGGTCAAGCTAATGGTTTATTCAATATCGTTAGTTCAACTATTCAAGATGTAGAGCTGAGAAGATCCTATAAACCCAGGTCTTATAACAATCAATGCAAGAAAGCATGCATGACAAATCATGTTCCTGTATGATCAACCCAAAAATTGAAGAGAATGCCAAATCTGGTGACCCAGGTCTTATAACTATCGATGCAAGAAAGCATGGATGACAAATCATGTTCCTGTATGATCAACCCAAAAATTGAAGAGAGAATGTCACATCTGGTAACCCAGGTCTTATAACCCTCGATGCAAGAAAGCATGCATGACAAATCGTGTTCCTGTATGATCAACCCAAAAATTGAAGAGACAATGCCGCATCTAGTAATTTAGGAGCTTCTACCGATTTTTATTATAAAAGACAGAAATAAAAAGTAAATATAAATCTGACAGAAAAATTCCATTACCCTTCATAACTAATTGCATTTGAAACATATTCTGGTACAAGTCTGCAGGCTAGAGTCTAGAGTTACATTCAATTTACAAGATGATGATGCAAATGAACCTAGCCGAAAGAAAATATATATGCACATGAACTTTTACCTCATTCCTCTAGATTCTAAATATGCCATTTAACCACGCAGAGCAAATTTTGGACAGCAAAGTTCCACAAAGTGCAGAGATCTGCATATACACTGCCTTTCAAACTTTCCCTCCAGTCCCAGTTGAAGTTGATAGGAAATCATCAATCAAATATCTCTTGGGCTTCAATTATGCTGTGTTGACTGATGCAACCAACAAATATTCAGTTTTAAGGACGACCCAAAATTTTAGAATGAAATATATGGCCCAATTTCTATTTTTTGGGCCTAATTGTTATAACTTATAACATCACATTCTAAAGGGGCTTCAATGTGTCTCTGTGTGATTGGGGTTTGGGGGGGGTGAATCAAAAATACAAAAGATACAAAGTTGCTATGAGGTATCTTTATCCTGCAAGAATACTTTAGGAGTTACATATATAATAAATTGCTTAGTTTTCCACTAAAGCAGTTTCATGCTTTTAAAGTTGCAAGAAAATTGATTCATAGAAAGCAATGTAAGAAACACACGGGTATGTTAGAGAGGACTTACTGATCATCCTTTGTCACACGATAATATCTTTCAGCATGTTGCCGTTGACCTATAAGCTGGGCAAAGCGCTCATCGTGAGTGATTACTATCAACTGAAAATTTTCCTGGCCCTTACGATCTTCCATAATTCTGAGTAGTTTACAAAAGAAATAATTAATTAATTGATCAATTAAGTCAGCTGCACTAGAGTAAATACATTCATTCACAGTTAGCATATTAGCTGATCCAGAGTTTGACCTCAAAAGAGCTGCTGCAAGACTTTCTGCATTTGGCCCATCCAAGTTTGTTGTTGGTTCATCGAGTGCCAGTATACCACAGTTGAGACAGAAAGTTTCAGCCAGTGCCAATCTTATGATAAGTGATGCTAGAACCTGAGTAGAGAACCAGCTTAGAGTTTATCAACAGCACAAGCTACAATGTAGAATTTAGAAGTGTAGGAATTAATCCACTAATCCCCGATTGTTGGAAGCAGAAATAATTATGTTACTTTTCAAATTTTGATTATTAATTAAATAGCAAGATGTGGATGTACAAAATTTCCATACGTAGAAGGAGGTGCTTAAAGTACATCATTACACAAACAAGATATCTCAAAGGACCTAAACGTAATGTTGCGGTTTTCTCCATGTCAGCCACGTAGAGGATGTGTACGTTGAAGGTGGTTAATTTTTTTCCCTAATCATAGCTTTGTATTCATTTATTATTTAACGGTCAGTTATGGAATAAAAGTTTTCATATAAATTCATGAGAGAAATATAATTGTCGATTGGTTATGTACGATGATAACTAGTGATAGTCAATACTAGGGCTGCAAACGAACCGAGCTATTCGCGAGCTACTCGGCTCGAGCTCGGTCAAAGCTCGGCTCGTGTCGAGCTCGAAAGCGAGTGCGATACGTAAACGAGCCGAGCTCGAGCTTGAAGGTACGTGTGTTTTAGGCAGAAGCTCGCGTGTATTCGGCTCAAACCTGATCAAAGCTCGGCTCGTGTCGAGCTCGAGCCTCAAGATATTGCTCAAACCTGATCAAAGCTCGGTCAAAGCTCGGCTCGTGTCGAGCTCGAGCCTCAAGATATTCGGCTCGACTCGGCTCTTTTGCAGTCCAGTCAATACATGATCCTTCTCAACTCATACCCTATACATCGAAAGGCAGAGGGGTGGATGAGAAATGAAAACCAAAGAGAAGGGTTGCGACTTGTGAAGTATAGGTATCGAGTATTCTACTTTCAGCCTTGTACGCCTGTCAAGTGCGGGTGTGCCCGGGTGCTCGCATACGTATTGGGTGTGTATGCAATAATTTTAATCAATTTTTAAAAAGTCAGGTCGTTTTTGGGTACGGGTGCGTTTGGATACTCCTCGAGTTTGGATGCTCCTCAGGCTAGGAAGCACCGATTCGGGTGCGGGGATGCGGGTGTGGGGGATGGGGTGCGGGGATGCGGCAATTTAAAAAAACAGTAGAATGCGGGTGCGGCTGGGATTCGGCCAATTTTTAAATAATTATTTTATATATTATATATTAACTAGGTTTGCCCGTTGACACGTGCCTACGGCACGTCTTCGGAACGGTGCACCTGGTTTGATTATATAAAATAGTTTTGGAGGTCCAGCAAATTAATTGAAGTAGCAAACATATTATACTAGGAAGCAGTATATCTACCTTTAAGCTCAACCATCGCCTTCTTGATCATTAGCTTGAACTTACTTGGAATGCATATGGTTTGTTAGAAATACTAGATAGAGTTTTTTTTAACTTCAACATCACTGCTAGATGCTTATAATCGTTATGCAAGGACATTATCATATAGGTTTTATAGAGCTTACTCTAATCCCATAACCACTATGAACATGTCTATATACAATGATAACGCAAGTGAAGATGTGAAGGTATCTACAATACCAATAATCTAAACATTTGTTTGTCTGAGACTCAATTTTCAATTAAAATACATCTTATTATTATTTCAACCAAAATGAAATACATGAAGTTCGCAAAACTCTAATCCAAGCTAATCATTTCTTTTATCTCCACTTTGTCTCCCCATTGCACCTTTATAAAAAAAAAAAAATCAAAATGGATAAATAACAAATTTACTTTAACTGCCTTTTTTGAATGGAGTCAAAAAAAAATTAAATTTTAAATTTTAAAAAAAAATTATATTTTTATTTTGAATACTTTGAAAATTTTGAAAATTTTGATTTTTGTTAATTTTAAAAATTTTAGTTTTTGTTAATTTTAAAAAAAAAATTTAAAATTCTAAAATTTTAGATTTTTAAAAATTTATTAAAATTTGTAAAAAAAATTAAACTTTTAATTTTTTAAATTTTTAAAAAAATTTTATATTTTTTGAATTATTTTTAAAGTTTGTAAATTTTTATTTTTTTAGTTTGTAAGTTTTTAATTTTTTAGAATGTTTTTTTTTATTTTTAAAATTTTTTATTTTCTTAATTTTTTGAATTGGAGAGAGAGAGAAATAATTAAATAAATAAAGGTGTTTTGGGTGGCAGGATTTGAATTTGAGTTTTGGAGGAAAACTTTTGGGAGGGAAAATGTGTTTTGTGATGTTAGATCTAGGCCTTTGATTTTGTGGGGATTGAAGGAGAGCCACTTGATAGCTTTCTTTGTGTTTTATTATATAGATATTAATATTAATATTTTTGTATAAAAAACCAAAATCATTGTTCATAATCATACATTAACCAAGAAATTTCAGTTCATACAATCACAACAAGCAAGCATATCTTGTATATTTAAGTTCATACAATCACAACAAACAAGCATATTATATTATTATGTATATTTGAGTTCATACAATCACAGCAAACAAGCAAGCAAAAGAAAAAGGAAGCAAAAGGATTAATTAAGGTTGTACGGACTGTTGTGGGGTCATACAATCACAACAGGAAGCAATAAAAGATTAGTTATGGTCATACAATCACAACATGAAGCAAAAACTATATTTATAACTTCCTCACAAGTGAAGTATGTGCACCAATCTCAAAGCAAGTTTAATGGTGGATATTGTCAATAGGGAGCAACAAAGTTTAATGGTGGATTACTGGAGAGTGATGGCGGCGACATCGAAGAGTGGAGGAGTCGACGGTGGAGGAATCGGTAAAGTCAACGGCGGGGAAAATGAGGAATTAACGACGACGAGTGGAGAAGCAGAGCTGACGGCAAAGAGTTGAGAAGCCAACGGAGAGATGAAGAGTCGACGACGGCAAAAGAGAAAGTTAGGGTTTTGATCGGAATTTGGGGATTTAGGGTTCTTAAGCGAGGGGGGAGAGAAAACATCAGATAGAGAGAGGAATATGATATTGTGATGTTGTTAGTACCTTGGGAATATGATATGTTGCATTGTATATATCTGTCTATTTTTAAATGGTAAAAATGGATCAGAATGATGCTTTTATGTTGTTAGAGATACCATAATTGTTAATGTTTATGTACACTATCATCAAGTATTATTTTGATTTGATTTTGATAACTTTTACAACTTAATGGTTTCCTCTAACCGATGAACTGAAATCATTTAGAAATGGTATGCCGACCCGGAGGATTAGCCTAGTAGATAATTTGAGGCTAAGATGGAAATAGCTTTTGAATATATATAATGTTTCAAGAACAAAACTTGGTCCAAGTCAGGTCGGTCAGGTAGAATGTAAAACCTGATATTTTTTAAATTATGGTTTATTAATTAAATAGCATGATGTGGATGAAACGTGAGCATGATTCCCATGTATAGAAGGTGGAGGTGCTTAAAGTATGGCATGATATAATCAAAAGGAAACTAAATTAAATGTTGATATTTTCTCCAAGTCAACCTACAGAGGATTTGTAAGTTGAAGGTGGTTATATTATCGCACCTTGCAAAGTATATGCACAATCCAAGACATGTTTATTTTGTTAATATGATAATGAATGTATATCGTGAATAAAAATGTGTGTAATTGTCCATTATGAAAATTGACAATTCATTTTATATATATGAATTGAGGATTCTTTTGTGTGTGTGTGTGAGAGAGAGAGAGAGAGATCTCTCCAAGGCCAGAATTTACGATCCACACCATTCGAGTTAATCTTCATATCATAAAACAGAGTGAAATAAACTCACTAAATTTGAACACATTGCAAAATGAACGGTTTTCAGCAATAGAGCAATTGCAACCACTTAATAAATCGGCAAAACGTATTCAACTTTGATAATATTTTATCCTCTCAAGTTTTATCACATGTTGAACACTTCGTGGAACATGCATTTGAGAGGAGGTAGGATTTTTTAAGGGGTTCCACCCGTTTATATCATATGAATGTGTCTGTTGTGTGTATATATAGGAGGATAATCATGTGAGACCCTACCTTCATTATTTTGAGGCCTCGTATGCAAGCTTATTGATATGAACCCCCTATGAAAAATCCGAATTGTTGATCTTGTTCTACATGTCTATGCAGGGCCGGCCCTGAGTTTACGAGGACCCGAGGTGAACTCCCGAAATGGGGCCCTCATATAATTTTTTTTTTTTTTAAGTTGTTAAAAAAAATTTGGAAATTATTTTTGCTACAATTCTTCAAAACCGATATATATGAAGAAATAGATGAAGATTTAGGAATTTGAGAAAAAAAATCTTCATACAAATCCAAGTCCAACTAAAATAAGCCGGTCTAAATACTAATTTTAAAAACAAAAGCCCAAAAAAATATTTTTTTTTTTTGGGGGGGGGGGGGGGGGGGGCCTAAAAAAACATTACGTGCAAAATACGTATATGTAAATACAAGGAAAAAAATTAGGCGCCCCTAAAATTGCGAAAAATTCGGGGGCCTGAGGCGGCCACCTCCCCAGCCTCCATTGAGGGCCGGCCCTGTGTCTACGATAGCCCGAGGGTGTAAAATCAAGTTATATGACATTCATTCGCCCATCCATCATGTCATTAGAAAAATAAAGAATTCTCACCCATACAATTTTGTCAATAAACTTTGTATAACTTTGATTTTACACCCTTATGCTATCTTAAAACAAGATGAACAGATTGGATTTTTCATGGGTCATTCGTATCAATGGGCTCACATGAGAGAGAGAGAGAAATCTTCCAGAAGTAGCCAAATGCAGATATAATCAGTTCGCTTTGAATGATTTGTCATTCAGACTGAAAATCCACAGCATTATCTGTAATCTACGCCATATACACCACCTATGAATAGAATTTCAAAAGATTTTGACATCAAGCAACCACAAATTACAGACTTCTTCATAAAGTGTTGAATTTATTATCACTAATGGATAATTTTGTAGGCTTCAAGCCTTCAATTGCATTGCAACTGCAATTGTAGCTTTAGTTGCTACTATAGTTATAGTTGCAACTGCAATTTTGAAAGAGGCAGTAAGAAAAGTTGCAAGTGCCAGTGAGACCAACAATTACCACTCAAATTCCACTTGAAAATCACTTGCACCCAAAGTGATTGTAAGTTGAAAGTTGCAAGTGAGCCCTCTTTTGCAACTAAAAAGCAACTTACTTTCTAGTTGCTTACCCAAACAATACAACTGGGCCTCACTTTGTAACTCGGCTGCATTTTGCGGCCTCTAGCAATGAATTTGGGTCTTACCAAATACACCCTAAATGGAGGGGTTAAACCCGTCAAGAAGTTCCAAATTTGTTCAGGAGTAGCTTTTACAATAAGATCACTTCTAACGGAATGGATTTATAATTTAGATGCTCAATCGTCTAATTTTCAAGTTAAAGTAGCCACATTTTGGCTACTCCTGAAAGTAGCGCATCTATCTATCTATCTATCTATCTATAGAGTAAAAGCTACTGCCTCAGTGGAAAAGAATAATCTTCTGGATGAGGGTATATAGAAACCAACATCCCACAAACCTCAGATCCATGGGCAACACTCATAGTATTCCGTCCCTGCATTGAAGGGCTTTGGAGATAGGTTTTACAGATTCAAGTTTGTTGCTTACCTTTTGACCAGCACTACACCTCCCACGCATTTCCAGCTCAGCATCGCCAGTTTGCATTAGCACCTACGGGGTGAGTAAGCCTCAGAAACAAATTCAAGTTACACAATAAAGAGCAATTATGTTGCATAACTTACACGATAGCTGTAGGACCTAGTCCCAGCACCTTCAGAATCAGAATTAATACTTATGTAATCGATATCTTGGCCTCTGTATGTTTGCTGCCATAATTCTCTAATGATCTTGTTTATCTCCTCCATCTTCATTGTGTGGAAGCGCATCAGGGCTCTAGTGTTTACAATAAAAGACTCAGTTTGACAAAATGAAAAGTAATCAATATCAAGCATGTCGTTAGCTTAGCACATATTGAAATATGCTTACTTGTCAAGTGCATTGTAGTACCTATCCAAGTCCTTGTTGGCCATTTCAGTTGTCTACAACCAAAGCATTACACTTACAGCATTGGTTTTCATGAGTGTTTGAAAAACATTAATTCAGAGTAACAAAAGGAAGACCTTGAGTTGGATAAGCTGATTGAAGTGCCGTTTGTCAATGTCATTATATTGTGCCTGTTTTAGCTCAAGCTTGTGCTTTGATATATTATTTTGATAGACGGAAAGCGTTCCATGACACCTATTCAGCTGCAATTTAGTAAATGAAGTGGTGTGAGATATGAATATGTGAACAGATTAACACTGGAGATATATTGTGCCTGTTTAAGCTCAAGCTTCTGCTTTGATATATTTTTTTGATAGACAGAAAGCATTCCATGAAATATATGCAGCATGGAATTTTATTTGAGGGAGCATGACATGAATATGCGAACAAGTAATCGACACCGGAAATACCTACAGAAAGAATATCTACATCAAGGCACTAAGTAGCAACCCCTATATGAGGAAGTTGATTGTGATTATTAAACAGTAGAAATTAAATATTCATCCAACACAGGTAAGTTCATCTAAGGATCCCAAACTATACCTTTTTAACTAGAATTACTGGAAATTGAATTTATTTTTATTAAAATAACAGATATAGAGGTTATGAATAGTAAATTATAGTCACCTCTGAAAGTAGTCTTTCCTTCTCTTGCAATTGTCTTTTATAATCAGCTTCAATTGCAGAAATACTACCAACTCCAAAAAATTTCTCTTCTAGTAATTCTATTTCACGAGAAAGTTCTTCTACATCGGCTTTTGTCTTTCGATAATTCAAGTTGTCATCTATGTTCCTTTTTAATTGACCTTGACTGGAGAGTAACTCTTTGCTCTTGGACAAATCAGCTGCTATTTCCTTCTTTCTCTCCTCACATATCTTTAGATGAGACTTTGATAACGCAAGCTTCTCTTGTGATTCCTTCAGCTTTTCGTCTTTCTTGGAATCAAGATACCTAATAGAAGGTTCAATAATTGAAAGACCTTGCCAACAGAAATGATGCACATAATAATCTCATGGCTCCGGGAAACATACTCTTTGATGCGAGAAGAGAGTTTTAAAAGGGTCTCAAATTCCTGTTGGAAGTTTCTTTTGTTTTCAGCCTGTACATCATATTCCTGACCAAGTTTCTCCTTTAAATCTTCATATTCCTGCTGAAGCTTTCTTTTCTCCCTCAATAATGAGACAAGAGCCTCGTCAAAATGCTGGGGCAAAAATCAAAAAGTGAATATAAATATAAAGCAAATGCTACAAAATTTCAATAATAATCTCAATGGTAAATCTCATTTATACAGATTTATGAGTCTCATATATACATATTTATGAGTTGGACTAGGTGTGAGAAGAATTTAATAGTAGTGACTATGATATATGTGCAAGCCAATCCAAATGAGATTTGAGAGCCGAAGGCAGCAAGATCCAAAAATGTGATCTGAAACATACGCAATCTGAAGCAAATCAAAAACCAACTAATGCAATCTGCATCCAACAAAACAAACAATCCTCTAACAGACAAACGTTCCATGAGGCCGAGGTACAGAGAACCTCAAATAAAGGAGATAGAAATGCCAACAAAACAAAACACCCTCCAACACACAAATGTTCCCTGAGATGGAGCTACGACGAACCTCAAATAAGGAGATAGAAATACCAACAAAGCAAAATACTAAGTAAATTAAGTTGAGTGCCAATGAAATGTGCAAGATTCATGATTCAAAAATTCCATAAAAAATAAATTACAAGAAAAAAACCAAATTAGAAGCCGGCACAAGATAGGATGGAGGTCTATGTCGACGACATGCTCGTCAAAAGCCTCTGAGGCAGAGACCACATAAGCGACCTGGAAGAGGCCTTCGGGGTTCTGAGGATGCATAATATGCGACTCGACCCCTCTAAGTGTGCCTTCGGCGTAACCACAGGGAAGTTCCTCAGCTTTATGGTCAGCCAATGATAGATATAAACAAACCCCGAGAAAATTCAGGCCTCCCGGACATGGCCCTTCCCAGGAATGTCAAGGAAGTGCAGCAGCTCACCGGCCGTCTTGCCACCGTCAGTCGTTTCCTTTCGAGGTCGAAGGAGAAGTCCCTCCCTTTCTTCAAGGCCCTCCTGGGGGTGAAAAATTTCGAGTGGGGGAGCCTCAGCAACAGGCATTCGATCAGCTCAAAGAATACCTCTCCAATTCCCCTCTCCTCAACAAGCCAGAGCCTGCCGAGGTGTTATACCTCTACTTGGCAGCCTCGGAGCGCAGTCCTGATCAAGGAAGAGGATGGCGCTCAAAAGCTCATCTACTATGTCAGCAAAATCCTCCGCGACGTCGAACTTCGATTCACAAAAATGGAAAAGGCCACCTACGCCTTGGTTATGGCCACTCGAAAGCTCCGTCCATACTTTCAAGCTCACTCCGTTCCAGTCCCCACGGATCAGCTGCTCAAACAAATCCTCCATAAACCCCAGACCTTCGGCCGCCTAATCAAATGGTTCATCGAACTGAGTCAGCACAACATCAACTATAAGCCGAGGATGGTAATTAAGGACATGCGCTAGCTGAATTCATAACCGAATGCGTGATCCCGGATGTTCCCGAAACTCCACAAGATGAGCCCATCTGGAAACTTTACGTGGATGGACCATCTTGCGAAGAGGGCAGCGGTGTTGGAGTCATCTTGAGCGGTCCAGACGGCTTCATCCTCCAGTACTCCCTACGCTTTAGCTTTAAGGCATCTAACAACGAGGCGAAGTACGAAGCCCTGGTAACCAGACTCCTCCTTGCCCGAAAAGCAGGAGCCAAACGGGTCAATGCCTTCAGCGACTCCCAACTCACCGTCAATCAAGTATGCGGAGAATATGACGCACAAGACGCCCGGATGGTCAAGATCCATCCCCAAAGCAGTAATAACATGCACCAAGTATATCAAAAACTGGTTCTGATTTTTTAATAAAAACAATAATGACCTGCTACAAAAATGAGACAAAACGATGAAGGGTGGTGCAAAGTCCAAAAAATAAAAATGCATAGGATGTGTGATAATCTGAAAAATCGTGATCAAATTAAATAGGGCTTCAAAATGCTTAAGGATGTCATCCCAGAGAGAGAACATAAATCATTGAATGATCCCCAAGTTCTCAATTTATTCTAAAGTTCCTAAATCCTAAAACTAAAGAAAAGCAAAACCTACTCTCTGTGTGATCTTAAATATAAAGAAAAAATAGTTATAAAAGAATATGAAACCAAAATTTCCTATAAATCAAAACCTAGCAACCTACTCCCCATCAATTTGAAGGTCAAGGAACTACTCATAGGAGTAAAGGGATCAGACAACGTTGATGACGAATTAGCACAGACGACAAGAAAGGCACTGGATGATGAAGCAATAAAAGAAAGGTATGGAGATCAACGAATAGAAAGGGTGGGTCGACAAAACTTTATTTTTCTTTCATTTCTGCCTACCAAACTGATAGAGCAGAAGAAGACAAAAGAAAATTAAGAGCATGGCCCTGCGGTCATCACTCCAATACCTTTACGAAGATTTCTCTCCAAGCTAGGGATTAGAATCCACAAATCATATTACCAAGATACCCTACATCCTTGGTTGAATACATCAATTTTGAAGCATGTGTTTGACGTACATGGTAAATAGTTAGGAGAAATTAGTTAATGATTATTGATAGAAATGTAAAGAGAATATTTCCTGCTCCCAATAAATATATTAAACACTAATATAGAAAAATTAATCAAGTTTGAAGATTAACGCCAAAATAGTAAATAATAGAACAGAATAATACGCACTTTTTCATCAAGTTCAATTTGATTTTTATCCTGAGCCAGACTAACTAAATCCTCTTCGGCCTTTTTCAATTTAGCTAATATATTGGATGCTATAATCTTCTGCTCCCTCGAACTGTGCCAGCGCGATTGCAAATTATTTAAGTCTTGATTAAATACGAATTGTTCGGCCTTTAACCTGTATATTTCCCTACCTAGCTGGTCCCTGTTTATACCAACAAAAAAAACACATAAGAAAATAAGAAATAACCAAACAGAACAGTATAGAATTGGGAGATAATTTAATGGAATTCATAAAAACACACATTTTCCCAAGAAATATGTGAATATAAAAAACAACATATATCCTTAGTCTGAAATAATTAATAGAGACATTCATTTAACATGGAAAATTCCAAAATGATATCCTCAATTAAGTATAGTGTATATCTAATCAATCAATAATCGAAATGTGACAATAAGTTCACCCCTATGCTTCATATAACCTCATAAATATATTTGATTATAATATACACAAATTTCTGGAAAATCTGGTCTTTGTCTGATACCATAATTTAAGTATAAACAAACAAGGGTTTATGAACTTTTAACATGTGAAGATATATAACTTAAATGGCTACATTTTTAAAACAAAAACCCTGAACTTGCCCCAACTTTCTTTAATGTGTGTAACCTCCCTCAACTTTCAAGGTAATTTTTCTGTAACATAAGAAAAGGGTAGTATATTGTATCATAAATACAAGATCAGGCTACTTCTGTATATTATAAGTACAAGTTCGAGGTAGTTTTTGTGTCATAAGTACAAGCTCTGGCTAGTCTTTTGAAAGTAATTTGCAGGCATCAAGTGGATCAAACTAGAAAAACAAAGTTGAGGGAGGTTATGCATATTAAAGCAAGTTGGGGTAGTTAATTCAAAAGGCCCAAAAAGTTCATGAGTTTTTATTTTATTATTTAATATTAGCCAACTTCAATGCATTAGGCACTTAACTACAAAGTTTGTGTTATTGACTTTCCAATGACTGACCATTTACGAATCTGTCGCATATCAGTATTTTGAGTTTTCAACGCTTTTAATTCTATCCAAACAAGGTTAATAGTATCAATGCAATTGATAAACAAAGAATGAGGTGTATGTTTTCTCCTTTTCCATCTTCTCAATACCCCTGTAAGAGCATCTGTAGTCGTTCCCTATATTTCCAAAATTTGGAAAATATAGGGAACGACCGTCTCGTTCCCTATATTTTCCAAATTTTGAAAGAAAAAAAAGGGGAACAATAGTCGTCTATATTTGAGAGAAGATATAGGAAATTCTCAAATATAGGAATCGAAAGATCAACTTGCGTCCGATCAAACAAAATTGTCTCAGACGCAAGATGATCTTGCGTTTGTAGAATAAAATTTAAATAAAAAAAAAACAGTCGGACACAAGATCGCAAGATCAATTTTTTAAAAAATAATGTGTCGGACGCAAAATGAAAAATGATTTTGAGTATGACTAAAAAAAAATAAACATCGTTGAATCAATCGGACGCAAGATGATCTTGCGTCCGATCTTGCGTCCGATCGAAATTTTTAAAAAAAATCACGGAAACTTTTCCCGCCATTTTGACATTTTAATTTCTACGGAATAGAGCCTATAGGATTATTTATGCATATAAAGTTAATTTGAGATTGGTTTGATTATTTGATCAAGGGATGAAATTGAATGGGACTATAGGAATTATTATGTGCTCGCATGCGTACAATATTTTTTAAAAAAATTTTGGATTTTTTTTTAATCAATGTCTCAAATTCAAAATTAAAACGATCATCCACCGTTGGATCAAATTTTGGGTTTTAACGACTACAAGCCCAACTCAAAATTCCTATTTCTAAAAGCCAAATATAGGAAATTTTGAGTCTAACGACTATAGATGCTCTAATCAACCATATCAAAGACCACAGTTCCACATCCTTTCTTTACTATCATCGTCTTCCCTCCAGCTACTACTACTATCTTTTCCATCTCTCTTTCCCCTCAATTTCTTTTTTGTTATCTTACTACCCTTATTACTAACATGTAAAGGCCCAATTGATAACATTTATTATTTAAAGCATTCAGTATAATATGTCTACACAGGTACCACCTACTGCAGTAATGGTTTTCAGTGGACGATTGGACCTTAATGTCTCTTCACAGGTTTGACTTTGTGTTCGCAAACCAGAGGAGAAACAACAACAAAAGAAGTATACAGAAACATGATAAATTAAAAGGAAATCTTATTATTGATAATCAGTGACCAGTAAGAATGCATATCTATAGACATAGATGACTTTCTCTAAGACAGTTTTTGTGTACCCTTTACAACTCAATTACACATTTACTCATAGGTATATAGGCTGGCTAATTTTCAGAACACAGTTGAGGGTGTGATATCATAATGTGTACAAGACTTACTATATGAATTATGAAGTTTTTTCGTGTTTTCATGATTTATTAGAATAATTGGTGGCACCAAAATATGGTCAATTGGACTCACACTAATGTCTGGGTGCTGTTTTAAGTTTTAAGTGAAGCAGGTTGGGCCAACCCTGTTTCATTGATTCACTTAAAAACAGACCCCTAACACTAACAAATCTGCTCTGCAATTGGGGTGGTGGCCGCAGCTGATCAAGCGAGCAGTCCCAAAATTCAAGTTTCCCTAAAAACAGCATTCAAGGACGATACAGAGAAAGAGAGAGAGCATGTGTCTGTCTGTGTGTGTACATACATGTGTGCCACAACAACCGTAACAACAACAACAGATCGAGTAACCCACGGCACTGGCAATTAGCGATAAAACTGGAAGTTGTGCCCATAGGGAGAATGGTGGGACCATAGGGCCTAATGTGGGCTCTTAAGTGGGAGCACCAGCCCCTCTGAGAAACAATGACAGAATATATGAGGTTAAATTGGTATATCCTTGGTCCCCTTATCCATTGCTTCCCTTATTCATAATGTGAACAAGAGCATTAAGAGAAATGAATTCTTCTAATAAGAAGTATGAATATCAGGTACTGAATACCAAAATATGTGAAACATTAAATTATTTTTCAGTAAATTATTCTTCAATAAGTAGTCATCAGTATAGGACCATATGAAATATGAATAACACTGTTAACATCTCTAATCTCTAATATTATAATGGGAGAAGGCCTTAGTGTCATTTGTAAATCTATCAACACATGTAACGCACTTACATAACTTAATTGAATGAGGTCTCAGGTTCGAATCCAGACTACGTCTGAGATTTTACTTTAAAAAATTATATATTTATTAAAATGTGCATCGGACGTGTAACACGTACATAGCTAATATGAATTGAGGTCTCAGTTTTTCGAATCCAGACTACGTCTGAGTTTTTACTTTAAACATATATATATATATATATATATATATTATTAAAACGTGCATCGCACGTGTAAAATACTAGTTTAATAAAAGGGCGACGAGCAGTACATAGATGCAATCTAAGTAATATCAAGGTAGTGAATATTAAAACATGTGAAACATCAAATATGTTGAGAATATCAAGGTATTGAATTCTAAAATATGTGAAACATAAAATTGCTTTAAGTAAATTATTCTTCAATAAGTTGCCATCAGTATAGAACCTTACGAAATATGAACATTGCCAACATGTACGAAAAGGGCAACGGGTAATACATAAGTGCAACCTAAGTAATTTGAACCCCCTAAACTCACAATACTAGGAATTAAAAGATTCATTACTGGATGTTATAAAAACTGACTTCAAACTTCATTTATTGTCTCAGAGCTCTCAATCCTGTAGCAAATTGGTCAGAAAAATAATAACTTTTCATAACAGCCTTGCTACAAGAGAAATAATCATATGCCCACTCATGTGCAACTCCATTTGCAACACGCATATGATTGGTCTACTTACAACAAGTAAGTGGCCCCAACTAACAAGACTTATTTTTTCCCTTCAAAAATTATGTGTGGACCAATCAAGTAAGAGAACCTGCTACAATATCATGTGCATATGTAAGCATAAACGAACTGATTGTGAAAGGATCTTCCAAAACAAAAACAAAAAAAATAATTGTGAAAGAAGAACTTAGCTTCAAACAGGTTCAAGGATGGGAGTTTACCTCTTTGTCTCCTCAGACTCCAGTTCTAACCTAATTTCGTCTAGAGATTTCACACCTTGTAATCCAGCACCAAGATTAGACTCCAAACTGTCGATGTCTTTGCATAACTTCTGCATCTCAACTAAAAGCGTATCAACAGTTTCCACCGGTTGAACCAAAGCTTCCACAGCATTTTTTTCGGTTTCAATATGAGCAAGAACGCCAAATACCTGCCATTAAACATAATGATGAATTTAAAATTAATAACTGATCCCAATGTAGAGCAGCTGATCTATAAGACATTAAATTGATCACCACTAGATAATGACATTAAAGAAGAAAGAAAAATGGATAAGTAATCATTAGATGGAATACATGTAACCAGATGAATATCTCTACTATTAAAATGTAAGAAGGTTGTGACAATGGACAAGCGGCTCTGTCTCCACGTGCAGCGCAGATGTAAACACCCAGAATTAATACTCTTGTGCATCACAGTTGCTTATTGCTTATAATCTTGTCATTATTGGTAAAGAATATAGTAAGACCTATAATTTATTGCTGAAAATGGTTAAATTAACTGCTTACCTAGCATGAAAACCAAATTCTACAATAATTAGGAAATGATTTGTAAAGTCAATGTCACAAAATATATACAACATTGGGAAGGACTTGCCTTGGTCCAAATCACTTCAAAGTTTGATCTATTAAAATTTTGCTAGCTTTTTAAAGTTTATTGTTTTGTTTCTGTGTGTGTTTGAACATGACAAACATAAGTACATTGATGTTCTTATAAGCCTGAGTTTAAACAAGTACATCCTAAGACCCCGAGAAGTTTGGATACACTGTTTTTAATAATTTGTTTTAAGTTCCAGCTCAAAAGAAAGATATATTTGTTTTTCACATTGTGTAATGTGTATGAATGGTTCAAAGAGTAACCCTGTGAATGTGGCCCTCAAAAGTCTTTCATAAACTGTCGGAAACCACGATAAGGAACGATTAACATAAATCCAAGTTGCACCCATACATGAAATGAATCCCAAAAACTAATTGGCAAAAGAGGTGGCAAAAGATCGCAGTAGACCAGTAGACCAGTCTGAATTTTGACCAGAACTTCCAAATTGGATTTTCTAAAAACCTGAACTTCCAAATTTGGATTTTCTAATAGTAAAGATGATCCCTTAGTAAGTTCCTCAAAAACCGCTCAAGAATATGATTGTTGGATTTGACCCCCCAAGTGGATCAGATAATGATTAATTGACATAGATCAATAATATAAAATACACTAGTTCATTGTTACTTACTCTTCCTTCCCCCTCTCCCTAGAGATTGGATAAAACTCAACCAACAGCTTATACTAAGTTACTAACCAATTTAAATTTGACTCAACTTTCCCCCAACATTTATAATTAGCATCCATAACTAGTTACAACATATAAAAAAGTTATATTTGCACCTTCGATATGAAAATCATAAACATTCCAAAAATGTGTAAACATAATAGATATGATAATAATGCATTACTTGTATAACTAAATAAAAAGTATATAGCTTACATTGTTTGTAAACATGTACTGAGTTTATTTTCTTCTCGTGCCTTGCATGCATCCAAATTTAAAAATAAGATGATGAGCAATGCCAAGATACTAGACAAAGTAAGGAAAGAGATGATTACATCATCAAATGCCTGTGACTTCTGATTGAGATCTTCCTTCAAATCCTCTAACTTTTTCTCTGCCAAAGGTATGGTTTCTTTTTCAAGCTTGACATAATCCTCATAAACCATTCTAAGCTTATCCAACTGCTGAAAATGTGACTCAGCATCTGAAGATTCAACACCTAATTTTCTCAAATGCTCAGCAGAGCTTGTACCTTTCCCTCTTTGCTGAGAAATCTCAATAGGTCAGATTAAAAGAAGAAAAAAAAAGTACATGAAAATGCCAGCGAAAAAAACATGAAAAACACACTATGTAAGCTACCAATTTATTGACTTCTCATATAGAAGGAGGAACCACTAACCTTCACAACAAAGTCATCCTCCTCTGCAGGGGAGAAAGGACGCTCGCAGCACGGGCAGATGTGAAAATTGCGAGCAACTCTTTCAAAAGGATCAAACATTTGCCGCATCCCATCTGCAATATTGTATTTACTGCATGCAAAATTACCCAAAAAAGGGTTCAGAGTTAAAAATTAAATATCAGAAAGATAAGTTAGACACTTGGACGTTAATACATAAAAGCAGTGAACCTTTTTGCCAAATCCCTACTCGTCATAGCATCAAGAAGAATTTCGGGGAAGGATTCAATATCCGAAAAAACAGTAACCAAAGAGCGGAGTCTCGAGTCAAGGAATCTTCTCTTTGCTGCATAAGAAGAATAAGTTTGTACATAAATCAGTAACTAAAATGAAAGCAAAGAAAAGAAAAGGAGTTTTTAAGTGCACATAAATCTACAGTATTCAGATGTAAAAATATTCCAATAATTTCTTTGGAGAGAGAGAGAGCTGTCAAGCTAATACCACACCAGTTCAAGCACACCATGAAAATTCTCATCCCAATGAATTATTATGCTGTCATAATAAAAAGGGAAAAGAAGATGGAAAGACAAGGACCAGTTAAACTGAGGAAAGGGTACTCAGATCTCTGAGCTTAAAAACGATGACTACGAGTGGAGGGGTGATGAACAGGAGCTCTAAGGGGTAGTTGGACTATGCAGAATAACCAGGGGCGATGCGTAATCCAGGATCCTAGCTCCAGGCGGACAAGTTTAATCGGGCTAGGGTCAAGCACCAAAAGGCGCCGCCTCAGGCGAGAGGCGATGCTCGTAAAGGTGCCGCCTCTTTAACTTTTATGTTTTATGGTTTTATTCTTTTAATAGTGATAAGACCCCTACTTTTTGTTTTACTTTTTTTAGTTTACGTATGTGAAGAAAAAACAATTCTAATAATGGGTGAGAATATCAAAGGGATATAAAGTCTTAAAGATATTTGGTTTCTCAGGTGATGCGGAATCCATGGAATCCAAGATCCATGCATACTGGGACAAGTTCAATCGGGCTAGGGTCGAGCACCAAAAGGCACTCAGGAGTAGGGCTGCAAACGAATCGAGCTATTCGCGAGCTATTCGGCTCGAGCTCGGTCAAAGCTTGGTCAAAGCTCGGCTCGAACCGAGCTCGAGCTCAAAACCGAGCTCATTTCGTAAACGAGCCGGGCTCGAGCTTGAATTTTTTTTTTAGGCTAAGCTCGCGAGCTATTCAGCTCGAATATGGTCAAATCTTGGTCAAAGCTCGGCTCGAACCGAGCTCGAGCTCAAAATTGAGCTCGTTTAGTAAACGAGCCGAGCTCGAGCCTGAAGGTATTCGGCTCGGCTCGGCTCGGCTCGGCTCGATTGCAGCCCTACTCAGGAGGGTGCCTCAAGCGAGAGCGATGTACGTAAAGGTGCCGCTTCTTTAACTTTATGTATTATGGTTTTATTGTTTTAGTATTGATAAGACCCCTATTTTTAAGTTTTATTTTTTTAGTTAAGTTTATGTGATGAAAAAACAATAGTAATGAAGGGTGAGAATATCAAAGGGATACAAAGTCTCAGAGATTTGGTTTCTTCTCCCATCTCTTTGTTCTGTTCCTTTTCCATGTTCCTTTCACAAGCCTCCAACATCCACCATTTTGTTCCTTATGACTAGGTTATTTATGCTAACAAAATGCTTAGTCATCGGAGTATACTTGTGAAGTCTTATTAAATTTTAATTTAGATCATTATATATTTAGTTATGTGAGTGACTGCAATTGCGCATTTTTTTCCACTTAATAACTTAAATAGTTTTAAAATTGATAAATTGAATATCTTAGTAGGATAGCCAGACTGTGTAACATTTTTTTGTATGACTTTTACTTCGTACATTCTGTCTGTAGTTGTATACTAGTATCTGTACGTATATACTCATTCTGCCTAAATATTTTCATTTTTTTGGTTGTCCTCTAGTTAAGAATTAAGTACACTACTACACGCTAAAATTAATATATTATTTATTTATACATTCGTTTCATGGTGCTTTTTCTGCACCCGGTTTAGCACCTTTTTGGGCAACTCGCCTCAGTGATTAGAAATCAACAGCCTTGTTAACTATTGCTTTGACTTCGACTTTCAAATTTAAAACTCTAGTAACCTAGATAGGGAGGTAAAGAAAGGCACTTTTTGAGTTAGCCAGCAGTGACGAGGGATTGGTCCCGGGCCTATGTTGCTGATAAATTGCCTATATTGGAATTTCAGGAGCACGATAAAGTCATTAGCACGTGCTTACAGTAAAGGTGAGGTGGAACATTTTAAACCCAATTACCTATAATAGGAGCAAGGATCTAAATACTGGATATCGGAATTTTCTGGGAAGAATACTTTTTCATATCGGATATAGGATATATGGGATCTATTGGTGACATTTAGTAAACATTGGGTTGTTATATCAAATAAAAAAAATCAATCCTATTGCTCAGTACAGTCTAATACATAAAATTAACATATTTATATTGTAAAGATGACACTAAACTGCATAACAAACCAATCGTTCGAGCATATATATGACAGAAAATGCTTACATTTGTATATTTTTACAATTATCCACAGTAAATACACCTATTAATAGAAATGCATACATTTTGTACTACCAATTCCGCCAAAGAGAATCTCAATTAGATAAATGTTATTTTCAAGCAGAAGTATCTAATAATAAACACTACAGTGAACAACTGTGTTAAATCTCAAAAGATATATCCCATATACCAAGTTACCTACAATAAATAGGCGAAATTTGCTCAAAACTTGAAAAATGAAATTAAACCTTCAAATCAGTAATGCCCAACTCTAAAAGAATGATATATAAGCTTATACATAAGCACCCAACAAAATCGTTGTGTCAGCCATATCAGCCGATATTTAAAACAATGAGGTAGGCTATCTGCAAAATAGCTTCGAAAAGCACATAGCTACAATGTGATTTAGAAGGCGGAAGTGAGCCTCTTGAATTCCTCACATACTTAATCGGGGAATGGAATTTCAACTAGACTTTTGTCTTCTCTATAACAATTTTGTACGATCCCTAGAAATCTGATTCCCATGAATCATGCAATATATATAGCAATCCCTTTTTAGATCTATGAAGTAATGATGTTGTTCTCATGCATATGATAAGTGGGCCAATAGATCGGAATTACAGGAATCAAATAGATGAACCAGTGTCGTATATATAAACCATTATAGTTGTTATATCAGCCTTGGTGCATATAGGCCTCCATTATCGATTCAGCATTTTCAAAACGGATACCATTATTCATATATTCTTGGAGGCCGCCACAATATTCACCAATATTCAAGAGACAGTATTATTCGGTTTAAGATGAGAATTAGTTCAGTTCAAATCTGACCTACTCACAACAAAAAATTCAATATTATCACCAACCCTAATATCCTTCCTTCCACTTGTTTTAACCACTGCTTCATATTATCACCAACCCTAATATCCTTCCTTCCACTTGTTTTAACCACTGCTTCCACTTAGGTCCCCCCCCCTCGTCTTCCTCCTCCTCCTCCTCCTCCTCCTCTTCTCTCCGACCTCACTAGATATTATACATTAATGCAAGAAGTACAAGATGAGAGAATACAACGAGCATCAGAATGAGAAAGAGTATGACCAATTTCCAAGAAGCTTTTTTTTAAAGCATACTTGATATTTTTAATAATAAGATATTATTTTAGGTGTACTTTGTGCTTTAATTTGGTGAACTTTGTGCTAGGAACAACCAACAATAATTTTCTTGGCATATATCAGAGGCTTGGTCTTTGTGTTAGTAACATTTGAAAGTGATGGGTTCTTGAACTTTGTGTCCTGAAGTTAGGAACATTTAAATATACAGGTAAGCACACTCGTACATAATATAAGTATACCCTGTTAATTATTATGTTGTTTAGTATGTTCCTTAAAATATCTTTCTTGTATGTATTATATTCTATGCAGTTCAACGTAGGTAAAGTAAGCAGTTTTAACTATTATTGCTACATTAGGTTGTTTGTATTTGACACGTATAAATATAATGTATGTAAAGATTATCTAAATCACATTAGGATATATATTCTCATCCAACATAATAACAACACGTATAAATATAATGTATGTAAAGATCATCTAAATCACATTAGGATATATATTCTCATCCAACATAATAACACAATATTTTTTTTGAATATCCATGATATATCCCCAAACCTGATATATAAAACTTGTCATCTGAACAATAGTGATTTCCGATATCTAAAACTTTGGGTACATAAGTGGTCTTTTTTCTCCCTACAAATAATTAAAATATAGGAGAGCAAGAACAAGAAAAAGTTGTAATCTGAATTTGTCTATGAATGAAAGACGTGTTTTTTTTTCGTTCTTCTACTTGATATTTCTTGTGAATTTAACGTATGATGCTTTGCATGTGAAATTCAATATAAAGTGTGAAATTTCACACGTATCTATTATCTTTCTCTTCTTTTACGTCTCTAAATCTTCCTTTTTTTTTAACTTAAATTGATGAAATTCAACACATAGCCATTCCATTAAAATCTCTATATAACAACTCACCATTACAATTTGTTTTGACCGCCTACAAGCAAACACAACTGGTTTACTCATTGTTTTTGGTCTAATCAACCAACAACCAGAACTTAATAACTTCGTATACCCTTTTAAGATTCACAGCAAAAGACTGAGATTATTTTATCGATAAATAACTAGAGAATCCACGGTCTACTTATACAGCACTACACAGAAAACATTATTATTATCTATCGTATGTGGGACTAAAGTAAGCCACTATTACATTAGTACTTTGATACTCCCCCTCAAGCTGAAGCTTTAGATGCGGGAGTCAAGCTTACCCAAAAAAGGTTTGGAAAAGCTTCGGCGGTAGTGCTTTAGTAAGAAATAAAAATATCCGCAAGTTACTAAAGAAGAATTTATAGAATGAATTATTTACCATTCATCACGAACAAAGTGACAATCAACTTCAATGTGTTGTGTGCGCTCATTAAACACTGAATTCTCAAAGCGGGTAGCAGCTAGGTTGTCACAATGAAGCAGAATAGTAGATGGTGTAGAAGTCACAGAAAAAATCACAACGATACCTCAGAAACCAAATACGATAGAGAAAGGGGAAAGAAAGGCGCACATCTAGATCATACCTGAAATCAATGAATGAACAAGCCAGGTAGAGCAGATCATTTTTGAGTATCAACGGAGGAAGTTACCATGAATCTAATGGGTATAAAGGGCATAAGCAGCGAGATAAAGGTTGATGGGGTTGCTTAAGCCATAATGAAAGGTGAATCGGATCTAATGTGAGAGGAAATTAAAGTAAATCGCAAATTAACTAAATCAGAGAGAATCTATATAGACATTGAAGTGATGGAAAAGTCTTCGAAGCAATACGGGGATGAGGTCTGGTGGACTGGAGGTACCGAAGGTGGAGAAGAGGCTCGAGCGGCCGAGCCACAAGGGAGTCGTGAGTAAAAGGGAGGGATCTAAGTAGCAAGTGATGAGGACGTTAAAAGTTGGCAATGGGATTGGGCTTAAGGATTTGGAGGTGGCAGCCGAAAGGTGGGAAGTCGCACCAGGTTTAGGGTTTCTCCTGAATTTGTCTTCTTTCTCTTTTTCTTTTCCTTTTTTCTGAAAGGAGAATGGTAAAGGAGACTCTGAGATGGAAAATTTTGTAAAATATTCACACAATGTTACCATGTTCGATTCACGATAAAAGGGAGAAAGTACTTTAGACATTTAAAATCGGAGAAATCTCTACCAGAGCATAACAAAGAACAATTAGCCGATCTGGGTTAGCATTCCCTTAACCAAGTCACTGCATATGAGTCGGCAACTCATTCTTCAACAAGCACACAGTCAAAGATTTGGCATAGCGGGACTCCCAATAGTAAAGCGCGCCCCATAATTGTGTTGTTGTGCCTAGGTTGTCTGGCTGTGAAAGCTTTCAGCCACTGACAAAGTTCAATGTGCTCACCAGCACCTGGGCTTGAGATGTAGATATAATTAATTGGAGAGCACACGGTCTACGTTGAGAGCAATATTGTTATCTATCCTATGTGGGACTAATGTAAACCACTATAATACTTCGATAACAACCAAATATTAGCTTTAGTTAAGAATTTTTATTCAATGAGGCTCCTAGTTCAATAAAAAAAATTAATGTCCGGTCGCTTGCAAATGCATTTAAAATATCCCTCCGAAACTTTTGAACTCAATGATTAAAACATCCTCTACTTTTCCTCATAACCTATATCATATAAATTTCAATTGTCATTTCCCCCCAAAATTTAATAGGATATTTTGGTAATAAAATCCAATAGTTTTGGAGGAAATATTGAACTTTCACTTGCATTTGCAAGCAACTTATAAAGTTACTACCGCATAATTGCCTTTATCAAAATCATAATCATCGTAATCTTTAGAGAGCACGGCAAGAAACAATAAAGGAACAATGTCTGAATGAAATCAAGATTACCATCCACATCCCGTTGCAGCTTGGCTAAGTGACTTTCTTCATCTCGTATTTTCATCTGGACCACTTTTACCTCTCTTTCAGCTTCACGAGCTTTCATACTTAAGTCATCAAATTCTTTCTTTACAGAACTGAAAGGAGTGACGAAAATCACTTTAGATAATGTGATCCCCAAACTACTAGCATTACCACTTAATAACCAGCATTTAATGTTGTTAACGCTCACTGTAAGGATTTAAAACATAATGTGGATTACTTGAACTAATTCAATTCTATGGTATGCATATAAATCATGTGAGCAAATTAAAAACAGTAGAACTACTTGCATAATAATGAGTGCATACCATTTAGGAAAGTGACATTGAAAATAATTAACTCCTCAGATTTCTCATCGAATGCAAGTTACACGGATAGTACCCAAAATGCTTAACAATGTAAGGTGTAGACTACATAGCAAATTCATTTCATGGGGATTACTCACTTCATATATACAAAATGCCGAACATGGTATTCATTTCATGCAAATTACAGACTAACATTACTATAACTATTATTGAAGACAGCCAGTTATTAAGACAATCACCATACTACTGCTCAATTATCAATATAAATGCACTCGTGTACCCTTGTGCAATATTGCACAAACTTATATAATATAATATGTAGTATAACCCTGTGTAATATTGCACATAATTTTTTTAAAAATAAGAAACTAATAAAACTGTTTTTGAAAATTTTATCTAATAACATCTACTCCCTCCGTTTCAAAATATAAGTCATTCTAAGTTCTTTCACGCCTATCAAGAAAAAAACTAGGATTAACAAAAAGTACTAACATTCTTGGTTTCTGAAGCTCATAAATGAGCTATCAATTGTAAAATATCCAATTTGCCCTCCTCTATAATTTTAGTGTTACTCCTTTTATAAAAAGGTAAAAGTAAAATTGAAAATCTCATAAATAAGTACTTGATACTTGATAGACATTTAAGAATGACAAGATATTTGCCTCGAAAACCTAAAGTGACTTATATTTTGAAACAAAAAAAAAAGCTAGGATGACTTGTATTTTGAAACGGAGGGAGTATACAATATTGCACGATTTTTAATGTTTGATTAAGGGATATGATTCCCGTTCAAACTTTGGATGGAGAAAGAGTGGGACGGTTGCCTCCTACACTTGCTCTCCTTTTTTTTTGTTTAAAAAAAAAAAGGAGAAAAATCATTGGACCAAAAATAGTCTTAGCATAATATATTGTATAGATGGGAGTTCAATGGCCAGATTATAAAAAAGTGAGTTCAACGTCCAGATTATAACTAATATATATGCCGGAGAACATTAAAATGGTCTAAATGGCTAATCATATGATTTAAACTTACAGAATTGACCAAACTGTATTAGGTAAGATTGCAACTCTAATTACATTGCAATGCCCATTGATATAATATTCAAACTGAATAGCAAATAAAATTTGTTATCTTGAAAGAGGAAAAAAAAAGGCTAGTAATAAGTACGTGCTTCATATTAACCTAAAAAAGGTATGAGCTTCATCTTAATGGCAGCGGAGCATCTAAGAGACCTTGAAATATATAAAATTTTAACTGAACAGGCTTTTAATTTTCATTACATATCAGTGGAGACGGATTGCTCAGAGCAACAAAAAAAAAACGGCCTGATGTCAGAAGCACATAACAGCTTTTCAAAAATTTCAAGTTTAAACTTAGAAAGAAAAATAGTTTAAGCCTGATTTTAAGAGGAAAAAAAACAGACAATAGAGAATCTCATGCTTCATTTCCTTTCATTGAACAAGAAACCTAAGAAACCTGCAACACTCGTCACTAAAAGAATATCAAAAAAATATTACCAATTGAACATATTCTGCACACTACATGTTATTCCAAAATTCATTTAAAAAAATTAGAAGAGAGGTTTAGTAGAAACCTAAAGGCATCTGCAATCTCCTTCTTCAGATCTTTGTCAGAAGGAAGTCTCCCTTTCAGCACACCTCTGATTTTGTCTTTATATTCATCTATTCTGAGAGTCAACCAACACATAGTTACATTTTAAAGAACAGAATGTAAACTTAGCACTATGTAGTACGTAGATGAGTTTGAATAACTATCTATGAAAATAATATAGTGCCACGATCCAGTAAGAACCACATGAGAACTTTTGTTTGGGACATTAGTTGAAAGATCTGAACCGTTAACTTTGATCCACATGACTAAATTAGTCTATGGATGAGAAATCAAGTTGTTTGAGATTTGTTTGCCTATGCATTGAAGTGTTACAAATTGTATGGCTCAAAATTGTTAGTTTTTATAATGACATGATGCATGCACAAATGAGTTTCAAATGACTTGATTTTATATTTTTAGACTAATTTAGTCATATTAAATAAGGCGAACGGTTCAGATCATCCATACATGATAAATATAGGTGGAGTTCGGTTATATATAGATATATAGATATATAGGCGATACAGTGAGAACCGTTCTCACAATAAGCTTTGTGAGAATTCTTTGCATAGCCATCACATGGATGATCTAAACCGTTCACATTGAACTGTTTCTGTTCACATTGAATCATTCACATTGATTAGAATGACTAAATTAGTCTAGAAAGTAAATCAAGTCATTTGAAATTCATCTGTCCATCCATCATGTCATTATTGAAAACAACGATATTAAGCCATAGAATTTGTAACACTTCAACGTATGGACAAACAAATCTCAAATGAGTTGATCTCCATCCTCAAACTAATTTAGACATGTAGATCAAAATAAACGGTTCGGATTTTTCAATTAATGTCCTAAACCGAAACAGAAGTTCTTGTGTGGCTCTCACCAAAGGAGTTCTCACCGTATCATACCCACACAAACATATAAACAGTATATATATAACTAAAATTGTTACTCCCAAGAATTTACATTTTTTTCATTTTTCTTCTGCTACTTTCAAGCTCTTGCTTCTTCATATTCAGTTTAATTCTATCCCCAGAATCACTCTCCATAACATCTTTCTCACGCTTAAGATCTCTAATATTCTGTTCCAAGCAAAAAAGATCACGCTGCATTTGATTTATTGTTGACTCGAAGTTCTTCTCTGCTAGTTCATGTGTCTTCAGCTCGATCTCAGTTTGCTTCAGATAAAAGCATTAAACATATGTTAAAAATCACTTTAAAAAGAGTGAGTTCTGTAAGATTTGATGGTAAGTACCAGGTTTTTTTCCCTTTCATCTATCTCAGAAAGATTTGAACTTGCCAGTTCATTCTCTATCGTAGCCAGTTCAGCCTCTTGAGCTCTAATGCGATTTAAAATACCTTCCTGAGAAAAACTTGCAAAAGACCATTTTTTTTGTTAAAATAATGAACTGAAGGATGTAAGAAATATCATATATTCATGCTGAATTTCTATTATGAACCTTTGCCTCTCTTTTTGCTTTAATTTGACCATCAGCTTTACTCCATTCATCATTGACTTTGTTAAAGTGTTCCCAAGAAAACTTGAGTTCCTTTTCATTTGCTTTCTGTAATTGCAAAATCTGTTGATTAGTGAAAGCCCAAAGAAAAGATCCATGCATGCCCATCAGATAAAACAATAGAAATTTCACTAGAACAGTAATAGGTATTAGTTAAGGAACATTGAATAATTGCTTAAATTTAACCGCCCAGCCTAATCAGATGGTCAAAACTGGAAAGTATATGGGTTATACGTGAAAAGTACTTTCATATGTGACAGATAATTTTTGGAATTGGATAAAGCATTATAGGACCAACTTCATCAGCTTATTTTCATGGATGAGAAATATCTTAACATTTGAAAAATTAGACAACATGGATGTACATTTGCACGGTGAGTTCTCTATGAAGTTTATTAACGCCTGCAGCACAAATCCAGGCAAATATTTGGCACGTTGGAAGCTCGGGAGGGAGGGAGGGAGGGAGGGAGGGGGAGGTGGTTATCCAAATCAAAATGAAACATGGTGGAAAACAAGCCCTTGTGAGTTAATATAAATTATTACTTGTGATTTAAATACATCAAACTAACTTGCATAATGATAAACTGATTCAAACCGACAAACATTGACACAAATGCTCCTAGTCTAAATTCCATGAAGGTCAACTTATATCATGCACCTGTTAAAAAGTTTTCCTGACAAAACCATATGAGGTAGTTTTCCATTTTAAGCTTGAAAGAGGAGGCTTTGGAAGCATCCAAATGCCAATTTAGTTAAAGTAAGAAACCATACAAATAAGTACAAAGCTTCTTGGCCTTTTGAGAAATGCTACGAGGTTAAAAAACCAGGTTTACAACTAAGCTATAACCAGAAATAATCAGCTAAAACTTCTAACCACATCTTCAAGGAAATAAAGATGGTCAACAATAGAATTTGACTAAAGTTTAAAATAATTGTCAAATGTTTTGGGCTACTTTTTTTTTTGTATAAAAACCCCTTAAGAACACCCCTTAAAATGTATAAAGCTCTAAGAGCATCGACAGTCATTATGGTTAATAAATGCATAAATGGATAAATGCATATAGCAATCTCTCGTTCGCTGCACTCATAGAATGCTATATTTTACCATTTTAAATTAAAATAATAACAGACGGTGCTTCATATTGCGTCGGAGAGGGGAAAAAATTTTAAAAAAATTTTTAAAAGGTGGGACGGCGTATCTTCTTGCGTCGGAGAGGAAAAAAATAAAAATGGTGCAACAGCACATCAAGTGCCGTCGGAGGAAATAAAAAAAACGGAAAGTGAGAGACGGCACATCGAGTGCCGTCCGACAAAAAGGGACGCTCAATCGAGTGCCGTCTGAGAGTTGCGTCCGAGAGTTGGGTTCTTTTTTTTAAAAAATTAATTACGAAAATTATTTTTTTTTTGGAGGGACGGCACTTCAAGTGATGTCCGACCATTAAAAAAAAGAATGTGCGACGGCACTTCGAGCTCCGTCGTTTATTTATGCATAATTCTTATTTCAGTTCTCATATATGGCACTCTACTGTAGCGATTTATGCAAATTATGCATATTTACATGACTGCAGCGCTCTTTTTTACAAAATATGCATATTATGCATATATACCAAACGACTACCGATGCTCTAAGGGGTTCTTTTAAACATAAATGAAAGTTCATGTCACAAGTAAAAGTGGTAGTGTTTTGTATAACGAATGACATTCAGGGCAGTTTTTTAAATAAAATTTTGGTGGACCAAATTGACAGAAAAAGTTGAAGGGGTTTTTTGAGAAAAAACAAAAACAAAGATGAGCAGACTTTTTCTAGAAAAGTTCATAGTTGAGAGGGGGGTTTTAAAATTTAGCCAATGGTTTTTGCTGTGACCACTTTCTTGGGTGGGACATAATTGTATACAGAATAACTGCTAATAATATAAAAGTGAATTTTACCAAATTTATATCACCAGCAGTTCATGATTTCGATATGTTTTACTCCTTCATCCTTTCCTGACAAAATATCACTCCGATTCACGAAACGGAAATACAATATAGCAAAAAAAGACATTATAATTTTTTTCTCCATTTACAGTAGGCTACATTATCCTAAATAGATAGCTGACAAAAGCTTTGAACACACATGATGACTTCCGAGGAACAAAGGCCTACTCGATCCTGTGGTGATGGATGAAATGAAAGAGGGAAAAATCATTAGAAAACCAGTGAAATATGAATCTTAGATGAATCGCCTATATTTTTCACCTCTAAAACCTCCATTATAAATATATACTTTATTTTGTCTTGAACAAATCATTCACTTACCATGAGAAACGTTTTACTTGGGCCCTCTTTGGCTACATGAAATCCGCCAAAACCTTTGCATCTATGAATCTTTGGTTTCAGGAGGTTTTATGAAACCAATTGAAGCCTCGCTTTTGGGCTGCAAATTTTGTTTGGAGCTGTGAAACTCTAGTTGGTGAAACCCTAACTTTAGCTTTTAAATTGTGGTTCCATTGGCTTTTTTTCTTTAAATGAACTCATTCTATGAAACTACATGTGGTACCCACCATTTTGCCACTCGGTAAAACCTAAGTTTCAAGAGTTTCATGGAGCCAACGACATAAACCCATTAACTGAAACATGGGTTTCACTAGATTTCATTTCATGGTTCCACTTTGGATTTTATGTAGCCAAAGGGACCCTTATTATACAAAGACAGTTGATGGTAAGTAAAGAATGCAGGAAACAGGAGGGGAAGAAATAAAAAGAGAGGTGGCTAAAAACAGCATTATAGGAAACATTTCAGAAGGGTAATTACGGTGCATACCAAGTCATCATTGATGTATACACAGTAAACAAGCTTATAAGATTCAAAAGATGACTCTTAAGATCAAGTTTACCTTTTTGTCCTGCAAGTCCTTCTCAATGTCTAGCATCCTTGTTTTAATTCTATTTGTGAGGCTGAAAACCGCCTCATGGCTGAAAGGGGCATTGGGAATGGGCCCCAGATTATGCTTTGAAAGAATCTTTTGAATTGTTGAATCGCGTTCATGCCTCAACAACATATGAGCCTGAGATATATTAGTGTTAAACTTGTGACATAAAAATAAATTTAAATTGTAAAAATTGAAAAAGAAAAAGAAAAACGAACAGAAGCAATGTCACATACATCAGCTTCAGCCTGAAGCTTCCCAATCTCTTGCATCGACTCATTTATTGTCCGCGAAAATGTGGAACTTTTCGTTTCCTCATCTTTCATCTCCCTCTCGAGCTTACTAATTTTATTTTCTAGTGCTACAATCCTTTGTGCAAATTGGGTTTGCCATTCTTTCAGCTCGTCATCAGTATCTAAATTAAATGGAAAGAAGAGAAAATGATTAAAAGGTGAGAATGTTAATTAAGTGGCATTTCATATTATAACAATGAAATGCTTGTAAATGCTCAATTTATAGAGTTCAGCACTGTCTCCTGGACAACCTTCGTTTTCCTCATCAAGAGCATGATATTGTGACTCTCGAAGCTCAACTAAAGTGCTTCTTCTGGTAGTACATGTTGAAATCTCTCTTTCAAGTTTCCGCAAGTCCTTTAAAGTATTTTCTGTATTCAAGATTGTATCCTTCACAGCTTTAATGTTCTCTTCTAGCTCCTCAATTTGAGTTTTCAGAGATTCACTTTTCTGTTGCTCCTGAGATATACTGTCACGGAGCTACATGGAAAAGACGATCAGGATTAATGCAGAATTTCCTAACAGTCATGAATCCTACTATTCAAAGTTTAGAGAACTTAAAAATCATATCACACAATAAATAAACAACACACAAAAATTAACATGTGGAGAGAGATTTTCATATAGGTTTTTTTTCTGTATTGCCACCATACTGTTGCTATTTCCTTATCCCCACACCAAATCCAAATCATAAAACAAAAAGTACCAGCTCATCACTAGAGAAAGCTCCTTGGTCAATTCTAACCACGACCCTTAATATTAATTTCAGGAAATTTTCCTACAAATCTGCATACGAGATGTTAGACCAAACAGACCTAAAGTGTACAGGTGTAATATTTTGTGACACTTATAAACAAAGAACCTCCTGTTCTCTTATTTACCAGTAAAGAATGTGTATTCGCCTGCAATGCCAAAACACTAGAACCATCTGGGTTTTAATGTCGTAATAATGCTTTTATTTGGAAGTGTTGCAGAGTCAACTGCAGCTTATCCAAAATGAGGTTTGCATTTTTTTTAAGAACTGTTACAGTCTACTTTCAGAGATACATGACAAATTCAGTTAGCAAAATTTGACTTCTAAGGTGTGGCTTCGAATTTACACCAAGAGAGAATCCGAAGGAAAAACTTCACATAATTGAAGTTAAATCCTATATATCAATACTGATGGTGTTTGATGAGTGTCCGTCGAAAGACGTATTTCTTTGTACAATAATAAAATTTTACGAAAAAATGGAACAAGAAAATTTGGTTGTCTATAACAGATCACATGGGATTTTGGGTTCCCTCACATCCAGTAAATCATGCATCTACAGCTTAACTTCCTTTATTTCTTCAATTAATTTCTCCAAAGCCAACCTTCCTTTATTTCTTCAATTAATTTCTCCAAAGCCAACACAAACCTCCTCTCTAGCTGTTACCTCCTTCATAGTAAGCTTTGATAATGTTGCTCCTACATTTGATTACCAAAACCACCCTTACTTTACAAATATATAGATAGAATGCTCGAAATTGACTTGTATCCCTAATATACCTCCCAATGTTCCCTTTCCAGTATGGAAAACCCCATCTGATTATGATATTTAAACATTGGATTAAGGTACATCCCAAACAACAACTGCGAGAAAACCCCATCTGATTATGATATTTAAACATTGGATTAAGGTACATCCCAAACAACAACTGCGAAGGCACCTGAGGTTCAAAAGTCAGTTTTTTTTATTTTTGTATATTGGCTAAAAACAAATCAGTTATGTTCGCTATTTGACCCCACACTTAGAACACCCTTGTAGATGATCTTTTACTCCAACAGCATCTTGGGTTCTTCGAACAATGCGATATGTCATATCTGGTAAATCTCAAACAATAATCATATTCATAACTTATTTACACAATATTTGAGTAGTAACGGCATTAGCAACTTTCTTTCAATTGAATATTTCTTTTCATAGCTAGAAATAACCATGTTTTAAATATCTGATATTGATATCGCATGGGAAGACAAGTTTTCATATCGGATACCGGGTATCGGTGATATATATTAGCGATATGTAAACAATATCGGGTTAACATTTTGGATGAATATATATATAATTGTGATCTACATGACCCTTACACATTATATATTACAAATACAAGCAACCTAATGCAAGTAATAATAGTTATGACTTATGACATATATAATTGCCTACATGAACTCCAATACAGACAAGAAAAATACCTACATATTAAATATTTGAAGACAAAAAAAAGGAACTTTTCGGTAAAAACTTGAAGTCAAGTTAAACGGTCTCTTTGTTCATTCCATATAGCAATCTGCTTGTGCTACTTTAAAACAATATTTTAACTTATTGTTTCTTAACCATGGCTAATTTATTATTATTTTTGCATATACACTCATAGAATAATTAGCTTAATCAAAAAATGATATAATGAACATAAAATCAAATTTGTAATTTTGAAGAAAAAAAGTCAACGAGAAGATGAATATGACGTTACTTTGTCATATATAACGAGTAGTATAATTACAAACCCCCAATAATGACAATTATTATTAGCGATCACGAGTGAATCTCTTCATCACATGTTCAATAAATGAAAACGCCTAGGTTCACATCTCCTCTGCGTGTACATATTAAATAAATAAAGAGAGGAGTGATGGCGTGGTAAACTTTTGGGAGAGGAAACAACATGGATGAAAGACGATAAGGTTTCTTAGCTGACTTTTCACCTCTCTTTTTATGTGATGAGTTAGGGTATAATTGGGTTTGGGTTTGAACCCTAACCCAAAGATCTATGGTTTCTTTTATTTCTTTTATAACACCAAATATTGAATCCGGTTGATACATTTCAGATATTTGTTAATATAACGGACAAATGACATTTAAAACACTGGTTTCGGTAATGTCAACATGTCTAAAACATTATAACGGCCGGAATAACGGTTGTAACGTGTGACATTTAAAACACTGGAAATAACGATAATTCAGTAATTGAAACAATAAGATGGATTGACTCATCGGAGAGGAGAAAAGGAATTAGCCATAAGATGAACTATTACATTAGATAAAATGACTCAAATTACCAGGTTTTTAAAAATCCAGGTAGTATCGAATGGTTCTCTGTTTATAAGAAGTTAAATACTGAATTTAGTTTATAACCTTCTTCAAGTTAAATTGTTAATGTAATGTACTAAAAGTGTAAAACATGAAATCATAGCAGAGGTATATAACATGAAATCATAACAGAGGTATATAACAAAAATGAAAGAAGAGAGTTATATTTATGTATGCGCATATGTAGTGGAAATGTCAAGAAAAAGGTCAAGAAGGATTGTAACCTTATAGGCTGCATCTTTCAGAGTTTGAAGATTCTCTATTTTCAGCTTGTAAGTTTTTATCTCCTGTGCTTGATCCTTGTGGAGTTTCTTTATAACCTCTAAAGCTTTCGTATAACTATCAAAAGTACAAAGTGAGAGTGAGACCATGTTTGAACTAAATAAATACAACACCATTCAAGCAATAAACTACAGCGGAAAGTGTTGAGCATGAAGGCGTTCTGTTGAATGGACAATAATTCATGTGCAGATAAACCAATTATTACTAAGACAATAGACAAAGGATGCACACTGATTCCTAGTGTTAGTAATCTCAGATGCAAGGACAATTAAATGAACTTCACAAGCAAAGAACCACAAGCATATATGACAAAGTGCTTGATGAGAACAAACATAGCGGAACGAACAAAAATGCCCTGCTGTATTTACCAATCAACTACGGAGGCAAACATTCACGAACTAAAACTAAGAGAAAATAAAAGGGTGGATAAGAATCTTCAGATCAACAAATGCAAACATCAACACGTAACAGTGGCCTAGGAAGCTATGTTGCAATAGGATCAAACATTGCCAAAAATCAATATGTTCGGATGCCAATGCCAAACGTCAAAAACAAGCCGGCCATCAATTAAAATCCTTTTGCTGGTTCTGCACCGTAACACACTCGAATTGACCCAATACACCAAAACAAGATAGACCGTAAGACATCCCTCCTGCCACAAAAACTAGAAAACCCACCTTCTCAATGAAGGCACAAATGTCAAGCATCACACCGCCCAATTGCCACTTATTTTCTACAACAAATGGAAGAAAGACACTCAACAACGAACAACGGCAAGAGCAATTTGATGACTAAAAGTGTGCAACATCATAACATACAAAGCATTCAATTTGATGACTAAGTGTGCAACATCATAACATACAGAGCATTGTAACGAAGTGGATGGTAATCAAGGACACAATGCAGGACAAAATAAGTGCACCATTCATGAATAGTCGTATGAGTCCTATAACTTACAGCCAAAATCATTTCCAAAAACAAGATTTACCGGGTGGCAGAGAAGATATCGTCAAACTTCTTCTTCAGCGTAGACGGGTCCTGCACCGGCCAATTCGAGTCATCTTGATGCACAAATATCACATTCTCCAAAATCGCCTTCGACACCCCCATCAACGCCGGTATCTCCCTATCCATATCCGCACACCTGTAGCTCAAACAAACCTTCTGCAAAAACCCAAATCCCAAAATCAACCAATTTAACCAATCAATCACAAAACCAACAAAATGAGATTGCGTCGCCTATGATGACCTCTCCGGTATGAGGGTTAATCGTCTGCAGCACGCTCTCGAGAGCCTTGAACTCCATCTTGGACGCCTTCTGCGTCAGCTGGAACGACCTGACGCAGACGACGTCCTTCCCCGCGGCCGTCTTGAACCGGAGCTTGATCTGGGCCTTGGTCTCGGTCTCGCTGGCAACCTTGGGGTCGTGGATGAAGGAGTGGCCGGAGCGGGAGTTGGGGGGGAGCTCGCCAGTGCAAGCAAGCTTGAGGCATTCGATGATGGTGGTTTTGCCGGCGCCGTTGGGGCCGACGATGAGGGTGAGGGGGCGGAAGAAGGTGATCACGTGCTTGTTTTCAGGGTCGAAGCTGCGGATCCCCTTTATCAGCATCTTGTCTACCGTGCTCATCTTCGAGAATCTTCGATAATCTCGAAGACTGATATTGAGATTGAAATTTTAGGGTTTTGAGATTGGGGGTTTAGGGTTTGGTAGGGTTTTGGAGGAGGAGGAGGAGGAAGAGGGAGAAATTAATTTATGGGGACTGAGTTGGCACCGGTCAGGTACTAACACAGCTTTTCTGTTTGGTTCAAAGGAGGGGAGGGGAGGGGAGGGGAGGGATTTTAATGGAGGGGAGGGGAAGGGACGGAAGGGATTTAATGAAAACTCTATTTGGTTCAAAGCAGGGGAGATGAGGGAAAATAATAATTTTCTTGTTTCGTTCACAGGGAGAGGAAATGGATTTTATAATAAAATTACATTTATACCCTTTTGCATATAATAAGAAATTCATACAACCACTTCATACAATAAGAATTGAAACAACAACGAATTAGAGAAATTTTTTTCTTCTTTCTCTAGTTCATCATTCAATCTTTAGGAGGGTATCATTTCAGTACATACAGCAAGAAGCAAGAATTGCTCATAATTTCTCCTTTTTTATTCCATTTCCTTTCATGAAGTACACATTTTGCATAATGAACAACTCAAATTGATATGCTTCCACCGATACAGATATGCTTCCACAGATAATGAGGCTAAACTATCCTTTCTCCGAAGCTGGATTACATCAATACTCAAAGTGTATAAAGCAACATGCTGTCGTGGTGGATGAAGGTGGAGGAATGTGCTGTATGAAACAATATCAATTGGATTTGGATCAGTAACAGCCAGTCATAATATACACCACTCCTGTAATAACTTGAGAACTTGTGTATATATATATCCATCTCCTATAATAATATATCTACAAGTCCATCCTGATCTTGATTGATGTCTGCTATTTATTTCTGAAAAACTACATTTTGACCTCCATCAAGATTATTCCAAGATACTGAATACAATACTAGCAATTTCTATTTTGAACTCATCATATCAATGAACTTGTTAATACCATGAAATCCTTTGCTGTAACTATTGTGCGATTCTTCATGACAAATTTTTTATCACAAAATGTTGACGTTAACAAGACTTTATTGAGGCAATTATTATTATAACTACATACACCAGTGAAACAAATACTTGAACATAGAAACAGACATATATAATAGATAAGATACACCATACTCCCATTCTTGGCAGAAATTCATAAGGCCACAAACCCTTTCATACATCACAGATAAAATATACGATAATGATCAATCAATTTATTGGGCAAGATAAATGAATTGAATAGTGCACACGGGATACATACATATTATAAGTGAAGTATTTTTAGAAGGAAAAAAATGAACGACACAACACTTCTACAAATTTTGTGTGAACTGCTAGTAGGGAGAAAGAGATAGGTTTTTTATTATATTTGGATTTAGATTTTAAAGGGCAATTTAGTCTAGCCACTTTAAAAAATTAGCCCTATTTTCTCTTCCCTCCAAATCCCCCCACTTTTGAAGGGGAGCCAAAATTGGCTCAGGAGGGGTGTTGCGCCCCCCCCCCCCCCCCCCCATTTCCCTCCCCTCCCCTCCTAAAAATTGAGCCAAACAAGAAAAGTATTAAAAAACCCCTTCCCTCCATTCCCCTCCAACCAAACAGGCTTCCGTAATTATTATATATATTTATTATTTATTTATTAATCTCTAATCTAATATAATTTACAATAACTTTTCTGCTGACAATTTTGCGAATATTCACTGTGAAGTTCATTGATTAAGTTTACAATATTTCCTAACCCCCTTGCACCATCAATATCATATATCTCTTCATAATACAACTTAATAGCAACTAATTTATATATTGGGTTAAAAAAAGTTGCAGCGGTCAAAAACTTGTTAACTTTCAACCAATACTCAGTTGTCATTCTCACAATTACAGTATCTGAACTTCTCTCTCATTCATTTAGAAATAATAGAACTCCACAAAATTCATAAAAAAAATAATTAGCAGTGCAATAGTCGGAACCGAAAATAAGCTTAATTAGATCACTAAAATACTTCAAGCAATTACTCAAGGTATCAATATGATTCCATTCATCTCTCAATGGGCAAGAATTGCATTTGTTGTCTTTGAGACGGAATTTACTGAATACTTACTTATATTATAGTGCAATACTTAACATATCATAAGTGGAATTCTATCCTGTGCAAACATCAAGGAAAACATGTCTTTCATTCACACCAGGTTGTTTAGCAATATCATAGAAACTTTCTTGCACTTTGTGGTGACATTGTAACATATTTAATGATTTTCCTCACATTATGAATAGCTTCAGCGATTTGCTTCAAACCCTCTTTCACAATAAGATTAATAATATGTGCAGCACATCTCACATCAAAAAAACAACCCTTGATTCTCAAAAAACAAAAAAAAAAAATCCTTGCAAGGAAGCGTATCCAAGATATGATCCTTTGCCAATAAGATAGCAACATCATTAGCCGTGTCATTATCAATGGTAACAGTACAAATCTTACTATCAATATTCCATTGAAGCATGCACGACATAAAAACATCACGAATAATAATTTCGTAACCCCTCTAACTTTAATAAAACCGACAACTCTCCGTTGCAAATTTAAAGTATCATCAATGAAATGAGAAGTAACACACAAGTATGACTTTTTTTGTGAAGATGCGGTTCACTTATCCATTGTAAAACTTATCCTACTTGTATGCAAGGAAAACGTGTCAAACAGCTTCTTCTTGTAATCAACATATACATTCACACACAATTCCGTGATTGTATTGCGAGAAGGAACTATGTGTTCGGGACGAAGGAAGTGCAAATAATCCGAAAACCTTTATGTGTCACTATATTGAATGGGTATTCATGAGCAATTATTACTTGTGCAAGTTTATAGCGACTTTTCTCATTGTCAAATTTAAAATTTTATAGGCTGCAAGTTCCATCAACTTTTTTGGAGGATGCTTGTATCAACATTTAGCGTATATCTACTCTCGGTTTCCTTGAACAAGTTTTTATATGGTTCTTTAGGTGTGTAGTTCCAAGTCTACTTTCCGCGCAAGTTTTGAAATGACAATGTATGCACTCGGTTTGTTTTGCGTTTTGTCACTATCTCTTTCCCATCCACCATTTCTTTTACATCCTCATCATATTTTACAAAAAAAATCCACACTTCCGATCTACTTCTCGGTGGTTTAAGTACTTGAGTATTTGAATTACTTGATAATTCGGTTTTAATGGGTTGAGTGATAGCTTGTTCATTAGGAGAATACATGATGAACACTTTTTTGCACATATGAAGAAAAATTAACATATAACATATAATTAATCACTTTGCACCTATGAATATGCAGCCAACTTAAAACTACCAAAATACAATGAATAATATATTCAAATACGGAGTAAGATAGAGAGAGATTTATACCGTCTCTCGAACTCTTTGGCTTTGCGGCAGACAGAGTGCGACTCCGACGGCGGCTAGGGGGACAGGACGGCACGACAGGACGAGGACGACGGTGTTGGACGGCGGGAGGCACGGCGTCGGAAGTGGGACAGCGACGAGAGGTGCGTCGTGACAGCTGGCTGGCGTGGGTGCAGGCGTTGCTGCCGTCGACCCTGGCTGCGCGAGAGGAAGGGGAGAATAGGCAGGGGCTATGGCGTGGCCGGACTTCACTGGCGGCGCGACTGGGGTCGCGAGGTCGATGGGGAATTGGGGATGGGGACTGAGGTCGAGAGGAAGGGTCGAATTGGGAATTGGGGAATTGGAGAATTGGGGATTAGGGCTGCTACAGTGGGATAGGAATAGGAAATTAGGAATAACTATTAAGTATATTTCATTACATAAGTATAAGTGTATAACTATTAAGTATATTTATTAAATAAATATATATTAAATTAAGCGGATATTCGTATCCGAATCCCTTTTTTTAGGGATATCCGTATCCGTATCCGTATCAGTTTTTTTTTTTTTTTTGATTTGGATATCCGAACCCGTATCCGTATCCGCCCGGATATGGATTATTCATATCCGTATCCGCCAAAAAAATGGATTCGGATGTGGATCGAATCGGACATATCCTTATCCGAGAGCATCCCTAGTTGCACTGCATTCTGACACGTTTACACTTCATTGACAATTCTCATCCTAAGGGTTTGAGATAGCAAACCCTCTCAATTTCCAGCTTCTGCCTCTTTGCCTTCTTCAATCTCAATTCTCAAACCCTTACTTCTTGGTAAAGCTCAAACAACTCAAACCGTTGTGCATTTCTCTTTTTTTACTTGCCATTTTTAAGGCATTCAATCATTACTTGTTTCTGGTTGCAGTTTAACAGAGATTATGCAAACCCATGTTGCTGAGATGGAGCTTAAGCTAAGAAAGGAGGAAGAGAGATACAAACATCTCAAGTCAGAGTCGGAGCTCGCAAAGTTTGCTGCATGTCAAAGAGATTGAGAAGTACGAGAGGGACTGCTTGAGCTTCAAAAAGAAAATGACTAGGTTGGATGAAGACTACTACATGCTTAGAGAGAGAGACAAAAAGAAAGACCAGGAAAAGATCAAGGGTTAATTTGTTGGTTGAGATTGAGAGGAAGGAGTGTGAGTTCAAGGATAATTTCGCCGAGATGCTCACTGTTGGGATTGGGGCATCAACAAATGCCTCTGGTCGCAGCGGAACTAATTAGAGCAATGAGGAAGTTGAAATGAGACGAATCAATTGAGCAAGCAAGTAGATCCACCAATCCAAACACAAACACAACGAGGATTTATCCCGATTAGCTTTTGCTTAATCAGAGGGAAAAAATAGGGAGATCTGATATTCAACTAGAAGATATTACAAGAAGTTATTGATTCACTTAATACAAGGAATTAAACTCACCCACCAAGAATTATCTCTCTCGAGCTTCTCTTTGCAATGGAGAAAAGAATATATGAAGTACTCTACTCTCATATTGGAGAAGTTTACAATATATATAGAAGAATAAAGAGAAACGTAGGTCTAATCTTGATTTTCAATCGTCTGCTATAACCTGGAAAAGAGGTAACTGAATAGGAGCCGTACGATCTAATTTGGAGTTGAAGATTGGGCTGAAACGACCTAACAAATCGAGGCCCAAAACGAACACAACGCCGTGGTCGGTCGACCGTCCAATAAGACCGGTCGACCGTCCACCTCTCGGCTAAACCCAGTGCAACTGCGGCCGGGGGTGCGGTTGACCGCAACTTGGGACAGTCGACCGCAATTATGTCTGCACTATTGCTGCTCTGTTTTTTTCTACTCTCTTCGATGTTTCGACCTTCGTACTTCATCTTACTTTATTCTAATTTTAACCACGAGTATTCAAGACATATTCCTAATAGTCACTAGGGATCTTGAATGTAACAAGAGGAGGGAAGTGGATGATGAGGTTAGTGAGTGGAAGAAGAAGTATGAATATAAGATTATGAGGAAGGAGGTGGAGATTAAGATTTCTTTTTCTTATCTATCAAATTAGTCAAACTCTTCTTTCTTTGCCACTCAACTTTCGAAAGACATAGCTTCTTTGTCAATGATTAGTTCTTCATATAGCAACGGAATGGCATCCTTAGCAAGAATGATTTTATCATATTAGATCAAAGATAATGATATAAACATGTGTATTTTACATGCTAGTTAATTAATTCATAATGAACATGAATAACTATCAAATAAAGATTCAGAAGAGAAGTAAAACCAGACGACCCAGTGAAGGGTCCACACATCTCTTGCATTTGGAGATGTCGTCACGTCATGACATTGCACTCCCCATATTCTCATTATAATAACTAGTATTATACACGTGCGTTGCACGTGAGGAAAATGAAAAGGGGAATGAAAAAGACAAAAAAAGAAAAATCAAGTATTATCCACGTGCGTTGTACGTGCGGAAAATGGGGAGAAAAATTGAAAAAGGACAAAAAAAAAATTCTACCAAGGATTGACAAAATGACAAACATTTACAAATGACACTAAGGTCTTCTCCCATTATAATATTAGAGATACTAGTAATTTACACGTATAATGTACGTTTCAATAATTTCAAAAAATTAAAATAAAAACTCTGACGTAGGAAGGATTTGAGTCGGAAACTTCTTTTATATTAGTTATGTAAATGCAGCGCGTGGTAGAATAACAAAATGACAAATGACACTAAGGCCTTCTCCCATTATAATATTAGAGATTAGAGATATGCACACCTTGATGGGCTGGGAAGTTGGGGTTATCTTTGTTGCGTGTTTAAGGGGATGAATATCTTCAAATTTAATTTTCTTAATCATCAACTTAATCAAACCTCTGCATTCTTCCTACTCTCTTTTACCCAAACCAAACTCAACTTTTCAAAGACATTGGCTTCTTTCCTACCTCTTCCTTAGCAATGAAAAACTCCTCAGCAAAAAACAATTTTATAACTTTCAATCATGCTCTTAACAAAACAAAATGCTGCACTGCATATCCTAATTATCTAGTTCATAATAATGACAAAGAACAAATAAAGATTTGGAAGTAAACCAGACAATTCAAAATAAGTATTGGCGGATCTCTTGCATTTGGACAAGTTACAATTCTCATTTTGGCTAACTAATTTGTGCAAGTATGAGGGAAGTACCAAAGTTAGAACTGGACCAGGCATCATTATTCAAAAAAACCGGTATCCAGCAATACTGATAAAATTCCACGATATAGAGACAAAGCTAGGGAACTCAAATATATACATATTTATCTAGCAACAGTGAAATATTTACATTGGAAAGGTAAAAGATTAATAGTGACAAAAAAGGGTTCATCACTGGCAGCCAACCTCAATTTCTTTGGTTGGTTTCGACTTCTGGTAGGATGTTAATAAGTTGAACGCGAAGAGAGGTTTTGTTTCGATAAACTACCGAAAGTATGGTAAATTTAAGGAGGAAGGCAATTTCGGGACTTAGATAGGGTAGTAGTATTTCTATGCTCTTAAAGCCTATATTAATCAGAAGATGAGCTAGCAGCTCTTTGACGACGCATACGTGCTCCCCATGAGAGGTTCTCATCAGAAACCTTGTTCATGCTCCTCCTCTTCAACTCTGCAACCTGGTCTTGCCACCGGCTCTTCCATTGCGGTTTTGCCTCCAAATCCTAAATTTAAAAAAAAACATCATCAGCTTATAAGATACTTGAATAAAACAACGATAAATGAAACAACACAAAGGGTGAAATTCATGAAATTTACAGGCGGATGAAAAAATCATCTGGTGAAAGCTTGACTTTCTCCTTATAATCTTGGTTTCACTTGCTTTACTTTCAATTAGCTGTCAGGTCAGGAAAGCAATTTCCATCTTTACTTTCACTTCTATCCTTGAAAATATAGGATTGGTTGTAGCCTTGTAGTTGTAGGTACAAAATAAAGATAATGACACGAAATAAGTTCACATGTATGCACAAACTGTGCCTATAGTTGCACCAACTTAGATGTGGATCTGTAATAAGTAAGAGGTGTTATCGGTTGGGTGCTGGTAGAGGTATTAAAGATGCTGGTAGAGGTATTAAAGATGCAACTGATCCAATTAAAACTTCTTTCGTGTCTATACTTTGTCAAAAATACATATCAGGTGTATGTCCTTTTAATTATGGGGTGGGCGATGGGGATATGAGCACAAATACATATATATATATATATATATATATATATATATATATATATATATATATATATATATATATATATATATATTTTAATGACGGCCATACATATATCACAACATACTTTACAGGAACACATATACTGCATAGGTCAAGGTCCATTTGGCATTATGTTACACATAATGATACAAATGGTAGTTAACGTGATTAATTTTGATGCATAAGGGATTAACATGAAGATTCAAAACTCATTTTTCACCATGAATAATTTTGTATGCAATCAACATGCAAACTCATTCCCAACAAACATCGTTATTGAGTTGACAATCCATATTCATGTACCCCTCGAAGGAAGCATATAGAAATGAAATAGTACCAGCATATTCTTTCTACACCCCTAGGTGTTTGCATTTGCATGGAATTGTTCTTGTTTTTAGAAACTTTTAATGATCGCAAGCATTAAAAGGATGGAATGAGAAGATATAAGAATCCCAGATTTAGAAGTATATACAGTATGTCACAAAACATGCAAAGTGGGTTAAGTTGTCTCAATACAGAGTTCTATGAAACAAGTAGAAAAACAAGGGTGTTATATTAATAAAGATTCTGGGAAACTAGAGAAAATAACATGGATTTCACTCATAGGACAGATACATAAACCATCAAAAATTGAACCCAAAAGGTCAAAATCATGGCATCATAGAGTTAACCTAATTTGTCAACATATTCAACATGCTTTTTATCAATGAAAAGATGAGAATAGAGCAGAATCCTATAGAATTAGAATGAAAGAAGATTTTAGTTTAGACCGTGAACAGTGATTACAAGTAAGAAGTCTGCTTGCATATTTGAACTCTCCTATATAGCAAATTCAACTTCTACAAGAAGAAGTGACCAACTCTCAGCTGACAAGCTGCAGAAAAAAGGTCAAGACTATATCTAACAAGTAGGTGGCATGTTCGAAATCAACCTAACCATGAAAACTTGGAAATACATGTATGACTGATGGATACATTTAAACACCAAAATATGCTAACACACAATTGCTTAAATCTCGCTGAGATGTACACAAATCAAATTCCAACTGCCATATTTTTTTATCAGCTCAACTAATCTTAACAACTAATCTTATCAGCACAGATTTTTTTTGACAATACAAGAAAACGCCATAATTATTTCAGCTATCGAAATACAAGTTCTCTATTCTATAATAAATTCAGTTTGATGGAGCCCTCTACATATATACCTAATGGATACACAAAACACCAAACTGTGATGGCAAACAGTTGCCTAAATCACACCGACACGTCTACATGATCAACTAATCTTACAGTGCCCATATTCTATATCTGATCAACCAATCTTACCAACACCTGAGGAAACTCTAATTTTTGCCACTACACTAAAACTACGAAGTTGTAGGCTTCGTATGCTGTCACTTGGAAACCCAATTAGCAGTAGAACAATTTCTAAATTACAAATAATTCCTACAGACACCCTAATTATTTCAGCTATTTTCTCTAAATCTACAATTAATTCAGCTTGCAGGAGCCCCTTTACCCTAGATCTAGAATCATGAACAAAGTTAAACCCTAACAAAAAATGAATCATTTTCACAGTGAGTTATCACCATAAAAGTTGCTCCTTTTATCATTTAACACACTTCCACAAACCCAATATAAACATCAAATCAAATAAACCCACATCAGAAATGACACAAATTTTCACTCAAATCAAGAAAATGAATTAGTACCTCATCAAATCTCCTCCTTGTTGAAAAGGCAAGATGAAACCCCCTAGCCAAATCCCTATCATACATAACCCTCAACTTAGGATCAGAAAGAGTTTCATAAGCCTCCTGCACCTCGATGAACCTCTTTGTGAACTCCTCAGTCCTATCAGGTGGTGACACATCAGGATGGTACTTTCTTGCCAACTGTTTATAAGCCCTCTTCACCTCACCAAAGCTCACTTCTTCTGATATCCCAAGCAGCTCATAAAAGCTCCCCCCTTTCTCACCCACAAACCCACCTTCTTCCTTCACAGCTGCATAGGTTGTGAAAGAAGAGCAATGGCTATGATGGGTTGGGAATTTCAGGATTGAAATGGGTTTTCTGAATGGAGAATTGGTGGGTTGTTTGAGGGAGTGGTAGAATGGGGATTTGCAGCTATTGGGCACAATTCCACAGCTCATTTTCTGGGTTTTTTTCGGGGCTGTTTTTTGGCCAGAAATGGAGGTTTTTTATGGGGGAAAAAGGGATAAAGATGGGTTTTTTTTTAAAATCACTCTTTATCTCTATTATTGATGAGAATGAGAAAGAATGAGAATGACAAGGTTGGATTTTGATGCAATGAATTGGATTGAAGTTGAAGCCTTTCTCTCTTGTATTACCCACAGAGTCACAATTCAAAGATTGGTGGTTTTGAGGCTTTGATTGTCCTTCCTTTTTGTCTTTAAATAAGGAAATATTTTAGGTGATGGGAGAAAAAATAGGGTTCAGTTTCAGATAAATTTGAGAAAGAATAGGCTTCAGGTAAATTGAGAGGTTTACATAAAATTATAATAAAAAATAAAATAAGAGAAATTCACATTTCGGGTCGGGTGGATTTTTTGGAACTAAGCATATCTGCATGTAAACCATTAGGGTTTTCATGTTTTAAGAATGTTCGGTTTGAGTGGTAGGATTTAAACTTGTTACGCCGATCTTAAAAAGTATAGTGTTGTTGACACTCAAAGTACTTAGCACTAGTAATTTACACGTGCGATCCACGTTTTAATAATTTTAAAAAATAAAAATTAAAACTCTGACGTAGGGAGGATTTGGACCGGAAATCTTTTTTTATATTAGTTATGTACGTGTATTGTACATATTGGTAGAATGACAAAATGACAAATGACACTAAGGCCTTCTCCCATTATAATATTAGAGGTTTATTTTATTGAGAATTTGTACTAGAGGTCGTGATGGACATGATGACATCTGTATTCGAATGATAAGAAAATATATAAAGAATCGGTGTTTGTTTTTTTTTTTAAAGAAAATGTAGAATATGGCTACTCTGTTTCATTAATAAGAGTTTAACGAAACAAACTCAGAGTACTGGGCCAGATTACAAACTACAGACAGAAAATAAAATATACATGAAGCAACATGACCCGTACAAACAACAATCCTTCAACAACCCTGGAGTACTTTATTTATATTTTGGTATTTACTTATTATCTCAACGAAATACTTGATTCATTTTGTATTTCATATCCTTATTCGGTAGAAATGCATTAACTACAATAATTTAATTGTCTCATTTTAGTTTTCATTCACCACTTTAACACTTATTTCCTTCAATTGCTCACTTAGGCAAAACTACATCGATGAAGGGATCTCGATCTAGTTGGCTCAGCTTTCTTGTTAACACGACTTGCAGAAGATCTTTATGAAATTTTGACCTGAAACAAACACTGATTCTTTATAGATTTTCTTATCATTCGAATACAGATGTCATCATGTCCATCACGACCTCTAGTACAAATACTCAATAACATAAATGCCCTTAATAGGATTATTGCAATATCGTGGGAGGATAGGAGGTATTGCAAGATCGTGGGAGGATAGGAGATATACAGAGCTTGGCGGTTGTCAAAATTCTACATGCGGGGCTTGGGCCCAAAGATGCGATCTCCCAACGAGGAGAAGGGAGGACTCGGAGGGTGATAAAATTCTGCCAGACTTGTTTCAGATAGGTGTGCATGTGCCGTGAAGACAGTATACGAAGCTAAACTGACGTACATACAATTTTGCAGGACCGAGTTTGTTTGTCGGCTTCTGCATTTCATAGTGAGTTCGGATATCTAAGCAGACCGTATAAAATCTTAATGGATCCACAAGTCGATTTAGCACGACCCGACCCAAACCCAAATCATTGTCACCTTTATCAATTGGTAGTGGAGGACAGGATGTCAGTCTCATTCTGTTGGCATATGTGTGGTTCAGCTGAATCAGCTATATCCTTAATTTATTGAGGAATGAAGAAGATTTACTGATATAATCTAAGATCTGATTTTGATTAGTTTAACATTATTAATAATATAAAATTATCAAAAATTATGTCCTTAATAGACTTTCTAATTTGTTTATGTTGACCCAATTGAAGGAATCAACCTTGTATTAAAAAAGTTTATCTAGTAAAATTAATAATATATATAAATTTTGTATTTATAATTAGATCATTATTTGCAAATAGTTTATGATTTTATGGGCCTCATAGCATCCACACCCCTTTCTCAAATTAACATATTTTTCATATTTTTACCAAAATATGAGAATTAAATTATAATATGAGAATTGAGGAAAATTCGTTTCTTATATTTGAGAAACCATTTAACAATTGCCAAAATATTTTAATATTTTAATTTTTTAAACGAGTAGAATGTAATAAGTTGTTTCGTTCAAGTAATTTTTAAATTTTTTTATATAAATCAATCAGATAGTATATGATGTACCGTCCAAAGAAATTGAACTTAAAAAAAAATGCATCTGACACAACATGTTGTCCCGTCCAATGCAATTTTTTTTGCTTGGACAGGACGACATGTCGTCCTATGCCAAACTCTCGTTTTATTTCGTAATCACTAATTTTAACTCTAATTTAATCACTACTGACTAATTCAGCTAAATTTAATCACTAATCTCTAATTTAATCAACTGAAACATTTTTAAAGAAATTTAGATCGGACGGTACATGATGTACGATTCCCCGATTTTTTTTATTATTATTAAAAAGGCGGGACCCACCTTAAAAGAAAGAAATAATAATAATTTCAGATCAAACGAAACAATATGTTCCATCCGATCGCGAATTTTTTACTATTTTTCCATATTTTAGCAAACAACGACTACAACGAAAATGACATTTTGATTTTTTTTCATTTTGCTAAATTGTCAAATTTAGCAAAAACGATTGTGGATGCTCTGGGTAGATATCTCAAGATCTCTATATGGTTTGTATCACTTAATTACAAACTGGAGTATTTATCTCCTTATTATAAGTTTATAGTTTGGAAAATATTAATGATGGTAAATTAGGGAATTTTAGTCTTAGACTCCTTTATCTGACCAATTTTTGATTAGCTTAATGATGCGGTTTGCTTTTGGGTTGTGGGGCAACATATGTGAGTTTTCTCAATTTGTATAGTGGAGGTCCCTACGCAGTACTGGCATCGGACTGACCCCGGATAGCGGGAGCGGTTCGGAAGTAAGAGCGCGGAGGTGATCGGAAGTGAGGACGGATGCTCAGCTCGGATCCAGGAGCTCGGCTCGGCTGGGTCTTCTATACCTGCACACGGCCTAGGAACACCGGGAGAAGTCCTGGCGACAGGCCCTCCGACGGTCTAGTCAGTCACTGAAAAAGAGACTAGGCAGCTAGGGTTCAAGTGGGGAGAGATTGATTACCTTTTACAGTGAGGAGGGGGTGGAGTATTTATAGGCAGGGGTAAACAGGTCTGGAGCCCTGGCGGGCCAGGTTGGATCCGTTTGCCCATGGGCCTAGCTGGCTGAGGCCCATTAGGCTGTAGCTGACCTGATGATCACAGGGGGCAAGATCCAAAGGGGATCAGAGGGCTCTGAGTGATGCTGCATAATTTATCCCATATCACAAGCCCCCCACTCCTGCAGGACTGTGCCTGGCGGGTCGTGGAGGAGTAGTAGAGTTTTATGACGGAGAGTGAGTAGAGAGTTCCTGTAACTAGGGTTGATTTGGAGATGGCGCTGGGCTGGTTTCAGGGCCTACATTACCGAGCACGAGGGCACCGGAGGACGAGCATGGGGGTCGGCTGCCGAGCAGGTCGGGGTGATTCCCTTTTGAACAAAACGAAGGGTGGAGATTGGCTCGGACTGTCGAGGCTTGAGGGGGTTGAATAGGACGAGCGAGGACACGTGACTTGGCCTGTTGAAGCTATCCCTGTGCTCGAGATAGAGGTCGACCGTCGAGGCTTTTAGGGAGTCGGAAGGACGAGCGAGGCCACGTGAGTTGGCCCGTTGAAGTTACCCCTGTGCTCGAAATAGAGGTCGATCGTCGAGGCTTTAGAGGGTTGGCAGGACGAGCGAGGCCAAGTGAGTTGGCCTGTTGAAGCTACCCCTGTGCTCGAGATATAGGTTGACCATTGAGGTTTGAGGGAGTCGGAAGGACGAGCGAGGTCAAGTGAGTTGGCCTGTTGAAGCTACCCCTATGCTCGAGATATAGTTCGACCATCGAGGCTTGCGGGGGTCGAAAGGACAAGCGAGGCCAAGTGAGTTGGCATGTTAAAGCTACCCCTATGCTCGAGATATAGGTCGACCGTCGAGGCTTGAGGGGGTCGAAAGGACGAGCGAGGCCAAGTGAGTTGGCATGTTGAAGCTACCCCTATGCTCGAGATATAGGTCGACCGTCGAGGCTTGAGGGCGTCGGAAGGACGAGTGAGGCCAAGTGGGTTGGCCTGTTGAAGCTACCCCTGTGCTCTTGATGGAGGTCGACCGTTGAGGCTTTAAGGGGTCGGAAGGACGAGCGAGATCACGTGAGTTGGCCCGTTGAAGTTACCCCTGTGCTCGAGATAGAGGTCGATCATCGAGGCTTTAGGGGGTCGGAAGGACGAGCTAGGCCAAGTGACTTGGCCTGTTGAAGCTACCCGTGTGCTCGAGATAGAGGTTGACCGTCGAGGCTTTAGGGGTCGGAAGGACGAGCGAGGCCAAGTGACTTGGCCTATTGAAGCTACCCCTGTGCTCGAGATATAGGTCGATCGTCGAGGCTTGAGGGGGTCAGAAGGACGAGCGAGGCCAAGTGAGTTGTCCTGTTGAAGCTACCCCTGTGCTCGAGATAGAGGTCGACCATCGAGGTTGGATGGGATCGGCAGGACGAGCGAGGCAAAGTGACTCGGAGATTCCAATAGCCGTTATGTGAACAGTTTTTCGTGAGAATTGAGGAGTCACAGTAACCGTTTTTACATGAATCGAGGTAGTTACTGTAACTGACTCTCACGAAAATCGAGGAGCTTACTCCTCTATATATACTCGTTCCTCTCATTCTTTCCCATTTTTTACTTTCCCTTTCTCTCCCTAGAACTCAGAGCTTCTTTCTCTAGGGCTTTTTTTCACCGTCGATTAGCTTTCCGGCCACCTTTCCGATCAAGTCACAGGTTAGTTTTCTTAGTCATGTCTAGGGCTCAGTCCAGTTCCTTCGCTTCTACCTCCGACAGCTATGTTCACACGGGCCTATCGGATTCGACCACCTCTTCGGGTCCTCTGGAAGCTTCGACTTCATGGGACACGACAGACGAGGTGTTAGTTATGGAGCCTCTGCGGACTTGCAAACCATTTGTGGTGGAGAGCAGTAGTTTGGATGAGGAGGGTACCGAGGACAAGGATGAAGAGGGGGGCAAAGGAGGGGAGGACAAAGAGGGAGTGAAGGACAAGGTGGGACCATCTGCCGAAGAGGGTGAGGCCGAGGGTGGTCAGATCGGGGGGACAGATTCCCCCCAGAGGGCCTCCGCCCTCGAGCCATTGGCGACCCCGTCGCCCGAGAAGGTCCCTAAGGCTCAGAAGAAGAGGGTGAGGGTGACCCTACTGAGCAGCCCTGATTGGACAATAACGCCTCTGCAGTTGGGGGTCCCCTTTCTGCCGCAGCCTCGATCGATCAGTAACTACCCGGATGACGTTGGGGATAAGGTTCTTTACGGGGTGCAACCCTCGTCGCCGAGCCAGGTGAAGATCAAGATGGACAGTACTCCCACGGTCTTGAAGGGGGAGGATCTCTCGGTCATCCGTGTGAGTTACTTCATCGGGAAGGAGTACGGGCTGATGGTCCCGAGTGCTGGTCTTCGGCCGACCGACCCACTGGCGCCGTGGTATTGCATCTCCCCCGCCGATGTGTTCTCCTCGGGACAGAGGCTACCCATCCATCCCTTCATTCGAGAGGTTCTTAACTGGTCTTCGCTGTGTCCGATACATTTTGGGCCGAACTCCTGGAAGCAGATGGTCTGCTTCATATTGTTGTGTCCGGAGAGGAAGGTACCGCTGAGATTGAGTATCTTCCGAGCCATGTTGGGGGTCAGCTTGTCCGGGGAGTTTGAGAAGATCTATTATGTGTCGCCTCGGAGCGGGTGTAAGGACGTGCACGGACACCCCGACTCAATAAAGGAGTGGAAGAGAATATTTTGTCATTCGGAACGAGGAGCAGTGGGATATTCCGACGAGGTGGAATTTCTATAAGCCGAACTTCAACGGGCGGAAGAAGGACGATCTCTTGGCCAAAGTATGGGCTTTCGTGGATCGCCTTCGGAAGAGCCATAGTATAAGCTGGCCCAAAGTGACGGAGATTCATCTTATCCGAGCCGGATTGAGCTCCGCCCCGCCCCGTATATTTTTCGTTCATTTTTCTTTCCGTACTTCTCTTTTGTGCTCATCGTTTGTTAATGGGATTTTTCGCAGAGATGGATCCTGAGGCGATCAAGGCGAGGAGGCTGGCTATGAAGAGGGAGAAGGCAGAGTAATCCGAAAAGGGGAAGCAAGCGGCGGCTCCCTCCCGAACGACCTCCGAGGCTCTGTCCGGGCCGAAGTCGAAGAGGCCGAAGACGAATCTGTCGAGGGAGGTCACCCTCGCACCGAGGAAGGGGGCCTCGAAGGCATCCAAGATCTCGCAGGGTCGCCTTCCTCTTCTTCGCACCGATGCCCAGGCTATGGTCAAGGAGGAGGGCTGCAGCCTTGGACCCCGGACTGGGCCATCAGCCAGGGGAACACCCTAACCGATGGTCCAGTCTCCGTAAAGTTTGTCGATAAGATGGCCATGCCCTAGGATCGCCAGGGGGACACCCTAACCATTAAGAAGAATTATTATTTTTATCGGTAAAAATCTGGACATTATGACTGTACGAAATTATATAAATCTATCTTGATTATGTCACTCCTTTCCTCACTTTGATGGCTATTGCACCTCTTATTATAAATACATACAAGATAGTATTTATTATAAATACGCTTAAATATGGTTATCTCTTCTAAAATTGATTTGTTTGAATTAGTATCGTTTTCTTGTAATGGACAAAATTCAAGTAATGAGACAAACCATTTTCTCAATATACTATATATATATTTTGCTTCATGTATATGATATATTAATTTTGTACGATATGATATAATATTTTAGTTTGTTAATGTATGCATTAAGGCTTCTGACTTTCATTTATGCACGTGATAGAATGATACAATACATCATTTGTGTTAGAAATAGTGATATAATTTAATTTATGGATACTAGAATTTAACATGTACGACGTTTTAATAAATATGTAGTTTTTAAAGTAATATAATATAGCACGTGTTAATAAATATATATTTTTTAAAATAATATAAAAAGTAATGATAGAGTTTGTGTTGTACATATAATGGCCGTAAATTAATAGATTTAAATAAAGTATATAATAAGAGAGTTGGAGTTCCACCTACAATACACATAAGGTGGTAGATTTGCAAATGACACTAAAGCCTTCTCACATTATGATATCAGAGATTAGATTTAGAAAATGAAACTATATAGCCACAGAATTGGCTTCATCATTTTTCTTTTTCTTCTTCTTGTTTGAATATATATATGCATGATTCTCATTTTTTATTTAAACATAACTACATAAGGAAGGGCGCATGGGCTATTACGTAGATATTGATGTATTATGTATACTACGATGAGAGATGTATACATATAGTACTTTGTCATTGACTCTAATAGTTTCTGCATTTATCTCCGACTAGTAATTTACACGTGCGATGCACGTTTTAATAAAAAAAATTAAATAAAAATTCTGACGTAAGGAGGATTCGAACTTGAAACATCTTTCATATCAGTTATGTACGTACATTGCACGTAGATTTATAAATGTATACATGTGCATTATACAGGTTGGTAGATGAACAAATTATACTAAGGGCTTCTTCCATTATAGTATTAGAGATGGAAGGAAGAGGAAAGAAGGACAAAGAAAGATAATTTTGTTTTTAATAAAAGTCTAGTTAGTCACATAACCCAAAATAATAGTCATTTTTTCCCCTTCTTTCGTTCATTGGCAAAGTTGGTAAGGCAGACTCATTTTTGACTTTTTGGTCCTTTTCTTTTCGGTTTTCCAGAATATGTCACGATTTAACCAAGATTTAAATTTCAGAGGCCAAGAGACTTTACGGATGTACAACACCACCATGTGCTTGATCTTTGTTCGGTCCACATTAAAATTGTTAAGCTCAATAGTGATTGAAAAATATTATTAGATTGATTATAAATGAGTACAATGACTCATATATATAGAAGGGTACCAAATACTAAATTGATACATAACCCAATATGAGACTAAATATATAATACAATATCTAACACCCCCTCTCAAACTCACGGTGGGTCGAACAGTGTGAGTGCCTACCAAATAACGAAATCTCTGAACAGTGTGGAATTTGGTGAAGAAGTCTGCTATCTGCTGTGAAGATGTAATAGAATGAAGGAAAATGGTCAATGCTTCAAAGCGCTCACGAACATAGTGGCAATCTATCTCTATGTGCTTCCATCGTTCATGAAAGTCCGGGTTGCTTGCAATGTACAATGCACTCCGGTTATCACAATGAAAATGAGTAGCTCCTGTAAGAGTGACACTTATATCTGATAGCAACCAACGAATATGAACAATCTCTATAGTAGTAGCTAACATTACTATGTACTTTCTGTGGGTAAATATGCAAAAACTGCATGTTTCTTGCTTCACCATGAGATCAGTGAATCACCAAGAACTAGACAAGAACCTATGGTAGGCCAACTGATGGTAGTATCACCCGCTCAATCTGAATCAGAATATGCATCGAGCTCCAGATGTAGAAGGCATGAATAATAAGTAAGTGATAGTGCCCCAAAGATATCTGAGGATCCGAAGAAGAGCATCGTAATGAACTGATGTAGGAGCGGAAACAAATTGACTAACAATACCGACAACATGAGCAATATCGGGTCTGGTCATGCATAAGTAGACAAACTATCCAACAATATCCATGTATCTAGTGGGGTGGGGAAGGAGTTCACCATCTGTGGGACGAAGCTTCACATAAAACTCTAAAGGAGTATCAGCTGATCGACTGTCAGAGAGACCTGCCGCGAAAATAATATCTGATGTGTATTTTTGTTGAGAAATAAGTATCCTCCGAGATCCACGAGCAACCTCTAGACCCAGAAAGTAGCGTAATCTGCCATGATTTTTATATGGAACTGCTGGTGAAGGTATTTCTAGGTGGATGCAATGTCTGCAAAATCATTCCCAGTAATAATCATGTCATCAACATATAATAATAGAAGGTCCTCCCTTGCAATGATGAGCACATAAATATAGAGTGATCCTGTGAACTCTGACTGAAACCAGCCTGGGTGATGACACTGCGAAAATACTCAAACCAGTGCTCGAGGGGCCTGCTTCAGACCATAAACAGTTTGACGCAGACAACAAACATGACGAGGAGTGGGAAGGCCAGGAGGAGGATGCATGTAAACAACCTCAGATAAGGTACCATGAAGAAAGGCATTCTTTACGTCCAGCTGGTATAACGGTTACTGACGAACGGCGGCAACGGTAAGGAGAGTGTGAACTGTAGTCATCTGTGCAACCGGGGCAAAAGTATCATCATAATCAATGTCATGCTCCTCAATAAATTCTCGGGCAACTAGACGCGCCTTGTGCCGCTCAATGGAATCATCAGGTCAATATTTGACCTTGAAGATCCACTTACAACTAATAGGCTGAACGCCCACATGCAGTGTAACAACATCTCAAGTGCCAGTTTGATCAAATGCATTGAACTCCTCTGCAATAGCTTTCCGCCACTCGGGATATTGAATAGCTTCTTGATACCTTCTGGGCTCACGTGTGGAGTATATAGCAGTGAGATACACATGAAACTGAGGTGAGTAGGAGGCTAGGGTGGCAAAACCAAACTGGTCAGAAGGACCAGTGGCATCAGGTGTGTAACATGCCGATGGGAGGCCCGACGTAGAACGTGTAGACTAACACACTGGTGGTGAATGAACACTGTGTGGGGCTGAGATATGGGGTGTGTGCGCATGCAACTGTGGGGATGTAGGTGGTGAGGGTGCATAATGTTGTGGGGATGCAGGTGGTGCCGCAATAGGAGGAAAAATAGGTGGAACGTCAGTATGAGATGGAAAAGAAGCCAAAAGAGTGAGATCAAATGGAAAGCGTGAAGATATGGCCGGGGAGATAGGCCCAACAATTAGGGAGTCGAGAAAACTAGCATCCTTAGGAGAGGTCAAGTAGTAGAGATAATCTTCCACAGAGACATATCGGAAAATACAAATACGACATGCCACGAGATCAAAACAACGATATCCTTTATGCATAGGACTAGACCTAGGTGAATGCACTTGGCAGCTCGGGGCCTCGGGTGGTGAGCTTCGTGCACTCAGTGGGAGGGAGAAGGAAATAATAGGTGCACCAAAAAATAAAGAGCATATTGTAGTCTGGTGGTAAGTAATGAAGAGCTCATCAGGTGATGTGCCAGATAGAGCAGACGAGAGAGTGATGTTAATGAGACATACGTCATGAAAGCTTCAGCCCAGAAAGAACGAAGAACAAAAAAGGAGAGTAGAAGAGCGCGAGCTGTTTCAAGAATGTGACGATGCTTGTGTTCAGCTACACCATTCTACTCATGTGTGTGAGGACATGATTGTTGAAAGAGTGTACCATGAGATTGAATGATCGATCTCATAGTAGTGGAAGTGTACTCACGAGCACCGTCTGAGTGAAAGGTTTTGATATGCACACCAAACTGTGTGTGAACCATGTTCGTAAAGAACTAGTAAATGTCAGGTATCTCAGAACGTTGGAGCATAAAAAATATCCATGTGTATCTAGTAAAGTTATCAATGAAACTAACATAATAGAGATAACATTTGTGAGAATGTGTAGGAGATGATCCACATATGTCAGAATGAATAAGTTGAAAATGATAAGTGGTTTGAGAAGTGCTTTTGTTATTAAAATAGTGCTATGTGTTTGGCTAAATAACAACCCTGACAATCAAACAAATGAGTAAAAGAAAGAGGACCAAGAACACCATTACAAGTTAAAGTTTTGAGACGAGACTCACTAATATGTCCTAAACGTCTATGCCACAGATCTGCATCAGAGAACACAACACTAGCAAAATGAGGATGAAATTTATGTGCATGGAGAAAATCCTGATGATATAGATGATCATGTTGACTAGCATGCCCAAACTTCTGACCAGTGTGTGAATCAGTGATAGAACAACCTAAAAAATTAAATGTAACGACAAGACCACTATCGCACAATGCACTAATAAAAATTAGGTTCATGGATAAATAAGGAGTATAAAGAACATATGGCAATGTGAGAGTTGGAGAGCTAATAAACCCTGAGTGTGTAGTGAAAAGTTGTGAGCCATCGGCAGTGTGTAGGGATGAAGAGTGAGAAGGAAGTGTAGTGCTGGTAGTGAGCAGTGTATAATTATTAGTAAAATGATATGATGCACTAGAATCTAAAATTCAAGAAGAATTCATATCGGGAACAGAGCTAGAGAGGCCAGCAGTGACAGACTAACCTAAAAGTTGGAGTTCCAGCTGAGCGAGGCGATGCTGAAGATTATCCCGATCAGCATGAGTCAGCAGTGCTGGAGTAACGGTCATGACCGAGGATGTAAAAGAAGAAGTGTTTTGAGGAGGAATGAGACTGGTTTTGCTGTAGTAGGTTTCGAAATGAGGTCGAGCTGGATGGTGCTACTAGTTGCGGAAGAAGGGGTGGGGCAGGGTTAAGGATGATGCTGGGAGGAGAAGGGAGGAGGCCGTAATCTGGATGAGGGCAGCGTTGCATCTGTCTGAATCTGGATAGAGATCGGGATGTGAGGAAGAGTGAAGAGGAAGATGTAGCAGTGGGGAAGTCGGTGAAGAATGAAAGAGATTAGTGAGACCGAGGTTCCATTGGAGAAGAAAAAGTACTTGGAATTTTTTTGAACTTTTTATTTTATTTAATTTTATTTTTATTTTTTTGAATGACGTCGAACAGCGACGGAGGCGATGAATAGCAATAGACCAGCAATAGTACAGAGAGGAAGTGTTAGGTTTAGATGAGGTTTTTGGATATGGGTTTGAGTGTGTGTTTCAATTTTTGTTTTTGTTTTTTACCTTTTTTTTGGAAAACAGAAAATGAGTTAGGGTTTGGGTGTGGGTTCGGGTTTGGTTTTGGAGTTCAGGTTGTGGGTTTCGTGCATAGAGAAAATGGGTGTGGGTTCAGGTCTTGGATTAGGGTTAAATAGGGTTAGGGTACAAGGGGATTAGGTTTAGGGTGTCGAATAGGTTTGTGTGACGCCGGCTAGAGGGGGGAGTTGGGTTTCGGAGATGGAGGCGGCTAGAGTTTTAGGAGTCGAAGTTGGGTTCGTCGACAGTAGGCTTTGAGGGTGCTGCGGTGGCAGTCGAAGAGATTGCGAGATGAAGCAACAACGGTAAGGTCGGGAAGCAGCAAGGAGAAGGCGAGGGGCATGTCAGAGAGAGGATGTTTAGTGTGTTTGGGGTGGCGGCTAGGGTTGGGTTGTTCGTGGTGGAGGCTAAGGTTTGGAAAGGAGTAGTTGCAGTGGTCGAGGTGATGGCTAGGGTTTCGGAAGGGATTGGGTTGAAGATGCGAGATGCAGTCGAGGTCGAGGTGCAGTTGTCGGAGTTGAAGTTGAGTGTGTTGATGATGGCACCAGATTTAGAGGTTGTTGCTGATGAGTGTTGGAGTTGATGGTGGCACCAAGATTAGGAGTTGTTGCCGATGCGATTGAAGTTTGAGTTGCTCAAGATTAATGGTGATAATGCGATGAAGTCGCCGACCTTCTTGATGACTTTGTTGTTATTGGAATTTTGTGAAAAAGAGAAATTTTGTGTAGTTAGGGTTAGGGATTAGTGAGGAATAGAAAGTTGGGGTTATTGCTCTGATATCATGTTAAAGTTAACAGAGAGAGATACCATGTTAAAGTTAACAGAGAGATTGGAAAATATTATTGAATTGATTATAACTGAGTACAATGACTCATATATATAGAAGAGAACCAAATACTAAACTGATACATAATCTGATATGAGACTAAATATATAATACAATATCTAGCCAGCTTTTATGTTAATTTCGATGTTCATTTGGTTTGCGTAAGTGTTACAAGTAAACAAATTGTACATATTAAATTGTCAATTTTTTTTGTGTTTTATGTGGTGGCTTTTTTATTTACTTTTGTTTTATGTCTTCCCTATTCTAATACTTTAGTCATGTTTCTTTCTATCGAGTTGTGACATCCTACTGAAACAGGCTTATTTGTTGTAGTAGGTTTTTTGACCTCGCACTAGCTAAGCTTGTAATTACTGTAGCTCCCCAAAAGCTCATCTGACCCCAAGGTGGTACCCGAAACTAACTGGTCAAATGCTGGCACTGCTTCCGAATGTGTCTCTTCCGAGCATCTGAATAGAGCGTATTCTATAAAAGCTGTCACAATCATTAATAGGAATATGACAACTCCGAGACACCAAACTAATTCTCTAGGAATGCTATAACTTGCATGATATAGACCACGAAAATATGAAGGTGAACCACAATGAGAAACATACTTGCCCCATTAGCATGCATATAACGGAGCAACCAGCCCCCTTCAACATCTCTCATAACGTTTTCTACGCTGTTGAAAGCTAGATCAACATGAGGTGTGTGATGCATAGCTAAAAAAAACGTCAGTCACCATCTGAATGACTAAACAAATACCAGCTAATGGACTGAACCCCCACCAATAACTAAGATTGCTCAGGGTTGGATAATCTATCAAATGTTGGTTAAGTGTGGAGGATATAGGTTGTTTAAGAAGAGAGAATCGTTGGTTCCTTATATTCTTTCTTTGGGGTTTTCCTCTTGTAAACATACCCTTTGTACATTGCTTACTTAGTTATATATTTATGTTTTGCTCGGCTGGACTCTGTCTGTCGACTCCATCCTTTTTATATAAAAAAAATTGTCAAATTTTTATCCACATCCAATGCATGCATCTCATCCCATTTAGACAAGAAAGTGAGAGGAGAGTGTTTGTTTAAAGATAATGATTCACGGATGGATGAGACTCACAAGTTGGATTGGAGATAGGAGTAGAGCCAACATCAAGTTGAACTGTATGTTTGATTTGTCCAACATTTTACAGAGTGTGAATGAAAACTGAACGATACCCTTAACTACACGGCACAATTGTTACTTTCCATATATATCATTTATACAATTTCCATTTCGAAGCACGAAGTAGGTAAGGCCGTACTTCAATTGTGTTAGAACAAATGAACGACTACATATAACAAGCAACAAGTGAACAGTAGATGGGGGGGGGGGGGGGGAACCTAGTGCAAATGTTTTATTTGGGCCCAGAATATTAGGTGTCAAAATCTCGACACATTATTTAATACTACAACTGCTTGAGGCTAAAGTTTATCGTGTAATAAGTAGGCATTAATACAGTTTCAACGATGTTAACGATCATAGATTAGTAACTACTTGACATGTTCTATGCTATTGTTAGACTTGGAAACTACTATTTACAAAGGCAGGGAACAACAATTTGTGAATTGGTGATGTGAAAGCGATTTCGGTTTGATTAGGACTAAGATTAAGGGTAGGGTTGATAATTTTCCCCCTAATTCGGGAAAAGAAACAAAAACTAAGGAGGAACAGCAAGGCATGAACATAAAGGAGTACAACTAAAAGATTACCCAGGATCATGATCTTTATAGATTATCAGAGTAGACTCGCTTCCATCACTGCCACTCCTACACAAATTGCCGACAACATTTAGTGGCTTCCTCGCAATCCACCACTTGCAATTGATAATTAGATGAGCAAGATCATCGGCATGTCCACCAGACCGAATACATCTTCAAGTTCAAACCCACTCATCGACATCCAAGATAGCAATTGTTCACACACCCAGCATACTAACATTCAATAACCACACCACCCCTTTATTTTGGACAGTGTTGCAGCTGCTTAAGAAGTTATTCATTCTATTCATTTGGATAATTCTGAAGGTATTATGTTAAAACTGGATTTTGAAAAAGCCTATGATAGAGTTAACTGAATTTTTTTTAAAGAATATCCTTATTGTTAGGAATTATGAGGATCTTGTTGAGTCTTTGACACAATCAAACACAAACCACCAAGCAAAACTAGATCGAACCAATCACAAAAAGCACACAAGAATTGTCCCAATTGGGGCTTTCGCCTTTATCCGGGGAAGGAAGAACCACGATATTATTTCAGCTAGAGAAGATACAATAATATTAAAATTCTCACCACGACCATCTCTCAAGCCTAATAGAACTTGATGCTACTTAGAATGGAGAAACTCTCTCACCCTTCTCTATGAAGTACTCTCTTCTTCTATTTAGCACTCAGTAGAATCATATGGACCTATGAGCCGTTACAATTGTTTATATAGATCTAGAGACAAACCCTAAGTTGATATCTTGTTACAATAGCCATTGAATAGTACATAAGAGATAACCCTACGATAGGAGCCACACGATCACTTGAAGAGCAAGTTGGGCTTTTCACGAATCTGCCTGACTCAAGCCCGAAACCCATCAGTGCCGCGAACGGTCGACCACACCAACAAGTCATTCGACTATCCTCCTCTCTGGAAGACTTCGTGCAGGGTACAGTCAACTGCAACTCTGTTGTTGCTGCCGCTGACTGTTTCTCGCCTCCACTCCGTTTCCAGTTGTCTCGATCCCTCCATCGTCTTATCATCTTCTTATCCAACATCGTATGCAAGACATAAACCCAACAATATCCACCTTGGATTGCATGCGCATGAATCCATACCTGTGTGATTTAAAACTCTTCTAGACCTTTTTTCTCCGCTTTGTAAACAACATGTTTCTATGGCTTCTTCTGCTGGTTGAACAAACCTCCACCTGTTTTCCTCCAGCTGTATGCCCCCCTCAAGGGCACACCCCTGTAGATGTAATCATGGAGGTGCCACCCTCCACACGAACTCCACCTACATCAAGGCTCTCTCCACCTTCCAACGGTATTCGAACGTTACAGTCTCGCTTCGGTATTCTAGTGACGGCTTACCAGATGATGTTTTAGGAACAACGGGCTTCCATACACACGGCCGAGATTTTTTGCTCCCACAAAGCTGGTAGAGGTTGTGCTGACCCTTCCCAATCTCCCTCTTACCCTTCATTACCTTACGACAACTCTCCCAAACTGTCAAAACTCCACCTCGAGCTGTGTACCTTCAGCCACGAGCATCAAAAGTACCCAAGGATATAACATTCTGCTGTATCGAAGGAATATGCATGACCACTTCTAGTGTGAACCCTTTACCATCTGGCATCTCCAATTCAACTATTCCCTCACCCACCACTTCATAAATCTCACCACTCTCCGTTCTCACACTACGGCCTGTTGATGACTTGTAAGTGGAAAACATCTTCTTCTCAGAATAAATATGAGAAGAACTTCCCGAATCAAGATACCAACTTGAATCCATATCTAAAGAACATGAAACAAGAAGACAATAATCGTCATTATTACCTGACTCAGTTGTGTTGCTATATGGGCTTGTTTCCCTTCTTTAGTAGCACTCTTCTGACTCAACCACTTGCGAAAATCTCCCTTATAATGCCTAATTACTCTACAGTATTGACAACAAATCTTACCCTTGTGTGCCGCATCCCTTCCAATTGAAGTATCACCATCCACCGCAAAACACCATAAAGAAATAGACCCTCCTTTATGAGTCTCCTTTCTTAGTTTATCTTCCTTCAGACCCTTAATCACCCCGGCTACGGTAAGTGTCTCGTTGGCTGATTTCCCATGTAGCATCGTAGTTATCAAGTGATCATAAGAAGTTGGCAGCTTTATCCTCTTCGCTAAGATCATCAACGTTAATCGCCTTCAGTTCAGATATTACCTTATTGAACTCCACAATATGATTTTGAAGATAGGTACCTTCCTTCATTGAGAACCTAAACAGCTTCCTCTTTCAATACATCTGATCTAACAATGATGATCCCGAGTAGTCAGATTTGAGTCTCGCCAATAGACTCGCCGTACTTTTCTCCTCAAGAATATTACACTTGACTTCGTCCGCCAATTGCAACTGAATTAAACTCAAGGCCTTCAAACAAATCTCATCCCACTTCTCCTGTTGCACATTGGTTGGCTTGTTCTCTTCTAGAGCAAGGTGCAAGTCCTTCTGAACCAAAATATCATACATGTCCACCTTCCATAGATTGAAATTGATCTTATCGTCAAACTGCTTGATGTTCGTCTTTTGATCTGCCATCTCCAAGGAACTCGAACAAACCCACGAACCTGATTGCTCCGATACCAATTGTTAGGAATTATGAGGATCTTGTTGAGTCTTTGACACAATCAAACACAAACCACCAAGCAAAACTCGATCGCACAAATCATACAAAGCACATAAGAATCGTCCCGATTGGGGCTTTCGCCTTAATTCGGGGAAGGAAGAACCGGAATATTATTTCAACTAAAGAAGATACAAGAATATTAAAATTCTCACCACGACCCTCTCTCAAGCCGAATGGAACTTGATGCTGCTTGCAATGGAGAAACTCTCTCACCCTTCTCTATGAAGTACTCTCTTCTTCTATTTAGCACTCAATAGAATCATATGGATCTATGAGCCGTTACAATTATTTATATAGAAATAGCCATTGGATAGTACATAAAAGATAGCCCTACGATGGAGCCACACGATCCAACTTGAAGAGCAAGTTGGGCTTTTCACGAATCTGCCTGACTCAAGCCCGAAATCTATCAGCGCTGCGAATGATCGACCGCACCAACAAGTCGGTCGACTGTCCTCCTCTCTGGAAGACTTCATGCAGGGGACGGTCGACCGCACAAGAGGGACAGTCGAACGCAACTTCTGCTGTTGTTGTCACTGACTGTTTCTCGCCTCGACTCTGTTTCCAATCGCCTCGATCCTTCCATCGTCTTATCGTCTTCTTATCCAACATCGTATGCAAGACAGAAACCCAACACTTATTGCTAGTGGTTTTGGTCTTAAATGGATTGCTTGGATTTTTAGTAGTCTTTACTCAGGGACTTCTTCCATTATTGTTAACAACACTGAAGGGAAAAAGTTTATTTGTAAGAGGGGCCTTCGACAAGGTGACCCAATCTCTCCTCTCCTTTTTGTTTTAGTGGCTGATGTTTTCAATCGAATGCTTTCTAATGCTTGGGATAATGGTATCATTCAAGGTTTAAGTGGATTCCCTTCTTTCAAACGAATTCTCTACTTACAATATGCTGATGAAACCATTCTTTTTTCTTCTTATGATGACATTATGCTCAGAAATCTTAAATTTCTTCTCTATTGTTTTGGAATGTGTTTCTAGTATGAGTATTAATTTTTTTACATCATCCTCTATCTGGATTGGAGGTGATTCTAATAGGCAAGCTGAATTAGCTGCCTTTTTAAATTGTCCTATTGGATCTTTTCCTCTTATCTACGTGGGTATTCCTTTGAGAATTGGTACCCTTCACAAATCTGATTAGTATCCTGTCATTGACAAAATTGAAAATAGGCTTAATAGTTGGTGTGGTAGATATCTTTCTAGAGCTGGTAGGTTAACCTTGATTAATTCCATCCTTTCTAGTATTCCTCTTTATCTTATGTCATTTTTCTTTATTCCTTCTTGGGTTATTAAAAAAATTGATCAACTCAGGAGAAAACTCTTTTGGGTTGGTTCTTCCTCTTCTTCTGACAATGGGAAGTGTCTTATGAATTGGTATAGAGTTTGTAAAAACAGAAATGAAGGTGGATTAGGTGTTATTAATTTGAGAAATCAAAATTTAGCTTTACATGGTAAATGGCTTTGGAGCTGTATCACTTCTAATAATAAAATTTGGATTATAATTATTAAAAGGAAATACTTTCACATAAGGATTATTGATGATTTTTCTAATGCCCCTCATGCTATCAGTTCTTCCTTTTGGAAAGACATTTGGAAAGCTGTTTCTCCTTTTAGATGTGGTCTTCAAAAAATTTGCGGAGATGGTAAAAATGTCATATTCTGGCATGATATTTGGATTGGTAACTGTATTTTATCTAATTCTTTCCCGAGCTGTATAAAATTGCTTGTTTTCCAAATGCTACTGTATTTTCCTTATATACTACTAATAGTTATGGGAAAGTTTGGAATATTACTTTCAAAAGAAGTCTGACTCTACTTCAAACTCATGATTTAAACTCTCTGTTTCACTTATTGTATAATTATGACTGGAAACCCTCTAATGGCTTTAAATGGAGATGGAATAGCACTGGTGTCTTTACAGTTAAATCTTTTTATAGTTTTCTGAATGATGGTGGTATGATTTGTCCTTTTTATAAATTTATTTTGAATAATGTTTCACCTCTGAAAGTGAGAATTTTAATTTGGCTTTCTATTCATAATAAACTTTTAATTGTTGACAATCTCAATAAAGGAAACCTAGCTTTGGGCCAACAGTGTGTGTTTTGTTCTTGTTCTAATGAGTCATCGCTTCACCTATTTGTTAAATGCTCCTTTGTGAAGCAAATCTGGCTTTTACTTAAGCTTGCTTTTCATTTTAAAGGTTTCCCCTCTTCTGTTAAGTCTTGGTGAGGTTTAGGGAGATTAAAAATAATTCCACAAATAAAAAAGACTATTATGGGATATGATTATGAAGGCTTTAATCTGGGTTATTTGGAAAGAAAGAAACAGTATGATTTTTTTAAAAAAAAGTCTGCTGATATTGTTAACATCATCGATTCTATTTGCTTTTTTTTTTTCTTTTTGGGCAGAGATTCTCCCCCTTGCAAAGAAGGCCAAGGTGGATTTGAGTAATTTTACTAATGCTTGTAAATCCTTTATTCCTCCTGTTCAACCTGCAATTGTCGATAATACTTTGACTGCTGTGAACTCTGCTAATCAAGTTGCTACTGTGGATGCTGAGACTACTTTTGCCCTTAATCCCATTATTATTGATGATGTTTCTCCTATTGTTCAGACTGTTAATTTCCCCGATTGTGCTGCTGATTTTTCGGTTCCTGATTCCTATTCTCAGCCTGATCTGAATACTGTTGACATTGATTATGAAGCTATTGATGATCAGGTGGAGACGGCTGATATCCCAGGTGTCCAAGTTGAGGAGGATCCTGTTTCAAATGCAATTGCTTACATTTTCAACATGACTGCTCATCAGCAAGAATATATCACTGGGGTTTTGCTTGTTCAGAACATTCAGGCTGCATATGAAGATAATCAGTATTAGCTCTTAGGTTCTTACTCTTTTGTGTTCTGTTGTCAAATTTTATGTTTTGTGTCTTCCTCTCTTTTACCTGGAGAGGTTTCTTCTCTCTGTAGTAGTTCTGATGTTGTTCTTGAACCTTTTATGTTGGTTGTATGACCTTTTTGTTTTGTGAATATATTGGCTGGAATCTACGGATTCTATCCCTTTCTTCAAAAAATAATAATTAACCACATCCCTCACCCTTTCTGATGCATTGTAAGGCTTCGTGTTAACATCATGGCTAGAATCAGTATCCACTTCTATTCTCGGTCTCCAGAATCTTCATCATGGTAAGGCTTCGTGTTAACATGAGCTGTGTGATGAAAAGAACCTCAAAAGATGATGGAAATGAAGTCGTTACATAATAAGTGCAGGCGACATTGCGGGCATCGCATGCGGCAACATCGAGAGTTTAAGAGCATCCACAGTCGTTTGCTATATTTTCCAAATTGTCATATTTTGATAAATGAACGTCTGCAGTCGTTTGCTATTTTGCCATATTTTGGCAAAATTGCTACAGGCGCTTCTCAAATTTGAGAAACGAAATGACGATTCTCAAATTATAGGTCCCTTGGTTTTTTTTAATGGGATTAAACGAAACAAGTTTTTTCGTCTAACTTTTTTTATATATAATGATCGGACGGTACATGTTGTACCGTCCCATTAAAAAAAAACGAAAAATCTCATACGAGACATGTTGTCCTGTCTTAAGCTAAAAATAGCTTGGACGGGACGTGTATGGGATCAATTTAAACCATTTAATCTAGGTTAGTGTATTAAGTAGGTTAATTAATATATATTTTAATATTTAATTTAACTATTTTAATACCTAATCATTAGTTAATGAACTTAAACTTTATGTTATAAAAAAAGCTTGTTCCGTCCGAGCTCATTTTTTTATATTTCTTTCTCAATTTATAGCAAACCAATCCTGCAGCAAATTACTCTTTTGCTATTTGCGATTTTGCCATATTTGGCAAAATAGCAAAAACGGCTGTGGATGCTAAATGTATACAAATAATCCACCTGAGCTCAATTTCATATCACAATATTGGATACCCATTCTCAGTACCTTCCTTAACATAAGTGTTGCTAATTGTAAGGAAAAGGATGACCATTGCCAGTAGTAGAATATACGGAATTACAAATCACAAGCACAAACACGTAGACTAAATTCCATTAATCGGTACGAAAGTATCTGTATTCTACAAAAGATGAATAGATTAACACTGTAATATCACGAGTTCACCACTCCTTCAAAAAAATAATTTAAGAAAAAATCGCAGAGAAATCTAAAAAAGCTTACAAACTTATGCTAGCTTCCACTGGCTCTGACTTGAAACAAAAGGAAGGAGATAAATGGCATGCATATAAATCTCAAAACCCTCATAAATGGTAACTCCTGAAAAATTAAAAAACCCTAACAAGAAGCACACCCCACAGCTTTCCTTTATTCAATGTTTCTAAGAAGAGGCGGGAGGGGTAACACTTTTGGGGGATGAATTGCCTGCTAAAGACCCTGAACGGCTTCCACGACCTCCAACACCGCCCACATGGTCGACCCTCTGATACCCGACATCACCCCCACGAGCTGAAGAGCCACCCCTGCTGCCACCCCGGTTCCCAAAATCAGACCGGTTATTGTTGTATTCGCCTCTTCCATAACCCCTGCCACCTCCATAGTTTCCACGACCTCTGACTCCACCACCAGAACGGAACCCAGTGCCACGGTTAGAAGGGAATTTCCCTCTGTTATTGACTGCACATATCAAATAAACAATCCCATTAGATTATGTGTGGCTATAGTATTAGTATAAATTCCCTTGCATCACTATCCCAGTCTATATTTTGTATTACTTTTGGAGAGTATAAAAACATATTTTTGACTAAGAAAATGCTTCTAAGCACAAAATATAATTTGGTAAGGTTGAGTAAAAAAATGAATAACCCAGAAGAATTTCTGAAAACTGAGTTTCTTCCACCTTTCCCATTAACAACTCGAGGCACTTGCAAACTCTAAAAGAGGGTTTCACTTTCATCCAAAAACCTTGGGACAAAGCACCGTCTTCACAAAGCTTCACTAAAGACACCTCATATGCACTGAAATACCACCATTCAATGCACATATCCTCCAGTACAAAGTGAAAGGCTTAAAGCTCAAAACACAATTTACGCTTGACTACAAAGTCAAAGGCAAAACACTTTCTTCACAACTCTCTACATTGACAGCAATACTAAATACAACCAAAGAAATTTGTTCTGCAGGTCAAAACCAATGGTGGTATAGGATCTTCGCCAGTTAGACAACAATGATGACAGTAGATCCATGGCATGTGGAAGCTTAGTTGAAAACTCAATAGCATATAAAATTTGAAGATCTGTAAAGGTTTTTGACACACTTACGTCGGGTATTGGTAGTCCTCTTTTCTTCAACAAAAACTTGGCGTCCACCGATCATTATTGGTGAAGCCTGAAAGTAGGAAAAACTCACCAGATAAGTTATCAGAAAGAAAAAGGCATTAGAAGGTCGATAGATCTAGTAACTGATAATATGTCTATAATTTAACATGTCAAAGAATTACTTTCGAGCACAGTTCAGAAAAAAAGTGCACTTTCAGTGCACGAGAAAAAGAAAAAAATCATGAACATATGTTAAGTTATATATAACGAGTGTATCCATAAGAACAAAATAATCAGATAAAAGTGAACATACCTGTAAAGAGTTACTCAGAGGTAGTTACAATTGCGAACAAATAAGGGAAAACCAATTTACATAATTTAGATATGTGCACGGAAGGCAATAACAAGGCCAACAAGGCCAATTACGAAGACTAGTAATTTACACATGCGATGCAAGTCTTAATAAATATAGTTTTTTTAAAGTAAAAATTCAGACGTAGTCTGGTTTTGAACCTAAGACCTCATTTATAATAGTTATGCACGTGCACGCGTTGATAGATATACAAATGACACTAAGGCTTTCTCCCATTATAATATTAGAGATTAGAGATTAGAGATAGAGATTTACACGTGCGATGCACGTCTTAATAAATATAATTTTTTAAAGTAAAAATTCAGAAGTAGTCTGGGATTGAACCTAAGACCTTTATAATAGTTACGCACGTGCGTTGCACACATTGATAGATTGACAAATGACACCAAGGCCTTCTCCTATTATAATATTAGAGATTGATGAGATTGTAGTTAATGGAACTTAGACAACCAAAGGAGAGCAGTTTCTAGCTGCTATTTTCACAAGTTTAGGGAAGTTACAGTATTAAAGAAAGATGAAGGTAGTTTCTTGTAATTGCCCCAAAGTTTTGGGTAGTTTGTTGATAAATTTGGTATTAATCAACATAGCAGACTGCTTATCCTAAGAGATCTGTTTAACTTGGCAATCTTCAAAATAGAGCTCAAGAATAAGGAAATTTTCTGTGCACGTGACTTGAAAAACGGGAACCCACAATAAGACAGTTGGTGCCCAACAACCTAAAGTGGGTCGGCACTGTTTTTGATATTTCCATAATTTGTTGCAAAATTATTCATTGGTTGGTCACCAGAAAAAGATAATCTTAGCAAGAAGAGATTAAGTAGAAAGAAAAAGAGATGCATAGAAGATTATAATAGCATGTAAATGAATTTTTTAGGGGTCATCACGGTAAAGAATAGAGAAACAGAGCTTGTAATTTAGCCTAATTATACAACAAAAAACATTATGTGTTAATCTTGTAAGACATTTTATTGTAATATTCACAGATGGCAAGAAAATGTAACATTCGGCTTTCCAAGTTTGGCATATCACAGTACAACCTAGCAAGCCTGTAACTACAAGCAGAGAATCCTTAGAGAAGCCAGTAATCAACTTCTTCAATGATGCAATTTAATGATGTTTATCTTTCAAATGGTGCAGGAAACCACGAAGAAAATGAACCGCCAGTACATAGGCATGAATTGTTAACAGCTTTATATTCGCATCACCTGTTGAAGCCACTGTATTCCAATTAACTTCACTTCTTATTCATCATTAGCATATGCAATTCAGCATAGCAACTAGTTCCTATTATATATATATATATATAACTGCAGGTGATTTCTTTTTCCCCAATTCCCTGAAAAGTTAATGATTACTATATGAAGAGTAGGGCCTGTAGGCTATATAATGTTCATTACTATAGTAAGAGTGGATGCGTTCAGAAATTTAAAAGGGGATGGGCATTTTGGGCATCCCAAAAAGTCCAAACACATACTCCTCCAATTATCTCCAATTATATATTAATATAGATAATCTAACTGCTCAGATCTTCAATTTTAGAGAACAATACCTAAAAACACCACATAAGCTTGATAGACTTATTTCAATATAGCAGAACTTTAATTAAGGGGATCACAGCCCTAGACTCCTAGTTGATCTGGGTTACTTATATAGTACATAATCAAGTCGGCTGTATTGCAACTAAAATTTGCAGTACTTGAAATGCCCTTGAAGTTTACCTATATTGTATAAGTTTCAGAAAATGATTTTAAAATAATGTATAAGTTTCAGAAAATGATTTTAAAATAATCATTCCAACAGAAATCTCCAAAAAAATTCTGTAGACATCAACTTAGCAATTTTGAGCAGCAATGTGAGAAAGCACGCAGAAAATGAGTAAATGACACAACAAAAAAATCCAATTCAAATTTTTAGACACAATAGTTGGATTAAATAAACCAAGTTACCCAGCATGATACGTTTATTAAACAATCTGTATAATGACGCAAAGTGAATTAGTTTTCACGGATAGTCCAACATAAAAATAAAAAAACAGCGAACGGTTGCAACAAAAGAAAGTAGAAAGTTATACAAGCCGGAAAGAAAAGGGTGTAAAAGGAAAAAGAAAAAAAACCAAATGAAAATTGGGTAAATGGCATGCATAGAGTGACATAATAGGCTTCGATAATGAGATGTGCATACACACACAGACACACTTACACGCGTGCGAAAAAGAAAACAATTGACAACAGGGCAGAAATCACAATAGCCTTCCAGTATGGAATTTTGCTCCATTGGCTGACTCAACTTCATAATGAGACTTGGATTATGGCATGCAGGGAGAAGGTAAGGAGGGAGAGAAAAGGATTTGACAATGGCATGCACACGCGCTCACACAAAGGGAAAGAGGGAGAGAAAAATATTCAGGGGAAAATAAGACACGCACACACATGCATGCATAAAGAAGCGAAGGAGGGAAAGAATAGGATTAGATAATGGCATGCACGCACGCATACACACAAACACGAAGGGGAAGAGGGAGAGAAGAAGGTTCAGGGGAAGATCACACACACACACACATGTAGAGGTCCAGGAACATATAAAGATAAGAGCAGAAGTGTAAGATAAAATTGAACACCGTAAGTAAATAAGTAAATATGAAAAGCTAATCAAAGTAGGAGGAAAGGGAGCCTCATATTTGTAGGAGGAAAACTTCCTCATATAGAGTTGTTGTACTCGTGGTGGAACTTTATATGGACGATCCATACCGTTCATTAAATTTATAATGTCATAAAACGTGCATATACAAGAAATCACGTCATTTGGAGGGTTCTTTCCCATGCATCGCATGATGCAAAATTGTCATGTTATAGAAAAATTGTTCATTTTGCAACCAAATAAGTATGGATAAATGATCTCCAAACCACTTGAGATTTTATAGGCGTACATATTTTGACTTAAAGAACAAAATGAACGGTGCCGATCGCCAATAGGGGGTCCCACAAAATAGCTACAAGCAGTCTATAGGAAGAAATCACCTCCTACAAATATGAGGCTCCATTTTCTCTAAATGTAAATACTAAATATAAAACCCCAAGTCGTGTGCAATGTTAATTTCCACCAAACTGTAAAGACAATGAAATTACTGGGCAATAATCTATTAAACTGAAGTGTTATAAGCTATACTAATATCATGAGCCGAAATGTACGGAAAATAAGAATAAGCATGTCCAAAATATGAACATAGCGGAAAAGAGAATGTTGAGGTAGATTTTCAGACAAATAAACTATAAGATAGAAATGAGTTTTTGGTCGTCTTTGTTATATATATATATATTTATTTATTTATTTCATTGCAAACGGGTCTATTTGCACAAACCCGTTGCAAACAACCTTGTGGGCCGGTGGATTGACCATGATCTGATCTAACAGCTCATATTTGCCCCGCCCAAATCCCCCTCCCTCTCACTTAAGTTGTGTGGGGTATAATGGGTATTTCACCCCATTATACCCCTTCAACTCTTAACTCTCTCTCACACTCTCTCTCTCCCATACCATGTTCATTTTTTTTAGCAAAAATATAACTTAGCTCGTTGTTGCCAACGACGGGCTAAGGTAATGTGATTTTTTTTTTTAACTCAGACCTACTCTATCTTCTTTCTCTCACTCTCTCCTTTCTCTCTCTACTTCCCCGAACTCAAACCCAATCCCAATCGAAACCAATTTCCCTCTCACTCTGGCGCCACCTCCTCTCTCACTTCACTCTCTCCATCTTCTTCCTCTCTCTCTCTCTCTTCCGAAGCACCTCCTTAAACCCAAAAATCCTAACCCTAACCATCTCACAAACTCCTCCGTCCACTGTTACTACTACTCTATTCTCACACTCTCTCTCACTCCCAATCTCTCCTCCAATCTTCGAAACCACTCCAATCTTTGAAAGCAAATAGGAAAGTCGAAACCCTAGTTCAGCGACAACACCTACAATGGAGGAAATTCACAGTTGTGCAAGGTAATGACTTAATCCTTGGCTTCGTAATCGTAGTTCTTGTTGTTCGCTCCAATTGTAGATGTAGTCGTATTTTATCAATACACTAATCATATAGACCGAATCACACTATTGGCATATATATAGACACGAAACAAAAAAAACAACACAAACGGCATCCAAAAATTCTGAAACTTTGCGAGTAGGTCTGACTCACCACACACAAACCAACGTAATTTGTAGAAGTGAGTTTCGACTCACGATTTGCGAGATACGGTCGAATATCGCTTTATTTCAAGAAAATCCAAATAAAGCGATATACGACCATATCTCACAAATCGTTAGTCAAAACACAATTATAGAAGTTGTGTTGGCTTGTGTGGGGTGAGTCAAACCCACTCACAAAGTTTAAGAATTTTTGGTTGTCGTTTGTGAGATTTTCTACGTTTTCGTATTCAAAATTTCTAAAATTAGTTGTTTAAGTTGTTACGATGAATGATATGATGCGAACAAACGATATCAAAAAATTACGAAACTATGCGAATAGGTCGGACTCACGTAACACAAGCCAACGCAACTTGTAGAAGTGAGTTTCGACTCACGGTTTACGAGATACGGCTGTGTATCAATTTTGGTCAAGAAAAACCAAAATAAAGCGATACTGTGCTGTATCTCGCAAACCGTGAGACGAAGCTCACTTCTACAAGTTGCGTTGGCTAGTGTTACATGAGTCCAACCTACTCGCAAAGTTTCGTAATTTTTTGACATCATTTATAGGGTTTTCTAGTGTAACAGTACTAACAAATTTCAGAGTTTAATTGTGGTTGTTCGAAATACGTGAGAAAACCGCATAAACGACATAAAAAAAATTCCAAAAACTTGGTGAGTTGGTCGGGCTCACGTAATACAAGCCAACGCAATTTCTAGAGTTGAGTTTCGTCCCACGGTTTGCAAGATACGGCCGTGTATCGTTTTATTTTGGTTTTTTTTTACCAAAAGCGATACGCAACCGTACCTTGCAAACCGCGAGTCAAAAATCACTCCTAGAAATTGTGTTAGCTTATGTGTCGTGATTCCGACCCACTCGCAAAATTTCGAAATTTTTTTTACCGTTTACGCAGTTTTACTAAAATCAAACAATTAAAAATACGACTAAATCTATAATTTGAGCGAACAACAACAACGACTAAAATTCCTCTGTATAAAATCATCAAAAACTCCCTACAAACTATCTACAAAATTACGCATTACAATAATCAATTCAAGTAATTAGAAAGAGACAAAAAAAAAATACAACTACGTAGCAAAGGATTTAGTTATTACCTTGCACAACTGCGAATGTCCTCCAATGTAGGTGTTGTAGCCAAACAAGGGTTTTGACTTCCCGATTTACTTACGAAGATTGGAGGGCTTTTGAAGATTGGAGTGGTTTCGAAGATTGGAGTTTGGGAGTGAGAGCGTGTGATAATGGAGCAGCAACAGTGAAGGGAGAAGTTTGTGAGATGGTTAGGGTTAGGGTTTTTTTGGGTTTCTGGAGGTGCTTTGGAAGAGAGAGAGAGAGGGAGAAGAGGGAGAGAATGAGTGAGAGAGTGACGTGAGAGGAGGTGCCGGAGTGGGGGGAACTAATTTTGGTTGGAATTGAGTTTGGGTTCGGGGAAGGATAGAGATAAGAGTAAGCAGAGAGTGATAGAGAGAAGATAAAGTAGGTCTGAGTTTAAAAAAAATAATTCCACTTTACCTTATCCTGTCGACTAGGCAGTTAAAATCGGTTTTTGGAACTAATCAGTTTAGGAGCGATTAGTGATTAATCGGTTAATCGGAAAATAATCGGAGATTAAATCGGAAAATAATCGGAGATTAAATCGGAAAAATCGTTATATATCCTCATTCTCCTCATTATCTAGCAACTCTAAATCCTAACATAAAACTATTATAAGATTATCAAATAGGAACATATAGTTATATAGAAGAAAAAAAAAGTACTTAGTTTAAGCTAAGTTTGGATTTTAGATGTAGGTCGGATCGGGTTTGCTGGTCGGTTCTATCAAACAAAAACAATTGGGGAGGAGCAATGCGAGCAACCAGAGGAGGAGGTGCAGATACGAGCCAGGTCAAGTATCCGACGGTACGGGGAGAGCAACAGCGGGTCGGGTTTAGATTTGCTTGAGGAAGAAGAAGAAAATCAGTTTGGCTTTGGGTTTTCACGAGGAAGAAGAAGAGAGCGGCGATATGTCGGATTTGGGTTTGCGTGAGGACCAGAAGGGATTTGAATTTTGAATTTGAATTTTAGATTTTGGCCGGATTGAGCCCAAATAATGCAAACGAGCATGAAAATTAGATTTAATCGGTTAATCGGCCACTTAAAATCGGTCGATTAACCACTAATCGGCTGATTATTCCCGATTAAATCGCTAACTATTGAAATATTATAAATCGCTAAAAAAATAATCGCTTAGCTTCCGATTAGCGATTAATCGGGAATTAATCGGGCGTAATCGGGGATATTAACTGCTTAGCCCGTCGATGATAACGGGCTAAGTTATATTTTTGCAAAAAAAAAAACTAAACAGGATACCAGGGTACGAGAGAGCTACGAGTTGAAGGGGTATAATGGGGTGAAATACCCATTATACCCCTCACAATTTTAGTGAGAGGGAGGGAAATTTGGGCGGGGCTGATCTGAGCCGTTGGATCTTATCATGGTCGATCCAACAACCCACACGGCTGTTTGCAATGGGTCAATGCAAACAGACTCATTTGCAATGGAATAAATTTAATATATATATATATATATATATATATATATAGAGAGAGAGAGAGAGAGAGAGTTGTTACTTTGACCCGATAGCCGGACCCGACCCGGACACGGCATTGGACCGGAACCGGCCCGATCTGTACGGGCCCGGATTCGGGTCCAAAAATAAGACCCGATGTACTACCGGGTTCGGGTTCGCTCAAAATGGACCCGACTGGACCCGTTAAAAAATACCCCCAAATATTTGGAATTTGACCAATATGGTTATAGGATATACATGTAAATAGTAACTGTTGAAGATAGATGTGTAAATATTACATTTATTCATATACTTGAGTGCAAAAATTGTTGGAACTGTAGGGTATCGGGTGCAAAAATACTTAAGTGCAAATATTTATTCCCCACCATCGGATCCGACGGGTATATTTTTTTAAGGAGGACCCGGACCCGGACCCGATTCTCACAAGTCCAGGTCTGGATCCAATTTTTGGACCCATTAGGTATCGGATCCGGGTCCGAGTAGTGGAGGACCCGAAACGAGAGGACCTGATACTAGTGCTATATATATATATATATCCAATTGTGGATAAGATTAGGGAGGACCAATTGATATGGGGCATGTGCAAGAAGATCACTAACTGGCCTACTTAGAAAAAGTGCAATTAGAGAATAATAGTATTAGATGCAGACGGATACGACCGATTGTTGAAGCAATTAAAAATGCAATTGATGTAAACTTAACCATAAGTAGAGAATTTCCAAAAATATTAAAAGATTAAGTTTACTAATATGTAATGCCGATTAAGTTATAAATTAAAATTAATAATTGGTTTGATGGATTTTTTTCAAGAAATGAAATAAGTTTAACAAACTTAATTAAAGATTCAAGTCTAACAATCAACAAATATAGATTCGTACTCTAATTAACAAGTATAAGCACACACTCAATATTTGTGCACGACAAATAATTCAGATAATATTCTAGAGATGATTGGCAGTATCATAAATAATTGAGAAGTGGAAAGAAGTTACCGGGGTGAGCAAGGGTGGTCGGGGTTGCAGCAAGCAGTGAGATGAAGGCAACGAGGGGCTGCGGAGATGTCTTAGCGAAGGAGGAAAGGGGAGGGGGTGGCGGTGCAGGGGCATCGACAGCAAGGAAGGCGTCGGCCCTGGATGGTGGCAGTGGCAGCGGGAGACAGTCAGGGCTGATGGCGACGGTGGTGGTTGAGGGAGCAGGGATCTGCGATGGTGTAGATCGGAGATGGAGGCAGCAGCAAGAGCTCGTTGGGATCTAGGGGTCATTGGGTGAGGGGTAAGAGAGGAGAGGACGGTGGCGTCGGGTGGTCGAGATAGGTGAGGTAGGTGGCGGTTGTGGGGGCTTCGGATGGTGATGGCGAACTTGGAAGGAGGGCAGATGGCTGAGGTGGTGATGGGTTCAAATAGTAGAAGGGGCAGACGATGGATGGGGTTAGATTTGGGTTTCGATGGCGACAGGAAAAGGGCAAAGTATGAGATGGCGGCTAGAGAGATGGCGGCGGTGGTGGGGGGGGGGGGGGGTGGCGGCTAGAGAGATGGCGGCGGTGGTGGGGGGGGGGGGGGGGTATTATGGTTAGGGTTTAAAATAAAATTTGAGATTTGGGAATGTAGTTAAAGCTTCTCACAAACCCTAATACTTTCTCTGGATTTCTCACAAACTCTGATGGTCACACACACAAGAGGAGAATGAAGAGCAACAACTCAACACACAACTTTTTTTAATCAATAATAGCATACATTCTCATTATTCTCAAAGCATATATATAAGCTCATAACAAATCCAAAACAAATCTAAAACAAATTTCTCAAACAAATCTCTAACAAATCTCCCAAACAAACTACATATGGCTAAATCTCAAAACAAAACAAAACAGAACTGATGTCCTCGTCAACAATAGTGACTAATGTAATAGAGGACATGACCCTTAACAAAGCTAAATGGAGAAAATAGTGTCCATGTACCAAACCCAAATACTTGGGATGACCTCTTTGTTAATGTAGTTGTTTAATGTATCTAGGAAAATTTCATAAATGCACAATAAAAATTCATGTTACTGAAAAATAAGTTTCTGGATAGAACCTCTCATGCCTCAAATCTGTATAATTAGGACAAGATGAAAGGTACACTGTCAGCAGTGTTCGTACCTCTAATGCACTTTGTACAGCACTAGCCACCTCAAATTCCACAAAGCCAAAACAAAATCCCTGCATCTGCATTCATATAGAAGTCATCAGCTCTGAGTAGCAATAGTCACTAAAACTAAGACAATTTCTTCACAAGGATAAACAGATCTGTATAAGAGAGTAGAAGAAGACAACCATGTGGCTCCTAACTTGTATTCCATCAGGCTTAATAGGACCAAATTTCTTAAATTCTTCTTCAAGTTGAGCAGCTGTAGCAGTCAAAGGAAGGCTCTTTACATAAATTGAATAACCATCTGAAAATAAAACACATGAATAACAATCACATAATTATTAAATGCAGACATAATCGACAAACAGTATATATCAATAAGGAATAACTATAACCTCCTGCCTCTTGAACACTGCTGTTCTCAGTAACATTAGGACTCTCGCTAGGAGTACCAAGCACCAGAGCTGGTCCAGGAACAGGGGCAGAGTGTCTCTCTTGACTACTAGGTGCTGGCCTTGCAGGAGGAGGGGTCGGAAGTGATAAAGGAGCAGGGTTCTCTTTCATAACTTTGACCTAACGCATTAAAACATGTAAAACCACATAAATGCCTGGGCATAAAAATAGAAATACACACACACATATAGAGCCATGATCGAGTGAACTCTTTTAGTGAGAACCACGTGAGAACTTTGTTTGGGACATTAGTTGAAAGATTTGAACGAACTACATGACTAAATTAGTCTATGAATGAGAAATCAAGTCATTTCACATTCGATTGGCCATGCATTGAAGTGTTACAAATTGTATGGCTGGAAAATTGTAATTTTTTTATAATGACATGATGCATGGACAAATGAATTTTAAATGACTTGATTTTATATTTCTAGACTAATTTGGTCATGTTAAACAATGTGAATGGTTCAGATCATCCATTAGATGGATAGGCAAGGAGTTCTCACAAAGCTTATCCTCAGAACGGTTCTCACCCGATCACTATATATATAGGGCGATGTTTATAACTCCTTCGGTGAGAACCAAGAGTGAAACTTTTTCCGGATATAAACTGAAAAATCTAAACCGTTCATTTGAGAAGAGAAATCAAGTCATTTGAGATTTGTTAGTCCACGCATTACGGTGTTACGAATTGTACGGCTAAATAACGTTATATTTTATAATGACATGACAGATGGACAAATGAATTTCGAATGACTTGATTCCACATATTTGGATTAATTTAGTCATTCTAAATAATGTGAACGGTTCGGATCATCCATGTGATGGCTACGTAAAAGTTCACACGACGTGCGAACTAGTTCTCACATAATCACCCTCATATATGTGTGTGTGTGTGTGTTTGTGGTTTAAGAAGCAAAACTACATTACATTACCCACAATCTAATTAGATACAATAAAATAATAGATTATTCAAACTAAGGGATTTGTAACTAATGGAAAGAAAATCACATACATGCACCAGATGACCCTAGCTTAAATAATCATGATGCAAAGTAAAATATATTTTTATTAAAAAAATCTTTTTTAAAAAATATATCAGCTGTGAATGCCATGAAATAAAATTATCTACTCTTCTCAATTTACCTGTATACAATCATTTCCTAAAATATAATTGGACATATCCACATACAATCTCACAGGTGTACATATCAACATATTATATCAACAACCCAACTCGACGACTTCCTATATTCATTCCAATTACATTTTCTTCCTATATCGCATATACATATACACAGCTACATACATTGCAAGCAAGTAATTATTATATACATAATGCAAAACATTACCCGATACTTTGTTGCCCATAGTAGAATATGCAAGTTTCCAACGAGCTCAAGGTTCAAAGTTCAAAGGGAACTCTGCCGAATTTTTTACAAAATATTTGTCGAGGTTTCAATTGGTTATTTTTTTAGGCATATTGTTTGAGGGGGAAAAAATTGGCTAACGAGATGTTCTTACAAAATATTACAAAGCCCAAACTGAATGGAATAGCGGGCTTAAAATAAAGTTTACAAGAAAAAAATATTTGGGATGCAGGTATAGCATGAAACTAGCATCAGGCCTGCACTTCTTTGAGTTTTTGAAAGTATGTTTTGCTCCACATCACTTCATGCACAAAAAGGGAAAAAATGTTTCGCTCAAATTATGAGAACTGGACATAAAAAATTTATACGTATAGCATGAAACCTAGCATCAGGCCTGCACTTCTTCGATTTTTCAAAAGAAGTTTTGCACTACATCACTTCATGTACAAGAAGGAAAAAATGTTTACGCTCAAATGACGAGAACTTAAAATTTCTAGTCATTCTACTTTTCTATAAAAAAAACAAATTATAGAGATCATAAGGAAAAGAAAAAAAACAGTCACACATTTTTTCAATCATTCTAATTTACTATTAGAAACAAATTATCGTAATCACATGGAAGTAAAAAAACAATTACATTCTTCACAGATACTTACAATTGAGGCATATGACTTCTTTGGTGCCTCTTCAGGGATGGTATTAGCAGGAATTGCCTCAACAACCACAGCTCGAGAAACATTCGGAACTTCATTAATCACCTCTTCTATTGGAACTTCCTCTTCCACAATAGCAGGATCAGCTTCTTTCTCTGGAGGATTGTAGACTTCCTCCCCATTCTCCTCTTCCTCCTCCGCTGCTGGACTTGGTGTTTGCTCCTCAATTACATGCTCATGAGGAGGAGAGTCTGGGGGTAAGACGATCATCGTTATGAAATAGGCATATCAATGACCATCATATCCACAATAAAAAAAATTGTACTTTACTATTATATATAATCAAGTAAAATTAGTCAATGTGTTCAAGAAATGTGAAATAGATTTTATATCCCCATCCATCTTTCTACAGGAGTAAACGCAACTATAACAATAACAACTCTATTCGATGAATGTCTTAGTGTTGTCTGCAATTCTTTAAACATTTTCCTTATATGAAACAGTTTATAATTAAAGAGGAAATTCGACTCTTTAAACTGAGTCAATCCAATAAGGAAGCAATCATAGTTAATAATAAAGGAGGACTAGATTAGCATAAAATGTAATCCACAACATAGAGGTATAAGCCGCGTAACACGAGAAATAAAGAACTGCCTTCTGATAGTTTTTATCGTTATTATTAGTATATCTCTAATAGGAAGAACGGAACTTACACTTGAAACCTGTGGCAAGCTCGTCACAGTAACTAACCTACACACCAACTATGAACTCAAGAAAATGCCTATATTTTCAGTCAGCAAGTAATAATTGCAAACTGCTTTGTAAGAAACTTGGACTACCCTATCTTAAACTTATCCCATCTTTTTTCTAAGCGATAAACCTGAGAAGTAATGAGTTAATTATACGTTGTAAACTCGCGACCAATGAAATTAGATTAAGCTAGTGAAGAAAGTGTAGTCTCACAGAGATGGCCCGGCAGTAACCAAGCTGACCGGACAAAAAAGGATTAATACGGCTGCGACTTTGTCGTTATTGTTGCTGCCAAAACATCACAGACAAACTGGTTCATACTAAGATACTGACACCAAAACGGTAAAACCTTACACAACCAAAGACAGCTACCCAAACAAAACCTAATCAACTTAAACAAACTAGCTACGATCTATTCGCAAACTATATACCTTCTTCCTCTGCCTGCGCCACACCATTCCCATTGGGCAAACCCCCATTCGCCACCTGATGATCAACATCATCCACATACCTAAACACATCATTCAGCACATAAAATCCCTTATCCTGCGGAGCCAGAAAGAAGGACTGCATAAAGTCCTTCTTCACCAAATCCTTCCCCGTCAAATACCCAGTCACCAACACAAGCACCCCACCGTTCAGCGACTCCTGCGCGTCCACCGTCCTAATCTCCGCCCTGATTTCCCCATAATCCATCGCCAAAATCTTCTCGTTAATCGCCTAAAAAACACCACAAATCAAAAACTTTTTCACCGAGATCAAAACTTTACGCAAAATCCGCACCAGAAATCCACTCACCTGCATTGTAGTGACATGAACCATGGTGCCGTTCGCATCAGGACGACCAAGCTTGCTGCTTTCTTGGTAAAAGCGGTACACAAGCTGAGGAGACTGATAGAGAATCTGGTAGAATTGCTGGACGAAAGCATTCCCGACCTAAACAGATCAAAAAGGAAGGAACTTTGTTACTATTTTGAGATGGGCGGTTGAATTCAACCCAATACTTACCACTTGGGCGGGGGGTGGCTGAGATGTGACGGCGGCGGACGGATCGGAGGCGACCATGGGGGAATCGGGAAGCCCTGATTTGGGGATTCTAGGGTTTGGCGATTCGGATCTCGGATTTGGGGAAAGACGGAATCTTTCGCTTTCGTTCGCTCTCTTCTTCTTCTTCTTCTTTCTCGGTGAGGATCTCTGGTTATTTATTGGTGATTATTGGATTTAATAATGGGAATTTTTATACGCTGGAAATAGAAAGTGTGGTAATTTTTTATATATTTTTAAAATTTTATTTTTACCAAGCATGGTTGCATTGAAAATCAGAGTTTTGTGCATGGTTTGTAATTAAAAAATTAATAATTGTGGAGGAAATTTGTATGGTTGAATGGTATAAGATTTATATATGATATGAAGTGATGGGGAAGGGTATGGATTTTCTCATAAGTTGTGATTTTAGATGATTATTTGATTTAAGCAGGAGATCGTAAAAAAAATCCATGTCATAAGATGAAATCTTGTTATTTTATATAACGCAGGCTTTCTGTCATGTCTGAGACTCTCAGTGTATTTGTCGTTAAAGTGGAATGTGACGGGAGTGCAGTGTTGGCGATATCAAAAAGAACGACGAATTGTTATGATAAAATATGGAAGAGAAGTTATCGACAATTCTTTCATTAAGGAGCATGTTTGTGGATATCATCACTGTGATGGACTTGGGATATGAGAAGGATCAAGGACGACAACGAAAAAATAAATTTAAAAATTAAGGATGACATAGAAGAAAACTATAGAGCAAGAGACATATGAAAGATGAGAGAGAGGAATGCTGAAGGGGAAGGTGGCTAGGGTTCGCCAACCCCTCCATATCAGAAGTTTTACATTGGAATGTAGAAACGACGGCTATGGATGGAAAAAATGTTGCAAGGTTGTTGCAATATGACAAACATAGCGTAAAAGTAAAGTGCACATGCATGAGTGATACGAGATACTGAGATAAAATGCAAGAATACGATGGAATCATTTTTAATTAATACTAGGTATCCTTCTGTAGGTTTTGTGAATTCCCCATCTCTAATGTTGGGCAGTTTGTACAATATATACACTATAGGTGCTGGGCTTACAAACAATGGACCCAATGGACCCAATATACTAATAACTGGACAATGTAATATATAATATCCAACACCCCCCCTCAAGTTAGAGCATGGAGGTCACAAATGCCCAACTTGCGAAGTATGGGATCAAACTGCTGCCACCCCAGTGGCTTAGTGAAGATATCAGCCAATTGGGAAGTAGTCGAGACATGAGAAGCCACTATAGTGCCATCCAATATGGTATCCCTGATAAAATGCAAATCCACCTAAATGTGCTTACTGCGCTTGTGAAAAACTGGGTTATGTGCCAGATGCAATGCAGACTGACTGTCGCAATAAACCTGCATCGGACCCTCCTGCTGTATCCCAAAACAAGACAATAAACCCCTCAACCACTTCAGCTCACAGATAACAGCTGCAAGTGATCGATACTCAGCCTCAGCGGAAGAACGTGCAACAGTCGGTTGTCTCTTGGTCTTCCAAGAGATAGGAGAAGAACCAAGAAAAACCAACCACCCAGTAGTAGACCTCCTAGTAGTGGGGCAGCTTGCCCAATCAGAATCACACCAGCCAGTAAGACCAAGCTCCGAATCAGATCTCAGAAGAATCCCCTGCCCTGGGGAATTCTTCAAATACCGTACCACCCTCAAAGCGGCATGCCAATGATCCTCAAGTGGATGCTGTAAAAACTGAGATAAAATGTGGACTGCATAAGCCAAATCAGGTCGAGTAAAAGACAAATAAATCAATCTCCCAACCAATCGACGATAAGCCTCGCCATCTGCCAAAGGAGAACTGCTGGACTTTGCTAACTTATGATTAGGCTCCATAGGAAAACTAGCAGGTCTAGACCCCAACAATCCACACTCAGAAATGATATCCAAAGCATACTTCCTCTGACACAAAGAGATACCCTCAGGTCCTCGAGCAACCTCAATCCCAAGAAAATACTTTAGCACCCCAAGATCCTTCATGTGAAAACATGAGCTCAGATATGTCTTGAAGCTAGCCAAAGCATCTGAATCACTCCTAGAAATAATGAGATCATCCACATAAATCAGCACATGCAACTCAACTTTCTCTTTCCTATAGGAAAAGAGAGAATAATCAGAATGGGACTGGGAAAAACCATAAGATAATAGGGCAGAAGTAAGTTTGGCAAACCAACAACGTGGTGCCTGTTTCAGTCCATATAGGGACTTACGCAAGCGACACACCTTGTTGGGTTTACCAGACTCAAATCCTGGAGGCATCCTCATATACACCTCCTCTGTCAAATCCCCGTGAAGAAAGGCATTGTGCACATCCATCTGATGCAACATCCATCCCCTGACAGCTGCAACAGCTAAGAAAGTACGAACAGAAGTCATCTTAGCTACATGTGCAAAGGTCTCAGAGTAATCAATACCTTCCACCTGGTGGTTACCAAATACAACCAGTCTGGCCTTTAGTCGCTCAACACTGCCATCTGAATTGTACTTGATCTTATAAACCCACCTGCTGCCCAATGCCTTCTTCCCGGGCGGTAAGTCTGAAAGAGTCCAAGTCCCACTATCCTCCAGTGCCTGAATCTCTCTCTGCATGGCCTGTCGCCACCCCTCATCCTGAGAAGCCTGGCGATAAGAGGTGGGCTCAACACCTGCAGTAACAGCTGCAAGAAAGTCTCGATGTCCAGTAGAAAACAAATCATAACTCAGATAGTGTGAAATAGGATACGGAGTACCTGAGGAAGTCGAGGAGCTAGGTGAACAGAGGCGAAGAGGGGTAATGTAATCATCAAGACGTGCCGGGCGAGCTTTGGTCCTCAAACCTCTACCCAAAACAGGCGGTGCAGAAACTACAGGGGTCGATGTAGCAACATCCAAAACTCCAGTGCCCGAAACAGAAGAACCCGAATCATCAGTGGCCGAGTGTGTAATATCGGGACCGCTGACGTCACTACTGCCAGGGATGATGTCATTGCTGACGTCAGCAGTGACGTCGGTAGTTTGGTCAGCTATGACGTCAGTTGTGACGCCAGGAGTGACGTCGGCAGCTATGACGTGGGTAGGCCGTGCAACCTCAACATCCTCATCTCCAAAATAATCTACAAATTGACCCCTAATGTTTCCACCAGTTTCTAATTGCACCCCCGGGAATTCATTTTCATAAAATTTCACATCCCGAGACACAAAAAGTTCACGAGACTCAACATCCAACAATTTCCATCCTTTCTTATCTAAGGGGTAACCCACAAAAATACATTTTCTGCTCCTACTAGCAAATTTATCCCGTTTAGATTGTAGATCAAAAGAGTAACATAAACATCCAAAAACCCGCAAATTATCATATGAAGGTGGCTTCCCATACAACATCTCATAGGGCGACTTAAATGACACAATTCGGGAAGGCAATCTATTAATCAAGTAGCATGCAGCCAGAACACATTCACCCCAATAATCCACAGGCAAACCACTTTGGAACAATAAAGCACGAGCTATATTCAAAATATGCCTATGTTTGCGTTTTACCCTTCCATTTTGCTGTGGTGTACCCACACATGAAGTCTGAAAAACTATCCCATGCTCAGAAAAATAAGGTTTCATACGATTAAACTCAGTTCCATTATCACTCCTAACACGACCAATATCAACACCAAATTGTCGTTTCACCATAGAAATAAATTTAATAAACATGGAACACACTTCAGTTTTGTCAGATAATAAAATAACCCAAACAGCTCTACTATAGTCATCAACCAATGTCAAAAAATACCGAGCCCCAGAAACAGAGGCAACTCGATACGGACCCCAGAGATCACAATGTATCAATTCAAACATGCGAGTAGCTCGACTATCACTATCAATAAAAATATCCCTAGTCTGCTTTGCCTTATGGCAAATGTCACAAGCATTAGGTAAAGACAGACCAGTACCACTAGCAAAAGGTAAATGTCGCATAACTCCATCAGAAGGGTGCCCCAATCTGCTGTGCCAAACACCGAAATCTGCTCCTCTCAAAGCTTGCAATCTCTGATGAAATGTCTCTGAAATGGCACGCCAGATGTACAAACCCCCTTTGCGTTCACCAGCTCCAATCGCTTTCCTCGTACCTCGGTCCTGAATAACACACAAATCACGAGTAAAGGTAATATCATAGGTCCGATCATCCACCAAATGTGCAACAGAAATCAGATTGCATGTCAAATTAGGTACATATAGCACATCCTTCAACACCATATCACCAGATAAAACCACTCTACCACGAATACGGGAATCAATAATAGTTCCATCAGGCAAAATCACAGGATTCGAATCACCCACAAAACAATCTACTAAAAATGGTAAATGACCAGTAGCATGTATAGAAGCACCCGAATCAATAATCCAATCAAAAGGAAAGGACTTACCCATCAAGCGATCAGAATTAGGATAAGACTGCTGCTGGCCGGACAGTGCTTGACCCACTGCACCAGACCCGAACCCACCTGCCTGACCAATCTGACCCAACCCGAGTCCTAGTTGATTAAGTGGGCGCGGAGCACCTGATTGAACCCGACCCGAGCCAGAACCCCCAACCGAACCAATTTTGCCATTTCTGGCCTTTGATTTCTTCAATTCTTCGAACCATTCCGGAACACCATGCTTTTTAAGGCATGTATCAATCTCATGGCCAGTCCTTTTGCAAAAAGTACAAAATAGTTTAGATTTATCCCGAATAACGGAAGTTCGAGAATTACCTTGCAAGGCGAACACCATAGAATCATTAGAATCAACATGAACTTTTGATTTCTGAACATCCTCCGCCTCCTTCACCATATTGTAGGCTCTCTCAATAGGTGGCAAAGGGTCTTGCGACAGCAATTGAGATCGGACATAAGAGAATTTGTCCATATTCAAGCCATAAACAAAAGCATGGAATTGATCAGAATCCCTCCTAGCCTGCAATTTTTCTGCCATCTCATTGCACTCACATGTAGGCCAGGGATCCTCTTTTAGTAATGCATCCCACAACTTTTGCAGCTTCCCATAATACTCCTCCACAGAAAGCGAACCCTGAAAACAATGAGCCAATGCCTTCAATAAATCTTGCTTGCGAGTACCATTAGAAACACGATACCGCTTCCTCAATGATTCCCACAAAGGAAAAATCTCAGAGTAGGGGGGAATTGTATTCTTGACACTAGGTTCAATGGTGTTCATCACCCATTGAACTAAAGTAGCATTCAAAGTCTTCCAAGCCTTAAGACCACGATCATCACAAGGTTTAATCTCTGTACCATCAATAAAACCATCTTTGCGTCTCGAGCAAAGTGATAAAACAATAGAATGTGCCCATTCATCATAATTATGCCCATCAAACATGACCGAAGAAATCACGTTGCCGGGTTGATCACTAGTAGCAAGGTAATAAGACGACGTTTTGTCATCAAGGGGAGAAATAAGGGGAGCAGTAGCAACATTGCCACCACCCCCAACCTGTAAAGCCGCCACCGCGGCACTCATCTTGGCGGCCAAAATGGCCTTCTCAGTAGCGTCGGCGCCGGCTGCCTGGTAAGCAGCGACGGCAGCTGCGAGTTCGGCGGCCAATGTGGCCTGATCTTTAGCTTCTCCACCGGCCATTGGATTTGAGTTCTGTGGTTAAAGTCGAGGACAGAGAAGGGGCTTTTGGGTTCTGGGCGACGAGTTCTGTGGTTGGGAGCGCCGGAGGAGATGAAGGCCAGTGGGCGACGAGGTAGGGGGCGATGCTACAGTGGGAGGAATTCGATCTGGGGTGGAATTCGAATTTGGTTTTTGGGCTTATGGGAGAGGAAGTCGAATTTGATCTGGGGAGGAATTCGAATTCGATCAAGGGGTTTGGGTTTTGGGGTTTTTGGGGAAATTTAGGGTAAAGGAGGCGGCTGAAGAAAGGAGAAGAAAGGAGGCTCTGATACCATGTAGGTTTTGTGAATTCCCCATCTCTAATGTTGGGCAGTTTGTACAATATATACACTATAGGTGCTGGGCTTACAAACAATGGACCCAATGGACCCAATATAGACCCAATATACTAATAACTGGACAATGTAATATATAATATCCAACACCTTCTATACTTTATATTCCAGCTTCCACATCCTTCAAAACAACATGAAAGTCCATGAATTACTATCTCCCCTCTTTCTAACAAGTCTATATTTTTGTAGTTATTTCTAATACTTATTTGGGTATAACAAATATGTTATTTAAGTGTATCAAATAGCAAATCCAACTTTTATTGATCGTTTATGAACATTCTTCATTTTTGCCTCATAGAATGTCAAACTTTCAATCGGATGACAATACGAAAAACGTGCTTTAATACCATGCAATGTGTAAATTTTAGGATATTCGAGTTATATTAATTTTGTCAATTTTTTCTTGACATGAAAAATAGTAATATTAAAATTTGATATCAATATAAACATTAAGACATGCTCCAAAGAGGTAAGTGCTTGGTATCAATTTCAGCATCCTCCAAACTATTAAGTTATAAACTTATCTTGTAAACGGTAGAAGAGCGGTGAATAAGTCATGCAATATATATGTTATTTTGTATATGCTTATGGCTACTTGGGAAAACATGAATTAAAAAGATCTTTAGTGGTAAAATCAACTACACTAACTCGACCACTTCAGCATTTTGGCAATTATAGTGCAAGTAGAGGAGAGGGACCGAGGGTGGCAAACTTCGTACCTATAACTCAAGCTAACGCCAAAACTATGCATTTTATCAGCTGGAAAATATTGATGGGAATGGTCTTAAACTAATTGGACTTAAAAAAAAGGGGTAAAACTAAAAAAATTACCTATAATATCAGTGTCATCTATCTTAAAAGGGTGTTATTTAGCAAAACTAGATAATGGTTACTCATTTTTTTGCCAAACATTATGATAACAAACAAAATATCGGTCGGCATATATTATATTAGGGTGAATTGACAACATTTACTCTTGATACTACGTAGATTTTTTTTTATTTTTTACTTTACTACAAAACCAAAAGTAATATAAACATAATACTAATACTATCTTAGTATCATTTGTCATGGTAATGTCAAAATATGAACAGTATAATATCTCTAATCTCTAATATTATAATGAGAGAAGGCCTTAGTGTCATTTGTAAATATTTTGTCAATCTACCAATCCGTGTAACACACGTGCATAACTATTATAAAGGAGGTCTAGGTTCAATCGTTCAAATGAAGATTACATCTAAAATTTTATTTTAAAAAACTATATTTATTAAAACGTGCATCGCGCGTGTAAACTACTAGTATCTGACAACCATTGATTGCAAGGTGCAATGCGTCATAATTTCCAGCCAAAATTAACTCCATATTGCAAATCCATAAAAACTCATTTTCCTTTCAAATATCTCCAAAAAAATAATTTTTCCAAAATGTACATACATTTTCCTTAAGTTGTGGAGTATTGGGCTCTGTGTTGATTTTTCAAAGGTTTTTCAAAGGTTTTTCTAAAAAAAATTACGTTTTCAAACAAAATTTTGGATTTTATTTTGTATCTTGCATCATATTATGATTTTTTTCCCCAGAGCCCTATATATATGATGCCTGTGTGATATTGCTTGGTTTGGCCTGGGGATGATTGATATTGACTGTCTGTGATGTTATATTCTTAATTGTTTGCAGAATTTCGTAAAGAATCATTGTAAAACGGTTAATATTTTAGGGGAGATTCTGACAAAATTTTTACTAAAATTTCTAAAATTATTTTATGTTTTCAAACGAAATCTTGGTTTTTATTTTGTATCTTGAGTCATATGAACATTTTTTCCCCCAGAGTCCTATATATATGATGCCTGTGTGATATTGTTTGGATTGGCCTGAGGAAGATTCAAATTGACCGACTGTGATGTTAATTTTATAATTGCTGTAAAAGGGGAGATTCCGTAAGGAATTGCTGTAATACACATGTGAGCAGAATTCTGTAAGGAATTGCTGTAAAAGGGGAGATTCTGTCCAAATTTTTACTACAATTCTTCAAAATCTATTACGTTTTTAAACAAAATCTTGGTTTTTTTTTTTTGTATCTTAGCTAATATGAAGTACAGGATTAATATTAACTGCCTGCGATGACGTGCCGTAGGCACGTGTCCACGGACATACCTAGTTCAAATATAAATTATCAACTACAAAGGTACCTTTTTGGAAACTGCCCAACCGAGGTACAAGCAGAGTGTTTTTTCTCCAAAATGGCCTACATTTCGGAAATAAATACCAAACTGACCCACTATCAAAACAAATTACTGGATTGACACACTCGCTACTTGATACAGCAGATTTAGTTCAAATAGAATCGCTGTTTGAAACAACGAATTTAGTTATAAGAATTTATCTAACATTTGGAGAAATCTCGTGTAATCTCAAAACACTAAAACTAAACTCGATGTTTTAAACAACAACTATATTTGAACTAGTCGCTGTTTAAAAGAACGAGTTTAGTACAATTAGGATCTCTGTTTGAAATACCGACTTTAGTTATAGGAATTTCTTCAACATTTGAAAAAAATAGCATCAATTCTCAAAATATTAAAGCTAAACTCGATGTTTTAAACAGAGACCGTAATTATATTAGACTCGTTCTTTCGAACAACGAGTGAGTGTGTCAGTTTGATAATTAGTTTTGAAAGTGAGTAGGCTAGCATTTATTTTCGTAAAGTGAGTCAGTTCGAAAAAACAGTCCAATCACAGCCCCGTGGGTCCCGGAGAAAAATCTTAGGTTTCGTGGGGCCCACATCCTCCATTCCTCCCTGAGCTCCGTATGCAAATGCAATTGCCGTTGCTTCTTCTCCTCTTCAAATCTTTCAAACCTCTCTCTCTCTCTCTCTGTATGCTAACTCATATTCTCTCTCTACCAATGTACACAAAACCATCCTAAGTTTTAAGGTAAAACTTTTGGTTTCTTATTGTGTTGTTTCTATATCAAATTTTTTATTTATTTAAATGTTTTCAATTGAATTTCAGAGATGGCTATGTCATCAGATAATATCAAGGGGTTAATTCTTGCCCTCTCATCGAGTTTCTTCATTGGTTCAAGCTTCATCATTAAAAAGAAAGGGTTGAAGAGAGCAGGGGCCTTGGGAGTCAGAGCAGGTTTGGTTTTTCCTTGTTTTTTTTTTCCCATTAGATTTTTAATTTTAAAAATTTTGATTGTTTTTTTAGGATCTTCGACATGGGTTTTGTTGATTTTGTTGTAATGACCAATAAAGGGATTGTCTTTAAGTTTCATTGTAGGTGTTTGGTTTAATTGAAATTGTTAAGAACCATGAAGAAAATAATAATTAGGCCAATATATGATACTATCTCAAGGCATTTAATTGAGATTTTATTAATCATACCAAATAAAATAGGGAATTGTGCATACACAAGATTCCATTTTTTGGGTGATTTTAGGGGGGCCCTTTAAAATTTGGCTATGTAAGATGCCTTTGTAAGCTTGATAATAATGTTCCTCTTCTGGTTGATTCGTTAATTCTCATTAATGGAACTGGTGACTATGGTTACTATTATTATCAAAAATAAATACAAAATGATGTTCCTCTTCTGGCTTCATATTTTTTTAGCTTATTCTGGTACACACATGAATAGTAGGAAGAGATTTGTTTGTGCACTTTCATTTCCTTTTCATCACATCCGTATTAACCGGAAACACCTTTCAGCTGTGTTTGTTTGCATGGAAAGTGATGGGAGAAGAAGTTTTTTCCTTTATATTTTCCCTTGCCCGTTCCTCTTTTTGGTGAATTAGTAATCACTGATAAGAATCTGTTGTGGTGGGGGGGGGGGGGGGGGGGGGGGGGCTGGAAAGAAGAGCCAGAACGACATTCGGAAAGTTTCTATTTATGTTGAAATTAAATCAGCTTTGCACCATCCGAATTAGTTTTACACAAGATAGATTTGCTTTAAGGGGATTTTACCCAGAGATTGGTATTTTGGATTGTGAACTCAAATTTTGATCTACACCTTGCGAATTGGTATAGGACAAGATTAAAAAAAATGTGATTAGGGATTTTGCAAAGAGTTTGATATTTTGGATTGTGATGTGATTATTCGATCTTTTGCAGGATCTGGAGGGTTTACATACTTGTATGAGCCTATGTGGTGGGTAGGAATGCTTACCTGTAAGTATACATACTCCAGTACCTTCAGTTTTCTCATGTAATAGTAATGTAAGATGGCATGCAATGTATCTCTCACTTTTGAAACCATGTTTAGTTCGAATTTACATAAGCTTATAGGATCATCAATAATTTTTTGCTGATATGTCTCGCAGTTCTAAGTTCTGCTTGCTTGTTAGAAGTTGCACAAACTTGTAAAACGACTAGATTCAATAAATTCTTTTGATTGAAAAGAAAACAATTCTCATCTTTTCATTTCAAAGTGGCTTTGTTGATTAAAGACCAATATTTATTTCCCTCCCTAAAAGGATGTAGGCCCGGATTGTTTTTTCTATAGAGGAAATTAGCTAATAGCTACACCAACATGATACAGTGAAAATAATAAATATCTGTAATAACTGAACGAAGGCAATGCAAATATTGTGCTTTTTTCTTGGCAACCTAAATTCTTAAGTGTTCCGGTGCAACTAAATCCTGACAAATATGTGTTCAGGTCCTGACTTTCATGACCTTTGTCCAAACCCTTTTTTATCCACGAAAGATAGTCATGCTGCTCTTTCTATTCTTGATCTTTGGTTCATACTTCATGTACATGTCCTGAATTGATGTCACTTAATATGATTGGTGTAAACTCGAAGGGCAGCCACACTCAGAAGTACATAGTTTTGAGGTTAGCTCGATTTTGGGCAGTGTCCAAGTTATCTCATTTCCTAAAGAGGTGTCACTTGTCAGTGCAATCATAGTTTTGAACTTTTGTTCTTGAGATCACTGTCAGTGGGATGTCAACAATCACCACTCCCAAGTATAGTTCTCTCTACTCATATGGAAAGAATGTGCTATAAGCTATTATTGATTGGATTTATGAATTTGGAATAAATTTTATAAACTGTAATGTGAGAGAGATATTTAAGGAATATAGCAGTGATTTTGAATTAGAGAGAAGTATATGTTAAGGGGCTAAAATACGGTGGATGTTTGATATCAATAAAACGATGGAAGGAGAGATAGAATGTGAGATAGGTAGGGAGTGAAAGGGTAGAGTGATGGATAGATTAAGATGTCAAAGACCACTGCTTCAATAAAGTCTTCAGCTTAACAATATTTTTTCACACTTAAGTAATATACCTATGTATTTGATTAAGTCTGTTAAATTGAATAATCTTGTGCTGTTCCCGTCCTCTGATTTCAGCACTTTGATTGTATACAAACATTCTAACTCTACGTTGCTTTTGTAGTGATTGGTGGCGAGATTGCTAATTTTGCCGCATATGCATTTGCTCCAGCCATACTCGTAACTCCGCTTGGAGCTCTTAGTATCATCGTCAGGTATTTCTTGTAATGTCACACGTCACTCATCATATGGCAACTCCCTGCCTGTTATAGTTATTCTGAATGAATTTTCATACAGTGCAGTGCTCGCACATTTTTTATTGAATGAAAAACTACACATATTTGGTATGCTTGGATGCGCTCTTTGCATGGTGGGGTCCACAGATATCGTTCTTCATGCCCCAAAAGAGAGAGTTATTGAATCAGTCGGAGAAATTTGGGACCTTGCTACTGAACCAGGTACTTCGACATGTGCATGACTATTTTGTATTAATTCATTAAGGTATATATAATGTCAATCTATTGAGTCTCTTTTTGAAAATTTATTGTCGGATATTATGTATTGATTTTAGATTTTTTCAAGGGAATATAACTTTTTCTTGACAATCATGCATAAATGTGGTAGGAAAATGAGGAAAACTCTATTTGCGGAAAAGTATTCTGAGCCAAAGACAAGTTTACTTAGTTTAACCAAACACCTAATATAAGCCCAAAGTGACATAAGAGTTTAAAATGTGCATTTGCGCTATCCAAATGAAATTCCAAATATAGCCTAAATTATTACTATTATTTCAGTATCATGATTCAATCATGCCACAGACCCTGATATTTTCTTGCCATTTAAAACTGCTAATCTTTGCTTCTGCAGCTTTCATCGTGTATACCGTTTTGGTGATTATTGTGGTTGTCAGTCTCATTTTCTGGTTTGTCCCACGTTATGGTCAAACACACATGTTGGTATACGTAGGAATTTGCTCGGTGATGGGATCCCTTACGGTATTATTCAACTTTTACAGCCTTTTCTAATATTTTTGTCCTTCTAACTCTGATAATAAGTTATTTACCAGGTTATGAGTGTGAAAGCATTGGGTATTGCATTAAAACTAACAATTGGAGGATCTAATCAATTTAAATACTTACCAACCTGGTTTTTCATGGTCGTTGTACTATTTTGTTGTCTGACTCAGATGAACTACTTAAACAAGGTATACTGGATCTAAATATTGCAAACCCCTTATCGTTCTGTTTGGACTAATGAATTTTAAATTGTTAAGTAAGTTCATACAGCTCATGATCAGTTTCGCTTGCTTGGTATTTTGCTTCATCTGTGCAGGCACTGGATACCTTCAACACCGCTGTGATATCTCCCGTCTACTATGTGATGTTCACTACCTTTACTATCCTCGCAAGCATGATCATGTTCAAGGTGATGTAGTAATATATGGCTGCATTTTCTCACTTTCAAGCCTATTTTTTTTGTAAACATAGAAATCTGCTCTTAGTTTTAGTTTATCTGTACCAAAATTTATTGAGACTAGTCTGGCATGAATTTTAAGACTAAACATACCAGTATATCAAATTTTTAATAAAATATATCAATATTTGTTAGAATGTGATAAAGAGAGCTTACTAGATTGCCATATGTAACTTTCTCTCCAACCTTCTAAAACTAAATTTCAGATATATATACCTCAACTTTTTTTTTTGGGATAAAAGATGACTATTGTCATCGCTTCATTAAAGATCAATTAACGAAACACAATACATCCAACTACATATTACAAAATCCAGTACTGTAATAACCAGCTAATAGCCACAAAATAAAAGATACACATCAATCCGACCCGAACCTCCTCCTGAGGAACTGACGCTAACTACTCCTCGTCTCCCATACGCAGCCTCTTCTTTCCACCTGTGATGACATTCAAATCATGAGATAGTGATAAAATTTTATGCATAAAAAATGGAAGTCTGATCAATCTTATCAAAGCAAAATTCATAACGATCAAGCCACAATCCCCACAAGACTGCAGCAACAGTAATATCCCTCAACTTTATATACCTCAACTTTGATTGATTTGAAATACCGTTGTGCATTTTGCTTTACAGAACTTTATTACTTTATACCTTATGTTTAAGGCAGCTAATGGAATATTTGCATGTAACAGAAATTGGATATTTTCTGAGCTAAAAAAAAAAACCCTTTAAAAGACTTCCCTTCCCCCTTCTTCCTCCACTTTTTTATTGCTTATTTTCACAATCCTAAACATAAGCTTTAATTTTGAGAAAACTTGCTAACTTTAAGACTTTTTGAAATCAATCAAATTATTATTTTTCCCTGTCAAACCCCAAATATCTTTTACACCCAAAGTCCTCTTATATATACAATAACCCAAACCCATAATTTACTTTCTTCAAACAATAGTATAAATTCATTATAAAGTTTCCATACCTGATTCTATTTCCCACTTTATTAAACCAAAAATCCATCAAGTTGCAGTTTAACAAATAAATCTCACTTATATGTCATCGATGTGATGGATTGCATAATTACCATCCTCCGAATATTGTTCATCTTCAAAGTTAATATATTCTCTCTTTCAAAGTACTAACTCTAACGTAGAGGTCGCAAGAGTTGTAGTTTTCGCAAATTAGGATCTAAAGATGAAATGAGAGGGAGATGAGATTAATCATGATGAATTAAGATCTAAATAGTCAAGGAAAATGATGTCGATGTTACAAGAGGGTAGGTAGTAAACAGTAAGAATATCGGTATATAAATGTGAAGTAAAATGCATTAAACTGTAGAAGTATATATCTTTATAGGTGATAAAAGGTTACGGTTTCTGTAGATTAGCCTAGTTCTAACAAAATCTGCTTCCAAATTCAGGATTGGGACCACCAGGATGCAACACAGATCGTATCAGAGTGCTGTGGGTTCGTCACCATTCTTGCCGGAACTTTCCTTCTTCACAAAACAAAAGATATGGGTAACGCTTCCAGGCGAGAAGCAAGTCGTCGCCCTCCTGAAACAGATGAACCGAATGAGTAATTATCTCATCTCTTCATGTTCCTGTACCCAAGTTGTCTGCTAACTTTTCTCTCCCCCTCTTCTTCTTATTATTCTTATTTTTTTATTTTTTTTTATTTTTTGGTGGTTTTGAATAATCTCAGAGATCCCAACCCGGAATGCTTGTCAATGCATATAGATGAGCAAGAAGATGAGCAAGTAGCAGATAAAAACGAGGCGGGAAAGGATGGGGGCTGATCTTTATAAATGATATAAAAAAAGAGAGAGAAATGTTGCACGATGATTGCCTATTAGGGCACTGACATCGCCATATAAATGAAATATGACTTCAATACATAGAACAGAGCTTTCTTTCATCATCATCAGCTTTTTTGGCAGGTTAGAATGTAAAACTGTACATAAAGAAATTAGGCTGTAAAGGAAAATGCAAACATCATCCCCTGTGTTCATTCATGATCACCACTCTTTTGTAATCCATGTGAACAACGAAATGATTCGAGTTGATAATCTTTACATTCTCTGTTTCAGGCTTTTCCAGCCCTTCCTGCTTCTTTGAGTAGTGAGTACACATAATCATTCTGCACTATATTACATGGACATGCTACTAAATAAAGTGTGATGTCCACAACCACAAGGAATAAATGATTTTTTTTTTTTAATTTTTTTTTTTTTTATAACAATGTTCCAACCTCATGCATTTTGTTCAACTAGTAATTTACAAGTCCGATGCACGTTTTAATCATTTCGAAAAATAAAAATAAAAACTCTGACGTAGGGAGTGTTTGAACCGGAAACCTCTTTTATATTAGTTATGTATGTGTGTTGCACATATTGGTAGAATGACAAAATGATAAATGACACTAAAGCCTTCTCCCATTATAATATTTTGTTCAATAGTTGTACATGACAAGAAGTACACCAATCAGATTTTATGAACAGATTGTTGTGATTTATGGAGCATGTCAATGTATTCTAAATGTTTTACGGTTTCCTGTCTTTATTTTCAAGTTTGTGCTGATTTGTATCATCGTTATATTGATCATGAACTGAATTGGTGAAGTCATACAAATTACTGGATCAAATATATATTATCCATTAACTGAATTGGTTAAGCCCAAATTGGCACGAGAAAGTTGTTCTGGCAGAGGTGGCCGTGGCCGATCAGTAGGACTAGATTTCGTTGTATTTTTGCTTGTTGATTGGGGTGTATGAATTCCAGAATCCAGTCTGTTGGAATCTGAACTTCATAAACCTTATTTTTTGCTGTTTGTTTTGTTAAATTTTTTAATGAAACATGGAGGATAATTGCCAATCTTTTACGGGGAAAAAAAAAAAAAAAACCTACATCATCTAATTGTTAAAACTCCTAAATCACAGAACAGATTTCTGCTGGGAGAGTGGATGGGATGAGTGCCAAGAAGAGACTTGAGATGAACCCTTGAGTGAGCTTGGAGAGTTCTGTACTTCTTGAATCGAGATGGTGACTCCGTGCACCCTAGTTATATAATATGTGCATCCATTGTGTCTTATGTTATAAATTTGGTGCATGCGTGAACATTGCTAGCTAGATCAGGGATGTACTCTATAATCTATCTAATTATATGAAATTATTCTGTTTTTTACCACTGAATCATTGTAGGAGCACCACTTTTATTCATAAAATAAAAGAAAAAAACATCAAGAAACATTTTTATTAAGAAACTCTATGCCGTTATTTTTTGGGCACGTAGAACCCCTCCTTCGTTAATGGCAAAAATTTTAAATAAAAGTGCAAACGGTTAGGAGTTTCTTAACTAAAAATACAAATATAAGGGTTTCTTTCTCAAAATAAAGCAAATTCTTAATTTTTTTTTTTAACTGCAAAAGGTAGGACTATCCTACCTCGCAGAAAATATATAGATAGATAAGAAAAGTTGTAACACGATTACAAAAAACTACTGTAGGAGGTTCAATCGAGCAATGGTTGAGTCATGGTTCGAGATGACATGCCGTTGAGTCGTAGAGAGGGCATTAGACTGTTGTCGTGCACCTTTACTAGTCCTAAAGACATGATCTCATCCCCCTTTCTCACCCTAATCACAACCCTAAACAAAAAAAAAAAAGAAACCTCCTTCAGTCGGTAAAAAGAGCATACAGTTTTAAAAACAAGAGTTTAACAGAAGTATCGGACCAACAGTGTCCCAAAAAATAGAAACAGAAACAGAGATGCCATATCTTTGATCAACTTGGGGAATTGCCTGCACTGCCACCGCTTCTTGGCTTCATGAGATCAGTGTCACCTGTGCCCCTGAGTTCCTCAATTATCTTGACTTACTTCTTCGACTCTCCGTTTGAATCTAGCCAATATGAGAACCAAAATTTTGCATTAGTGACTAGCTTATCCACATTAGTAAGCTTGCTGTAAAAGATTCTATCGTTCCTAGCATTCCATAAACTCCAACAAACCGCTATTGTAACCAAATGTCATGAGTGCGCGAATTTGTGCTTATTATGATCAAAACACCAATATGTGAAGCATTCACTAATAGAAGACCGCAGATTTGTGATATGGAAGCTTTGTGTGAAATGCAGCCAGGTTTGAGCAGCTAAAGGGCACTCAAAGAAAATATGATAGGTGGTTTCAATCTGACATGCACAGGAGGTGCATGTTAGATCACCATCCCAACATCTAGAATGCATCCTGATGCGATTTGTTTTTGGGAGGCGTGTGGATGCACCAGGTGTGAGTTCTTACTCGATTTGTATTCATAGAGGAAGCTCCTATGCAGATGACCCTCGGCCGGGCGAACGATACGAAAGTATGCGGTAGTGAGGTAGAGGCTGGATGCTCGGCTCGGATCGGGAGGCTTGGATCCGAGGTCTCGTGTACGTGCAGACGGTCTAGGAACACCGGGGTTGGTCCCGGTGGCAGACCCTCCGACGATCTAGTCAGCTACTGAAAGAGAGTAACAGTAACTAGGGTATTGGTGGGAAAAGATTGATTACCTGGATCAAGGCGTAGGGGTCTAGTATTTATAGGAGAACCCAACCAGGTCTGGACTCGTTTGGGGCCGGGTCTGGACCCGGTTGCCCGTGGGGTTGAAGCGGTGGAAACCTGGGCAGTATAGGGCTGACGTGGCAAGGGCCCGGGCAGTTTTTCGGGCTGACGTGGCAGAGGCCCGGGCAGTTTTCCGGTGCTGACGTAGTGGATCTGGATGATCTGGAGATGCAATCATTGCCTTTACCCACGATACACCTAGTACCCATATGGAATATCTCTCCTAGTTTAGATATCGATTTCCAAAATGATGAATTGTTTCCCTACATCTTCAAATTTGAATTTTCTTCTTATACGGTATGTTTTAATGAATGGTTTCCACACTTTGTTATCATCCTGATGTATTTTTCACCACCATTTTGCAAGCAGTGCTTTGTTCATCTCTTTTAAGTTAATCACACCTAGCCATCCAAGTTATTTTCTTTTGCACACTCTGCCCCATTTAATAGGGTGGTAACCTTCTTTCCCCTCACAATTATTACTCCACATAATTTTTTTCCTAATGCGATTAATCCTCGAGATGACCCAGTTAAGTAGTTACAATAATGTCATCTTGTATATCAGTAAGTTTCCTAGGACCGAGTTCATCAAGATTACCTTGCATCCTAGCGACAAGTATTGACTCTTTCACTTCTGCAGCCTTTACTCAAATATCTCAATTAGGATATTCCCCGATAGGGAGTCCTAGGTAGTTGATCGGGAATTCCTTATCTTCACACCCCAAGAAATATTTTTGTAAGAATCAACACTTTCAAAAGAACCCCCCCTCCCCCCCTGAGCAGTGTAATAGAACTTTTAGGTGTGTTATGTTAACACTGATTTGGGGAAATTAGGGTTAGGGTTAATCTCTAGCCGCTTAAGATATTATACCCTGCTTATCAGTATTGGAATATCACAGAGCACTACCTCTAGACCAACTTATATAGAGATTAAACTGGGTTTAGGGTACTGGGCTTTTAGCCCACTCAACCCGTTCCAATAATTAATACATAACACGTGTAAACCCGTGTTGCCCCATAGAATAATATACACAATATTATCCTATTATATTGAGAATATACATATACATCCAACAATCTCCTCCTATATTCTCAATATATTAGGCTAAGCAATGTTATAATATTGGATCACAAAAATTCAAACATTATTGAATCATAAAACCATGGATCATAGACTAAATCAATTATAACTTGAATAGTTCAAATATGACTAAACCAAAATAATCAAATAGTTCTAAAACCATACATGAATAGTTCACAAAGACTAAACCAACTAGAGAAACCTGTCATAGTTTCAAAATCAACCAAAGCAAATAAACTTCAAGAATAAAATATGAGTTTTAAGCTCATGAACACAAGAGTCTTAAACTCAACAGAAGTTTTATCAAGCAAGTGACAAAGTTATTCCTCAGAGAAATAAACCAAAACTATATCCTTGCAAACTGCTTTATGTTTACTCCTCCATTTTGAGCAAATCATTATTTTGAAATCTATATTGACAGATTTAACACCTTCATCTTTGCTAGCTTATTGAAAACAAGAAAATCAAAAGACATATCTCTAAGAATTCTAGCAAAGTATCTGGTTCTACTAAAGAACTTAGTACAATTCAACGACATCTTAGCAAAATGTAACGCAAGCATCACAATCAAGTTTCTTTAACAAAATAAAGAACAAGAACTATTATAGTTTCTACACAAGAACTATACTATGTTTCATATTGGAATGATAGAATAGTCAAATCAATTATGGTTAATTCTGAATCATCAAAATTGGAATGAAACATGAATCCATAAAAGAGTTATATCATCAGAATTGGAATGATATAACAACCATTCAAAACATCGGAAACACATCGACAAGTTTTCATGCTTTCTTTTGGAATAATGAGATGATTCTAAGTAAATTATGAAAATATATAGCATCATCAAAATTGGAATGAAATTATATATTAACAGAATTTACATAGAACTTTTCAAATTATCTAAAGCATGTCAACTGCCTAAAATTGATGCTTCAGTTTGAACTTCTCTATGGCTCCAATTGGATTCTAAATTTCAAAACAACTTGGATGTTAAAGCTTTTGACTCAATAGCTTTTAACTCCATTTCCCCCATAGTTTTGATAATTAGATCACTTTCAAGTCTCTTAGTAAGAGCATTAGCCATTCTTGTCACAATTGCACTTTATCTATGAGAAAGTTCAACTAGGCTTCTTTCAGCCTTAATATACTCCTCTTACTATTATAGAGTAAGTTATGAGCTACAGTGCATTATAGCTTGATAGTCGCATAACAGAATTAAGAATTTACATTAAACTTCCCAAATGGATGATTAGCAATAAGTTATTCAATCCACTCAGTCTCTTCCCCTGCAGAGGATAACACATAGAGGTCTGATTTCTTGGATGAGAACGCAACACTTGTTTGCCTATTAATCTCCATAATTTTTCTGCTCCTCCTAGTGCGAACACATATCCACTAGTTGTCGACTTTCACTAAACTTTGAGTAGCACAAAGCAAACTCTTGAGTACCACTCAGGTATCTCATTAGCCTCTTAAGGGCATTCAAATGTGTATGGGATTATTAGTAAATCTGCAGATCATACCTACCTCAAAGGCTATGTCTATTCTAGTGCAGATCTTTGTATACACGAGACTTTCAATTCTTTTAGAATGATCTACCTGTCTCTTAGTTGCACCATCATAAGGTGTCAACCTTTTATCATAATCATGAGGTGTTTCAAAACACACTTTCAATCACTATATCCCCACTTTTGAAACACATTATTGATTTATCGGGTTTGACTAAGGGTTATCCCTTGCCAACCAAAACTCACCCATATACGTAATATGGTGACCACAATACTTAGGTGTTTCAAGCTAAATTTATTTGGATAGCACAATTTAACTCCATTTATAATAGAGATGTCACTTCCAATCAACCATCATGTCAATAAAACCAAGTAAATAATAGCCATTATATTTGACACACCACAAAGTTAAAGGCACTGATCTGAATTACTTGATTCATATATTAGGCTCTTTGAGAAATTTGTCAAATTATTTATACGATAGCTATATTACATGTTTCAAAGCATACAATGATTTTACTAAATTGTAAATCTTGTTCACTAAACATATTAGTCCAAAACTTTCCAGTACAAAACTGTTCAGTACAAAATATCAAGTACAAAACTTTTAAATATCTTTTATGAATGACAAAATTTTCAATAGATGTAAGGGTAAGAAGAATACTTATTGTAGCAATATGACAAGCATGTGAGTAGACATCAAATAAATCTACCCCATTTTTTCAGTCAATCTGTTAGCTACTAAAAAGCATTAAGATTGCTACTGAACAATCAAAATTAAGTTTCTTTTACAAAATCCCACTTACTATAGTTTTAGCATCTTTTGGCAGATCAACTAAATTGAAGTATTATTGTATGACACAAAATCATCTCATTGTCCTCTAAAGACTCTTCTTAGTTCATTTGTCATTCAGGATTTCAAGTGTCAGTAAGGCTGGTTCTTGATTCCAACTGTGAATCATTGAACGTGTTTGTAGGACTAGATTATTTCATATATTTATCTTTGATGAACATATCCTCAAAGAACTTTGCAAATCTAGATTCTTCTAACACAAATTAGATAGATCCAACATCTGTCCACAGAGCTACATTCTGCACTTTCTAAACACACAAATATTTGTTGTAGGTTCTACTTTAGGCCTTCTAGGGTCATGTACTCTAACAAATGTATCACAACACAAATTTCCACTTTAACAAAATTATTTGTGTTTTCATGCTATGATTTACAAGGTGTATTCAATTTAAGGTGTAGTAACACATTAGAGATATGATTAACAATACAACATCACTCATTATTATACAAGACAAACAACAGTCACTAAGAGTTTGATTCTAACTTTTATCAATACTGTTTGATTGTTGTAAGTAGAGTGCAGTGGAGATTATGCCCAATGCAAAGTTCTCTAAAGTTGTTAAACATATTCACCACCTCCATCAACACCGAACCCTTGATTTTTAGCATTTAACTAGATTTTAATTTATCACAATAACGAGTGTTACAGCCTCCATATGTGTATGACAAACATTCAATAATCATCTACATAGGTGATTAAATACTTCTGACCAACAATCGTCTCATATAGTCACAAAGCTACTGAGATCACAAATATCAGAATGTATTGACTCAAGAAGTTGTGTGCTCCTAGAGACCATACTAAATGATTTTCTAGTAATCATAATCTGAGCACAACTTTTATATTTGTCATATTTAATGAAGTGTCATTTGGCAGAGTTATGAGTTTTAACAAGAACAAACAAATTAATATATAGTTCGCAGTGATTCTAAATTTCAAAACAACTTGGATGTTAAAGCTTTTGACTCAATAGCTTTTAACTCCGTTTCCCCACAGTTTTGATAATTAGATCACATTTCCTCACAGACAATTGAATATATATTTCTCAAATCCTAGCCAATTATGCTAGGTTCAAGAACATAATTAGAACTATTATTATTAATTGTATCATTTGTTAAACTCAACTTATACATGCGATTGACAATGTAAGCACATTATAAGAGCTAATACAAGATTACTCTATCACATTTTACAAAGTTGTTTGCTTTCTCTAGTGATTCTAACAATGTCCACGTGCTCAAACAAATTAAGCTACAATTTTCTTTATTCGTTCTTCATCATCTTCGAAACACTAAGCGAGATAATGACCCATATTTTATAATTCAATTTTGCACACACAGTATAATGAACGATAAAGAACAAAACGTATTGGATGGAGTCATATTCTGCATTACAGAATGCTCCTATCTAAGTTACGGACATTTGTTATAAATCTTATACAAAAAAAAATTTAATTATTAGAGAAGCAAATATATAATCTCACACAAACTGCAAACAATGGATTTGTTAAAATATCTATACACACAGTATGATAAAATACTTAACAACCCTAAACATGCTAGTTTTCAAAGCGAGAATAACTATGATCTAAAACTCTCAATCATATGATCAAACGCACAGAACGTTAACACATTCATCACATGAAAAATACTAAGAAAGTTAGAGTAGATCATACCGACACTTCAAGTTAGAAGTATTTTCCAAATTCGATGGAGAAGCCTGCGTAGTGCAGACTTATTCAACCGTAATGCATATCCATCGTCTCCAACACACAATTTGTAGGTAACTTTGAAGTTCCTACATTCATCAAATTGTTAAAGATTAGCCAATTAAACAAATTATTGACACCGTTTAATTCTAGCAACAATTTAATTTGGAGATCCAAACTTTATAGTCAAAATTATAATTTATCAAAATAAATATTTGATCCATAGCACGTAGCCAAAGCAGTTATTCAAATTTGTATTTAATTAAACAATGCTTAATACGGTTTTGAACTTTAGTACTTAGCAACAAAATTCAAACAAATAATTAAATAACAATTTAAATTTCGTGAATAACTTATCTTTAATTTATATTTGCAGCAAATCCAGTCTTCTGCCCAAACACGGACTACAAATCAATATCCAATGGGTTGTCTGTACTAGTTAGATCTAGATTTGATTCATTTTTACTGGATCTGAATCTGATCTAACAGTCCAAACACCAAACAGCAGTCACCAACCAATAGAGAAGCTGTTGGACTGGATCTGAATCTGGATCTGCTCCAACCATCCGAACACAGAACACCATAATCCACCAATTGAAAAAATCAAAATTTTGGATCTGAGTAGTCTCCTTCTTCTCCTTCAATCTCACAAGAAGAACAATGGAGAAGAGGGTGGAGGAAGAGGCAGCATCTACGAGAGAGCTGTTCGACGACCTCCGGCGACAGAACGCCTCACGCCCAGCGACGGCAGGGGCATCGGCGGTGGCGGCGGCTCCGCCCATCGACGTCAACGCCGAGGTCCATCCATCAACCGCAATTGACACCTGAATCGAAGATCCCGATCACGCACTCAATCACCAATGGCGACCAGTCAAGGTGGAGAAGATGACCGGAAGATGACGACCTAATCTTGGCGACGATCGATTTTGAGAACGCGGCCAAAGGGGAACGACACCACGACGACGATCGATTAGATCTTCGATCTGTGCCGACGATGATGATGACGTTGTTGACGACGGCGGCGACCCTGGTCGGAGACAGCGGCGGCTACTCTGGTCGGAGACAGCGGCGGCAGAGGTAAGCTTCTAATATCTTAAGATTGTTAACACTGATTTGGGGAAATTAGGGTTAGGGTTAATCTCTAGCCGCTTAAGATATTATACCCTGCTTATCAGTATTGGAATATCACAGAGCACTACCTCTAGACCAGCTTATATAGAGATTAAACTGGGTTTAGGGTACTGGGCTTTTAGCCCACTCAACCCGTTCTAATAATTAATACATAATACGTGTAAACCCGTGTTGCCCCATAGAATAATATACACAATATTATCCTATTATATTGAGAATATACATATACATCCAACATGTTAATCTTCAACCCCGCCCATAGTTCGAAGCAGTAAATGGAGCATTTTATTTCAGACACTTAATTTAAATCATCTCCACACAAAAAATTATGTCGTCTGCATACTGAAGAATTTGAACATTAAGTCTATTTGATTGAATCCCAACCCTGAGAATCCCCCTCCACACCCACTCTATTAATCATTTCAGTGAGTCCGTTTGCCACAAGAGCGAACAACAATGGAGAGATTAGGTCCCCCTGCCTTAACCCTCTTTTGCGCATGATTTCTTTACGCACCCATAATCTTGAATTCCATTCCCACAAACATTTTTAAATCCAGTTGACCCACACTGTTCCAAATCCTTTTATGAGGAGCATCTCTTTTATGCATGTCCAATTTACCATATCGTATGCCTTTCCAAAGTCTAGTTTCAGCATAAAACCCTATTTCCCCCCCAACCTAAGATTTGAAAACGAGTTATTGCTCCGTAAGGATATTATCATAAATTTATCTTCCTCTAATAAATCCACCTTGTTCTTTACTGAGTAGTCTATTCATCAACGGTGCCGAGTAGAGGGCAAAAAAAATGTAAATTAAAATTTGGGATAATTTAGCAAATACCCCCATTCAAAATATAGAAACTAGCATATAACCCCACTATTTTAAAAAATTAAGAAATACCCCCAGTTTGGACGGAACCCTTAAAATCTCCATTAAGTGAACTTACGTGCATCACATGTGATATGTAAAATGACCGAAAAACCCATGATAAAATGTACTTTAGCAAATGCCCCCTATTCATAATGTGGAAACTATCATATACCCCAAATATTTAAAAAAATGATATTTGAGATATTTTAGCAACTGCCATCGTTCAAAATGCAGAAACTAGCATATACCCCCACAATTAAAAAAAAAACAACTAAGAAATACCGTCATTTTGGATTGAACATATTTAGGGTTTTGAATACTATATAATACATGTTTATTGTTTTGACCAAAAAATACCAATTCCAGTATCAATGTTCAATGCTTTGTTTCCACATCTCAACTTGGGTGTTGTTGAAAATGATGCAGAACCTAGTGTGATAGGAGGTAATACCATATTAACAAAGTTCGTGAATAATTCGTTATATTCGCAAATTATTCACGAAGAAATAATTTGCAGAACAGATTCGCGATTTATTTGCAGGTTTGCATTTAATTATCACAGTTCGCGTATTATTCACGAAAATCTCGAATTAACCGAATGTTTCGCCAATAATTCGTGAATTTAGTGAATTATACAAAAAAAATATTTATGAATTTATATATATTTTTACTTAGGTGATGAGTACTAACTACTTAGATGCATTAAATTTTGTATTCTTTCTTCTTGAACTTTTGCCCATTTTTTCCCCCGAATTTGCCGGATTTTGTTGATTTCTGAATATTAAATCTTGTCGAATTATTTATAAACGACGAATTTGTGACTATGGGTAATACACAAGCTACTGTTGAATCTATTGTGAATGAAGATGATGAAAATGATGATGCACGTTCTAGATGGAATAGAAGACCACACAATCTGTTGTAATAGATGACGGTACACAAGCTAGTGAGGACGCACAACAATTCGTTGTAATAGATGATGGTTTTTGTATTTTTTGGGGTCAAAATTTGGCGTAGAACCTATTTTCATTACATTGTTGTCATCAGTACAGGAAGAAAGTTGTTCAGACTGAGTAACAACACACAACACACACATTTTTCACAACACCTGACACTGAAATAGTGAGGGTATATGCTAGTTTCCGCATTTTGAATAGGGGCATTTGCTAAAATATTCTAAATATCATTTAAAAAAAAAATAATAATGGGGGTATATGCTAGTTTCCACATTCTGATTGAGAGCATTTGCTAAAATACATTTTTTCGTAGGTATTTAGTTCATTTTACATATCACGTGTGATGTACGTGAATTCACTTAACAGGAATTTTAACGGTTCCGCCCAAAATAGGGGTATTTTTTAATTTTTTAAAATATTGGGGGTATATATTAGTTTCCACATTTTTTTTTTGTTGATAACGAGGATAAAATCGTTAGATTCCAGCCAACTATATATATATATATAAAGAAAATTATAAAGAATACAAACATTTTACCAGCAGTAAAACCAATACAGACAACAAATACAGGAATTAGCGGTAGACGCTCGCAATGAAGTACATTGCCATCTTCCAGGATAAGCAAGAACACTAAAGGGACGACAAATGCCCCGTTCAAGTGAGGCGATGTTGTGCTATCAGGCGGGTCGGGTTTCCACATTTTGAACGGGGCATTTGCTAAATTTTCCCTTAAAATTTTGTTAACGGGTCCGGTTCATCCCACCCACCCGCTCGACCCACAGAAAACACAAAGCTCAAGCTCATCCCTGAAACTAAAACCCTCACCTTCCTCTTCCTCCTCTCTCATTCCAAAACCCTAACCCTATTTCCTCCCCAAATTCATCAATGTCATATTCCCTAAACCCTAATTCTATCTCCAAATGGGCTCGCCTCCTCTCACTCTACAAACCCACCCACCCTAATTGCATCCGCATCCTCTCCCAATCCCCTCTCCGACCCCCCAAAGCCCCCCTCTTTTCCCGCCATTTCTCTGCCTCTTCCTACTCCTCCTCCTCAACCTCCACCTCCACCTCCACCTCCACCTCCACTTCCACCATCAACGGCGACCGCATCCTCCGCGAGCTCGTGGCCGAAGCCGAGAAGGAGCGGCAGATGAAGAAGGAGGCGAAGGAGAAGGAGGGGGTTGAGGGTTATGTCGATTCGGAGGATGAGGATTTCTTGAATGTGGGGCCCAGGATTGAGAAGCTGGAGAAGAAGTGGCCGAGGTTGATGAAGGATTTGGAGTGGATGGAGAGCAGGAACTTTTGGGAGCCGACAGATTCGGAGAGCGAGGACGAGGAGCATTGGCTGCCGGAGGAGGTGAAGAAGAGGGAGCAGGAGTTTAATAAGAAGTGTGATCGGCACGGGGAGTTGCTAAGGAATTTCGCCGAGGCTGGTAAAGTTTTTTTTGGGTGATTTTCTGGTGGTGCTAATCTGTTTGAAAAGAACATTTCGGGTACTTGTTGTATGTTTTAAATGAGGGGGGCGAGTTTGAGACCTATATATTAGCACACATGTAATTTCCTTTCCATCGGTAGAAGTTTCCAAACTATGTGTAAGTAGGATAACCAAAGTTATCTAGGTACCTTCATGTACCTTCGCTTGGCCGATATTGAGATGCATTGGCCGAGTTGATTGGAACGATGCCTTTTGTTACCTCCATGTACCTTCAAAAGAAGTTTTCAAAACTAAGCGTAAGTAGGATACCAAAGTTATCTAGATACCATCATGTACCCTGACTTGGCCGAAACTGAGATACTTTGTCCAAGTTGATTGAAACGTTGCTTTTTGATACTCCCAGTGTGTTCGATATAATCAATGAATGGTAACGGATACCCTACCAATGTTGAGTTTTGAATGTTGAACCAAGTACCGATGAACTTACACTTGTCAAGATGAGGGTATTAGTAAAAGTAGTTAAAAGGGGCTTAAATTAACTGAAAGTAGTATTGAAATCCAAAAGGTCGTCATGATCCACTACTAACAACTTACATTTTAAGAATCAACACATTCTAAACCTAAGTAGCCCAAAGAGGTGTCTTCAGTTGTTAAGTTAGGCTGTAGTTTTATTATTATAAATTTTGCACATGTGAAGTTCCAAGGAAAGCTACATAATTTTTGTGTTGTCATTAATTTGAGGTCTGTGATTCTTATTTGAATCTCACTTATTCTTCGATTGATTGTTTTGACCTTCGTTAGTTTTTATATCTGGAAATAGGTGACTCTTTCATTTTCACTAGTTTTCGAAAGGGTGTGGGTAATTCCTTTATCAGTAAAATCATGATCTCCAGTGACAATTCTTCCATTTCTAAACAGCCAATTGCATGTGCTGGTCATTCTCATTAGTGATAATGCATAATGGTTTCTGTACAATGAGGGTTGAAATGCAAACAAATTGTTTAGATATTGCAGTAATTCTAAATGTTTTCTTCTAATGAATATGAAATTATTACAAATATTGTTTTGATTTACAATGAGGGTAAAAATATATACAGATTATTTTAGATATTACGGTAGTTCTAAATGTTTTCTTCTAATGAATATGAAAATGATTACAAATATTGTTTTTATTTACAATGATGGCAAAATGTAAACTAATTGGTTTAGATATTACAGTAATTGTAAATGTTTTCTTCTAATGAATATGAAAATGCTTACAAATACTGTTTCTGATTGTTTATTATATATTTGTGTTCTTAGAAAGAGAAGTCGGATGGAATGTGGATATTAACCTGTTCTTGTTTAATAAGTTAATAATTGCCTAACTGGGGAAAATGTGGTCAACTATCAATTTCATTCCTTCGCATGAGAAGGATGTATAAAATTACATTAGCAATTGATCGAAAAATTACAGTGTAATACTATCTGTATGCATTATTACATGCCGTGCCTCTTGTTTTTGTTTTTTTTGTTTTTTGTTTTTTTTTTTGGGGGGGGGGGGGGGGGGGGGGGGGTTAAAAATAGTTTTTGAGTTCCTGGATTTAGTGAAGGGGAATAGGAAGAAATCAATGATGCGAAAAATGGACAAATTGGGGATTATTTGCTGATGATCAATGGTATGTTATTGAATTTCTGCCTCTTGAAGTGGCTGTAGTAATTGGTCCTGAATCCTTGCTTTTCTGGAGTGTTGTGGTAATGTTTAAAGTTAGAGGCATTGCAGAACCATGGGATTTTTTTTAATGTTATCATTATTTCCCTCAATTTCTTATTGAGTTTCATAGCAAACAGTATGACCTGAGGATTAGCCAAAAAAAAGGGCATGACTTGCATACTCGATCTGTGAAGTGCATATTTGAAATTTTAAGAACAGGATTGTTCGGGGTGTTTATTTTAACATTGTTAATGTTTATCTAGAGGAAGAAAACTTTTAACAAGGCTTCTTAGTTTTGGTGGCTTACCGTTTTTTGGTCATTTCATTTGTTCCACTTGGCCTAAATAGTAAAAAAATCTAAAGGAAGCTTTCAAGAGATTTAGCCAGGACTTTGTCAAGTATTAGAACTTTGATTTTAATCAATTAAATCTTTGTGGGATCTTGTTCTTCCTAGTCAACATTGTTTGATGGCAATAAATGTTGGTAATATTACTTTCAAAAAATGCTGGTAATGATTTTGCTGACAAGTTATCTTTTAGTCATAATATGAAAATAAAGATAATTTTGGTGGATTAATGTCTATATGGAGATCTATATAATGATGTTAAGGCTATTGTTTTTCTGTTACTCGTTTTGGGTTACCCGCACATGAAAAATGTGACATCCCAAAATTGTATTTTTATCCTGGTCTTGTGGGTATAATGATATTGTCTTGCATTTTCATATATTATTTTTTGTGTTTTAGCTTGTCAGTTTCTTCTCTATATAAAGGAAATATAAATCGACTATTTAATATTTTTCACCAGAAACTATTGAGGATGCACACAAATGGAGGACTAGAATTGACAAATTTGAGGATCGACATCTGAAACTTCCAGTGGAATACAGGGTTATAGGCGATATGATGAATCGTTTGAAAGAATCCACTGGAAAAGAGAGATTCATGCTTCTTCAGAAGATAAATCGTGCTGTTGGGCTGATGGAAATCAAGGAAGCCTTTGATCCAAATAATCCTGCAAATTTTGGAGTTATTCAGCATAGTCAAGTTGCTTCTCCTGATGATGTAGTAGATACTGCTGGATTTGATAAGCAGAAGGCCATGATAGGGGGGGCTGGCGTAGATGATGATGATGAAGATTTTGATGAAACTAAAGAACAGGATGAAATATTTACGGCAAAAATCAATGCAATAGAGAAGAAGATTGAAGAGAAGTTGGAACTTCTTGAACATACTTTTGGTAAGAAACGCAGAGTACTTGAGGAGGATATCACAGATCTGGTGGAAGAGAGAAATTCGTTGACGGAGAAGAAACGAAGGCCTCTCTACCGTAAAGTAAGTGGCAGCTTCTAGTTATGTAACTTCGCGGAAAGATTTCTCTTAGATTAACTAATGTTTGCTGCTTAAACTATTTTTAATTATTGGCAGGGTTTTGATATAAGGGTTCTTGATGTCAATCGGACGGTCAAAGTTACGAAGGTATTGAACTTCTTCCCTTCACCTCTTTCTGAGTTTGGTTTCTGTGTCTGGTGTTTGTCTGTTCTTCAATTTATCTAATATTTGTCTGTCCTTCAAATTTAGGGAGGTCAACTCGTGAAGTACACAGCATTGTTAGCTACGGGAAACTACCACGGAGTTGTAGGTTTTGCTAAAGCTAAAGCTCCAAATGCTCAGACTGCTATTCAAAGAGTAAGTTTTTTAGAAATTTTTGTTTTTCCATATTAACTGGACATGATTTATGTTGTAGTTTGTCACTTCAGCATTGTGAACACTGTTCTATATTTTTAAAACTTAATCCATGATTGTTTATTCTTGCAAGTTTTATTTGATTTCACTTGAAGTTGTTTTCTTTTTTGCCTTTTATGATCAACAAACCATGCTTAAAGTAGACGACTGGCTGAGCCTATTTTTTCACCTTTAATTGTTAGTGGTTACTAGGTACAATGGAAATATGAGATCTATCTATACTACCGTAAGATGGGACAAAAGTTTGTTCATTTGGACTCTCTTTTAGGAACATTTGTATCTATCTCTACTTGTCATGCTAATTATAAACAATGTTGGAAATTGATGATAGTCATTTTGCATTAGAGAATACAAGAATCTTCTTGACTAGCATTATGAAGAGAAAACACTTGCTGCGATGCTAAAATTACTTGTTTCTAGGAACTACAGCCGCAACATAATCCTCTTACTCTTACATTCTTACATGCCTGCAGCTGCCAAATCCACAAAGCTGCTTCGTAAAATGAAGAGATTCTTGTAACTATAATTAGTTGTGTTCCCTTAGAGATGGGGTTTGATGATTTTGATCGAGATTAAAGAAGATAGGGAAAGCAATATAAAAGGAGATTAAGGCAGATAAGTTGGATTGTATCTTTAGGATTCAATGTAATCTGTCTGTCCAGTCATTTTTTGGGGATTTCTGGAGTCATTATTTTGATGGATTTATTTTGTTGCTTAATTACTGCTACCAATTGAATTTTCTTCCTCTTCTTCCCTAAGTGTCACTCTTCCTTCTCTCTCCACCACTATTTGGTATGAGAGGCTCTGATATGCAACTCCACCCACTCTATTGCAATCACAAAAATGAACTCTCAGAAAACCTGTACCCAAATTCAGAACTCATCTCAAAGCTGCCCGCATACTCACATCAACAACAAATTTTATTTTTTTGGGGGGAGGAAAAGTATCATCAGAGAGCAGCTCTTGCCTGACCTAAACCTACTGCCATCTGCAGAAAACCCCTTATCTTCAACTGGGCTGAAAATGAGGGATTCAAAGTGTCAGTCATGAGTACCACTCCTCCATCTTAGTCTCTTTTTATCCAATTGAGCTGTCCTAACGTAGACTTAGTAACAACTGAAGAAAAGAAATAGAAAATAAAAGCTACGGTCCCAACTTTCTATCTTCTTGTAGTTTCCCTTGCCCTTGCAATAACAAAAATGAACTCTCAGAAAACCTCTACCCAAATTCAGAACCCGTCCCAAAGCTGCCCACATACCCACATCAACAAATTTTTTTAAGAGAAAAAGTATCATTAGAAAGCAGCTCGTCTGACCTAAACCTACTGCTATCTGCAGAAACCCCTTGTCTTCAACTGGACTGAAAACGAGGGATTCAAAGTCAGTCATGAGTACCACTCCTTCGTCTTAGTCTCCTTTTATCCAATTGAGCTGACCTAACGGAGACTAACAACTAAAGAAAATAAAAGCTACAGTCTCAACTTTCTATCTTCTTCCTTTATGTAGTTTCCCTTGCCCTACGCTGCTTCCGGATCTGCATTGAGAACATTAAATTAGTCACATTGCTTTCGTTATCCTTGGTGTTTGTATAATTTTAATATTTTTCAACCTCTTGTAGTTCTATATGTAATAAACATTAGTGTCTTTCTGTGTGTTTAGAAGTAGGGTTTTATGATCTGAACATGATATGTGAGAGACTAGGTGTTTGTATGGTTGTGCTATTCTTGGATCTCATTAAGCTCATGAGGTTTTATGATTGTGATAGACTCCTTTTACCTCTTATTTTAGTCAACATTGTGAAATTTGATATGTGTGATGTAAAACCAATTTGATATTGTTTATAACTAGGCTTGATGTTCTTAACATTATATTCAAAAGAGACCTGCTGTTTATTATGTGATATTCTTGGACATCTTTTACCTCTAATTTTAGACAATGGAAGGGATAACTAGTCATATTCTATCTTTCTGATTGATATTTTTTTTCTTTTTCCTTTTCTCCCTTTTTCTTTTTTCTTTTTTAGAGGTTAGCTTTGCTACCGTATTAGTTAAACATATCAATTTCAAAGCAATTTGACTAATGCATATGTTTTATTTCCTAACCTGCAGGCTTATGAGAAATGCTTCCAGAATCTTCATTATGTGGATCGATATGAAGGGCATACAATTGCTCATGCTATCCAAGCAAAATACGAGAAGACCAAGGTTCTTTTGTGATTTACTTGATAGCAATCTATTTATGTAAGCCCCTTTATTTGGTAAGTCTGTGTTGATGCTTTCCTTTTCTCAGATTTACCTCTGGCCTGCTTCAATAAGAAGCGGGATGAAAGCAGGCAGGCAAGTTGAAGCTATATTGCGGCTAGCTGGTTTCACCAATATCAAAGCAAAGGTGACTGATGAAGATTAAGGGGAAAAGACCCTGTAAACCATGGTTTACAGGATGCCTTACAAACCAGTTGTTTTAGCCATAGGATGGAGTAGGGAGCCCATCACAAATCACCCTGTTGCATGATCTCCTTGAATTTGGAGATCATGTAGGCTAGCATGCATTCTAAATCCACCCTGCTTCATGCTGTCGCTAAAAACACTGGTTTGTAGGAAATCAACCCCCTTCCTCCGCAGCACACACACACACACAAAAAAAGTGGTACGGTTATGGTCAGTACTTGTTTATTAATCTTTAATGCTTGGACTTTTTTACAGATAATTGGCTCAAGAAACCCTTTAAATGTTGCAAAAGCCCTTTTCATAGCACTGAATGCTGTAAGTCGTGTTTTGTCGGTCCATCTTCTCTAGAAAATTGCCCATATTTATGTTTTTGGTATTTTTAATCTCTTCTATGAACTTTATTGTCACTCTGCAGGTTGAAACACCCAAGGATGTGCAAGAGAAGTTCGGGAGAACTGTTGTTGAGTCATACTTGCTGTAGAATAAATGCATAAAATTTCAGTTACCAGCCTCAAGTATGTTCTGCCAGTTTTCCTCTCGTTTTTACAGAAAAAGCTTAGGTAAGTACGTAGTTTGTCCGATTACTGCCCATGTAAATGATATTTGATCATATCAGAAATGGGTGATTGGATATATGTGAAAGAATGCAATTGGCAATACAATGGAGGTCCTCGTTTTCACTATATGATACCAAATTGTAAACCCTAATATAATGGTAACAGGTTGGATTTGAGTTTCATGTTTGAAAGAAAATGTGACTGTTCTGTAGTGATATCATTCTTGTTTTTTGGGATTAATTTGTATCCTTGTATGATTTTGCTTGCATTAAGTACTCGAAGTCTGAACTGAAGAACCTCTGTCAACTAGCTTTCAGCAAATATAAAGCCAGATATGACCTTTTTCTTTCTTCATTTGATTGAGAACATCATGCAATCTACAAAAACTACAATACTGGCTTAATCCTTACAGAGCTGAAACGGTAACTTGAGATGATAAAGATTACAATAGGTATCGAGTTGCATATACTATTCAGTTAACGAAACAAGCAAGCTATTTATTATACAGACATCAGCTATTCTACTTTTGACTGCTATTAGAACGACGAAAGAAACCAACACCCTTGAATGCCTTTGAAATTCTCCCTATATTCGGCTTCCCCACTCCAAGATTCATTTTGCCCGTCGACAATCTCAATGCCTGAAGGCAACACAACTGCCCAACCGATTCGTCTCCTTCCTCTTCTTCCTCATCATCTTTTTCTCTGATATTAACTTCCTTCTCTTTACTCTTTCCCTTGTTCTTAGACTTATTGGCAATGGCATTGTTAGTGTCAGCCTCATAGTTCTCCCACAACAAATCCATCTCTTCTCCCTCCTTGGCCACCATTTCTTTCTCGCAGAATCTGACCGTCTCGCAGAATCTGACTGTCTTTCTCTCCTCGAAAAGTTTGCCTGCCAAGGTTTTCTCCCATTCCCTTTCCTTCCTCATTGATCCACCCCTTTGAAGGTTCGTCAAAGTGCTCCCTTCTCGCTCTGTTCTCCTCATCGATAGAGAACTGCTAAGCATTCTGCTTGTATATTCACTGTTATATCTTCCTCTTCTCTCCGATTTTGACTTCAAGAGCTCAGCTTTTTCAGGAATTTTCAGGAAAACCTGAGTTAGTTCCTGTTCAATTTGAGAATGTAGCTTACCTTTCTGTAGGCTCTGCGAAACTCTCTCTGGTGTCTGAGGCTCAAAGCTGTCTCCTTCCAGACTAACTCGATCTTCAGACTCCAAAACTGTACTCCTAGTTGAATTCTCCGAAGAAATCTCAACTGGGTCTTCTCCTATATCACAATTCAGAGTAGCAACAATATGTTCAGGATTATCAGCCTCATATTTGCTACCTATGAAACTGACTTTGTTTCCACTCTCATCATCAGACTTCATAAGCTCACTCTTCCCAGAAATGCACAACTGAAGCACACTGTATCGCGAACTCTGCACAAGAATCTCAACCGGGTTTTCTTTGACTTCTTCGCAATCTAGACCCAAATCCTTGTAATGCTCACTCATTGTCTCAAACTCCCACTGGAAGACATTGCCAATCGTGTCAACCACCATAGAGCTCACTTGGGTTAAGAGGCAATCTGTGGTAGTTTCAGTTTCGGGTACAAAATGGTGAGAGAGTAGTGATATGAGAATGGAGGTGGTGAGAAGAAGAGGGAAGAGGACGGAGATGAGTTGGAGAATGTAAGGAGAGAAGTAAAGGAGATAGGCCAAGTGAAGAGGGTGGGAGTAGATGAAAGAGAGAGAGAGGAGGAGGAGGTTCTCAATCTCATATAAAAGAGTGGAGCAAAATTGATGGAGTGACATTGCCGTTGTTTTTCTTCTTCTTTCTCACAATTCTGCTTGTAGCTTTGATTGTATTCCAAGAAGAAGAAGAAGAAGAAGAGGTAGTTGATGGTAGTTGAGTAGGAGAAACCTTTCCAGTTTAGGATAGAGAAACCTTGTTAAATAAGTTAATGTTTACTAAACAAAGTGCAACTGTTTTTCTTTTCTATTACTTCTATTTTTTCCCCTTCTCTTGTTGTCTGCACTTCCAGTGATAAATTTTAAAAAAAACCCTGTAAATTATCCCACTTTCTGAAAAAAGTTCCCTCAACTATCAACTCAGAAAAAGAACGCTCTAGACTATTTTGAGTCGAATGGACCAAGTGTTTTTCACCAGAATGAACCAAATCACTGAAAAAAAGTTAGAGAGGTGCTTTCGTATAAATTAACGAGGGGTGTTTTTTTAAAAAGCAGATAGTTGAGGGGAGTTTTTTCAAACTTAGCCGCACTTCCAAGTTCCAACTATAGCTTATTGTATACTTCATCACTTAACTCTAGTCTTACTTACTATTGCATATTTTGTTAAAGCCTGAAATTTGGCTGGTTTACTTCTCCAATATGTTTATACTCATTCTTCATGTTAGGGTTTATTTCATGTATATTACTTAATTACAAAAAGAATTAAAGAGCACTATGAAACCAAAAAAAAAAAGTGTTTGTTGGTGTAAATAGTATAGTGTTGTTCAACAAATTCTGAAGTGTGGTGCATTTATAAATTTCCTTCTACATCATCACTCAAAATAATACGTGAGAAGAAGAAAAAAAAAGGCAAACTTTGTTGAGCCAACATCAAGTGGAAACTGATGATGATGCATGCAGCATAAAAGAAGATAGTCAAAGGGTACTATGCAAAAGGGAAAACTGCACATATCTTTTTAGGGCAAGAGGATTGCAAGAGTGAAAGGTGTGTGATGTTGTTGGCTATAGGATACAATCAATCATGGTGGCATTTAAAAGGTCTCACTTTGCCCTTGAAGCATGACAAATCTGTAACAGTTTGACACTTGCAAGTTGCAACACCTCTACACTAGAAAAGAGGGAGTATTACTTATGTGATGTACAGGCCGGCCATGAGTTCCCGGGGCCCCGAGGCGAAATGCCCAAAAATTATTTTTGGGGCCCCTAATTACAATATAAATTTTTTTACTCGCAAAATATGTGCCTATATTTACAAGGGGAATACAAATTTGGGGCCCCTAAAATTGCAAAAAAAATCGAAAGCCTGAGGCGCCTGCATCAAGGTGAGGGCCAACCCTGGCGATGTCGATGGGTTGTGCTCTTTTCGTTTATCTTATGTCCCAGATAGGAAAATCGATAGGATGGTAATCAGGGAAGCTGTAAGAACTAGGGACTAACCTAAACGAACTTGGATTGAAGCTATCAATCAATAGTTTCTAATTTGAAAAAGGAATCAGATTCGTGAGAATGGACTACCTCGAGGAACTTGAGGGGCACTATTACTAGTTTATGATAAAACTCATCTTCATATGATACATGTATAAGAAAAGGCAAAATTTAAAAAAAGTCACAAAACTTTGGGCCAGTTTAAAAAAACGTCCCTAAACTTTTTCTTTTTTAAAAAAAGACACAATGTTTAACTTTGAACTGACAGAGTTACCTACCGTTAACTTTCTTCTACGTGCACTGCACATACTCTAATTATATGACGAAAATACCCCTGTTCTTCTCCTTCTCCAATTCCCTACCGTAATTTAAAAAAACTACACAAAACTTTTGGCCAGTTTAAAAAAACTACACTAAAATTTTTTTTTTAAAAAAGGACACAATGTTTAAATAAGGTCCACTGGATTAGTTAGGGTTAGGGTTAGGGTTTGGGTTGGGTTAGGATAGGGTTTAAAAAAACCACACTCATCTTTTATTTGTGTTTAAAAAAACACTGATCACTTAACTAATCAGATGTAGTTAAAAATCTGTATATTTGATCTTTTAAAAAAGAAACAACCAGGTCAAACCTTTTGATATAGAATCAGAAAATCATATAGTTTTCGTTATTTGGATTTGGTTGGGCCTTATTATTGGGCTGGATATATGATGGGCTTGCTTGGCCTGATTTTTTTTTATATGCCAATTTTTAAAACTATTTGTAAAAAGAGGACAGTTGCCAAAGTATTTGCGCTCGTGGACTCAACAACTATACTCGCCGTTCCTAACAGCAAGTTTAGTTGTTTCATGCTCGCCGTTGGGACACGGCAAGTGTAGTTTTTTTTTAAAACTCGCCGTTCCCAACGATGAGTTTAGTTCAAAATTTTCAATGAAGATTTGCTATTTCCAATATCTATGTTCTTTATACTAGACTCGCTGTTGAGAACGGTGAGTTTAGTTTATAAAAAAAAATTATGGAGTTTTTTTTCTTCAAAAATTTACTAAGTCCAATATAGTGTTTCAATGTGCAGAACTTCTTATAGTCTCGCCGTTCTCAACAACGAGTCCAGTATAAAGAACCTCGTCATTGAGAACGGCAAGTATTGTTTGATAATTTTAAACTAAACTCGTCATTCCCAACATCGAGTATAGTACTTCGGCAACTGTTTTTTCTGCAAATAGTTTTAAAAAGTGACATATAAAAAAAAAAAGAAATTTCTTTGCCTCAGACCCAGTGACCCTCACAGAGAATCTCTTTCTTCAATTTCTTAATTTGGGGCATAACTACTATTTCAGTAGCTTGTGATAATCTTATATAACATTATGACTAGCTACTACAATTAGCAAGAGCTATAGTATTCTGCACTCTGAATAATAATTCAAAATTTCAAAAATATTACATAAATTAATTTAAAATTTGAGATCAAAATTTTTTCTCGGAAACTAGAATCTTCTGTCTTAATTGCCATCATTGGAGAACGAATAGACAGCATAGTTTGATTGGTCGTGAGAGTGAAAGCGAGGATTGAGATTCATAAAAGAGAGGAGGGAGATCCACTGTCACCACTTATCTTTGCTATCATTGCTGATGGACTGGCCGAAATGAGCAAGTGAGGTATGGAGGTAGGACTTATTGAAGGGGTTACAGTTAAAGGGATCTCCAAACCTTTGTCGATCCTACAATATGCTGACGATACCTTAGTGTTTGGGATGGCTAAGGCAGAAGAAATTATGACAGTTCGTGTCCTCCTTAGATGTTTTGAATTCTGGTCAGGTCTGGCGGTGAACCTGCAAAAGAGTTGCGTCACTGCTCTCTCCAACAACAGTGCAACACCCACAGACATTACTGCAACCCTGCTTCAATGCGAACAAAAGGCCTTTCCGCTGAACTACCTAGGAACGCAGATCAGACCAGGGAAGCTGATTAAGGAAGACTGGATCCCGCTGGTAGAAAAAATCGAAAAGAAACTGGCAGGGTGGAAAGGGAAGTCCCTCTCTCTGGGTGGTAGAATTACACTCATCAACTCCAGCCTTAGCAGTATCCCCACTTACCTGATGTCGATCTACGAGATCCCTAGCTGGGCTATCGAAAGAATCGATAAATGTAGACGGAGATTCCTATGGCAAGGGGCGCGCGATGACCACAAGGGCATTAATCTAATCAACTGGGGGAGAGTCTGCAAGAAGAAAGAGTTTGGAGGACTAGGGATCATTAACCTGAGGGACATGAACATGGCACTTCTATCCAAATGGTGGTGGAAAATGCACAAACAACGGAAGGCATGGTGGAGTAACTCCTTTATGAGATACAAAAGGAGGAAAATTGCTAGGTTTGGATGGAAATGCAGGTATGGGAAGGCGTCTGGTATCTGGAAAGGGGTGGCTAAGGTGGGCGACATCTTCCATGCAAACACAAGATGCAAGTTGGGGAGGGGCAACAACATCAGATTCTGGAAGGATAAATGGTGTGGAGATAATACGCTACAATCACTCTACCCTGATTTAGCAATGTCAGCCAGTAGGGAGGACGCTTTAGTCATAGACATATGGAGGAATAGAAGACTGACGCTACAGCTTACAGGGCCCCCCTCTAACGATGTTTAGGTGCAACTAATGAGGCTTAATGCGATGCTTCTGGAAGAAGAGACACAAGAGAGGCCACAGGAGGATGTCAGAGAATGGAACCTAGGTCAAAGCAAAACTTTCACTGTTTCATCCATGTACGGTTTCCTTAATGATGGTGGAATAAGGAACTCACTTGCGAATACTATGTGGAAGACTAAAGCGCCCCCCAAAGTTAAGGCTTTCCTTTGGCTAGTCCTCAATAATGGCATTTTATCCAAATCTAATCTTAAGAAACGAAACGTTTTGCCAGACGCTACGTGTCTACGCTGTCACAATGGAGAGGAAGACACCACTCACATTTTTTTCGTATGCCCTAGAGCTAGGTTGACTTGGGAGATCATGGGTCTGGCCTTTCATACTACTGCAGTACCGAGTTGCGTCGATGGTCTGTGGGGGGTTTGGAGAACTAGACACATCAGAATAGAACATAGGGGGTTGTGGGACAGTACGGTTGGGGCCATTGTGTGGAGACTGTGGCTAGATAGGAATGATTATTGCTTTCGTAATGATAGATGCTCTTATCATATGTTAATTCATAAAATGCTAGTTCTTACAGAAACTTGGACAGGTCTAGCAGGAGCTTGGAAGAAGCCGAGGTTGGACGGAGCACAGTAGCTGGAGTTGGATCTTATATGGGTGGACCTGAGCTTTTGGTGGGAGTTACAAGCAATGCAATTGGTTATGTAGGGTGGTCTTCATGTGCTCAGTGATGTAACTTCTTTTGGTTGTTTTTGATGTAGTTTCAGTTGGTTGTTTAGATCTACCATTGTATTAGAACGACGGTGTTTTGTTGTAATGATCTGTACTCTTTGTTTCATTAATCAATCATTAATGAAACCGGTGGCATAAGGCCATCTTTATTTCAAAAAAAAAAAAGAAAAAAAAAAGAGAGGAGGGCTGATATTGCCTTGGCTCGTCTCCTTTCCTTGTCCAGTTATTATCTCCCCAAAGTCCCTACTAATAGTAAGTAGTTGTTTGTATATTTCTATCTAAGCTGTTGCTTAGGTAACTCTGCAAATTCGCTAATAATAATTTATTTGTGGAATATTGTTCAGGGATGGAGGGGGTTCAATACTCCAATGAAGAGAGAGATGTACGGGAATGGGCCTTGGAATCTAGTAGGATGTTTTTGGTATGATCCATGTATCGTCATTTGAATGAAGAGGGGATCAGAAGCCACGAGGCAAATACTATTTGGAAGACTAAAAAGTCCGATGTAGGTTAAAGCTTTTCTTTGGCTGGTGATGAATAATGCAATTCTTTCTAAAGTAAACATAAGGAAACATAACGTTTCAATCGACGTGTGGTGTCAAAGGTGTAACATAGGGGAGGAAGACGTTAATCATATATTCATATACTGTCCTAAGGCTAAATTGATGTGGAAAATTTTGGGTTTGGGGGTCTATTAGAGATTCCAACACATATAAATGACATCAACACACATTAGGAAAGAGAGTAGGGGAATGCGAGATATTACGATGGCAGTTATCTTGTGGATCTTATGACTTGTCTCGAATGATGTGTGTTTTCGTAATGTTAATTGTAGATTTAACAGGATGTTGTATAAAATTTTGGCTCTTATTAATGTGTGGGCAGGTCACGCGGGGGTAGGGAAGAGACTACGTATGGAGGACGAGGAGTAGGACTGGCGGTGGACTTGGCAAGGTCCATCTAGCTCTATTGTGACATAGTAGAGAGAGGATACTGCTATTTTGATTGCTTGGATGTACGCTTTATGCATTATGTTTTTGGATGTCGTTGTAACATGTACTTGTTTGATGTACTAGATTTGATCGTATTTAGATTGTGATATTATGTACTATTATTTCGTTAACTTTTCATTAATAGAACATGTGAACGGAGGTCACTTTTATTTATAAAAAAAAGGAAATTTGTTCAGGGATATATTATTGCATGCTAAATGCATGACCAGTCTCGTTGCTTCTATTGCATGTGTATTGAACTGTATAAAGAGTTTGGTATGCCACACTCTGTACTTTATTCTTCTTTCATTCTTTTGCTGTATTGCAATATGCTTTCCTTACCTTATTTTGTATCATTTTGCACACTTGAATTGGATTTTTCTTTGGTTTCTTTTCCTGGGCTCTGTCGTTTTGATATTTCCAAATTGAACTGAACCAAGTACGGCACCTATTGGAGACATTTATCGACTCTATATGGATCATGACTTAAGATTTATGCTGGCTACAAAAAGGATTAAGTTTCGACATTAAACACTGAATTCCATAACTGATATATATTATGAACATGTAGCAGGGAGTGGCTAAAATTTCTTTTTCAGGGTGAGGAGAGATTGATGGCATAACTGTTAGGAATTTAGGCACAGCGGAGAGAGGTTTAGGAGTGAAAAGTGTTAACCGATCCAATGAACAATCAAACAAATAGATCAAACTAAGAATACATCTCATAACTATTTGGCATAACTTTTAGGAATTTGATGTGGACTACAGTATATATGCACTGAAAATTTTATCCATCTCCTCTTTATCTAATACTAGTTGTTAGGTCAAAATTGCAGAATTAGATAGTTACTGAACAACTCGTTATTTTTCGGAAATTCGGCAAAATTAATTGGAATTGCAACAAGTAGAAAAATAGTAAAAAGAAGAAGAAGAAAAAAAGATTTTCGGAGCCAATATTAGTTAGATAATAAGAGAATTACAAGATTACAATAATCTCTCACTTAGATAGCTATATCTTAGTTTTTCTATTGGCACTCTTCAGACCTTACATAGATACAATCTATTCTCATATATTTATAGAGCAGTAATCTTGAAATATTTGTTAGAGTTAGTAGTCTTTGACTTAGTGCCCAAATATACTTAGCCCCAAGTCAAATATATTCTCTCAATCAAAATGAGAATAAATCACTAACAAATATTTCAAGATAATCACACAAAAAAATTGTACCAAAATATTTCAAATACAGAAAGATAAGAGAAAATAAATAAAGAATAAAGATTCTAAATCTAGAGAAAAATTTGAGGCATCGTTTTCAACACTATTGGCTGTTACAGACAGTTTCTGGTACGGGAGGGAAAGAAATGCGGTGGTTAATTTATACCGAGCATATCAAATTGCATCCTTTTTGTTGTTTCTCCGCGTTTATATTTGCTCATTGCCCTGCTGTTTTTCTCAGCTCGCTTATTGTTGCATCAGTGTGTATCTTGCCCGTGTATTTTGATCCGTCGTATTCTCTCTGTCTGTCTATATATGTATGTGTCTCAATGTCTTCTGATCAGCTTAGTGGCATGTTTGTGTTCCTGTCTCACTGCTCTCGATCTGCTTCTTGTCATGTCTTGTGTGCATGTCACTGTTTTATGATCTGCTTATTGTCTAGTAGTGTTTTATGTTGCTCTGTTCTCGGTTATTATTGTCTGATTATTTTCTTTCAGCATGGGGCTGTCCATGCTGCTGTTTGAAGCTGATGTTCGTGCTTTGGGGGCTTTTCTTCTTGTAGCTTGGGATTGCTTGATTGTTGTTGTGTCAAGCCATTGTTGAAGTAATTGTGCTCCGCATCACTTGTACACAAAGTTCTGTCTGAAATTATTCCTACCACTGGCACAAATATTTTTAAGGAGAAAAACTAATTAACCATTGTGAAAACAGAGTCCAGCAAATTTTTTTTTTAAAGTGACATCTTACCGTTTCATTAATAAAATGTTAATAAAACAAAGTACAATAGAAACAAACTTACAACACTAGTTCATAAGTTTAAAGATCCTATAACGATTTTAAACATCAATTACACAAGGACATGTAACAAAATACGACTCAAAAGAACTAGATACTAAGAAGGCCAGAAGACTCTGCCTTCTCCCGCTTGGATGGTTGCAACCGTGTACTCCTCCTCCTCCTCCTATATACACAACCTCTTCTTCGCACCTGCGCATCATCAGAGGCAAAGATTTTATACATCATGACAGATAATCTATTATTAATTTGACGAAAGCACAGATCGTTTCGGTCTAGCTATACACCCCATAAAGTAGCTGCAATAGAGATGTCCCATACTAATTATTTTCTTTCCTTATCTCATTCTCTATCCATTCCCCCCAAACCTCTCGAATTGAAGTCGGACACACACCTAGTCCAAAACCTATACAAATAACCTCCCACGCTATCCTGGTTGGTTCTAGAGCAAGAGAATAAAATATATTCCGTGTCTTCTAAGATAGAGTCCTGTTAGGGAAAAGGCGTTCAATGCTGCACAATTATAAGAATTAATTGAAATATATAAATGATTTTGTAATTATGATCATTCTTATGGAAAAAAATTATACCACATGTGCTAGAAAATTTTAAGGGTTTATGACTCACTTAAAAAGGATCACAAAAGATGACTAGTTCTAATCACAGCAATGCCATGTAACTTGTAGACACCAAAAGCAACACAAAAATTCAATTTTGGATAAGGAATAGATTCACACCTTGGAATCAAACTACACAAGCAAATAGTCTTCTACTTGCCAACATTCCTCTTAATTAACACTGTATAATTTTGCCATTTGGTACTTAGGTTGGACTCTTGCATTCACTGAACACTTAAACTTATAATACTAGGGCTATAAATAAGATAAATAATTAAGTACAATTCATTTGTATTAAAATAACATTAACAAGGTGATCGTTTGTCGTCGCTGCTGTTTGCAATTGTTGCAGATGGGCTACTAGAGATGATAGCTAATGGCAAAAAGGAGTGCTTATTTCGGAATTCATATCAAAGGACTTACTGAGCCAATTTCAATCCTTCAATATGCGGACGATACTCTTTTGTTTGGATCGGGAACGAAAGAGGATATCATAGCAATGGGAGCTGTACTGAAGTGCTTTGAGGCTTGGTCCGGCATGAAGGTCAACTTCAATATGAGCTGTGTCATACAGTTTAGTGACAACTGTTCCATACCCATCACAGAGATTCAGCAAATGCTTGGATGCAAAAAGGGTGACTTCCCGCTCGTTTATCTAGGGATTCCTATCAGGGCCTGGGAAGCTAACTAAGGAGGACTGGGAACCGCTTATCGATAGGATAGAGAAAAGACTAGCTGGTTGGAAAGGGAGAATGTTAACACAGGGAGAAAAGACTAGCTAGAGAAATCACGAGGAAGATACGAATTACATCATTTTCAATTGTCATAGAGCTAGAGGGGTTTGGGAGAAAGTGGGTCACAAGTTCGGGATTTTACAGTGTCCGGGGTCTAGTGCACAGGTTTGGGGGGACATTAGATCAAACAGGATTAGAAAGAAAGTGAGATTAGATTGGGATTTGGCTGTTGCTTCAATTATGTGGAACCTTTGGCTAGATCGAAATGATTATTGTTTCAATAGTGTTAATCATAGATTTTCCTTTCTGATGCACAAAATTCATTTATGTTGTTATGAATGGACAGGACTTCTCAGGACCAGGAAGAAGATACGATTGGGAGAGGAGTAGTAGTAGTTCCATCGGAGGTTGGGATAGTTCCTCCAAGAGATGGAGATGGAGGCATCAAAGCTTTTGGTTTAGTTGTTGTTTTGTATTTTGATGTAGCTTGTTCTTTGCGAAGACGTTGTATCGCAGGTGTGTGTTTTTCTATATTGCTTGCCTACGGGCTGCTTTTGTATCTTTATGAACTGTTTCGTTAAGTTCTCTTTAATGAAGCGATGACCTAGTCATCTTTTAATCAAAAAAAAAAAAAAAAAAAAAAAACATTAACAACAAAAAAATATGTACAATTCATTTTGAGATAATGTTGATGTTTGAATCTGTATGTTTAAGCATCATGCTTTTGACAGATACATCTACCTAATAATGTTGCATCTCAATAATTCCTCATACCTGAAATCCTCAAACATAAATAAAGAATTAATTGTCACTAATTATGAAAGACCCTACTGATCGCATACACTAAATTAAGAAAAATTTGATTAGAAATGAGAATTTAGTATCCAGCTACATTCCTATGCACCCGTCGCAGAATAAGAATCATCTTTGTGAGCCAAATCATACACTGCAATTTCTTGTTTCTTTCTAATATGCATTTAAATTGCACAAGCGGTGGGATTTGAAACCGAAGTGCACTCATACCATGTGGAAGACCCTACCGATAAACTAGTTATGGTAATTGGTAAGAGCTTAATATCTATATTTTAAAACTAATGATATATTCTTTTAATCTTTATGTTTTTTATACATCGGAAACTCATCAATAATTTTGCTTGAGCATCCTGTCTAAAAGTAATCTGGAGATCCAAATTGACCCGTTTTGCTTGAGATGTTTAAGCATCGAGGAGGACTGTAACCACATTCTCTTCACGTGTCCTAGGGCTAGACTAACATCGGAGGTAGTTTGTTTAGGCTTCGGGGGTCTAGCTTGCCCTAATTCTATTTTCGAGGTTTTTCAACATTGGAGAGTCATTAAGGTTAGGGTCGAGGATAGAGTAGCTTGGGAAATATCTATTGCTGCGACTCTTTGGCGCTTATGGCTAGACCGAAATAATCTGTGTTTTCGTAGCATCAATGACAGATTTACTACTATGATGCATAATATCTTTTATTCATTTCTTCTTGGGCAGGTCAAGCAGGGGCAAAGAAACAACTGCGCACAGAAGGAGAGGATTAGGGCGACCTCCTCATGTTGACTAGAGTGGCCCTAGTTGGAGGATATCGTCATTGTACCTTTGTATCTTCATTTCCGCACTTTAGTTGTAAATTGTTTGGACGTCATCTCAGGTTGAGCGACGATGTTGTTTGTGGACTGTTGTAATTAGTACTATTTGTTTTGTTAATTTCGCATTAATGAAACGATGATGATGAGGTCATATTTTATAAAATAAAAATAAAAAATTTGGTTGAGCTCATCCAATAACTTAGGGCCCATTTGATTAAGCTTATTTTCAACCCAAAATAACTTTAATTTTGACTCCAAAAATGGCTTTAAGCTGAAAATAAACCTAACCAAACAGACCGGTAGACTAATTAATTGATTTACCACATAACCTTCAAGGATAGCTTGTTGTTGTTGGGCTCCTTTACCAACCAAGGCATACACATTGCCTCAAAACCAGTCAACTCTCATCATCTATTCCTCCTTGTACACAATTGCACATTTTAAAAGAATTTTCAACTCACTAGGGAGCAATTAATTAGATGATCATCTCTACTACTATAATGGGAGAAGGCCTTTGTCCTTAATCCAACCCGTGCAACGCACGTGTAGGTTATTTTTTTTCCTTTTCATTCCTTCCAATTTTCCCCCACGTGCACAGCACGTGTATAATACTAGTCATGAATTAATAATAAATCACTGAACTTGGCAATTTCAAGAAAGACTGTGATATCAAAATGTTGGTTGTGGTAAAAAAAACCTCTAGCCTTCCAAGAATTTTCTTCTCTCTTTTGATTAACCTTTTATTTTTCCTTGTTATTAGTATCTATATATTGGTCCCAAAACACCATCCATATAGAGACAAGCAGATAAAACTACCAGTCTAACTCACCTCTTTAAAAATGTCCTAGGAGAATTTTGTTTTCAACCTTTTTGTTTGGCCATTGTTATTTTATTTTACTACTTCTGAACTTTCTAGTGCATGTGAGCATGGTGAACTCATATGATATTTAACTATTTACATAGCTGGAGTGCTATGTCTCAGTTATACTGTACTAGTAATTTACACGTGTGATACACGTTTTAATAAATATAATTTTTTAAAAATAAAAATTCCGACGTAATCTAGTTTTGAACCTAAGACCTATTTCGATTAATTATGCACGGGCAATATAGAGATTTATTTGTCTACAAATGACAACTCCAACTCTTCCATTATAATATTAGAGATATTTGTATTTGGGGAAAAAGGGGTATGAGCAATTTGCTCATTTAGTAAATGAGCAAGTGATGAGGTGGCATGCATGTGATTGGAAAACTCTAAAAGTGGTTAGATACTCAATGTATCCCATGCACGCCACCTCATCATTTGCTCATTTATTAAATGAGCATGTTGCTCATATCCCTTTTACCCATTGTATTTGACATGCCACTTTTTCTTGCATCGATCATTAATTACTGCCTCCTATTCAGTATATTGTTTGAAGAAGGATATGAATTTAGAATAGAAGAAAAATTTCCTCCATAGTCGAAAGTGTCCTCTGATCTCATCTCGTTGCCCCGTTTATGGCTGTATCTCTACTGCTCAAGGCCGGCCTCCACCTTGAGGCCGGTAAGGCAGCCATCTCAAGTTCTCAATTTTTTTGCACTTGTAGGGGTTTCCAAATTTACATTCCCCTTATAAATATAAGCACATATTTTGCGCGTTAAAAAATTATATTGTAATTAGGGATCCCAAAAATAATTATTTGGCCCCAGAAACTCAGGGCCGGCCCTACTACTGCTGGTTTGTATTGTGTTATAACTTATATCTATCCTGCTGGGGCCTTATGCTGGCCAGTTTCAGTCCTTTTTGGTTGAAGATTCGACAGATTTGTGTGTTGCGAATGGTTGCGTTGGGAATATTGCACTATTTGATGCTTGTTGTGTTTGTTTGCTTCTGCTGCTTTGGCCAACTGGTGGAGCTCCTGCTGTGTGTGTTCCTGCTGTTCGCTTCCGCTAACCTGTTATATACTTAATTGAGTTCCATTCAGTTCATTTGGAGTTGTTGGCTGAAGCTACTTTCTTATAGCTTTAAGCATTTTCAGTTTTGAGTTTGTAAGCTACACTAATTTTGTTTTTTTTCCGGTTTAATTGACTTCTTGTAAACTGGATCTGCATCTCTTTTTATATATATCATTTTCTGGGATGGAATCGTTTGACTCTATTCTTTATATCACAAAAAAAATAAAAAATAAAATATATATATATATATGTGTGTGTATTCAACAACTTATACCATCTCCGTATATATCAACCTATTGGTGTATGATCTGGTCTCCTATACCCTAAGTTGGTCCATATTTCCGTTGCATGCTAAATAATGAAACAAGATCACATGTCAACTATTACTATTTTTTTGTGAGTTAACAAGAAAGTCAAAGAGATTAATACAAACTCAAGGTCAACTAAAAGAATGATAAATGAAATGAAACCAAATCTCTAAGATTAAGATTGTAATGCGAGAGTTTGAGATGTATAATTTGTAGACAATCAACCATTTACTTTTAAGTCGGAGTTACATTAACCATTTATTTACTTAATTGTTGTTAGTTACCATAATAGCCTAAAGTTCAAATTTATTTACAAAAGTTACTTATATAAAATAAAAGTTGGTGTCACATGGATAATCTGTAACTAGTATATAATGTGAGTAAAGCGATGTCTCAGGTTCAATGGCAGATTACGTCTTAAAATTTACTTTTTATATATATATAAAGATTAAAACGTGCATCACACGTGCAGATGAATAGCTTGAGACAAAGGTTGGTCAGCCTTCAAGTGTCTACTACTATTTAGCATGGGTGCGGGTCGGTTAAATTGTCCTTGAGGGACACTACGTTATCCTTATGGCCACCTTTTGTTATATGTAATGTAATGTAATTCCAATCCAACCACCACACCGTCGGTGCCTCCCCTCCTCGTCACTGCACCGGAAGCCTGGAAAGGACCCTCGAAGGGTTACTTATTTACGAGACTGCCATTGTTGAGCTATTAAAATTCTACTCTTGGAACTGAACTGCCTCCCGCCTCCGGGATCTCCGCTTGGCCTTATCAACTTTCCGGCCATGAATGTAATCGTTTGGGTTTTATTAGCATGTAGTGTTGGGATTGGAACGTCAACAAACGTTCTCTGGTCGCAGCGGAACTAATTAGAGCAATGGGGAAGTCGAAATAGACGAGGTGAATAAATTGTGCAAGCAAGTAGATCCACCAAACTAATACAAACACTCTAACAATGACTTATCCCGGTTAGCTTTTGCTTAATCTGGAGGAAATATAGGGAGATCTAATATTCAACTAGAAGAGATTATAAGTAGTTACTGATTCACTTGACACAAGGAATTAAACTCACCCACCAAGAACTATCTCTCTCGAGCATCTCTTCGCAATGGAGAAAATAATCTATGAAGTACTACCTCTCATATTGGAGGAGTTTACAATATATATAGAAGAACAGAGAGAAAACTTAGGTCTAATCTTGATCCTTAGCTGTCCGATAAAACCTGAAAAAGAAGTAACTGAATATGAGCCGCACGATCTAACTTGGAGTTTAAGATTGGGTTGAACCGACCTAACAAATCGCAGCCCAAAAACGAATCAGCGCCGCGGGCGGTCGACCGTCCAACAAGACCGGTCGACTGTACTACTCACTGACATTCCCTGTACTACGAGCGGTCGGGGGTGCGATCGGGGGGTGCGGTCGACTATCACCAAAACCGGTCGACCGCAACTAGCCTGCACCCTTGCTGCTGTTGTTTCTCCTTCTACTCACTTCGACGCTTCAACCTCCGTACTTCATCTTACCTTCTTTTAATCTTAACAAGGAGTATACAAGACACAATCCTAACATGTAGCTCTTTGGTTTTTTCTCAAAGCTTGTGAATTGTTTGTAGTAGATGTGATATTCGAGGATGTAGAAATTGCCTCATTGTATGGTTCTCCAACTGCAGTTATAGTTATAGTGACGTATAAATAAAATTACTGCAATGCATTTGCCTACATATATCAAGATGCAGCTAACGGGGGAATAAAAAATAAAAGACCCAAATGATGAAACAAACCGAAGATTGAATTTTGAGATGATGAACACTATTTGAGGATATGAATAAACACCTGATTAGGGCGGCGGTTTGGAGTTGGACGGAGAGGCAGCGGTTGGTTGAACGACGTGAGGAGTGAGCGGCGGGGCGTCGGGGTTGTTGGCTAGGCAGGGCGGCTCGATTTGGCGATTGGTGGCGCGAGGTGGCTAGAGTTGGTCGCATGCGTAAGGTGGAGAGGGTCGGGTTCGATGTGCGGCGTGAAGGGTAAGTGGCGCGCGCGTGAGGTGGAGAGGGGCGTCGGGGCTGTTGGGTAGGCAGGGTGACGCGAGGTGGGGTTCGATGTGATGCGTGGGAGGGGCGGCGGGGCATGGGTTAGAGAGAAAGAGAGAGAGAGAGAGAGATGAAGAGATTTTTGGGTTTTGAGAGATGCGGAGAAGGAAATTAATTTACACGCGTCGTTTACGGGTTTCATGGATTTATATTGGGAATTAATGTGGCTAAGCTTCAACAACCGTGAGACAAATAGGATAACTTATATTTGTCTTGAATACATAGTACTTTTACTTAGGTTGTTTCTTAATAATCGTATAGACACATATAATAACTTATATTTTGAAACTGCTGCACCATTTTTACTCGATCTGAGGTTGTTTTTAATAATTGTGTAAAAAATTAAAATGATTAATATTTTAAAACAGAGGCCAAACAATATTGCATTGATGCCATTTCTACCCGTGAGATTTATCTCATCCTCACAAAGAACACATAACGGAATACATAAATAAAATAAATAAAATGTTGTATTATTTGATGGAGACAGTGTATGAGTCCCCAAAAAAGTTGACTCATAAAAAGTAAAGTAGAAAAAAAAAGTGCAAGCAAAGAGTGCAAAATGAAAAGTCAAACTCTCATAATAATGCATCTTAAAGACTTAAACTAGGCACACAAATTTGTTACAAATTATATGGTACACAAAATAGAAAAGAAAAGAAGAGAAAGCTATTCTTCATGTGAAATATGAAAAAAAAAAATCAATATTTCTTAAGTCAATCATCCTTAATTATTTTGAAAAGAGAACATATATGAAATATAGGCTATAAGAGCATCTATAAGAGCATTGCAATCGTTGACATCCAAATTTTGGATATTTGGCAAATAGAAATTGAAAAAAATGGCGACGCTCTGTAGCCGTTGTTAGTCAAAATTTAGCTTCGAATAGGACGGACGGATGATTGTTTACCGTCCGAAGTTAAAAAAAAATTTAAAAAGTTAATTACTAACCAATGATAGTGACATTTATAATTAAAAAAAAAAATTCCAAAAAACTAAGAAGACCTGGAACATAGGGATGAAGATTCGTCCTTTGGAATTTTGTCTTTATCACAATTGTGTTGGACGGTAGATAATCTACCGTTCTTAACCTTTTTTTTTATTTAAAAAATTTAATTAATTGGACGGGATATTATCTTTCGTCCAACAATTTCGTCGTATGCTGAATTGAAGGGACGGTATATCGTTTGCCGTCTGACGTTTGAGACGAAAGATTATCTTTCGTCCAACGATTTCGTCGTATGCTGAATTGAAGGGACGATATATCGTTTGTCGTCTGACGTTTGAGACGAAAGATTATCTTTCGTCTCATTTAACAGACGAAGGATTATCTTTCGACAGCTATAATTTGGCTATGCCAAACCATCTGCTATATTTGGCCAGCGACTGTTCATGCGGCACTCAAATTTTGGGTATTTGGCAGACGAGTAGAGCGAGTTTTTTTCTCTCTATTTTTTCCCATTTTTTGACAAATTGGCTAACGACTACAGATGCTCTAATGGAACTGTTTTATAAGTTGTTTTCTGTTAGAAAATGAGTGTTTTAGACACCATTTTCGAACCGATTTTTGAGCAATTTTTTGAGTAAGATCCTCAATGAATTATTGAGAGATCTTGATTGATTTGTGTTCTCCTTCGTGAGTAGAACAAAATCATATATTGGTTTGCTAAAATCGGTTAAGGGGTGAATGAGAAATTGTCTCTCAAAGTGAGACGTTTTCATTCTTGAAAAAGGGTTAAGGGAACATAGTCCCACATCGGAAATAACAAAGAAAATAGAAGAGGATATATAGTAATCTCCTTCTAAGCATTGTAAGATGGCTAAAAGAGAGGCTCTCTCTCGCGCGCGCAGGGGGGGTGCAAATCACGGACCGGATTTACATGCGACTTGTGTGCGCCCGCACGACCTGCGGACACGAATGCCGGACCAATTTGACTCCACCCCGTGCAGAGCCACTTTTTGCTATAGTTTTCCTTTTGTAACGGCTGAAATGAATGCAGAAACGGTTCTATCTGCCGTTTCAGTGCTGTATTTAATATTTTGTCTGCCATTACACTGAAGGCATTCAATTCACTGTCTGCCGTTACACTGAAGGCAGTAAATGATGTCTGCCGTTACAGTGAAGGCATTAACAGCCTTGTCTGCCGTTACTGATTTAACCCAGGCTCTATAAATAGAGGCCTCCCCTTTACTTTCTTCCCTGCACAAAACCAGGTCTTCTTCTCTCCTTCTCTGAGTCCTCCTCTGTACTGTTCATCGTTCTACTTTTGTTGGTAAGTCGGTGATAGCTTCGAGCGCTTGTATTCAGTTCGGGAGTGGTACGTGGTGCCTACGGGATCGCTCCAAGTCGTTGCATCCTGGGAGACAGACGCCTCCGTTCATTCCAGTAACCGGAAAGAGGCGAAATCTGTTTTAAGGACACTGTGTGATACACAGGCCTCGGCTTCTCAAGTTGTACTTTTCATCTGTTCTTGTAAGTCATTTTATTAATTATTTTTTTTTCTTTTCTTTCGGTTTTCCTCTCTCCTGTTCTCTTCTGTGTTTTTGTGCCTCTTTATCTTTTCTTTGAAAAAGGAATTTTGTAAATAATATTTGTAACAAACTTAAAACAGATTATCGATTTCTTTCATTTTTGATTTTGAGGCACGGTTTTTCTTTTTATTTCTTTTATCTGAAAAACTTACACTCGTGTTGTGTAAATTTCAGATTCACAATGACTACTGCATTGGACAATGCTGTTGTGTCTGAAACGGTCTATGTGCCGGTTGTTGATACAACGCAAGAACCGATTGCTGCTGCGGCACGAGTGCCAATGCCCACCGTTGTACCTGTCTCAGTCTCCCATGGGGAGAAACCTGAGAAGTTCAACGGGCAGAACTTTAAGAGGTGGCAACAGAAGATGATGTTCTATCTGACCACACTGAATCTTGCAAGGTTCTTGAACGAAGATGCTCCAGATCTTAAGAAAGATGAGCAAGATAACCAAGTCATTGCCGCTGTGGATGCTTGGAAAAATACTGATTACTTGTGTAGAAATTATATAATGAACGGATTAGCCGACTCTTTGTATAATGTATACATTGACAAAAGAACAGCTAAAGAACTTTGGGAATCACTAGAACATAAATATAAAACTGAGGATGCCGGCGCCAAGAAATTTATTGTGGGCCGCTTCCTAGACTATAAAATGGTAGATTCTAAAACAGTAATCAGTCAAGTTCAAGAACTACAACTAATCTTGCATGAGATTCATGCTGAAGGTATGAACTTAAGTGAAAGTTTCCAAGTGGCTTGTATAATTGAAAAATTACCACAAGGTTGGAAAGACTTTAAGAATTACCTAAAGCATAAGCGAAAAGAAATGAGCATTGAAGATCTCATTGTTAGGCTTCGTATTGAAGAAGACAATAGGGGATCTGAAAAAGTTGGACTCATCAGTCATGCAGCTAAGGCAAATGTAATGGAACATAAACAACGTTCCAACAAGCACAACAACAAGGGTCCGAAGTTGGGGCCTAAGGGAGGAATCTTCAAGAAGCCGAAGTTTCAAGGCAAGTGCTTCAATTGTGACAAAATTGGTCACAAGTCCACTGAATGCAGACTTCCCAAGAGGAACAGGAACAGAGAAGCAAACTTGGTTCAAGTAATTGTTCAAGATGTTTCCGATATCAACCTCTCAGCTGTGATATCAGAGGTGAATATGTTACGTTCAAATTCGAAGGAATGGTGGATTGACACTGGAGCTACTCGGCATGTGTGCTCCAATAGAAGTATGTTCTCCACTTTTGAACCATTAGAGAATGGGGGGAAAATGTTTATGGGGAACTCGGCTACTTCAGAAATAAAGGGGCAAGGCAAGGTGATCTTAAAGATGACTTCTGGAAAGGAACTGACTCTGAACAATGTTGCATATGTTCCTGAAATCCGTAGAACCTGGTATCTGGTTCGTTGCTTAATAACCACGGTTTTCGTTTAGTGTTCGAGTCGAACAAATTTGTTTTGTCTAAAAGTGGAATGTATGTTGGTAGAGGATATATGAGTGGTGGAATATTCAAACTCAATGTAATGACCATGGTTAAGAATATGAATAAAGCTAGCTCTTCTACTTATTTGCTTGAGTCTTCCAATTTATGGCATGGTAGACTAGGACATGTTAATTATGATACTTTGCGAAGACTAATTAACTTGAATCACATACCAACGTTCCAAATTGATTCCAAACACAAATGTGAAACTTGTGTTGGGGCAAAACTAACGAGATCATCATTTAAAAGTGTTGAAAGAAACACCGAACCACTTGATCTAATTCACACCGATATTTGTGATTTGAAAATGATACAAACAAGAGGTGGTAATAAATATTTTATTACCTTCATAGATGATAGCACAAAATATTGCTATGTATGCTTGCTTAAAAGCAAAGATGAAGCTATAGAGAAATTTGTTCTCTATAAAAATGAGGTTGAAAATCAACTCAATAAGAAAATTAAGGCGCTAAGAAGCGATCGAGGTGGAGAGTATGAATCACCATTTGCTGACACATGTGCGAAGCATGAGATTATACATGAAACCATAGTGCCTTATTCTCCTCAGTCCAACGGTGTTGCTGAGAGAAAGAATCGTACATTGAAAGAAATGATGAATGCGATGTTAATAAGTTCTGGTTTACCACCAAACTTGTGGGGAGAAGCTATTCATACGACTTGTGTGCGCCCGCACGACCTGCGGACACGAATGCCGGACCAATTTGACTCCACCCCGTGCAGAGCCACTTTTTGCTACAGTTTTCCTTTTGTAACGGCTGAAATGAATGCAGAAACGGTTCTATCTGCCGTTTCAGTGCTGTATTTAATATTTTGTCTGCCATTACACTGAAGGCATTCAATTCACTGTCTGCCGTTACACTGAAGGCAGTAAATGATGTCTGCCGTTACAGTGAAGGCATTAACAGCCTTGTCTGCCGTTACTGATTTAACCCAGGCTCTATAAATAGAGGCCTCCCCTTTACTTTCTTCCCTGCACAAAACCAGGTCTTCTTCTCTCCTTCTCTGAGTCCTCCTCTGTACTGTTCATCGTTCTACTTTTGTTGGTAAGTCGGTGATAGCTTCGAGCGCTTGTATTCAGTTCGGGAGTGGTACGTGGTGCCTACGGGATCGCTCCAAGTCGTTGCATCCTGGGAGACAGACGCCTCCGTTCATTCCAGTAACCGGAAAGAGGCGAAATCTGTTTTAAGGACACTGTGTGATACACAGGCCTCGGCTTCTCAAGTTGTACTTTTCATCTGTTCTTGTAAGTCATTTTATTAATTATTTTTTTTTCTTTTCTTTCGGTTTTCCTCTCTCCTGTTCTCTTCTGTGTTTTTGTGCCTCTTTATCTTTTCTTTGAAAAAGGAATTTTGTAAATAATATTTGTAACAAACTTAAAACAGATTATCGATTTCTTTCATTTTTGATTTTGAGGCACGGTTTTTCTTTTTATTTCTTTTATCTGAAAAACTTACACTCGTGTTGTGTAAATTTTAGATTCACAATGACTACTGCATTGGACAATGCTGTTGTGTCTGAAACGGTCTATGTGCCGGTTGTTGATACAACGCAAGAACCGATTGCTGCTGCGGCACGAGTGCCAATGCCCACCGTTGTACCTGTCTCAGTCTCCCATGGGGAGAAACCTGAGAAGTTCTGTAGCGCCCCAAATTTCTAATATGAGAGCTTAGAAAATAAGTGGCGAAATCCCAGCAATCCACTTCAATAGAACAATAAACACCAACAACACCACTAAAATTTTTCTTTCTTTATTACAACAATTATTACAAATCACAGCGGAAGTCTAAACATCTCAACCCAAATATTTCTTTACATTTACAACTCAATAACCACACAATATGTCTTTACAAATTTTACACAAAACTAAATAGTCCAAATAGTCTCAAATGCAACATTAAGCATCCAACCTCCCACTCTAAGCAGTAACCTACAACAAGTGAGGCTAGAGTTGAACCCTAACCCCCAAACTAAAGGGGTCAGCCATAAAAATGGTGTGAGTGGCAACTAATCAAACAAATAACATAAATGAACATAAAACATAATATCCAACAAATAATAATCAACACTAAAGTATGAAGTAACAACAAAGAATAAGGGGTGATACCAAAACCAAAGGCCAAGTGTGTGCCGAAAACAGGAAATCCAAATGCGTAAAAGTGATTCAAGAAAACATCATGACTACAGGCTGACAACGATGACTACTCAGAGATGAAGATAAACTATGATAATTTGCCCATGCTTGATCATTCCGGAGATTGATCCCACATCACAGGTATTTTCCCTGGATAATTCAGGAGATCATCCCACATCTAAACATAGACTCATAACCACAATAATACCCCAAAAGCGTCGCCTCGACTCCGATCATTCCGTAGTTCAATCCCACATCTCAAGATAATTACTTGGATAATTCCGGAGAAATATCTCACATCTCAGGTTAACTACCTGGATAATTCCGGAGATAGATCACACATCTCAAGTTAACTACTTGGATAATTCAGGAGACTAATCCTACATCAAAAGTCATACTGAGGTGCGTAACTCAAGTTCTCATTCGTCATGACACTACTAATGCCTGTCCTTATTAGTTTGGGTTACTGAACAAATCTCCTAGAGTAGCGTACCCTACCGGACTAAAAATCTGAATAACTGAAAATTCGCCTCAAAGGGCCTCAACAAAGGACTGAACAAATACCGGTATACTAGGGCCACGTACCTCTAGAGACTCAAAACAAATATCTGAACAAATTCCACTTAACAAGTGGCTCAACAAAATATTTCCAAAATCATGTTCTTAATTGAACATCTCAAAAAACCAATACTTAACTGAACATCTTAAAATCAAACACTGAACAAATATCTCAACATCAAATACTGAACAATATCTCAGAATCAAGTACTAAACAAATGTCTCAAAATCAAACACTAAACAAAATATCTCAAATCAAATACAAAGATCCCACAGGACCAGTCGACTGTACAATGGACCAGTCGACTGTCCAGAGGACATATCCCAACATTTTACGAAAATGATCTAAGGCATGTCCAGTCGACTTACCCAAGAAGTCAGTCGACTGCCCCGAAAGAACTGAACAAAACCACAAGCAGAGGGTCAGTCGACTGACCACAGTCTAGGTCGACCGTCCCGAACAAATCTCAAGACTCAAAAGTACACTGTAAGCTCGTACCAGTCGACTGCACATCAGATCAGTCGACTGACGGCTACAGATCTGAACACAAAATCATCTTGAAGTTTTCTAAAGAATTACTGATCATAAAGTTAATTTATATTCGGGCAAATGAACAATTCTCAACAATCTCTATCATGGTTACATTACTCAATCAATCAATTTCTCCAATCTCATATTCTCATGATCTAAATTCTCAATTCTCCCATTAGGGTTTTCTCAACCTAACTAAATGTCTTCCTCAACACATAATCAAAATTGGCTTGCAATCACTAGATCCAGATGTTTAATATCCAAGTTTAACATAATCAGTTCTAATTTTGCTTTCTAACAACATGATCTCATAAATCAACATATCCTCAACAAATCTAAATCTTTTCTCATCATGGTCCAAATATCAAATAAAAGTTCTCATCATCCATATCGAATTAAAGATCCATGTCATACATACAATGGGACTAACAAAGAATGGTATAATGATCACAAACAAACATAACAAGATCTCACGTCATCTTCCAATCAAAACAAACAAAACAAAGCAAAACAAACAAACCAACTCACCTGATTTGAAGAAAAGATCCACAAACTTTCTCCTTGCTAGATCCAAGAATTCTCCTCTTGTTCCTCAAAGAAATCTCAATATTCTAAATATTGTGAATGACGGCTGGGAAAGGGATTTCCCTTATATATGCCGGATTAAAATATTAGGGTTTTCACCCAATTTGCAAAATAATCCTTTTAAGAGTACATCTTACATATATAATTGTATCCTTGAAAACTAAATCAAATATAATTTAAATTAGGGTCTAATAGAAAAATATGTTTCTAAACTTCAACAAATACTGATCGGAATGCCCAGAAATTATAATTTGCATTTTAACCCTTGAAATTGTCAATTTTGCAAATAAGTCCTTCTTTTCTCAAAAATTGCAAATACGCATAATTAATTTCAGAAAAATCTGGAAAAATACTAAATAATTCTCAAATAATAAATAATGATTTTTCATAAAGAAAACTTAATTTTCCAAACTTCTAAAAAGTCATTTGCACGTGTTTTGCACGTGTACCAAAGAATAAATTTCTTAGAAAACATTTATTAAATCCTCAAAAATCATTTAAATTCATTTTCAAATAATTAAAATAATATTTGAAAATACGGGGTTCTACATCACTCCCTCCTTAGAAGAGTTCTGTCCTCAGAACTACTACTAATGAGTTCAAACACATACTAATCAAAAGGAAACAATACTTCATAAATAGATCATCACCCAAACAATTTCATATAACATCACAATCAAAATAAAGGAATACATCATTTGTCAATCGACAATACAATCATCCAAAGAATTCCATTCACATACAAGAAGTACATTCATACAAACAATTCAGGAAAATCCTTCAGCATGCGATCCTCTGGCTCCCAAGTAGCCTCCTCGAACTGCTGATTCCTCCACAATACCTTGACCATAGGTATCACCTTGCTTCTAAGGACTTTCTCCCTACGATCAACGATCTCAACAGGCTGTTCCTTGTAACTCAGGTTCACCTGTAGATCTTCGGGAACTTCCACCAACTGGTGCCTCTGATCGGCCACATACTTCCTCAGTAGCGACACATGAAACACGTCATGTACTTGTGCTAACTCCCCTGGAAGTTTCAATCTGTAAGCTGTCTTGCCAATCCTCTCCTCGATCTTGTACGGACCAATATACCTCGGCGCCAACTTGCCACCCTTACCAAATCTGATTACTCCTTTGGTCGGAGAAACCTTGAGAAAAACTGAATCCCCAACCTCAAATTCCAAATCTCTCCGTCGAGTGTCAGCATAACTCTTCTGCCGACTCTGAGCTTCAATTAACCTCTTGCGAATCAGCTCAATCTGCTCTGACGTCTGCTGTACGATCTCAGGACCATACATCTGCCTCTCGCCAACCTCATACCAACATACAGGTGTCCTGCACCTCCTGCCGTATAAAGCCTCATACGGTGCCATCCCAATACTTGCATGGTAACTATTGTTATAGGCAAACTCAACCAATGCCAAGTATCTCTCCCAACTACCACCAAAGTCCATAACACAAGCTCTCAACATATCTTCCAGTACTCGATTCACCCTCTCCGTCTGACCATCTGTCTGCGGATGAAATGCCGTACTGAAATCAGTTCTGGTGCCCAACGCTGCCTGTAAACTTCTCCAAAACCTTGATGTAAACCTCGGATCTCTGTCAGACACAATTGAAACAGGAACTCCATGAAGTCTCACAATCTCTCCAATGTACAACTCAGCCAATTTCTCCATCGACCAAGAAATCTTCATGGCTAGAAAATGTGCCGACTTAGTCAATCGGTCCACAACAACCCAAATCGAGTCATTTCCCTTCGAACTCCTCGGCAAACCCGTGATAAAGTCCATGCTGATATTCTCCCACTTCCACTCCGGAATGGGTAAAGGCTGCAACAAACCTCCAGGTCTCTGATTCTCTGCCTTAATCTGCTGACAAGTCAGACACCTTGCCACAAAATCTGCTACATCTCGCTTCATGCCAGACCACCAAAAATGCGGTTTGATATCCCTGTACATCTTCGTACTTCCAGGATGAACTGACAATAAGGTACTGTGTGCTTCCTGCAAGATACTCTCCCTCAACTCTGCGTCATCTGGAACACACAACCTCTCACCCAACCAAAGAACTCCATCTTGGACACGAAATTCTGATAACTTGCCCTCAGCAACCTGCTGCAACATCTTCTGGATCTCTGAATCTGATCTCTGACCTTCCACAATCTTCTCTCTCAAAGACGGCTGCAGCCTCAACTGAGCCAAAGATGCCCCTAAACCTCGCAGTACAACCTCGATACCTGCCTGATCGATCTCTGCTGCCAACTCTCTTCGAGTAGTGATCAACCTTGCCAAACTACCCTTTCTGCTAAGTCCATCAGCCACTACATTCGCCTTGCCTGGATGATACTTGATCTCAGGACGAATGTCTTCCAAAACTTCCAACCATCTTCTCTGACGAAGATTCAAATCCCTCTGCTGATAGATATACTTCAGGCTCTTGTGGTCCGTGAACATGCTAACCTTCTCACCATAGACATAATGCCTCCATAGCTTCAGGGCATAAATGATAGCTGCTAACTCCAAGTCGTGCGTCGGATAATTCTTCTCATGCGGACGCAACTGCCTCGAACCATAAGCAATGACCTTGCCCTCCTGCATCAACACACATCCCAAACCTCTGAGAGATGCATCACTGTAGATGTCATAATCCTTCCCTGCTTGCGGCAATGATAATATAGGTGCAGTAGTCAACCTTTCCTTTAACTCAAGGAAACTCTCCTCGCACTTATCTGTCCATACAAACGCCACACTCTTCCGGGTCAAACCTGTCAATGGAATAGCAATCTGAGAATACCCCTGAATAAACCTCCTATAGTAACCAGCTAATCCCAAGAAGCTTCTCACTTCCTTCACTGACGTCGGCCTGGGCCAATCCTTCACTGCTTCCACTTTCTGAGGGTCAGTAGCCACTCCCTCCTTAGAAAGAATGTGACCAAGAAAAGCTACCTCAGATTTCCAAAATTCACACTTCGACAATTTGGCATACAAGCTGTGCTCTTGCAATGTCTGTAATACCGCTGTCAAGTGCTTAGAATGATCCTCCTCCGACTTCGAATATACCAAGATATCATCAATGAAGACCACCACGAAGGAATCAATGAATGGCCTCAACACCCGATTCATCATGTCCATGAAAACTGCTGGCGCATTCGTCAACCCGAATGGCATCACCAAAAATTCATACAACCCATGACGAGTCCTGAACGCTGTCTTGCTCACTTCTTCCTCTTTGACTCGTACCTGATGATACCCTGACCTCAGATCAATCTTCGAAAACACCGCTGCTCCTCGAAGCCTGTCGAACAAATCGTCAATCCGCGGCAATGGATACTTGTTCTGAATAGTCACCCTATTCAACTCCCTGTAGTCAATGCACATTCTCATTGACCCATCCTTCTTCTTAACCAACAACACTGGCGCTCCCCACGGAGATGAACTCGGTCTGATAAGCCCTTTGCTCAAAAGCTCCTCAATCTGCTTCTTTACTTCATCCTGCTCTACAGGTGCCATCCTGTATGGAGCCTTGGAAATCGGCGCACTCCCCGGCTGAACATTGATGCAAAACTCCACATCTCTCTGCGGCGGTAATCCTGGAAAATCATCCAAGAACACCTGAGGAAACTTTCGAACCACCGGAATGCCCTGGACTACATCTGCAATAGACTTCTTAGATACCATTGCAGCCACTTGCGGAATCTTCTTCCTCCCTTGGAAAGTTACTGCAGGTCCACCTGGTGCTTTCACCAACACCTCCTTCTGCTTGCAATCAATCGTGGCATCATAAATAGCCATCCAATCGATGCCCACTATGACATCCACTCCCAACACTTGTAGCTCGATCAAGTCGATGCCGAACATCCTTCCACCAATCTCGATATCACAGCCCTCGTAATATCGATCCGCTACCAGCTCCTCACCTGACGGCGTTGCCACCGACAAAACTCTGCCTGGAAACAATTTAGGTTCCAAACCTAAGCCCTTTGCAAAACTTGGCGATACAAATGTATGCGATGAACCAGTGTCAAACAAAACCTTTGCTTTTATTCCATTTATTAAAACAACCCCTGTTACAATAAGAATGATACTCAATCTTAAATTATTCTGAAAGAAAAGCTTTTATTCATTACACTGACTCAAAATGAAAGAAATCAAAATTCCTGCATACCCTGAATTACATCTTCCGAGTTTCTCGCATCCTCCTCGGTCAATGCAAATACTCGCCCTTGCCTCTTCGGGAACTTGCTTCCACCCGAATCATCTTTCTTCAGTTGTGGACAATGGGGCTTTGAGTGTCCAGTCTGCCCACACTGAGAACAAACATGCTCTGCCAACTTCGGACATGCTGACCTGTAATGTCCTACTTCCTTGCAGTAGTAGCAGGTCACTCCCTGAGCTCCAGATGCCTTCTGCACCGGTCCACTGAACTTCGCCTGCTTCGCGGGGAATCCCTTCCCACTCTGGCCTGATGCTGGCCTCTTGTTCCGGTTCCAAGAATCCTGCTTCTTCTGAAACAAGTCCATATCCTCTTCAGTCATCGCTGCTCTTCTGACCAGCTTCTCGAATCTTCGGATGCCCAACGGAACCATCCTTGACCTCAAGTTCGGCCTCAAGCCCTGCTCAAACTTTTTGGCCTTCTTTGCTTCATCCATGACCAATTCTGGTGCAAACCTCGAAAGTTGAGCGAACTTCGTCTCATACTCCCGAACAGTCATGCTCCCCTGCTGAAGGTTCATGAACTCAGTCGCCTTCTTCTCCTGAACATCAAGAGGAAAGAAGCGATCTCTGAACTCCTCCAGAAAACCTTCCCATGTCAGCTGCTGATCTCCCAAGTTCCTCTTCAATGACTCCCACCATACACCAGCATCTTTCTCCAGCTGCATCGAAGCCAACTTCACCTTGCTAGCTTCAGGAGTCTCTGACACTTCGAAGATCGTCTGCATCTTCCGAATCCAATCGTCTGCTGCTGTTGGATCAGCTTGTCCCTCAAAGACTGGCGGCCTCATCCTCTTAAAGGATTCGATCTGCTTGATGGGGTCGGCATTCACCAATCCATGCCCAGCTCCATGATTGGGCGGCGGATTCTGCTGCTGCGCTTGCTGCTGCGCCACATTGAGTGCCATCAGCGTATTCAACGTCTGATAAACCTTAGCAAACTCAGCTTCAAGGTCGATCCCATTACCTCGGGAACTACCAGAACCATCCTCATTGTTGCCACCATTTCTACCTCTGGGTGCAACCATTTTGAATACTGCAAAACGAGAGTAAAGTTAGAACAACACACTCACAATTTAAACTCATACCAATGTCCTATGGCAAAGTCAAACCATAATTTCAAACCAAACATCATATTTTAAATTCTATGTGATACTCACACTCAGATGTCCACACCTAGGTACTCACTCTCTAGTGTCCACACCTAGGTTGGTTGTCATACTAAGTCTATTATTACATTGAAGCGGAGCTCTGATACCAATCTCTGTAGCGCCCCAAATTTCTAATATGAGAGCTTAGAAAATAAGTGGCGAAATCCCAGCAATCCACTTCAATAGAACAATAAACACCAACAACACCACTAAAATTTTTCTTTCTTTATTACAACAATTATTACAAATCACAGCGGAAGTCTAAACATCTCAACCCAAATATTTCTTTACATTTACAACTCAATAACCACACAATATGTCTTTACAAATTTTACACAAAACTAAATAGTCCAAATAGTCTCAAATGCAACATTAAGCATCCAACCTCCCACTCTAAGCAGTAACCTGCAACAAGTGAGGCTAGAGTTGAACCCTAACCCCCAAACTAAAGGGGTCAGCCATAAAAATGGTGTGAGTGGCAACTAATCAAACAAATAACATAAATGAACATAAAACATAATATCCAACAAATAATAATCAACACTAAAGTATGAAGTAACAACAAAGAATAAGGGGTGATACCAAAACCAAAGGCCAAGTGTGTGCCGAAAACAGGAAATCCAAATGCGTAAAAGTGATTCAAGAAAACATCATGACTACAGGCTGACAACGATGACTACTCAGAGATGAAGATAAACTATGATAATTTGCCCATGCTTGATCATTCCGGAGATTGATCCCACATCACAGGTATTTTCTCTGGATAATTCAGGAGATCATCCCACATCTAAACATAGACTCATAACCACAATAATACCCCAAAAGCGTCGCCTCGACTCCGATCATTCCGTAGTTCAATCCCACATCTCAAGATAATTACTTGGATAATTCCGGAGAAATATCTCACATCTCAGGTTAACTACCTGGATAATTCCGGATATAGATCACACATCTCAAGTTAACTACTTGGATAATTCAGGAGACTAATCCTACATCAAAAGTCATACTGAGGTGCGTAACTCAAGTTCTCATTCGTCATGACACTACTAATGCCTGTCCTTATTAGTTTGGGTTACTGAACAAATCTCCTAGAGTAGCGTACCCTACCGGACTAAAAATCTGAATAACTAAAAATTCGCCTCAAAGGGCCTCAACAAAGGACTGAACAAATACCGGTATACTAGGGCCACGTACCTCTAGAGACTCAAAACAAATATCTGAACAAATTCCACTTAACAAGTGGCTCAACAAAATATTTCCAAAATCATGTTCTTAATTGAACATCTCAAAAAACCAATACTTAACTGAACATCTTAAAATCAAACACTGAACAAATATCTCAACATCAAATACTGAACAATATCTCAGAATCAAGTACTAAATAAATGTCTCAAAATCAAACACTAAACAAAATATCTCAAATCAAATACAAAGATCCCACAGGACCAGTCGACTGTACAATGGACCAGTCGACTGTCCAGAGGACATATCCCAACATTTTACGAAAATGATCTAAGGCATGTCCAGTCGACTTACCCAAGAAGTCAGTCGACTGCCCCGAAAGAACTGAACAAAACCACAAGCAGAGGGTCAGTCGACTGACCACAGTCTAGGTCGACCGTCCCGAACAAATCTCAAGACTCAAAAGTACACTGTAAGCTCGTACCAGTCGACTGCACATCAGATCAGTCGACTGACGGCTACAGATCTGAACACAAAATCATCTTGAAGTTTTCTAAAGAATTACTGATCATAAAGTTAATTTATATTCGGGCAAATGAACAATTCTCAACAATCTCTATCATGGTTACATTACTCAATCAATCAATTTCTCCAATCTCATATTCTCATGATCTAAATTCTCAATTCTCCCATTAGGGTTTTCTCAACCTAACTAAATGTCTTCCTCAACACATAATCAAAATTGGCTTGCAATCACTAGATCCAGATGTTTAATATCCAAGTTTAACATAATCAGTTCTAATTTTGCTTTCTAACAACATGATCTCATAAATCAACATATCCTCAACAAATCTAAATCTTTTCTCATCATGGTCCAAATATCAAATAAAAGTTCTCATCATCCATATCGAATTAAAGATCCATGTCCTACATACAATGGGACTAACAAAGAATGGTATAATGATCACAAACAAACATAACAAGATCTCACGTCATCTTCCAATCAAAACAAACAAAACAAAGCAAAACAAACAAACCAACTCACCTGATTTGAAGAAAAGATCCACAAACTTTCTCCTTGCTAGATCCAAGAATTCTCCTCTTGTTCCTCAAAGAAATCTCAATATTCTAAATATTGTGAATGACGGCTGGGAAAGGGATTTCCCTTATATATGCCGGATTAAAATATTAGGGTTTTCACCCAATTTGCAAAATAATCCTTTTAAGAGTACATCTTACATATATAATTGTATCCTTGAAAACTAAATCAAATATAATTTAAATTAGGGTCTAATAGAAAAATATGTTTCTAAACTTCAACAAATACTGATCGGAATGCCCAGAAATTATAATTTGCATTTTAACCCTTGAAATTGTCAATTTTGCAAATAAGTCATTCTTTTCTCAAAAATTGCAAATACGCATAATTAATTTCAGAAAAATCTGGAAAAATACTAAATAATTCTCAAATAATAAATAATGATTTTTCATAAAGAAAACTTAATTTTCCAAACTTCTAAAAAGTCATTTGCACGTGTTTTGCACGTGTACCAAAGAATAAATTTCTTAGAAAACATTTATTAAATCCTCAAAAATCATTTAAATTCATTTTCAAATAATTAAAATAATATTTGAAAATACGGGGTTCTACAAGTTCAACGGGCAGAACTTTAAGAGGTGGCAACAGAAGATGATGTTCTATCTGACCACACTGAATCTTGCAAGGTTCTTGAACGAAGATGCTCCAGATCTTAAGAAAGATGAGCAAGATAACCAAGTCATTGCCGCTGTGGATGCTTGGAAAAATACTGATTACTTGTGTAGAAATTATATAATGAACGGATTAGCCGACTCTTTGTATAATGTATACATTGACAAAAGAACAGCTAAAGAACTTTGGGAATCACTAGAACATAAATATAAAACTGAGGATGCCGGCGCCAAGAAATTTATTGTGGGCCGCTTCCTAGACTATAAAATGGTAGATTCTAAAACAGTAATCAGTCAAGTTCAAGAACTACAACTAATCTTGCATGAGATTCATGCTGAAGGTATGAACTTAAGTGAAAGTTTCCAAGTGGCTTGTATAATTGAAAAATTACCACAAGGTTGGAAAGACTTTAAGAATTACCTAAAGCATAAGCGAAAAGAAATGAGCATTGAAGATCTCATTGTTAGGCTTCGTATTGAAGAAGACAATAGGGGATCTGAAAAAGTTGGACTCATCAGTCATGCAGCTAAGGCAAATGTAATGGAACATAAACAACGTTCCAACAAGCACAACAACAAGGGTCCGAAGTTGGGGCCTAAGGGAGGAATCTTCAAGAGGCCGAAGTTTCAAGGCAAGTGCTTCAATTGTGACAAAATTGGTCACAAGTCCACTGAATGCAGACTTCCCAAGAGGAACATGAACAGAGAAGCAAACTTGGTTCAAGTAATTGTTCAAGATGTTTCCGATATCAACCTCTCAGCTGTGATATCAGAGGTGAATATGTTACGTTCAAATTCGAAGGAATGGTGGATTGACACTGGAGCTACTCGGCATGTGTGCTCCAATAGAAGTATGTTCTCCACTTTTGAACCATTAGAGAATGGGGGGAAAATGTTTATGGGGAACTCGGCTACTTCAGAAATAAAGGGGCAAGGCAAGGTGATCTTAAAGATGACTTCTGGAAAGGAACTGACTCTGAACAATGTTGCATATGTTCCTGAAATCCGTAGAACCTGGTATCTGGTTCGTTGCTTAATAACCACGGTTTTCGTTTAGTGTTCGAGTCGAACAAATTTGTTTTGTCTAAAAGTGGAATGTATGTTGGTAGAGGATATATGAGTGGTGGAATATTCAAACTCAATGTAATGACCATGGTTAAGAATATGAATAAAGCTAGCTCTTCTACTTATTTGCTTGAGTCTTCCAATTTATGGCATGGTAGACTAGGACATGTTAATTATGATACTTTGCGAAGACTAATTAACTTGAATCACATACCAACGTTCCAAATTGATTCCAAACACAAATGTGAAACTTGTGTTGGGGCAAAACTAACAAGATCATCATTTAAAAGTGTTGAAAGAAACACCGAACCACTTGATCTAATTCACACCGATATTTGTGATTTGAAAATGATACAAACAAGAGGTGGTAATAAATATTTTATTTCCTTCATAGATGATAGCACAAAATATTGCTATGTATGCTTGCTTAAAAGCAAAGATGAAGCTATAGAGAAATTTGTTCTCTATAAAAATGAGGTTGAAAATCAACTCAATAAGAAAATTAAGGCGCTAAGAAGCGATCGAGGTGGAGAGTATGAATCACCATTTGCTGACACATGTGCGAAGCATGAGATTATACATGAAACCATAGTGCCTTATTCTCCTCAGTCCAACGGTGTTGCTGAGAGAAAGAATCGTACATTGAAAGAAATGATGAATGCGATGTTAATAAGTTCTGGTTTACCACCAAACTTGTGGGGAGAAGCTATTCTTTCAGCTAACTACCTTTTGAATAAAGTGCTCAAAAGGAAAGAAGAAAAAACTCCATATGAATTATGGAAAGGAAGAAAGCCATCCTACAACTACTTGCGAATGGGGGGATGTCTTGCCAAGGTGGCAGTACCTCCACCTAAGAAAATGAAAATAGGACCAAAAACAGTTGATTGTATTTTCATTGGTTATGCACTTAACAGTAGTGCCTATCGGTTCTTGGTGTACAAATCCGATATCACTGAGATATCAAAGAACACGATAATGGAATCTAGAAATGCATCGTTCTTTGAAGATGTATTTCCATGTAAGTCAAAGGAGGAACCAAGTTCCTCCAAACGAACACATGAGACTATCAGTGAAGATAATGAAGACCAAAATGAAGAAGTTGAGGAGGAACCTCGACGCAGTAAAAGAACAAGAACGAAAAAATCTTTTGGTCCGGATTTCTTGACTTTTATGCTTGAAGGAGAACCCCAAACCTTCAAGGAAGCAGTGAACTCTAGTGATGGTCCTCAATGGAAAGAAGCCATCAAGAGTGAAATTGATTCTATCTTGCAAAACCATACTTGGGAACTAGTGGATTTTCCACCGGGTAGTAAACCTTTAGGTTCCAAGTGGATCTTCAAGAGAAAAATAAAACCTGATGGATCAATTGATAAATACAAGGCAAGACTTGTAATTAAAGGTTATAAACAAAAAGAATGTCTTGATTACTTTGATACATATTCTCCTGTGACGAGAATAAATTCTATTAGGATGGTACTTGCCGTAGCAGCTCTATGCAATCTTGAAGTACATCAAATGGATGTAAAAATAACTTTTCTTAATGGGGATTTAGATGAAGAAATCTACATGGAACAACCTGAGGGTTTTTCAGCTCCAGGACATGAAAAGAAAGTGTGTAAACTGGTGAAGTCATTATATGGCTTGAAACAAGCTCCAAAACAGTGGCATGAAAAATTTGACAATGTCATGATGACAAATGGCTTCAAGATCAATGAATGTGATAAATGTGTACATGTCAAAGACACAGAAGATGGATATATCATTATATGTTTGTATGTAGATGACATGCTTATTATTGAAAGCAATGATCAGATAATTAAATCTGTTAAAAACATGTTGAACTCGAGATTTGACGTGAAAGATATGAGACTAGCTGATGTTATATTGGGAATTAAAATCACAAGAACATCAGACGAGCTTATTTTAAGCCAATCACATTATGTTGACAATATTCTTGGAAAATTTGATAAAGATAATTCTGGAATTGCCAGAACTCCAATAGATCTAACTTTACATTTATCCAAGAATAAAGGGGAGAGTATTTCTCAAGTAGAATACTCTAGAATCATAGGCAGTCTAATGTACTTAATGAGTTGTACAAGACCAGACATAGCCTATGCAGTAAGTAAACTAAGCAGATACACGAGTAATCCTGGAAGCGAGCATTGGCAAGCAATTATAAGAGTACTGAAGTACTTGCGTTTTACTCGTAACTACGGGCTGCACTATACGAGATACCCGGCTGTACTTGAAGGATACAGTGATGCAAACTGGATATCGAGTGATAATTCAAAATCCACCAGTGGCTATGTGTTTACACTAGGTGGTGCAGCAGTTTCTTGGAAATCCTCGAAACAAACAGTGATCCCTAAATCCACGATGGAATCAGAATTTATCGCATTAGACAAATGTGGGGAAGAGGCTGAATGGTTACGCCACTTCCTTGAGGATATTCCAAGGTGGACGAAGCCTGTGCCTCCAATCTGCAATTTGTAGAGCACAGAGCAATATGTATAATGGTAAATCTAGACATATTCGTCGAAGACATAATACCATTAGACAACTACTCTCTACTGGGGTTATCTCTGTGGACTATGTAAAGTCAAAAGATAATATTGCGGATCCACTAACCAAAGGGTTAAACAGAGAGTTAGTTGATAAATCATCGAGAGGAATGGGACTAAAGCCCATGAAAGAATAAGTCGATACAATGAAAACCCAACCTAGCTGACTGGAGATCCCAAGATCTAGGTTCAAAGGGACAACTAAATTGTAAAGACCAAGTTAGATCACTGTGAGAATTTTTCCATGTCCATTCCCATGATGAAATAGTGATGCCCGCAAGGTAACAGGTTAAGCTAGGCTTTTAATGATTCTTATGCGTCGGATATCCGAGCAGAGTAATGCGGGTTACTCTTAAGTAAGAAATCACCTATGTAAGATGGAAGAAGGGCCGCTTCCAAGGAAATAATATAGGGCAATATTCCTGTTAAACTCTTGCAGAACCAGGCGTATGTTCATGGCCAAAACGAACATAACAGTGAGAACTAAAAAAGCGTTAGAAAGATTTCTGTGTGAGATATGTCATCGTTTACACAAATGGCAGAACAGTTCAAAGACATCGCGTCTACTGTTTATGATGCTGTTTAATTCTGAGGCACGTGTGGAAGCACCAGGTGTGAGTTCGAACTCAATTTGTATTGAAGGAGATTGCCGCTCGTCTGCCGACCTTCGGTTGACCTTCTGGGGCCTACGATGAGCTCGGAAAGGCGTTGAAGGTTGGGCTCGGATCGGAAGGGTCGGATCCGAGGTCTTGTGTACCTGCAGACGGTCCTGAAACACCGGGGTTTGTCCCGGTGGCGGACCCTCCGACGCTCTAGTCAGTCTCTGTGAGAGAGTAGCAATAACTAGGTATATTTAAGTGGCAAAAGATTGATTACCTTCAAAAGGTGGGTGAGGGTCTAGTATTTATAAAAAATCCCAACCGGGTTTGGTTCCGCTTGGGGGCCGGGTTTGGATCCGAAAGCCCATGGGCCTGACGTGGCAGAAGGCCCAGGGGGTTTAGGGCGGTTGCTGTGATACCAGGAGTGGTATAGGGCTGACGTGGCGAAACCCTTGGCGGTATTTGGAGCTGACGTGGCCCATCGTGAGTCCTCTGTGCCTCTGGGGGAATCGGAGGGCCTAGGCTGCGCCAGGTCATCCCTCCGCCCCGCCAGAGAGGGGGGACGGCATGAGGGACTGCTCCGGATCGGACTCCGGGGGATACTGAGGCTCGTCAGTACGAGGAAGCCGGCACTGTGGGGGCAAACACGAGGTTCGGCGCCGACCCTGAAGGGGTCCGGAGCCGAACCAGGTCGGTATTCTTGCTTTTCTGAGTAGGAATTGTATTGGGCCTTGGATGGGCCTCAGGCCATTTTTACACTGTCACACAAGCCCCCCACTCCTGCAGGGGGTGCGGGAGCTAGCCGTGGAGGAGTGCTCATGGTTGTAGAAAATGGGATGGTGAGTCATTGGATCTTCGTGAGAAGAGTACCCTGGTGCCAGACCCGACCCCGAGCCGGTCGAGGGATTATGGGCCAACAAGGGGGGTGGCGAGCCGTTGGCCTTCCTGAGAAGACCACCCTGGTGCCAGACCTGACCTCGAGCTTGGCGAGGGATTACTGGAAGGCAAGGGCGATGGCGAGCCGTGAAGCCTTCCGGAGAAGACTCCCCTGGTGCCGGACCCAACCTCGAGCTGATCGAGGGATTATGGGCCAACAAGGGGGGTGGCGAGCCGTTGGCCTTCCTGAGAAGACCTCCCTGGTGCCAGACCTGACCTCGAGCTTGGCGAGGGATTACTGGAAGGCAAGGGCGATGGCGAGCCGTGAAGCCTTCCTGAGAAGACTCCCCTGGTGCCGGACCCGACCTCGAGCTGATAGAGGGATTTATGGGCCAACAAGGGGGGTGGCGAGCCGTTGGCCTTCCTGAGAAGACCTCCCTGGTGCCAGACCTGACCTCGAGCTTGGCGAGGGATTACTGGAATGCAAGGGCGATGGCGAGCCGTGAAGCCTTCCTGAGAAGACTCCCCTGGTACTGGACCCGACCTCGAGCTGATCGAGGGATTACGGGCCAACAAGGGGGGTGGCGAGCCGTTGGCCTTCCTGAGAAGACCTCCCTGGTGCCAGACCTGACCTCGAGCTTGGCGAGGGATTACTGGAAGGCAAGGGCGATGGCGAGCCGTGAAGCCTTCCTGAGAAGACTCCCCTGGTACTGGACCCGGCCTCGAGCTGATCGAGGGATTATGGGCCAACAAGGGGGGTGGCGAGCCGTTGGCCTTCCTGAGAAGACCTCCCTGGTGCCAGACCTGACCTCGAGCTTGGCGAGGGATTACTGGAAGGCAAGGGCGATGGCGAGCCGTGAAGCCTTCCTGAGAAGACTCCCCTGGTACTGGACCCGACCTCGAGCTGATCGAGGGATTATGGACCAACAAGGGGGGTGGCGAGCCGTTGGCCTTCCTGAGAAGACCTCCCTGGTGCCAGACCTGACCTCGAGCTTGGCGAGGGATTACTGGAAGGCAAGGGCGATGGCGAGCCGTGAAGCCTTCCTGAGAAGACTGCCCTGGTGCTAGACCCGACCCCGAGCTGGCCGAGGGATTTCGGGCTAATCAAGGGGGATGGCGACCGGTTGGCGCCTCAGAGTGACTGAGCGGGGATATCCCACCATTCATGTGGTGTATTGAAGGCTCTCCGAGAATGGTGTGATGGTCCAATTTCCTAGGGGCATTTAATGGCGCCGCCTAATAAATGTAGATGGTGCATGGTTTTCCGTTGATTGACCTTCCCTGCGCCTCAACGGTTAGTCCCTGGGAGAGGTTATAAATACCTCCCTCCTCCATTGTAGGTATGATCAAAACAGGGGTGGCCCATTGGCTCTCAGAGGTGTCTGCTTCGGCGGACGCCTGTCTTTGGCTAATATTTTCGACCCTAGCAGCGTCGGAGAGGTGGTTACTCTGCCGCCCTGATCTTCTCTTGGATCTGATGGACCTTGATATGGTGGCCAGGTCTACGGGAGATCAGGGCGAGAGGGGTGACGGCCGAAATCCGTGTTGTGGGAAGAGGAGCTTCGGTTTAGTGGTGGTTTTGCCGTCTGGATCCCTTTTCGGGTCAGACTGCCCTGTCATGGAGGTTTGGCCCGGGGGAGATCCAGACGAAAAGACGCACCCACCGTATACCGGCCTTGGGGCTGAAGGGCCTCGGATGGGGGGGCCACCTCCCGTCGGGGGTCGGTCAGTCCGTCTTGATAGGGCTGTAGGCGATGGCGGTTTCTGTTCCACCCTCGAACAGTTCGGGGTTTCGGCTGCCGAGGCTGTAAGTCCCGGGCTGCTCGAGGGTGAGAGGGGAACTGGTCGGACGCTGGAGCCCGGGGCGTCTGTCATATGACGGTGCCTTAAACTTAAAAAAATGTTTTCTCCGTCGTGTATCCCACCCGACCCGACCCCAGAGTTAGGCCGTCAGTCTGGCATCTGATGACGTCCCCCGCACAGGTTTCGAGAACGCGGCGCGATTTTCCAGGCGGCAGTTGTGCGTCAATCAGTGAACAGTAATCGCGGAAGTCGAGGAGCCGTTCTTCCCTTATATAAGTATTCCCCCTTTTTTCCCTTTCGCCCACTACAATCTTGCTGCTTCTTTCTTCAAAAAATCTCCCACCCCTTCAGCGATTGCTCTTGCAGTTTGCCGTACTCGGTTCGCCTTTCCGAAGCGGTCCCAGGTTAGTTTGGTAAGTTTGTTTTATCTTTAGGCACAGATGGATAGGGCTCAGTCCGGTTCGTCGGCGTCGTCGTCCAGGGGGGAAGTAAAGCCTGACTCTCCGTCGACGTCGTGGGAAGAGCCCGTGTTCGAGGAGGGATCGGTGCCCGTTGTGGGCCATACTGGCTCGGTTTCTTTGGAGGGCTCCGTAGGTGAGGGGGAAGCGATACACAAGTCGAGGGCGTCGCGTACTCGACGTCCCTTTGTGGTGGAGAGTAGTGGGTCGGAGGGAACCGACGAGGGTTCGGACGGCATCCGCGTGCTGGAGCTGTCTTCCGATGAGGAGAGTGGCGAGGGCAATACAGTGAGGAGATCCACCGCTCAGGGTCGAGGACCGTCGGAGCGAGTTAAGAAGGAGAAGAGGGCCCCAGGAAAACCGGGGTCGAGGACCGGCGGTTCGAGCAAGGCGCCTGTTTTCCGTAATTTGATGACTGGCTCGCCCGTCCAGCCGAAGCATTTCCGTCAGTATCCCGACGATCTTTCTGACCAGGAGCTCTTCGGAGTGCAACCCTCTTCGCCGAGCCGGGGGAGGGTGATGATGGACGCGATCTCGACCGTTTTGGAGGGCGGGGATTTGGAGGTTCTGCAGCTGGCGTATCATATAGGGCCTGGTCACGAACTGCTGATGCCGAGCCCTACTCTGCGTCCCACCGATCCCTTATCAGCTTGGTACTGTGTCTTCCCGGTGGACGCTTTTATCTCTGGCCTGAGGTTGCCGGTCCACCCGTTCATTAGGGACGTGTTGAACTGGGCCTCCTTGGCGCCCATGCAGTACGGGCCGAACTCTTGGAAGCAGATCATCTGCTTTATGCTGATGTGCGAGGAGCAGCAAGTACCCCTGCGGTTGAACGTGTTCCGTGCAATGTTGATGGTCAATCCGTCGGCCGAGGGTGTATACTATATCTCTCCCCGGAGCGGGGGGAAGGTCGTTCGCCACCACCCCGATTCCATCAAGGGATGGAAGGAGAAGTATTTGGTGATCCGGAGTGAAGAGCCATGGGACATTCCTACTCGATGGAACCACTCCAAGCCGAGCCACCCACCGCCGAGGCAGGGGGATCTGTCGGCAGATGAATGGGGGTTTGTCGAGCGCCTCCGCCAGTCACCTAGCATTGATTGGACGGAGGTGACGGAGACCACTCTGGCGAGCGCTGGACTGAGCCCAGCTGTTATGCGTATGTAGTTGTTCCTTTCCTCTGGGTCCTTTCTTGCTTTCTTGCTCATTGCTCTTAATGGTTTTTTCTGCAGGTATGGATGAGGCATCGATCCAGGCAAGGCGGCTGGCCATGAAGAAGGAAAACGCCGAGAAGAAGAAGGCGGAGGCGGCGAAGAGGTCGAGGGAGCTGCCCCTTGTTATCTCGGAAGTTCAACTCGAGCCGAGGACCAAGAGGGGTCGCTCTGAGACGAGCAAGGGCGTGGCTTCTTCGAAGGGTCTGGGCCGAGCAGGGGCCTCTGTTCTCGACAAGGGGAAAGGTCCCTGGGTCGAGGCCGAGGAAGAGGATCCGGTGGTGGAGCTGTTGCGGCAGCGGTGGGCTCCTGACTGGTCGGTTCTGATGGGGGACCGCCTGACAGAGGAGGCCCAAGCCGTCGAAGTGGTGGAAAAGCTGGCGACCCCTTGCGATCGCAAGGCGATGGAGGGCGAGCCCGTAGAGGCGGCGTTCGCCCGCCTGGCACAGGCCACTGTGCAGGTAAGTCTGTCGACTCTGTCCCTCTTTGTTGATTTACGTGCCGAGGTCTCATCTTTGTCTGTCGTTGGTTGTAGGCCTGTATACAGGGGGCCAACATCAAGAACCTGTACGAGGCGTCCCTGGCTCAAGAGCGAGCTCGAGCGGAAAAGAGCGAGCTGGAGATGAAGGAGATGCGAATCGAACTCGAGGGTTCGCATAAGAGAGAGCAGCAGCTGGAGCTCCAGCTCAAGGCCAAGGATGTGGAGTGGGAGAAGAAGATGGCCTCCCTGAAGACGAAGTTTACCAAGGAGGCGGAGGAGGTGTTGCGCAAGGGCCAGCAGATGGTGATCGCGGCCCAGGACAAGAGCTATGAGAGGGCCCTCAGCCACGTGAGGCACTTCTTCCCGGCCCTCGATCTGTCCAATTTTGAGTATGATATGGAGATCGAGGGGACGTCGAAGACTCCGGGTGAAGCAGGGCCCGCCATCGACCCCTCGGCCGACGCTCCCGTGGATCCGTCCGTCGGCGCGGAGGTGGGTCAATGAGTTGTGTAATTTTCGTCTTTCTTTTTCTCTCCCTCGATTGTGTTTGCCTCCCGCGGACTGGCCACCGCATTTTTTGTAAGAAACATTTGGATTTATAGTGGCAAGAAAAGTTTTTTGACCGGCCGGTTGGTTTGACCTCGGACATTTCTGAATCTTCTTGAGAATGTGTGTTGAGTTGGTTGGTTATCTTGTAGGTCGCGGCTATCCTTCCTGAAGGAGACTCCCGTAGTTTCTATGTGGCACGACTCCGGAGTAAGGTTAAGGTCCTGGAGGCCGCGCTGGCTCGCCACCGAAGGGGGGCTCGGGACACTGATGAAGCTTGTAACTTTTATCGGAATAAGTTCGCCGTCTTGAGTGCGGAGGCGCGCCGATTGAGAAGAGTGATGTGGGATCGGGAGCTCGGCGGGACGGACATCAGACGAGCCGGGCTAAGTACCTTGGAGCCGAGGTCCTCCCCTGGGGGGCTACCTCGCGACGTCTTTGTGGAGGAGGAGACGGAGATGCCTCGTTACATGGCGATGCTGGGAGCCTCGTTCTCTTCATCCTTGGGTCGACTGGCGGAGGGGGTTCCCTCTGCGTTGCTGTTGTTGCAGTGGGCGCGACCGGATGACGCCCAGAGTTCGGTGGCTGGACCGTCGATTGGGGCTGAGGCTAAGGAATATCACAGCGAGGGGGGGGGGCCCTAGTTGCTTGGTCGAAGTACTCTTTGTCCCTCGTTGGGCCCGGGGGGGGCCCTGATCTACCTGATTTGAGAAGAGTGGAGCGGTCTTGTAACGGTCTTTGTTTTTTCTTCCGTTTTATTTTTTCTCTTTGGAACGAAAAATAAAGGGGTATGAAAGAGGAATCCTTTTCCCTCCTTGCTCCGGCCAGCGATGCGGTACGAAATGTCGGAGGCAAGGTCTGGCTCCATCGTTCCGCGAGGGATCGAAGTGGGGCCTTAGGAAGGACCTTCGGTCCGGACTCGTATTGAGATTACCGAGACATTTGGGGTTCGGATAAAAAGGCATATTTTTAGTATAAGGTAGGGAGGGCCGCTAAGGCAGCCCTTTACAAACGAGGGTTTACACCAAAAACAAAAGATTTACATATAGCCGGGCCATAGTCTACGCTCGTCCGGCGTCGAGGGGGAACACGCCTCCACCGACGGTGGTCATGTAGCATGATCGCGCTGCTTCTTGACTGCCTCGGACGATGCCGACTCCTTGAGGGGTGGGGAACTTGAGCTTCAGATGGTAAGCCGAAGGCACCGCTTGTAGGGAGCATAGTCCAGGCCGGCCAAGTATGGCGTTGTAGGCCGCCTTGACGTTGACCATCATGAAGTCCATGGATTCGGTCCTCTTGACAGGAGTCGACCCGGCGGTAACGTCGAGGGTAACAATCCCTTCTATTACGACAGGGACGCCTGAGAACCCGTTCAGGGTGTATCCAGCTGGCTTGAGTTTTCCTCGGGGTAACCTGAGTTTTTCGAAGGCTTCGAGAAAAAGAATATTCACCGAGCTACCGTTGTCGACGAGGATCCTGCGGACCTCACAATTAGCCATGTGGAGGTTTATGACGAGAGCATCGCAGTGGGGCAAGCGAACACCTTCAAGGTCTTCCCCTGAGAAGGAGACCGGCCTTGATTGTAGTTTGGGCGAGGGGTTGTCTTTGACAGCGTTCACCTCTCGAAGGAAGGCTTTTTTGGAAGTGTTTGATCCGCCTCCCATCGGCCCTCCGTGGACACAGTGCAAGATGAAAGGGATATCCGCGGCTCCCTCGGAGTCGGGGTCCCGATCCTGGGACTGGTTTGGAGCAGGGTTCGGAGGCGATTGCCTCCGGTTCCTAGCGTCTCGCCGATCTCGTGGGCCTTCTCGGGTAAACTCTCGGAGGTATCCTCTGGAAATGAGTTCTTCAATTTCGTCTTTCAGGGCTCGGCATTGGTCGGTTTCGTGCCCGTGATCTCTGTGGAAGCGACAGTAAAAGCGCTGGTCTCGATTCTTGTTGTTATTAGATCGGGGGGGTAGTCGGACAATGCCCTTGTCTTCGATTTCCAAGAGGATGGCGGAGATGTTATGCGTCAGGGGAGTGTACCTCTCGAAGCGGGGGACTGGCGGGACCTTCTTTATGGCCCCCGGGTCCCTTGGAGCTTTCTTCGGTGGTTCGCCTTCCTCGGTCTTCCGCTTTCCTTTCCCGGTGGCATCCCTGGCATCTTCGGGGTTGAGGGCCTCTTCTGCCCTAATGTATTTCTCGACCCTATTAAGGAGGTCGGGGAAGTCGATGGGGGGTCTCTTGGCCAGAGAGGCCTTCAGCTGTCCGGGGCGGACGTTGTGTCGGAATGCCGCTGAAGCGACGCCTGGGTCGAGGGAGGAGACCGACCTTGCCTCAGCGGTAAATCTCCGGACGAACATTCTGAGTGATTCCCCCTCTATCTGTTTGAGCCCAAGTAATGAGGCGCTGGTCCTTTCGGCCTTCCGGCTAGTGACAAAATGGGCAAGAAAATTGCCCTCGAGTTGGTCGAAGGAGTAAATGGAGCCGGGGGCGAGTTTCGAGAACCACTCGCGAGCAGGACCCCGAAGGGTGGCGGGGAAGGCTCGGCAGAGCAGGATATCCGAGGCACTGTGAATCATCATGAGGGTTTTGAAACCCTCCATGTGATCAGCAGGATCTCCCTCGCCGTCGTAGGTCTCGAATTGAGGGGGCCGGAAATTCCGGGGTATTTCCGCTAGGAGGATGGGGGCGGAGAAGGGTGGACGGACAGGTCTGTACCCCTGAGCCATTCTTTGGTCGCCGTCCCTTATGTGATCGAGGCGGTCCTCCATTTTTTGTAGGCGTCTTAGGAGTACGTCATCGTCTCCCGGCTGGATCGTTGAAGGGCGGGACGCGCTGGCTTCGGCGTCCGACCCCGTTTGCGAATGGAGGGTTTCTTCCCTGGGGGCCCGTCGGAGGGCTCCCAGCATTTCTTTTCGGAAGTCTTGGAATTCCTTATGAGTGACGGGGGCTCTTTCGGCCCGGTTTGGTTGGTCCGAGGGTTGTCTTCCGACTCGGCTGAGCGCGGGTCTGCGTACCTCGGACGGTGGCCTCGGGCGGTTCGGGGCCGGGTTGGAAGCGGCCCTTCTCCTGCTGCGGGTAATCTTGCGGTTGAGGATTATTCCCCGGAGGTCGGGCTGGGCTGGCCGGCCGACGCTCCCTTGGGACTCCCGAGAGGGAGCCTTGTGTTTCGACGGGCGTGGCCTGGCTTTATTGGTGGGTGGGGGCGAGTCCCGTTGGTTGACGGAGGAAGCAGCCCCCTTGCCTTTGGTTGCCATGAGGATTCGGCTGTCGATGGCCTTTGAGGGTCTGGGTCGGATCGGCTTCTGGAGCAGCTGTTCCCACAGACGGCGCCAACCTGATGCTGTTTAATTCTGAGGCACGTGTGGAAGCACCAGGTGTGAGTTCGAACTCAATTTGTATTGAAGGAGATTGCCGCTCGTCTGCCGACCTTCGGTTGACCTTCTGGGGCCTACGATGAGCTCGGAAAGGCGTTGAAGGTTGGGCTCGGATCGGAAGGGTCGGATCCGAGGTCTTGTGTACCTGCAGACGGTCCTGAAACACCGGGGTTTGTCCCGGTGGCGGACCCTCCGACGCTCTAGTCAGTCTCTGTGAGAGAGTAGCAATAACTAGGTATATTTAAGTGGCAAAAGATTGATTACCTTCAAAAGGTGGGTGAGGGTCTAGTATTTATAGAAAATCCCAACCGGGTTTGGTTCCGCTTGGGGGCCGGGTTTGGATCCGAAAGCCCATGGGCCTGACGTGGCAGAAGGCCCAGGGGGTTTAGGGCGGTTGCTGTGATACCAGGAGTGGTATAGGGCTGACGTGGCGAAACCCTTGGCGGTATTTGGAGCTGACGTGGCCCATCGTGAGTCCTCTGTGCCTCTGGGGGAATCGGAGGGCCTAGGCTGCGCCAGGTCATCCCTCCGCCCCGCCAGAGAGGGGGGACGGCATGAGGGACTGCTCCGGATCGGACTCCGGGGGATACTGAGGCTCGTCAGTACGAGGAAGCCGGCACTGTGGGGGCAAACACGAGGTTCGGCGCCGACCCTGAAGGGGTCCGGAGCCGAACCAGGTCGGTATTCTTGCTTTTCTGAGTAGGAATTGTATTGGGCCTTGGATGGGCCTCAGGCCATTTTTACACTGTCACAGTTTAGTTAGTAAAGTAAACATATTTTCATAAGGAAATGTTCAAAGGGTAACACCTACCTATCCTATGCAGAAATCAATCGTTGAATTCTATCACCAAGTCTGTCGGGTCAGTCTGTCGTTTCAGTCTGTCGTGTCAGTCTGTTCTGTCTGTGGTCGTCAATTTTCATTCATGTGGGGATTGTTAGAAAATGAGTATTTTAGACACCATTTTCGAACCGATTTTTGAGCAATTTTTTGAGTAAGATCCTCAATGAATTATTGAGAGATCTTGATTGATTTGTGTTCTCCTTCGTGAGTAGAACAAAATCATATATTGGTTTGCTAAAATCGGTTAAGGGGTGAATGAGAAATTGTCTCTCAAAGTGAGACGTTTTCATTCTTGAAAAAGGGTTAAGGGAACATAGTCCCACATCGGAAATAACAAAGAAAATAGAAGAGGATATATAGTAATCTCCTTCTAAGCATTGTAAGATGGCTAAAAGAGAGGCTCTTTCTCGCGCGCGCAGGGAGGGTGCAAATCACGGACCGGATTACATGCGACTTGTGTGCGCCCGCACGATCTGCGGACACGAATGCCGGACCAATTTGACTCCACCCCGTGCAGAGCCACTTTTTGCTACAGTTTTCCTTTTGTAACGGCTGAAATGAATGCAGAAACGGTTCTATCTGCCGTTTCAGTGCTGTATTTAATATTTTGTCTGCCATTACACTGAAGGCATTCAATTCACTGTCTGCTGTTACACTGAAGGCAGTAAATGATGTCTGCCGTTACAGTGAAGGCATTAACAGCCTTGTCTGCCGTTACTGATTTAACCCAGGCTCTATAAATAGAGGCCTCCCCTTTACTTTCTTCCCTGCACAAAACCAGGTCTTCTTCTCTCCTTCTCTGAGTCCTCCTCTGTACTGTTCATCGTTCTACTTTTGTTGGTAAGTCGGTGATAGCTTCGAGCGCTTGTATTCAGTTCGGGAGTGGTACGTGGTGCCTACGGGATCGCTCCAAGTCGTTGCATCCTGGGAGACAGACGCCTCCGTTCATTCCAGTAACCGGAAAGAGGCGAAATCTGTTTTAAGGACACTGTGTGATACACAAGCCTCGGCTTCTCAAGTTGTACTTTTCATCTGTTCTTGTAAGTCATTTTATTAATTATTTTTTTTTTCTTTTCTTTCGGTTTTCCTCTCTCCTGTTCTCTTCTGTGTTTTTGTGCCTCTTTATCTTTTCTTTGAAAAAGGAATTTTGTAAATAATATTTGTAACAAAAAGAAAATTAGGATTTTCATTTGGGTGAATATACTTTGTACGTTTGTTATGAGAAAAAATATAACAAAAACGCATCGTAGGCCAACATGATACTTAAAATTTACACTACAGTGGACTGAAAATGCTATAATAATGAAAAAAGACTACTTTTTAATACCGCTTTATGGGCCTTACTATGCTAAGTTGTAGTTCAAAATAATTTCCTATGTAGCTTCCATCGCAAATAGGGGTATAAAATGAACAAGACGGTCCGTCGTCCGTCCGAATCCGGCTCGAGAAATGGTCCGACAGTGGACCGTCCGAACTGTTATACGAACCGAACTCGAACAAATTATTAGGTCCGATTCTTTACCGAGCTCGAGCCGGACATAAGTCCGTCCGCGTATTATTGCGGTCCGATGCTTTATCGAACCGAGTCCAGACTATAAAATTTTTGTCCGACCTAGATCGAGACGGACATAAGCCCATTCGATTAGAATTTCGGTCCGAACTTGAACATATGGTTGTCCGATCCCGTCCGGTCCGATTTAAAGCCCTATTCGCAAATAAGAAAAGATTTGATGAAAAGTGCAATTTTCTACATGACATTAAAATTGAGAAATTTCACCAATGAAATTTAGATTATTGTTAAATACTCTCTTTGAGGAGTTATCAACTACGAATTTGACATTTTTTGCACTAAATGCAAATTGGCTAGCATGCCTAGCGTTACAGTGCAGACAATGCTGAAACTTTCAATATTGAAGTGCAAGGGCCATGTTTTGACTTATGTCCTAAACAAAATTAGTTATAATGCTTGTAATCTTCTCTTCGTGGGAGCTACAGCGTACTGACTATGAATTTAACGGTTTTATTTTGCATTAAACAAAATTAAATTCAGTACAAACTAAAAGTCATTTTGCACGACAGCTGGGCAAGTGTGGCCAAACACATGCAGTTATGACAGCGTCCAAGTTTTCAATATATAAGTGAAAGGTCCAAGGTTCAATTTTCTGACTCCGGTTTAAACCAATATTAAAATGGATGTCGGTAATCCTCTCTATTTGAGCTAAAATTTTGATTTTTGTTACTTTTTCAAAATTCTCATTTTACATAACAAACATGTTGACTCTTGGTTTGGTGTACACAAAACGTGCTCACTTGTACTAATAAGTTTGAATTTACTGTATCAGATTTTCAAGATTAATTAATATCAAAAAGAGATTCAAGAAAGATTCACAAACATACAAATAAGGAAAGTAATAAAGGGAGATTGCATCTACAAGCTAAAGAGGAAAGAGCTCTCAATTAAATAAAGGGAGATTGTATCTACAAGCTAAAGAGGAAAGAACTCTCAATTAATTGGCCTCCAAGCAATCTATCAAGTCTGGA